>CM033470.1:201569667-202769667 GCA_019447015.1 Hymenochirus boettgeri | reverse complement strand
CTTTTAATTTCGTTACTTTGATTTTGCAACTATTTTCCTTCCCATATTACAGCTGTAGGTGTTGGTTTTTTTGTTGTATTAATACACTATTAGAATTATTGAAATCCAAGCACAAATATAAAATCCTGGGTTGCCTTTCTTTATTCTTGTACTGCTGCCTTGGCTTGTTTGGCAATTTGGCCGCAACTGGCTTTAATCACAATAGAAACCTGGTGTCCTGTTGCAGGCCAAGTAAAACCTATGTCTGTGAAAAGGTTGTGGGGGGTGAAATTCACTGGTTGTAGAAATTGAAAGGATGAAAGACCCAGAGGCCAGGAGCTGGAGCATGGTGAGGTTTGAAAATTTATCCTGAATATGCCACCTAATTACTACGTGTCCCGGTCTGATCACAATAGTCACTACTGTGGATTGTGGACAGTAGTGGCACCAAAGAGTTTATTTTACGTTTTGGAGTTAAGTTATTTTTAATATTGGTACCAGGGAAATGAGCATTAAGGAAAGCACCTTGATGTGCCACTGTTTATCACTATGTATGTAGACTATATTTTACAAAAAAAAAATTTGTATTGCTGGGCAGTGCCCTGGGGTAAATATCAATAGAAAGCAGTGTCCATTCCCTTCATTTCCCCTCCTATCTTCCGTCTACTATCAATGAAAGGAACTGTGGCCTTCATTAAAAAGAGCTGCAGTATATCAAAGTTAGTTAGTATAAAGGGGTTGGTTTGTTTTTTCTGTTACTTTGATCTGTGATGTTACCAGCATTACTGCTCTGCCCCCAAAGTCTGTCTAGAGCATGACCACTGCTGGAACAGAGCATCATAAGACCCACCCACAAACTTCCAAATTATCTAGACACTTTTCCTCTTCGTTAGGGAGGAAGAAAATGGGGGGGGGGGGAACGACGACACACAGAATTGTTGCAGGCCTATAACAAGCTTAATTTAAAAAAATAAAAAAAAATTTGAGGGGGGGCAGTTGGCCCTTGCTGCTTACACAGCACATCATTACTGTCAAACTCTCAGGACAGACTAACATTACAAGCCTGTAACTTAAGCTAAAGACCTCTTCCTAGGCTTATTTGACAGTTATGAACTCTTAAATAGGACACATAGGGTGATATTTATAAAACCTCGCTATCGTTATCGCAAAAATAACGATCGTTATCGGTAAATACCGATCCTTATCGTAAAATAACGATCGGCATTTTCCGATAACACTCAGTATTTTACGATAGCTATCGGTATTTTGCGATTGGAAAATACTGAGCACTATCGTAAAATACCGATCGTTAAGTACTGAGCGTTATCGGAAAATGCCGATCGTTATTTTACGATAAGGATCGGTATTTACCGATAACAATCATTATTTTTACGATAGCGAGGTTTTATAAATATCGCCCTTATACGGAGACCCGTTAACTTAACAGGGTGATGGACAACTAGTAGAGTGCTTGTGAGTTGTAGTTTTCAAACATCTGGAGATCTACTGGTTGCCCATTCCTGCTTTAACATATGCTTACCTTATGCATACCTAGCTATTCTACATATTTTCATTTTGGGGGAAAAAATTGAATTTATACCCTTTGCTTTTCCCTGCTGTTCACATTAGTAAGCAGACATTTTAGGTTCTGTAACAGTCAGTCTTCCATGAAGAATGCACACTACCTTGGAAAGTTCCCAACAATTTCTATTGAATGGGTCAAACATGCACACCTATCTACTGAGCAACTGAATCAACCCAGGACCTAGGGCAAGAACTTAACTGTCTCTCTATTAGGGGTCCTGCAAACAGGAAGTATTTTGTGAGCATTTATTAATACGCTGACTAAATGCTGCATGGGCAGGTTAAGGTTATTAGGATGGAAAAATACATGCAACCCCAAAACTTAAACCCACTACTGGCCCCACTGTGTAGTCTTGAAAAATCCTTACCTTACATCCCTGCTCCAAATGGCTGCCCTGCAAAGTCCCAAAAAGTGAAGAGCAGGAGCCTGGCTCTGTCCCAAAAGGCTTTTGCTTATTACCTCTCCTCTGGGAGAATTTTGTCATGTGCAGTGAAGCACTCCTGTTTTTCTCTCACGTCCCCTAACTGAAAACCCCTTTTCTGTAATATAGTGGTCCCTATCCCATCCCCAACCGCTATTTTTAAAAAAAAAACAAAACCTGAACATTTACTTTCCTTCGTTCCCCTGGTGTTCTGTAATGCCTGCCTCTCAGATTACAGCGCTGGGGGAATGAAGGAAACTAATGTTAGGATTGGGGGGTTTTTTTTTTTTTTTTTTTTACAAATAAACAGCGTTTAGGGGTGGGATAGGGCTTGCTACAACATTTAAAAAAAGTAAATACATTTATCTTGGCATATACTACTACTTGGCATAAAGGAATAAAAAAAATGTTGGAATTGCACATCTGTATAGATCTTGGAAATCCAAACCGTGAAATTTCATCCTGCTTCTTTGAATGGAACAATGAATTTTGATAAATACTTGCTCCATATGCGATGCCCTGGAGTTTACTTGAAGGGTCTCTATTCTATTGTGCAAGTTGCCTACTTAAGATGCTTGAGCTGAAGATAATTATTGTATTCTGTCTGATTTATACATTTAGGTACAGGCTTACCATGCTACATTAGAAAGTCCACTTCTGCATTACAGTTGCGGAGTCCTTGATTACTCTTTCACGCCCTCTGTTATACATGTGTAGCCCAGATAGTAATTTTTGGGGACTCATTGTTGATTCATCAATATATAGTGTGGCAGAGCTACAGTAATTCTACACTGCGGAGAGCCACACTTCCTCCGCCCTGAGAGGAGATGGGGGGAGAGACTTAACTGGCTGGTGATACTTCTGAGGGAGGGGAAAAATAACCAAACAACTTGCATGAGGAGACCAAACTTGGATCCATCCAGCTAAAAGAGAAGCTAGCTATTGGAGAGACTGTGGGACAGGGACTTGAGGAGGAAGAGTGGCGAGTGACTTACTGCACATTGTGGATTACATTTCCCAGAAGGGAGACATGGTGTACTATTTACATATTCCTTTTAAGGATTACAAATACTCCCATTTGAGGAGTTGAGTGCTCCAACCTAAACAACTAAAGGTGCCCGACTCTGGCCATCTATAAATGACCTCCTGGCCAGAGAGGAAGGTTAAGGGGTAAAAGGACCTTAGGGAGAGAATATATATAACCCGGAATATAGTAGTTACAGCTATTACAGGGTTTTATAGACTTATTTACATTGCATTCTGTTAGAACTGTTGAATGTACAATATACCTGCTTATTTCTTAAACTGTTTAACTAGAGAGATTTTTGGATTTAACTATAACCTAAATTGTTGTTTCTGTAATAAATTTTTTTCTTCTTTATAAATACCCCTCTTATTAAGCCTGAGCCCTCTGGTTGGGTCACTGCTGGCACAGGAGAAGGAATCCATAAGTCAAAACTCAGCCGCCCCTTTGGGGGTTAGTGCTACACATTTGATTAATTTAAATTAATATTTGATGTGAAGATCCATCAGAACCTTTTCCATGAAAGCTGAATTGCATAGTTCGCAGAACATTGCAAGTTTGTAGTAAAAATGAGAAAAACATTGAGAAGTTGTCAATTTATAATATTTTTACAAAAATCACACCGTAAACAAAACAGTTGTCTGACCACACAAATAGAACATTTTAGACTATTAAAGTCAGCTAAACAATTTTTTGTGAGACTGTATTCATGTTATGCTGTTTTTTTCTGAAAAGTCAAAGAGGCTCATTAGTAATAAAGCTGAACTGTGCAGTAACCCATTAGGTATGGATCTGGCTACTTCAATTCAGAAAAAGAAAACTGATTGGTTGTCATGGAACACTGCACCAGGTTAACTATATGCCCATGGTAACAAGGTGCATTGACTACCAAACTTTACATTTTCTTCTAAAGATAATCACATTTGAAGCCTGTCTCTTAATATTCACAACTGAAGATGTGTGTAAGTATGCCCTCTTGACTAAAAGAAAGCAGTCTGTTAAGTGGAAAATGACACAGAACCAGTTATCTTGTACTGTTCCAAACTGCTCTTAGCATTTTACAAAGCTTTTAAGATTCTCCAGAAACTTGATGTATTCTTGATGTTCTAGTGAAGTACTAAGCTCTATTAGCTCATCAGCAAAAGTGTTGTCCACTCCACGATCAGCCAAAAAGTCCATCAAGTGATCATAAAGGGCCTATGGAAAAGTCAAATTATACAATTGAAAAATGTGGGTCCTGGAGCTGAACTTTAAGGCACAGATTTTTTTTGTTGTTGAAGGACAATAAAATATGGTGTACATTTTAGAAAACTGCTTTCAAAGAAAAATGGAGTTCAACTGAAAAAACAACTTTGTATACATATGCATGTTCACCATTAAAACAAAACTGGTCGGTTACCTGCCCCCCAACCAATAATTTGCACTTTACCTGCATTACTAACAAGATATTTAAGGATAATTATTGTCCCTATTCTGACAGAGTAAGCTGGCCCCCTCCCTCCATGCAGTCAACCAAGGCTTTGACAACTGACATCACACCCAATGAATGACTGCTCTTTTACCTGCTGCCGTCTCTGCACATGCTCAAGCTTATAAAAAGCTCATTGAGCAGAGGGAGGAGATAGATACTTTGGCCAGAAAGGAATAGAACTTACTAAATCAAATAAGTGGACTCCACCACACACCAGTCTTTCAGAAATAAGTAATTTATTAACGTTTCGGTGCTTGTGTAGCACCTTTTTCAAGACAACAATCATCAACTTATTAAATATCTGGTTACAAATGCATGTAATAAAATGTTAAAAAAAGCAGTTGTGATTGCGGGCAGATAAAACAAAAAACCTAACTTTTCAGTTAAGGGTGGACATGCTCTTTAAATTGGTCTTATTATTTGATATACAAAACCACCACCTGGGTGAAAGCTTTTATAGACCATTATCACTACAAATAAAATACAAAGTGAATGCTTGGAGAAAAATTGTACATGCTTCTTAGATACGAGGTAGTCTGTAGAAGGAGCAGAAATATCTTGTATTTAGTTAGATCAATTGGACTTAAAGTTTAGTTCTTTAAGATGTTTCACTAATCCCACTGGCTTTCTTAATTCAGAATGCAGCTGCACCAACGTTATAGCGCAGCACAGAAGAGCCAATTCCTCGGGTCAGGACTCGGCTGTGTACCTTCATCTTAAAAGGGTATGTACACTGTAAATCCAACTTAATGTTACTAGATAGCTTAGGCTTTTGATGTAAAGTGATTTTTTTCTCTTTCTATCCATTCTCCCATACCCAAGCTTTCCTCCTTCAAAGTTTCTGTATTCCTCCTCCTGTCTCCTTGTGATTTTAGCCCTGCCTCCACCAGATGTGAAGATCCCTTTGCCAAGCAAATATTTTTTCCAGTCGCAGAGCATGTGTCCGACAGTCTCAAGGCATGTGTGCATCAACTTCAGGCACATGCTCTGTGACAAGAAAAAGTATTTGCTTGGCAAAGGGATTTTCAAATCTCGTGGTGGCTGAGCTAAAAACGTGAGGAGACAGGAGGAGGAATACAGGAACTCTGAAGGAGGAAAGGTTGGGTATGGGAGGGGGCTAGAAGAAAAAAAAATGAAAAGTTACACTTTACATCTAAAAATATTACGTAAATAGAGGCTTGCTTCACAAATATTAACTATTGGGCATGGGATCCCTAAAGATAGGTGGTGCTCAGGAAATAAATCTAATGTAAAATACAAAATATGGGGAAAGAACCCCAAGATCCTCCAAATAAGCACTCAATATCCTTGTGCCCTGATATATCTATGATCAATCTTGCATCCCCTTACAATCTAATAAATGCCATCCAAGTGATATATACAACGTTATTCATCATCACATAAAAAAAAAATAATCCATGCTGATCACTACTTATAAGGTCAGTCCTTTTTACCCTAGAATATGTTCCCATGTCAAACTAGTACCATTAATATAACCACTTGGAAAAACTGTTGGGATTTTCAAAGTATCCACAATACTATTTTTTATTCCCGTAGAGACGACGAGTCCTATTTTGATATTATGATAGCTGCTATCGGGGGATGTGCGAGTTTAACGTTTGAAATAATTTGATGTGATTTTTTTATATGTCATAATGAATAAAGTTGAGATTTTTGTATATATCACTTGGTTGGCATTTATTGGATTGTAAGGGGATGCAAGATTGATCATAGATATATCAGGGCACAAGGGTATTGAGTCCTTATTTGGAAGATCTTGGGGTTCTTTCCCCATATTTTGTATTTTACATTATATCTAAAGCCTAAGCTATCTAGTAATGGTAAGATGGATTTACAGTGTACATACCCTTTAAGGAAAAAGGACATACCTTTGAAGATTGTAATGTCGACATCTTGGCAAAGGAACAGGACTGGTTCAAGGAAACCATTTATGTGAAAATAAAAGAAACCAAGCCTGAATAGAGGTGGGGGGGTTCGACACCCAACTGTTTGCCATGTACAATGCTGTTTTGATAACACCTTGCATTCAAAAGATCCTTAACGCCTGACTTTTATATGCTAATTAGGACCTTCCAGGGTCCTTAATTGCCAATATATTCTAGTACAAGTCATTCTGAATTGACTAGCATAATGTCTTCAACATCTTAAGTCCAGTTTATCTAACTGAATACAACAAATACACCATGACCTGGATGAATGAGAACCTTCACAAGCAAAGAGCAGAAATCAAAAATGCAGTCTCCAAATTAGTGTATTTTATTTTGAGGTTAATGGGGAACCCATTATTTTAAGTACTGCTTTTTGTGCAGACTCACATGTTTATGAATTAAAAGGAATAGTAGAAAAGTGAAAACGGACCTCTCAGTTTTCCCTAAATATTTTCATTTGGCCAATCAGTGTAGTTTGACCTTCCAAGTGTATGGCCAATAATAAATCATCCTCTCATTCAACAACCAAAGCTATAAAGGAGCACACCACTTAGCGATTCAGACAATTTATTGTGCGAAAATCATACTTACTTTGGGGAGTTTACTGCCTCAAGTACTGAAGAAAGGGGACAGTAAGCTCCCCAAAACATAGTATGATTTTCGCACAAGTAGTGAGCTCCTCTAATCTTCTGTTGCTACCGAGTATATATCCCCAGGGTAGGGGGCTGAGGAGGATTGCACATACCAACTACTGGCAAGTGGCCATTCCTGGTTTGCTGGAATGGAACTTTTTAATGTTGCACCCTATTATTCAGACAAATAGCCAAAACAAAAGATATTTAGGAACTTTATTATTAACATAAACCGTTATACTAACCCAGTCAAGCGAATCAGTGCTGAGTGTGTAGCTGTTTTCCTTCCAATCAGTTTCTCCTGTGGGCTGGAAGCTAACTTCCCGTATAGTGAAAATGTCACTTTCTTCCTCTTCTTCCCCATGTCCAGCCTTATTGGCAAAATAAAAAAATGTAAAGCCATTGCTTGTAAAAAGCAAAATGAAGACTTACAAAACCACAATAGCAGCATATATAGATTGAGCTTAGAACATTTCAATACAAGTTACTTAATGACCATGCTATCTAATACACCATCACAAAGACAACTTCCTCACTACTCTGTAATGTGGAGGTGTGTATATAGTGAAGTATTATACATCATATAGAAAACCCCAGTAAAAGTTTGATTGTCTGTTATACACATATTATGATGCCATAACAAGAATAAAGTGCTGCTGCTCCACTACTACTACTACAAAAAAGCAACCAATAACAATACCTCATCTTCTGGATAGTGACAGTCAAGAACCAGGGTCTGGTTTGTATCCAGTTTTGTAACCTCTACCACAAAGTTAGGAGTAGATACAAGTTCAGGCTGTAAAAGAAAAATGTTTAAGATAATCATATACCTAGAATTCATGTTTACACACAGAACGTAAAGGTTTCAAATAAAAAAATATCTTTATTAGTTGTGTTAATGCATAGGAATATAAGCTGCCATGTTGCTCACCTTTTCAAAGTACCCAGTTCATCAAAAATACACTTTTGCCAGTTAGGTTAAGGCCACACTAGAATGGACAGTAATGCTTGTGAAAAGCATGCAGGCTTCAGTCCATTGGAACTAGTTTTTTAAAAATTGGTGATCGCATTCTTTCAAAAAACGGAACACAGCACATAGAATGTGGCCACCCACATACCTTCCAGCAAGGTATTAATGGCTGAATATATTCAACCATTAATACTTTTCTGGCAGGTATATTTTATAGATTATGCTTTTTTGTGATTTATTATTCAAACGTATGACAAATGTTATTTTTTAGATACTGTACACGGGTGTTTTGAAGAAGCATGGGACATTTTATATAGTTAATTATTGGTTGGCACATAGTAACTTCTTGCTACGCACTCCAAGCATATGAGTAAATTATGGTAAATTAACATATACATTAATCATTTGGGAAAGCCCCCATAGATTTTTATGTTGTTAGGAATATCCCACTAGCCCGTTTGTCACCAGCAAAACTGGTGTGTGCATTGCCAATATAGTGCTATTCTCTTTATTATAAATTATATTATAAAGTGTCACTACTATAAATTATTTTCTTAACTGAAGGAGAAATATAATGGCTACTGTAGTTCAAGACTTAATGGCCTTGGCACTACTCAAAACATAGGCCCTTCAACCTCTTTTACATCCCATGTTTTTGAAAGACCACTCACACACCTAAGTAGACAATCCTAGATAATTCTATTACAGGTCTTTGAGACCTGGGGGGCCAAGATGCAGGTTGGGAAATCATTATTTGTCCATGCTAAATAGTGCTCCTTTAAATAGATTTGGATATTTCAGAATATTTTTTTTTTTTTTTTAAATACCTCATTTTCCTCTGCTTTTTGGCCTTCTTGTTGTTCCTCATCAAAAGTAGGTGGAATGCTGTTGTTTGTATTGAAAGTAACTGTAATCCTAACATATAAGGTTTGACAAAAATAGATGTTTTTAATCCTAACACATTAGACGTACAAAAACAAATCATATAAATGGAAAATGTAATAAAATTAACTGTATATACATACTATACAAGTAGTAAGTTTTATGCAGATAATGTTTGATACACATGCTGCATTTGCATTTATACCAGATTCACAGGTGCCATGCTAAAAACACTAAGGGCTAGGCCACATTGAATCGCTTTTAAGCGTGATCCGAAACAATTGCGATCCAATCGCGTTTTTAGTAAAGTTTTGCACTAGATATGGAGGGTGAAACTTAAAGGGCATGTCCACCCCCCAAACTATAATTTAACCCACTATGTAGTGTGTAAAAATCCTTACCTCACATCCCAGCTCCATATGGTTCTCCTGTAGTCCCCCCCAAAGTCCCAAAAACTGGCCTGCAGGAGGATAGCAGAGTCCAATGGCACTGCAGCCATTCTCCCCCTCCCTCCCGATTTTGTCTCCCTCCCCCTACCATAAAACGTTTTTTATATTATGTACTGCTCTTTCCCCCAGCCCCAACCGCATAACTATTATTGACAGAAAGTGACCGGATCTTTACTTACCATGCCTCTCTCCTTCGCCGGTCTAAATTCCAAGTAGCTGCATCCATGATTGGCTGTCTCTCAGCCAATCACGGATGCGGCTGCCGGTCCCGCCCCCTGCTTGCATTTCCATGCAAGCAGAGGGCCAGGGCAGTGCAGCGAAGGATAGAGGCATGGTAAATAAAGATTGGGGAACTATCTGTGAATAATAGTTATGCAGTTGGGGCTGGGGGAAGGAGCAGTACATAATATAAAAAGTTTATTACAAGGGTGGACATGCCCATCTTTAAACAGAAAACTGGTGACCTGTCAAGTTATCTGCCCGCAACTACTATAAAATATCTGGTTACAAAGCATATAATAAACTGGTTATCCATGCATTCATAACTAGATATTAAATATGTTCCATTCCTTTCTGGGCAAGGTATCTGCCCCCTCCCTCTGTTTAAAGAGCTTTTTATAAGCTTGAGCAAGTGCTGGAGGCAGCAGTTTAAACAGCGGTCAATTCATTGGCTGTGATGTGAGTAGTCACAGCCTTGCATGGAGGGAGGGTCCAGCTTACCCTGCCAGAATGCAGACAATAATTATCCTTAAAGGAATAGTTCACTCCCAAAGTTCACTGCCCTTGTGATGATGTAACCGACGCAAAGTAATTACAATTTTGAAGTCAGGAAAGCAGCGCAGAGGAGCAGTATTACAAACCCCCTAACTCTTAGAAACACTTCAAGCCCGTTTCTGAACCAATAGCCGCAATATTTATAGTATTGTATATATTACTTGGTTTACTGTAAACTATTCAGATCTATCCAAATATCATATTTTAGCTGTAATATGTGTGTGCATACTGTCTCAACCCCTTGAATAATGCTCCAAATGTTTGTATGTATGCTTATTTATATGGCGCCAATAGGGGTCGCAGCGTTGTACAATCTAGAAAACAAGAAGTCGTACAAGGGGGGCAGTAAATGAATACATAAATATATAAATAAGCATGAGCATCATGAAATATACAAGTGCTTAAAGCATGTAACATGAGAAAAGATGTCCCTGCCCCGTCAAGCTTACAATCTACTTAGGTGGGTAACATACAGATACATAGGAAAGGGTGGAAGTGCTAAAGTAATAACTGGTGCAGTGTCAACAGTCCCATGCTGTGCTATGCTCAGAGAGATAGGATGAAAGGTTAGATTTAAAATTGTTTATTGAGGTTTCTTGACGAAGAGAGAGGGGAATAAAATTCCAGAGGACGGGAGGAAGGGCAGCTCAATGGTTAACTGATGCCTTGCATTGCCGAGGTCCCGAGTTCGATTCCACCCTTGGAGTTTGTATGTTCTCCCCATGCTTGCATGTGTTTCCCCCACAATCATAAAGACATACTGATAGGTTGTATGTGTACATAAAGTGATTAGATTTTAAGCTCTTCTGGGCAGGGCCTGATGTTAATTGAGTAAACAATTGTAAAGTGGTGCAGAATATGTAGCGCTATATATGAAATAAAATACATGCATACATAGGGTGAGAACATGGATAAGGATAGCAGTAGCTGGAAGAGAAAGAAATCTATGGATTTTTTCAATGTTACAAAGAAAAAAAGTGACAGGTTTTAGCAACATAGTTAATATGATTGGAAAAGGAGAGAGCAGAATCAATAATAATCCCTAAGCAATGTGCCAACTGAATAGAGTAAATGGGGGTGTTGTCCACAGAAATGGAAAAAGGGGGGGAAAAAATTAAAAAACGTACTTTTCCCCTGTGATTTTTCTCATTAGTTTAGCTTCTGTGCCATTAACCTCTAATTCCCATCCACCAGTTATTTTGGGTAGGCTCTTATGCTTTTGGATTTTCTTCTCTTCTTTGATTTCATCATTCAGGAATTCTGCAAAAGCTTTGTCACCTAAAATGCAATCACATCCAACATCACACCATATGAACAGCTAGTGCGCTTACAGGACATCTACAGCATACCATATAAACAGCTTGTGACAATTAGATGAACTGCCCTCATTTGGTAATTATAGGAGAAGAGGGGAGGGTTGGAAACATCCGAGAGCTAAGTGTAGAAGGTGACCCGTGGAGAGTGTCCGGTTTAGACGAACCAATTTGCAAGTAGTATCACGGACACCCCAATATTGCACAATGGGAAAGCTGCCCTGGCTCTACCAATACCGCATACTACTTACCGTCAGTATGTAGCCCACCGCAACCACAAGACACTGCTGGAAAGCCCCTTTGCGGGAAAAGGAAAGTTGGCCTGAGCCAGTTGTTGCCTCCCACTAACCACAAGGAACGTGTGAATGACCGTCCGGCATTGAACGAGCTTAGCAGATGTTGGGGTCTCACAGCCGCAACCCTTGCAGCGGAGAAAAGAGATCGGGAGAAAGACGAGAGCATGATGCAGCCGGGACCCACGTGTCTGACAAGAGGACACAGTGACACCCCCGACCTTTCACCTCCGCAAAAGGAAATGGAGCACAGGAAGTGGCGTCACGCCGTGTGCTGAAACGTTCCTAGAGCTTACAATAAAGTTTCCTCGATTTTAGTTTAAGAAGAAAAAACAAGTAAAAAAGTAAATGAAACCATGGCGTTTATTAATACGTCTGTGCATGGTCACACCATAGACATGTTTATGTTCTAGGCGGCCTTTTACCTAAATCTTACTTTTTAGTAGTAGGTTTATATATGGATTTTAAAAGTCAGCTCGGTGTGTTCTGTGCCCTCCAGGGATAGATTAGATAGATAGATAGATAGAGGATGGATATATAGATAGATGATGGATAGATAGATAGAGGATGGATAGATAGATAGATAGAGGATGGATAGATAGAAAGAGGATGGATAGATATACAGGATGGATAGATAGAGGATGGATAGATAGAGGATGGATAGATACGAGGATTGATAGATAGGGAGGATAGATAGAAACTCGGATGGCTCGATCGATCGCGGCTGGACCATAGCTCGCGGCTGGATAGATAGAACGCCGGCTGGCTAGTATCACAGGATGATAGATCCGGCTGATAGCTACGAGATGGATAGATATAGCTGGATAGATCGCCAGGGCTGGCCTAGCTGATAGCGGCCTGGCTCGCATAGATACGCTGGATAGATAGATAGAGGATGGATAGATATAATAGGTCATGGATAGATTTACCGGTGGATAGATTGAGGATGGATGAAGAGGATGGCTAGAATCTCGATTTGATAGCTTCGACCAGGATGGCTCTATAGATAGGATGGATCGATAATCGATCGAGGACTGGCTCGCCTCCTCTATCGGATGGATAGATCGACAGCATGGATGATATACAGGATGGATAGATAGAGCTTGATCGATCGAGGCTTAATAGATGAGGCTGCTCGCTCGCGGCCTGGGCTCGCTAGGCCCTAGGATGGATCGCTCTCCCGAGGCTGGTGCTCGACCTCTTCTGGTAGCGAGACAGACTGGATAGCTAGAGTATGGCTCGATAGCGGAAGGATAGATTATTGATAGATGCTGGATTAGCTAGCTCTCTCGCTGCACGAGGATGGATAGATCGAGGATGGCTCGCTAGCGGGATGATGCTAGAAGGGATGTCTAGATGATAGAGGATGGATTCGCTAGATAAGGATGGCTCTATAGACAGAAGCTGGCTAGCTATCCAGGCCTGGCTCAGATCAGGATGGCTCGCTCGCGCTGGCTCTCTGCCCGCGGCTGGCTCGGCTCGCCTCCGGCTTGCTCCTCGCTCTCGGACTGGCTCGTCCTCGCGGCTGGCCTCGCTCGCCCCGGGCTGCTCGCTCCCCGTGCTGGCTCGCTCTCCCCGGCTGGCTCGCTCCGCGGCGGCTCGCTCGCGGCTGCTCGCTCGCCCGCGGCTGGCTCTCTCGCTCGCGGCTGGCTCGCTCTCTCGCTCGCGGCGGCTCGCCGCTCTCGGCTGGCTCGCTGCCCGCGGGCTTGCTCGCTCTCCCGGCTGGATCGCTCTCGGCTGGTCGCTCGCGCGGCTCGCTCGCGGCGGTCCTCTCCGGCTGGTCAGCTCCCCCGCTGCCTGTCTCGCTCGCCCGCGCTGCTCGCTCTCCCGCTGGCTCGACTCGCGTGCTGGCCTCGCTCGCGGCCGGCTCCGCTCTCCTTGCCTCGCTGCTAGCTCGCTCGCCCTCCTCCATCGCCACGCTGCTGGCTCGCTCGCTCGCGGCTCGCTCGCTGCGGCTTGGCCTCGCTCCCCGCGCTGTCTCGCTCGCGGCCGGCCGCTCGCCGCCGGCTCGCTCTCTCTCCGGCTGGCTCGCTCTCTCGCCCGCGGCTGTTCTCTCGCCTCGCTGCCTGGCTCGCTCGTCGACGGCTCGCTCGCTCGCGGCTGGCTCGCTCGCCCGCCGGCGGCTCCTCGCTCGCGGCTTGCCTCGCTCGCTCGCGGCTGGCTCGCTCGCCCGCTGCTGTCCTCGCTCTCCCGCTGGCTCGCCGCTCGCGCTGGCTCGCTCGCGGCTGGCATCGCGCGCGGCCGGCTCGCTCTCTTGCTGCTGCTGGCTCCCGCCTCATCCTCGCCCGCGGCTGGCCTCCTAGCTCGCGGCTCCGCTCGCTCGCGGCTGGCTCGCCTCGCTCGCTGCCCGCGGCTGGCTCGCTCGCGGCCTGCTCGCTGCCGCCGGCTCGCTCGCTCGCGGCTGGGCTCTGCTCGCTCGCGGCTGGCTCGCTCGCTCGCGGCTGGCCGTCGCCCCGCGGCGGCTCGCTCTCCGGCTGGGCTAGCCGCTCGCGCTGGCTCGCTCGCGCTGGCTCGCTCGCGGCCGGCGCGCTCTCTTGCTGCTGCTGGCTCGCTGCTCTCTCGCCTCGCCCGCGGCTGGCTCGCTCGCTCGCCGGCTCGCTCCTCGCGGCTGCTCGCTAGCTCGCTCGCCCGCGTCTGGCTCGCTCCGGCCGGCTTCGCTCGCCGCCTGCTCGCTCGCTCGCGTCGGGCTCGCCACGCGCTCGCGGCTGGCTCGCTCGCGGCTGCTCCGCTCGCGGCCGGCTCGCTCTCTTGCCTCGCTGCTCTTGACCTCGCTCTCTTCGCCTCCCCGCGGCTGCTTCGCTCGCTCGCGGCTCGCTCGCTAGCGGCTGCTCGCTCGCTCGCTCCCCGCCGCTGGCTCTCTCGCGGCCGGCTCTCTCGCCTCCTGGCTCGCTCTCTCGCGGCTGGCTCCGCTCGCTCGCGCTTGCTCGCTCGCTCGCGGCTGGCTCGCCTCGCCCGGGCTGCTCGCGCTACCGGCTGCTCGTGAATCGCGGCTGGCCTGCTCGCGGCTGGCTACTCTCCGCGTCCGGCTCTCTCTCTTGCTACGCTGCTGGCTCGCTGCCTCATCTCGCTCGCCCGCGGCTGGCTCGCTGCTGCCGGCTCTCGCTCCGGCTGGCTCGCTCGCCTCCTCGCCCGCGGCTGGCTCCTCGCGGCGATCGCTCGCCCCCGCCGCTCGCTCCGGCTGGTCGCTCGCTCGCGCTGGCTCCTCTCTCCCCGCGGCTGGCTGCTCTCTCGGCTCTGGCTCGCTCGCTCTCCTGCTGGCTCGCTCGCTCGCGCTCGATCGCTCGCGGCTGGCTCGCTTCCCGCGGCTGCTCGCTCTCGCGCGCTGGCTGCTCGCCGCGGCTGGCTCGTCTCTCCCCGGCTCGCTCGCTCGCTCGCCGGCTGGCTCGCTCAGCGTTTGGCTCCCTCGCGGCCGGCTCGACTCTCTTGCTCGCGCCTGGGCTCGCTCGCCGCCGGCCTCCCGCTCGCGGCTGGCTCCTCGCTCGCGGCCTTGCTCGTCTCTCTCGCCCGCGTGCTGGCTCGCTCGCTCGCTGCCTGGCTCGCTCGCTCGCGCTCGCTCGCTCGCGGCTGGCTCGCAGCCCGGCTGGCTCGCTCGCTCGGCGGCTGGCTCGCTCGCTCGCGGCTGGCTCGCTCGCCCCGTCTGTCGCTCTCCCGGCTTGCGCTCTCGCTCGCGGGCTGGCTCGCTCGCGGCTGGCTCTCTCGCGGCGGCTCGCTCTCTTGCTCGCTGCTGGCTCGCTCGCTCTCTGCTCGCCCGCGGCTTGCTCGCTCCTCGCGGCTCGCTCGCTCGCGGCTGGCTCGCTCTCTCGCCGCCTCGCCCGCGGCGGCTCGCTCCGGCCGGCTCGCTCGCCGCCGGCTCGCTCGCGCTCGGCTGGCTCGCTCGCTCGCGGCTTGCTCGCTCTATCGCCCGCGGCTGCGCTCGCTCGCTAGCTGCTGGCTCGCTCGCTCGCGGCTCGCTCGCACACGCGGCTGGCTCGCTCGCCCGCGGCTGTCTCGCGCGCTCGCGGCTGGCTGCTCGCTCGCGGCTGGCTCGCTCGCCCCGTCGGCTGGCTCGCTCTCCCGTCATGGCTCGCTCGCTCGCGGCTGGCTCGCGCGAGGCTGGCTCGCTTCGCGGCCGGCTCGCTGCTTGCTCGCTGCTGGCTCGCTCGCTCCTCTCGCTCGCCCCGTCTGGCTCGCTCGCTCGCCGCTCGCTCGCTCGCGGCTTGCTTCGCTCGGCTCGCTCGGCCCGCGGCTGGCTCGCTCGCGGCCAGTCGCTCGCCTCCGTTCCTCTCGCTCGCGGCTGGCTTCGCTCGCCTCGCGGCTGGCTCCTTCTCTGGCCGCGCGGGCGCGGCTCGCTCGCTGCTGCCTCGCTCTGCTCGCGGCTCGCTCGCTCTCGGCTGGATGGTTGGATAGCTAATCAGCTAGATAGATAGATGATGATCGTCTAGATGCTTTCGACCGAGTATGGTAGGACTCGAGACGGTAGTAAAACACTACAATGAAACCGGCGTCTTTAATACGTCTGTGCATGGTCCCACCATAGACATTTTATGTTCTGGGCGGCGTTTAGCTAAATCTTACTTTTTAGTATTAGTTTATATATGGTTTTTAAAAGTCAGCTCGTGTGTTCTGTGCCCTCCAGGGATAGATAGATAGATAGAAGATAGATAGAGGATGGATAGATAGAAAGAGGATGGATAGATAGAGGATGGATAGATAGATAGATGATGGATAGATAGATAGAGGATGGATGATAGAGGAGGTATATAGATAGATGATGGATAGATAGAATAGAAGAGGATTGATAGAATATAGGATGGATATAGATAGATGATGGATATAATCGGATGGATAGATAGAAGAGGATGGATAGATAGATAAGAGGATGGATATGGATAGATAGATAGAGGATGGATAGATAATAGAGGATAGATAGAAAAGAGATGGATAGATAGATGATAGATAGAGGACGGATAGACGGATAAATAGATAATAGACAGATAGGATAGATAGATAATGAGAGTAGGATATATAGAAAGAGGTATATAGATAGATAATGACAGATAATATAGATAGAAGAGGATGATAGACAGAGGAAGATAGATAGAATAGAAATGAAAGATAGAAAATGATAGATAGATAGCATAGACGATAGAATAGATAGTAGAAAATAGATAGAGAAAGAAAGGATAATAGCTAGATAGATAGATGATATATAGATATATAATAGACAGATAGATAGATAGATGATTGATAGATAGATAGATAGAGGATAGATGATGATAGGTATATAGTAGATATAGACAGACAACGTAGATAGATAGATAGATAGATCGATAGATGCAAAAAAGAAGATAGATAGATAGAGGATAGATAGATAAATAATAATGATAGGTAGGTTAATAGATATAAAAAAGGATATATAGATAGATATTAGACAGATAGATAAGAAGAGTAGATGATAATAGATAGAAACGAGGATAGATAGTTTAAATCTGGCTTAAAATCTTTGCCAGTGTCATCTCCCAATCCTACACGATGGCATGAAGTAATGGGGCCCTTACACCATACAGACCAATCAAAATGGGAATCTGAAACTGAAAAAAACCTCTTAAGCACCTCCTCCAGGTCCACACAGTATCCAGGATGGATAGATAGATGATGGATAGATAGATAGATGATGGATAGATAGATTGATAGATAATGGATAGAGATAGATGATGGATAGATAGATAGATAGATAGATAGAAAAAGGAGGATAGATATAAAGGATGGATATATGATAGATAGAAAGAGGATGGATATGATAGATAGATGATATGAGTGCTGCTGTGCTAGCTCGTGGCGGCTCTCTGCTCGGTCGTCGATCCGCCGCGGTCGCTCGCGGCTCAAGCTAGCTTGCTCGTCGCTCGCTCGCGAAAGAGGGTAGAGATGATAGGTAAGACCGATCGATAATAGACAGATACGGGCTAATCACCTCAACGACTAGATAGTACTCACAGTCCACATCAGGATGGATAGCAATAGATATCGGAGTGATACTATAGATTTGATAGATACAAATGGATAGAATAGATAGATGATGGATAGATAGATAGAATAGATAGATCAAGAAAGAGGATGGATAGCTAGATAAAGGATGGATCTTAGATAGATAGAAAGTATGGATAGATGATAATGATAGTGATAGATATATAGATGATACGAAAAGAGGATAGATAGATGATAGGTTCAGATAGATAGAAAAAAGAGATAGATAGAGGATAGATAGATGATAATAGACAGATAATAGATAGAAAAGAAAGAGGGTAGATAGATGATAGGTAACAGATAGATAATAACGATAGATAATAGACAGAACAGATATATAGATAGAAAGAGGATAGATAGATAGATAGATAGATAGATAAATAGAGGATAGTAAGATAATAGATAATAGATAGATGATAGGTAGGTAGATATATAATCAGAATAGATAGATAGATAGAAAATAGATAGATAGAAAGAAAGAGGATAGATAGAGGATATATAGATATATAATGACAGATAGATTAGATAATAGATGATGAGAACAGATAGATAGATGATGATTTGATAGAGAGAAAGAGGATAGTAGATGATAGGTAGATATATAGATATGACAATAGATAGATAATAGACAGAAAGACGACAGTAGATAGATGAATAGATGATAGAAAGAAAGAAGATAGTAGTATCATAGAGGTAGATAGAATAGATAGAATAATATAGATGATAGGAAGGTAGGTAGATAGTGCCGCGAGCTTCTTGCTCTGCCCGTGTAGCTCGCTGGGGTGTGCTGCTCGCTCTCTCGTCAGACTCGCTCGCTGAGTCGGCTACGCTGCTGATCGCCGGTGCTAGTTGATCTGGCTTCACATCTCTGTTGTTCTTCCCTCCACTGGACCTTGTGTCGTCTCTTGCCGACCGTTTCGCTCGTACTCTCCCGCTGGCTTTCTCTTCCGTGCGCGTCGTGCCTGCCGCTTCCGTCATTTCGTCGTTTCTCTTGCTCCGCGACCTGACCTGGATGAATGAGAACCTTCACAAGCTCTGCTTAAAAGCTTTGACAGTGTCATCTCCCAATCCTACTCTATGGCAGTGAAGTATGGGCCCTGTCACCTATTCAGACCAATAAAATGGATCTGAAAACTGAAAAAAAACTCGAATTCTGTAAGCCCTCCTCCAGGTCCCATCAGTACATCAGGATGGATGATAGATAGTAGATAGATGATAGGTAGATAGAGATAGGTATAGATATAATAGAAGAAGATGAGATAGATAGATAGATAGATAGATAGATAGATCAGAATAGATAGATAGTATGAAGATAGAATTATAGGTATGATAGATAATACGTTGCTTGCTTTAGTGTTGTCGATAGATAGAGATGATAGCTATAATAGTAGATACGATAACCCCGGGTTGTCTCTGCGGGTTTTTGCCCACCTGAGCCAAACCCTGTTGCCGCCTATATGGGGTGCACAGCGTGCCATACAATAAGAGCAGCAGTAGGTCCACTACAGTGAGAACAGACAGTAAGGACCCATACAGTGAGAACAACGGTAAAGGCCCATACAGTGAGAACGGACGTAAGGTCCCATACATATTCTGTCCTCTATCTCTCACATTCTCTCTCTCCTGCACTTCTCTGTCCTCTATCTCTCACACACTATCTCTCCTGCAGTCCTCTATTCTCTATCTCACTCTCCTGAATTGTATCCACTCTCTAACGACCATAACACTCTCACACATACTTTACCACACCTCTCACACATACTGTACTACAACACCCTCTCAACACATACTGTACATACACCCTCTCTTACACATATTGTCATCACCTCTCTCACACATACTGTACTACACCCTCTCACCATACTGTACAAACACCCCTCTACACATACTGACAACATACACCCTTTCACAATACTGTACATAAACCCTCTCTCACATACAATGTTGGCACCAAATCTGGTAAAATCATTGCACAAACTCTGATAACGTGTTGCACACAGATACTGGTAAAACCATTGGCACAACTCTGACAACGTATTGGCACAGATACTGGGTAATCATTGGCACAAACTCGACAAGTATATTGGCACAGATACTGGGTAAATCATTGGCACAAACTCTGCAAAGTATGGGCACAGATACTGGGTACATCATTGGCACAAACTCTGACAAGTTATATGCACAGAACTGTAAATCATTGGCACAAACTCTGAAAAAGTATATTGGCACAGATACTGGGTAAATCATTGTCGCAAACTCGACAAAGTATTGGCACACGATACTGGGTAAATCTGGCACAAACTATGAAAAAGTATATTGGCACAGATACTGTATAAATCTTTGGCACAAACTCTGACAAAGTATTGGCACAATCTGACAAAGTTGGCGCACAGATACTGGGTAAATCATTGGCACAAACTCTGACTGAACATACACACTCTCCATATACTTTACAACACACTCTCTCACACATACTGT
The DNA here is from genome assembly GCA_019447015.1 of Hymenochirus boettgeri. Classification (NCBI taxonomy): domain Eukaryota; kingdom Metazoa; phylum Chordata; class Amphibia; order Anura; family Pipidae; genus Hymenochirus; species Hymenochirus boettgeri. The sequence continues at coordinate 202,749,444 of CM033470.1, read as the reverse complement.
ACATACACCCCTCACACATACTGTACATACACCCTCTCTCACACATATTTACATACACCCCTCTCTCACACATACTGTACATACAACCCTCTCTCACACATACTGTACAAACAACACCCTCTCACACATACCGAACATACACCCTTTCACAAATACTGTACAAAACCCTCTCTCACATACAATGGTTGGCACCAAATCTGGTAAAATCATTTGCACAAACTCTGATAAGTTTGGCACACGATACTACGGGTAAAACCATTGGCACAAACTACTGACAAAGTATTGGCACAATACTGGTAAATCATTGTCACAAACTCTGACAAGTATATGGCACAGAACTGGGTACATCATTGGCACAACTCTGACAAAGTATTTGGCACAGATACTGGTAATCATTGGCACAAACTCTGACAAAGTATTGGCCATCTGACAAAGTGGTTGGCACACATACTGGGTAAATCATTGGCACAAACTCTGAAAAAGTATATTGGCACAGATACTGGGTAAATCATGTTGCAAACTCTGACAAATATTGGCCCAGATACTGGTAATCATTGGCACAACTATGACAAGTATATTGGCACAGATACTGTATAAATCATTGGCACAAACTCTGACAAAGTTTTTGGCACAATCTGACAAAGTGTTGGCACAGATACTGGGTAATATTGACAAACTCTGACTGAACATACACACTCTCACCATACTTTACCACACTCTCTCACACATACTGTACATCCCCTCACACAATGATCACTCCCCCGACAATACTGTACATACACCCTCTCTCACACAATCTGTACATCACCCTTCTCCTTCCCACATCGTACATACACCCTCTCTCACACATACTGTACATACAACCCCTCTCACACTACTGTACCAAACACCCTCTCCACACATACCGAACAACACCCTTTCACAAATACTGTACTAAACCCTCTCTCACATACAATGGTTGGCACCCAAATCTGGTAAAATCATTTGCACACAACTCTGATAAAGTGTTGGCACACAGATAACTGGTAAAACCATTGGCACAAACTCTGACAAAGTATTGGCCAGATACTGGGTTAAATCATTGGCACAAACTCTGACAAAGTATATTGGCACCAGATACTGGGTAAATCATTGGCACAAACTCTGACAAGTATTTGGCACAGATACTGGGTAAATCATTGGCACAAACTCTGACAAAGTATTGCACAATCTGACAAGTTTGCACACATACTGGGTAAATCATTGGCACAAACTCTGAAAAAGTATATTGGGCACAGATACTGGTAAATCATTGTTGCCAAACTCTGACAAAGTATGGGCACAGATACTGGGTAAATCATTGGCACAACTATGACAAAGTTAATTGGCACAGATACTGGGTAAAATCATTGGCACAAACTCTGACAAGTATTGGCACAATCTGACAAAGTGTTGGCACAGATACTGGTTAAATCATTGGCACAAACTCTGACAAAGTATTTGGCACAGATACTGGGTAAATCATTGGCACAACTCTGACAAGTGTTGGCACAGATACTGGGTAACTCATTGGCACAAACTCTGACAAAGTATATTGGCACAGATACTGTAATCATTGGCACAACTCTGACAAAGTTATTGGCACGATACTGGGTAAATCTTGGCACAGCTCTGACAAGTATATTGGCACAGATACTGGGTAATCATTGGCCAACCTCTGACAAGTATGGCACGAGACTGGGTAAATATTGGCACAATTGTGTGCTGTGGTGCTGAAAACAAAACAACATCTTCGCTACCATCCTGGCATTACTTATACCGCTTTCTGGAAAGCAGCTTGATGGTGTTTTCTTGGAATTGTCCTCCCATGCTCATCTCGTACCCACTTTGCTACTAATTCTATGCCAGCTTCATAAAATTTCCATATTTTGTCAATTTGGCTTGTACTAGATGACATCATTCGTGCCACATTTTTCGCACACGTCTTTAAAAAGGTTGTTTACAGACACATCAAAGGCTGTAAACAGATGTAAGCCTCACCTGGAATACAGCCAAGGTGGTTTAAAATACTTAGCCATTTTTTTGACATCTTCACATTATTGGGCTCCTAAACCTATCCAAACTAGCATGAAAGTTTTTTTTTAAGGGCTACTCCTGGTCGTCCATATCCAAATATCGTCTAAGCCATTTTTTTGTTCCTTGTTCATCCATCCAGCCTTTAACATGTGGACGGACGTAAATTTGGCGGGGGAAATTTGGCATTTTTTAGGCAAAGTCTCCTTTTAAATAATAACAGTTGCACGGTTCAGCTTGACTCCATTGGCCAAACAGCCAAAACAACTATGAAAATGATTTTTTTTCATTCCCTGTTGTTCTAAGGAAAATAGATTTGTCTTCTCCCAAGTAGCAATGGTTCTGCTGCTTGGGGGAAGTAGTAATCCATTGCTGTCTCATCCATATTCCCCAATACTTCCGAGTCATAATTATAAGCTTTCTTTGTTTATAAATAATTGATGGAATGACATAACCTTTCTTTTCTTCAAGATTCTGTGGCACTTTTTGGATTCTATAGGAAGGATAGATATATTGATAGATGATGGATAGATAGATATATAGATAGAAAGAGGATGGATAGATAGATAGAGGATAGATAGATAGAGGATGGATAGATAGATAGATAGAAAGAGGATGGATAGATAGAGGACGGATAGATAGACGACGGATAGATAGATAGAGGATGGATAGATAGATAGAGGATGGATAGATATATAGGAAGAGGATGGATAGATAGATAGATGATGGATAGATAGATAGAGGATAGATAGATAGAGGATGGATGGTTGGATAGATAGATAGATAGATAGATAGATAGATAGATAGATAGATAGATAGATAGACAGAGTATGGATAGATAGAGGATGGATAGTAAAAAAATAAATGAAACCATGGCGTCTATTAATACGTCTGTGCATGGTCACACCATAGACATATTTATGTTCTGGGCGGCGTTTTAGCTAAATCTTACTTTTTAGTAGTAGGTTTATATATGGATTTTAAAAGTCAGCTCAGTGTGTTCTGTGCCCTCCAGGGATAGATAGATAGATAGATAGATAGATAGAGGATGGATAGATAGAAAGAGGATGGATAAATAGAGGATGGATATATAGATAGATGATGGATAGATAGATAGAGGATGGATAGATAGAGGATGGATATATAGATAGATGATGGATAGATAGATAGAAAGAGGATGGATAGATAGAGGATGGATATATAGATAGATGATGGATAGATAGAGGATGGATAGATAGAAAGAGGATGGATAGATAGATAGACAGAGGATGGATATATGGATAGATAGATAGAGGATGGATAGATAGATAGAGGATAGATAGAAAGAGGATGGATAGATAGATAGATAGATAGAGGACGGATAGACGGATAAATAGATAATAGACAGATAGATAGATAGATGATAGATAGATAGATAGAAAGAGGGTAGATAGATAGATAATAGACAGATAGATAGATAGAAAGAGGATAGATAGACAGAGGATAGATAGATAAATAGACAATAGACAGATAGATAGATGATAGGTAGGTAGATAGATAATAGACAGATAGATAGATAGATAGATAGAGATAGATAGAAAATAGATAGAAAGAAAGAGGATAGATAGCTAGATAGATAGAGGATATATAGATATATAATAGACAGATAGATAGATAGATGATTGATAGATAGATAGATAGAGGATAGATGATGATAGGTAGATAGATAGATAATAGACAGACAGGTAGATAGATAGATAGATAGATAGATAGCAAGAAAGAAGATAGATAGATAGAGGATAGATAGATAGAATAATAGATGATAGGTAGGTAGATAGATAGATAGAAAGAGGATATATAGATAGATAATAGACAGATAGATGGGGACCAGATCAACAAGAAAGAAAAAAATAGTACGTGATACGTATATACTCGAGTATAAGTGAGGTTTTTGTTTTTAAAAGGGCCTTAAAAATCACCTCGATTTATACTCGAGTCAACTCTATTATAATGTTGTAAGAAGCCCCAAAGCTTAAAAATTGACCTTACTATGCAGTGTCCATGCAGGCTTTGTTACGGCTGAAGAACGGGCCGCAAAACAGAGCAGAGTCAGAGACCGGAGCAGACAGGAACGAAGAGAGGGACAGGAGCAGCAGAACCAGAACAGGCGCGGACAACGCGGCGTGGGTACGTAAGTGCGCATGCCGCACCCAGAGCTTTGCAGTCAGATTTACCGGTATGCACCTCACGACCTGTTAAATCCTGGCACATGGAGGAGCCTTCAGGGATCTCAAAAAATCCTGCTAGAGGTGAGCAGGAGCTTAAAATACTGCTCTGTACTGTACTGAAATTACTTCGTTACTGTAATTATACTGTAAATGCTGCTTTAACCTGTCACACCAGATGTATAGAAGCTACAACTCCCAGCAATCAAAGCATGTGGGAGTTATAGTTTCTTAAATCTGGAGTGGCAAGGAATGTGGTGCAGGAACATTTTTTTTGTTGTTGCAGGGCTAAAATTATTGATTTATGATTGCTGTTGAACCTTGCCACTCCAGAAGCTTAGAACTACAACTCCCAGCAAATAAGCATGCGGAGTTGTGGTTTCTAAACATCTGGCGTGCCAAGGAATTGGGTGTTATGGTAATGGATTTGGCTAGTGTATACGTACTGGTATATTGGCACCAATACTGTATGGGAATTCTGCTGTTTACCGGCCATTATGGTATTTAAGATCTCATTAAAAGGGCAACTAAAGCCTCAAACCCATAAGAATCAGAAGGCAGAACACCTGTATATAAAAGCGAGTAATCAGTGCCTCACTTCCATTTTAATGTGGTTGCTGAGTTGTCTGTTTTTTTAATCTGTTAGAAATGGTTGATCGTGGAAGGCCAACGCAGATCATATGATGGGGGTTTAAACTGAAGGTTGTGTCTGGGCAAGAGGAAAGTATAATTCCATTGCAGGCCGGGAATTTGGCATTGATGAAAAACTGGTGCAAGACTGGTGAAAAATGAAGACTAAATTGGAGAAGATTGTGAATCAAAAAAGGCTTGTCGTGGTTTAACAACCTCACATGGGGCTCTAGAAACTGACTTGCATAATGGGTTGTGGAATGTCTCTAAATGGATACTGTGTAACACGCATGGGGAATCCGATTATGTGCCCTTCAAATGGCTAAAGATAGAAATATAAAACAGTGGGTATGAGAAATTCATTGCATCAGCTTGATGGTGTACCCGCTTCATGAATCGGTTTGGACTGGCTTGCGCCAGAGACGAAGATATCCAAAAGTGCCACAGAATCTTGAAGAAAAAGGTTATGTCATTCCATCAATTTATTATAAAACAAAGAAAGCTTTTAATTATGACCTCGGAAGTATTGGGAATATGGATGAGACAGCAATGACTTACTATCTTCCAAGCAGCAGAACCATTGCATCCTTGGGAGAAAATCTATTTTCCTTGAACAACCGGGATGAAAAAAAATCATTCATAGTTGTTTTGGCATGTTTGGCCAATGGAGTCAAGCTGCAACCTGGATTATATTTAAAAGGAGACTTTGCCTAAAAATGCCAAATTTCCCCCGCAAATTACTGTCCGTCCACATGTTAAAGGCTGGATGGAAATGAACAAGGAACAAAAAAATGGCTAGAGAATATGTGGAATGGACGACCAGGAGTAGCCTAAAAAAAAACTTCATTGCTAGTTTGGGATATTGTTAGAGCCCATATATGTGAAGATGTCAAAAAAATGGCTAAGTCATTTTAAACCACCTTGGCTGTTATTCCAGGTGGCTTAATCTGTTTTACAGCCTTTGGAGGTGTCTGAAACAAACCTTTTAAGGACCGTGTGCGAAAAATGTGGCACGAATGGATGTCATCTAGTCAAGCCAAATTGACAAAATATGGAATTTATGAAGCCTGGCATAGATTAGTAGCAAGTGGGTACGAGATGCATGGGAGGACATTCCAGAAAACACCATCAAGCGTGCTTTCCAGAAATGCGGTATAAGTAATGCCATGGATGGTAGCGAAGATGATGTTTTGTTTTCAGCCAGCCAGCACAATTGTGCCAATGATTTACCCATCCTGGTGCCAATACTTGTCAGAGGTTGTGCCCAATGATTTACCCAGTAGTCTGTGCCAATATACTTTGTCAGAGCTTGTGCCAATGATTTACCCAGTATCTGTGCCAATATACTTTGTCAGAGTTTGTGCCAATGATTTACCCAGTATCTGTGCCAATAGACTTTGTAGGTTTGTGCCAATGATTTACCCAGTATCTGTGCCAAACTTTGTCAGAGATTGTGCCAATGATTTACCCAGATTTGCCAATACTTTGTCAGAGTTTGTGCCAATGATTTACCCAGTTCTGTGCCAACCACTTTGTCAGATTGTGCCAATACTTTGTCGTCAGAGTTTGTGCCAATGATTTCCCAGTATCTGTGCCAATATACTGTGTCAAGTTTGTGCCAATGATTTACCCATATCTGTGCCAATACTTGTCAGAGTTTGCAAACAATGATTTACCCGTGATCTGTGCCATATACTTTTTCAGAGTTTGTGCCAATGATTTACCCAGGATGTGTGCAAACACTTTGTAGATTGTGCCAATTACTTTGTAGGTTTGTGCCAATGATTACCCAGTTACTGTGCCAATTACTTTTCAGAGTTTGTGCCATGATTACCCGTATCGTGTCCAATATACTTTGTCAGAGTTTGTGCCAATGATTTACCCATATCGTGCATAACTTTGTCAGAGTTGTGCAATGGTTTACAGTATCTGTGCCAACACTTTATCAGAGTTGTGCAAATGATTTACCAGATTGGTGCCAACCATTGTATGTGAGAGAGGGTTATGTACAGTATTTGTGAAAGGGTGTATGTCGGTATGTGTGGAGGGGGTTTGTTACAGTATGTGTGAGAGGGTGTATGTACAGTATGTGTAGAGGAGGGTGTATGTACCAGTATGTGTGAGAAAGGGTGTATGTACGTATGTGTGAGAGAGGGTGATGTACAAATATGTGTGAGAGAGGGTGTATGTACAGTATGTGTGAGAGGGTGTTGTACAGTATGTGTGAGAGAGTGTGTGTAAAGTATGTGGAGAGTGTGTATGTTCAGTCAGAGTTTGTGCCAATGATTTACCCAGTATCTGTGCCAACACTTTGTCAGATTGTGCCAAAACTTTGTCAGAGTTTGTGCCAATGATTTTATACGTATCTGTGCCAATATACTTTGTCATAGTTTGTGCCAATGATTTACCCAGTATCTGTGCCATACTTTGTCAGAGTTTGTTGCAACAATGATTTACCCAGTATCTGTGCCAATATACTTTCAGTTAGTTTGTGCCAATGATTTACCCAGTATGTGTGCCAACACTTGTCAGATTGTGCCAATACTTTGTCAGAGTTTGTGCCAATGTATTTACCAGTATTGGCCAATATACTTTGTCAGAGTTTGTGCAATGATTTACCCAGTATCTGTGCCAATATACTTTGTCAGAGTTTTGTGCCAATGATTTACCCAGTATCTGTGCCAATACTTTGTCAGCGTTTGTGCCAATGGTTTTACCAGTATCTGTGTGCCAACACTTTATCAGGTTTGTGCAAATGATTTTACCAGATTTGGTGCCAACCATTGTATGTGAGAGAGGGTTTATGTACAGTATTTGTGAAAGGGGTATGTTCGTATGTGTGAGAGGGTGTATGTACAGTATGTGTGAGAGAGGGTGTATGTACAGTATGTGTGAGAGAGGGTGTATGTACAATATGTGTGAGAGAGGGTGTATGTACAGTATGTGTGAGAGGGTGTATGTACAGTATGTGTGAGAGAGTGTGTGTACAGAATGTGGAGAGTGTGTATGTCAGTCAGAGTTTGTGCCAATGATTTACCCAGTATACTGTGCCACACACTTTGTCAGATTGTGCCAATACTTTGTCAGAGTTATGTGCCAAAGATTTATACAGTATTAAATCATTGGCACAAACTATGACAAAGTATATTGGCACAGATACTGTATAAATCATTGGCACAAACTCTGACAAAGTTTTGGCACAATCTGACAAAGTGTTGGCACAGATACTGGGTAAATCATTGGCACAAACTCTGACTGAACATACACACTCTCACACATACTTTACACACACTCTCTCACACATACTGTACATACACCCTCTCACACATACTGTACATACACCCTCTCTCACACATATTGTACATACACCCTCTCTCACACATACTGTACATACACCCTTTCTCACACATACTGTACATACACCCTCTCTCACACAATACCGAACATCCCCTTTCACAAATACTGTACATAAACCCTCTCTCACATACAATGGTTGGCACCAAATCTGGTAAAATCATTTGCACAATACCTGATAAAGTGTTGGCACACAGATACTGGTAAAACCATTGGCACAAACGCTGACAAAGTATTGGCACAGATACTGGGTAAATCATTGGCACAAAACTCTGACAAAGTATATTGGCACAGATACTGGGTAAATCATTGCACAAACTCTGACAAAGTATATTGGCCAATACTGGTAAATACATTGGCACAAACTCTGACAAAGTATTGGCACAATCTGACAAAGTGTTGGCACACATACTGGGTAAATCATGGCACAAACTACTGAAAGTATATTGGCACAGATACTGGGTAAATCATTGTTGCACAACTCTGACAAGTTGGCACAGATACTGGGTAAATCATTGGCACAAACTATGACAAAGTATATTGGCACAGATACTGTATAAATCATTGGCACAAACTCTGACAAAGTTTTGGCACAATCTGACAAAGTGTTGGCACAGATACTGGGTAAATCATTGGCACAACTCTGACTGAACATACACACTCTCCACTACTTTACACACACTCTCTCACACATACTGTACCAACACCCTCTCACACATACTCTACATACACCCTCTCTCACACATACTCTACATACACCCTCTCTCACACATACTGTACATACACCCTTTCTCACACATTCTGGTACATACACCCTCCTCACACATACTGTACATACACCCTCTCACACATACTGTACAAACACCCCTCCACACATACGACATACACCCTTTCACAAATACTGTACATAAACCCTCTCTCACATACAATGGTTGGCACCAATCTGGTAAAATCATTTGCACCAACTCTGATAAAGTGTTGGCACCAGATACTGTAAAACCATTGGCACAACTCCTGACAAAGTTATGGCACAGATACTGGGTTAAATCATTGGCACAAACTCTGACAAAAGTATCATTGGCAACGACACCAGAATAACTGGGGTAACATCATTGGCACAAAACTCTGACAAAGTATTGGCACAGCTAACTGGGTTAATCATTGGCACAAACCTTACAAAGTAATTGGCACAATCTCTGACCAAAGTGTTTGCACACATCCTGGGTAAATCATTGGCACAAACTCTGACAAAGTATATTGGCACAGATACTGGGTAAATCATTGGCACAAACTCTGACAAAGTATATTGGCACAGATACTGGGTAAATCATTGGCACAAACTCTGACAAAGTATTTGGCCCACCTATACTGGTAAATACATTGGGCACAAAACTCTGCAAAGTATTGGCACATCTGACAAGTGTGGCACACATACTGGGTAAATCATTGGCACAAACTAACTCTGAAACAGTATATTGGCACAGATACTGGGTAAATCATTGTTGCAAACTCTGACAAAGTTGGGCACCAGATACTGGGTAAATCATTGGCACAAACATGACCAAAGTATCTTGGCACAGATACTGTATAAAATCATTGGCACAAACTCTGACAAAGTTTTGGCACAATCTGACAAAGTGTTGGCACAGATACTGGGTAAATCATTGGCACAACTCTGACTGAACATACACACTCCCACTACTTTACACACACTCTCTCACACATACTGTACATACACCCTCTCACACATACTGTACATACACCCTCTCTCACACATTTTGTACATACACCCTCTCTCACACATACGTACATACACCCTTCTCACACATACGGTACATACCACCCTCTCTCACACATACTGTACATACACCCTCTCACACATACTGTACAAACCCCTCTCACACATACCGACATACACCCTTTCACAAATACTGTACATACCCCCTCTCTCACATACAATGGTTGGCACCAACTCTGGTAAAATCATTTGCACAACCTGATAAAGTGTTGGCACACAGATACTGTAAAACCATTGGCACAAACTCTGACAAAGTTATTGGCACAGATACTGGTAAATCATTGGCACAAACTCTGACAAAGTATATTGGGCACGATAACTGGGTAACTCATGGCACAAACTCTGACAAAGTATATTGGCACAGTAACTGGGTAATCATTGGCACAAACCTCTACAAAGTATTGGCACAATCTACCAAAGTGTTGCACACATCCTGGGTAAATCATTGGCACAAACTCTGAAAAAGTATATTGGGCACAGATCACAGGGTAATCATTGTTGCAAAACTCTGACCAAGTATTGGCACAGATACTGGTAAATCATTGGCACAAACTTGACACAAGTATATTGGCACAGATACTGGGTAAATCATTGGCACAAACTCTGACAAAGTATTGGCACAATCTGACAAAGTGTTGGCACAGATACTGGGTAAATCATTGGCACAAACTCTGACAAAGTATATTGGCACAGATACTGGGTAAAAAATCATGGGCACAAACTCTGACAAAGTATATTGGCACAAGATACTGGTAATATTGGGCACAAACTCTGAAAAAGTATATTGGCACAGATAATGGGTAAATCATTGTCGCAAAACTCTGACAAAGTTTGGCACAGATACTGGGTAAATCATTGGCACAAAACTAGAAAAAGTATATTGGCACAGATACTGTATAAATCTTTGGCACAAACTCTGACAAAGTATTGGCACAATTGACAAAGTGTTGGCACAGATACTGGGTAAATCATTGGCACAAACTCTGACGAACATACACACTCTCACAATACTTTACACACACTCTCTCACACATACTGTACATACACCCTCTCACACATAACTGTACATACACCCTCTCTCACACATATTGTACATAACCCCTACACAAATACTGTACATCACCCCTCTCACACATACTGTACAACACCCTCTCACACATACGAACATACACCCTTTCACAAATAACTGTAATAAACCCTCTCTCACATACAATGGTTGGCACCAATCTGGTAAAATCATTTGCACAACTCTACTGATAAAGTGTTGGCACACAGATACTGGTAAAACCCATTGGCACAAACTGTGACAAAGTATTGGCACAGATCATGGGTAAATCATTGGCCACAAACTCTGACAAAGTAATTGGCACAGATACTGGGTAAATCATGCACAACTCTGACAAAGTATATTGGCACAGATACTGGGTAAATAATTGGCACAAACTCTGACAAAGTATTGGCACAATCTGACAAAGTGTTGGCACACAACTGGGTAAATCATGGCACAAATCTGAAAAAGTATATTGGCACAGATACTGGGTAAATCATTGTTGCAAACTCTGACAAAGTATTGGCACAGATACTGGGTAAATCATTGGCACAAACTATGACAAAGTATATTGGCACAGATACTGTATAAAAACATTGGCACAAACTCTGACAAAGTTTTGGCACAATCTGACAAAGTGTTGGCACAGTACTGGGTAAATCATTGGCACAAACTCTGACTGAACATACACACTCTCACATACTTTACACACACTCTCACACATACTGTACATACACCCTCTCACACATACTGTACATACACCCTCTCTCACACAATGTACATACACCCTCCTCACAAACTGTACTACCCCTTCTCACACATACTGACATACACCCTCTCTCACACCATACTGTACATACACCCTCTCACACATACTGTAACAAACACCCTCTCACACATACCGAACATACACCCTTTCACAAATACGTACATAAACCCTTCTCACATACAATGGTTGGCACCAAATCTGGTAAAATCATTTGCACAAACTCGATAAAGTGTTGGCACACAGATACGGTAAAACCATTGCACAAACTCTGCAAAGTTATTGGCACCAGATACTGGGTAAATCATTGGCACAAACTCTGACAAAGATATTGGCACAGATAACGGGTAATCTTGGCACAAACTCTGACAAAGTATATTGGCACAGATACTGGGTAATCATGGCACAAACTCTACAAAGTATTGGCACAATCTGACAAAGTGTTGGCACACATACTGGGTAAATCATTGGCACAAACTCTGAAAAAAGTATATTGGCACAGATACGGGTAAATCATTGTTGCAAACTTTTACAAAGTATTGGCACAGATATGGGTAAATCATTGGCACAACTTGGACAAGATATTGGCACAGATTATGGGTAAATCATTGGCACAAACTCGACAAGTATTGGACCAATCTGACAATAGGGTTGGCACAGATACTGGGTAAATCATTGGCACAAACTCTGACAAAGATTATTGGCACAGCACTGGGTAAATCATTGGCACAATCTCTGACAAAGTGATTGGCCACAGATACTGGGTAAATCATTGGCACAAAATACTCGACACTCTGACAAAGTATATTGGCACAGATACTGGGTAAATCATTGGCACAAGCTCTGACAAAGTATATTGGCACAGATACTGGGTAAATCATTGGCACAAGAAAGAGGGTAGATAGATGATAGGTAGACAGATAGATAATAGACAGATAGATAATAGACAGACAGATATATAGATAGAAAGAGGATAGATAGATAGATAGATAGATAGATAGATAGAGGATAGATAGATAAATAGATAATAGATAGATGATAGGTAGGTAGATAGATAATAGACAGATAGATAGATAGATAGAAAATAGATAGATAGAAAGAAAGAGGATAGATAGAGGATATATAGATATATAATAGACAGATAGATAGATAATAGATAGAGAGACAGATAGATAGATGATTGATTGATAGAGAGAAAGAGGATAGATAGATGATAGGTAGATATATAGATAATAGACAGATAGATAGATAATAGACAGAAAGACAGACAGATAGATAGATGATAGATAGATAGAAAGAAAGAAGATAGATAGATATATAGAGGATAGATAGATAGAAAAATAGATAATAGATGATAGGAAGGTAGGTAGATAGATAGAAAGAGGATATATAGATAGATAATAGACAGATAGATAGAAAGAGGATAGATGATAGATAGATAGAAAGAGGATAGATAGTTTAAAGTCTGGCTTAAAATCTTTGACAGTGTCATCTCCCCAATCCTACACTATGGCAGTGAAGTATGGGGCCCTGACACCTATACAGACCAATCAAAATGGGAATCTGAAAACTGAAAAAAACCTCTTAAGCACCTCCTCCAGGTCCATCACAGTACATCAGGATGGATAGATAGATGATGGATAGATAGATAGAGGATGGATAGATAGATTGATAGATAATGGATAGATAGATAGATGATGGATAGATAGATAGATAGATAGATAGAAAAAGGATGGATAGATAGATAAAGGATGGATATATAGATAGATAGAAAGAGGATGGATAGATAGATAGATGATAGGTAGATAGATGATAGGTAGATAGATAGATAGAAAGAGGATAGATAGATGATAGGTAGATAGAAAGAAAGAGGATAGATAGAGGATAGATAGATAGATAATAGACAGATAGATAGATAGATAGATAGAAAGAGGGTAGATAGATGATAGGTAGACAGATAGATAATAGACAGATAGATAATAGACACAAGCTTTAAGCAGAAGCTGGTGAAGGTTCTCATTCATCCGGTCATGGGATAGCTGTGGGAGGCAAGTAGATCAACTGACGTGAAAGGTAGTGCTGGAAGACGTTCGCTAGGCAGCCGACTGCCTGTCAGGCTGAAGGAGAAAGCCATCGGATGACGTAGCGAAACGTCTTCAAAGACGTACATTTCAAGTGTCCAGTTGATGCCTAATGAAGTACAACAGATATGTGGAAAGCCAGATTTGAACGATTAGCCTCTTGGATCGATCTAGCGAGCAGGCTCCTATGGCGTTAGATCGAGTCTGATATGGAGAGCGAGCGAGCATGGCATCTAGCCGCGTGCGAATCTATCTAGCAGGGTAGGAGGATGCTAGCTAGAGAGCCTCGGTGAGCAGAGACCGTACTGCGAGAATAGAGGAGCGAGGGGGCTATCGAGCGAGCCGCGTGAGAGCTAGATATCTTCTTTCTTTCTATCATCTACATCTATTACTGTAGGTCTTTCGGGCTATTATCGATCATAGTCGAGTATCTATATATCTACTATCATCTATCTAGCCTGTTCTCTCTATCAAAGTCAAGTAGCTAGCTAGCTGGCGCGAGCGGAGGAGCTAGCGAGCGGGCGAGTATAGAGCTAGAGGTCCGCTAGCAGCCGCGTGCGGGCGAGCGAGCGAGGTCGAGGAGCTAGGAGCTGGCGAGGAGAGAGCGACCACCGAGGTATCGACTATTATCGAGGGATCTATCGATCCTCTAATCGCGTCTATCTATCGATCTATCGATCTATCTCTTTCTAGCTTAGATAGCGGGCGGTCGTAGAGCGCGCTGTCTATGATCAGCGGGCGACCTATGCATCGAGCTCCCTCGGCGGGCTAGCGAGCGAGCGGCGAGGAGGAGCAGCGAGCGCGAGGCGAGCCGCGGGCGGGCTAGCGAGCGACCGAGAGGAGCGAGCGCGGGGGAGAGAGCGAGCGAGGAGGAAACCGAGGCAGCGAGCTATCTATACCTGTCCTCTTTCGATCTGATCTAGATATCCAGCCTTTATTATCGATCCATCCTCTTTCTATCTATCTATCGATCTATCTATCTATCCATCATCTATCTATCTATCCATTATCTATCAATCTATCTATCCATCCTCAATTCTATCTATCTATCCATCCTGATGTACTGTGATCTATCTATCTGCATGTCTATTATCTATCTGTCTATTATCTATCTGTCTACCGATTATCGATCTACCCTCGTCTATTGATTATCTATCTATCTGTCATGAGCGAGCGAGCATCCGCGAGCGAGCCGCGTGCGTGCTAGCGACCGATCAGGCGAGCGAGCGCGGGCGGCGAGATGAGCGACCGAGCGCGAGCGACCTCGTCAGCGATCGAGCGATCCAGCCGCTGGCTATCTAGCGAGAGATCCATCCGGATCTATCTAGCCATAGCCGTTTTCTATCTATCTATCCTAGCTAGTATATCAAAGCAGCTAGCGAGCTATCCAGTAGTGAGCCAATCGAGCGATCCATCCTCTATCTTATGATCCATAATCTATCATCTCATCCTGAATTGTACTGTGAGGACCTGGAGGAGGTGTTAAGAGTTTTTTTCAGGTTTCAGATTCCATTTGATTGGTCTGTATAGGTGTCAGGGCCCATCTCACTGCCATAGTGTGGGATTGGGGAGATGACACGGGCAAAGAGGGGAGACAGAGGGAGGAAAACGAGGCGAGCCGCGGGCGACTAGAGAGCAGCGAGCCGAGTGTCTAGCGATCGGGCGAGGATCGAGCGAGAGAGCCGCGGGCAGGATCGAGCGACCGACCTAGCATCGAGTAGCTAGCTAGGCTAGACCGCACTAGCGAGCGGCGGGCGGGAGCGAGCGAGCGAGAGAGCGAGCGATGCTACAGGGCGGTGGCGAGAAGCGAGCAGCGACCAGCAGAAGCGAGCCGCGAGCGAGGAGAGAGAAAGCAGCAGCGAGTAGCGGGCGAGGAGAGAGCGAATAGCATGCGAGCGATCGAGCGAAGCGAGCCGCGGTCGGGAGCGATGGGCGATGAGGCGAGAGGCGAGCGAAAGCGAGCGAGCTGGGCGGAGGTAGCGAGGACCGCCAGAGAAAGCGAGCGAGCGGCGAGGGGCGAGGGAGCGAGCGAGCCGCGGCGAGGAGCTCAGAGGGCGAACGAGCGAGAGGGGCGAGGAGCGAGAGAGCACAGCTGGCGAGCGAGCGAGCGAGCAGCGAGCGAGCGAGCGGGCTAGGAGCGAAGGGAGCCGGCGAGCCGGCTGGAGCGAGGAGCGAGCGAGCCAGCCGGGGCGAGCGGCGCGAGCGAGCGAGCCAGCCGCGAGCGAGCGAGCCATATACCAGCCGGGGCGAGGAGGAGCAGCCGCGGGCGAGAGAGCCCGCCGGAGCGAGCCAGCAGAGAAGTCTATATATCCATACTCTATCTATCCTCTCTTCATCTATCTATCCTCATCTATCTATATATCATCTCTATCTAATCCATCTCTATCTATCTATGCATCTCTATCTATATAGCCATTCCTCTATGATCCATCCTTCTGTTATTCTATCCATCTCTATCATCATTATCTATCTATCTATCCCTGGAGGGCACAGAACACACTGAGCTGACTTTAAATCCATATATTAAACCTATACTAAAAGTAAGATTGAGCTAAAACGCCGCCCAGAACATAAATAGGTCTATGGTGTGACCCATGCACAGAGTATTAATAGAGCCATGGTTTCATTTATTTTGTACTATTCCATCCTCTATCATCCATACTCTGGTAATAATCTATATATCTATCTATCTATCTAATCCTATCTATCATCTATCTATGTAGCCAACATCCATCTCTATCTATCTATACTCTCATCTTCATCCATCACTATCTATCATCAATCCTCTCCTATATCTCTATCATCCTCTATCTATCTATCCATCCTCTATTATCTATCCGTAGTCTACTATCGTCCCTATCTATCCATCCTCTTTCTATATATATATCTATCCAGAATCTATCTATTATCTCTATCTATCTTGTTTTATCCATCTATTTCTATCAATATCTCCTATCTATCCATCATCTATCAATATATCTATCCTTCCTCTATCTATCCATCCTATATCTATCCATCCTCTATCTATCTAATCCATCCTGTATATCTATCCATCCTCTTTCATCTATCCATCCTCTATTATCTAATCCATCCTCTATCTATCTATCCATACTCTTTCTATCTATCCATCCTCTTTTAGCTATCCTCTATCTATCTATCCATCATCTATCTATCTATCCATCCTCTTTCTATATATCTATCCATCCTCTATCTATCTATCCATTCTCTATCTATCGATACGTCGTCTATCTATCCGTCCTTATCTATCCTCCTCTTTTATTCTATTATTAATCTATCCATCCTCGATCTGGCTATTACCTATTAATCTATCCATCATCTTTCTATCTATATAATCTATCTACCATATCCTATCACTATATCTATCATTCCTCTATCTATCCATCTCTATCTATCATCTCTATCTATTATATCCATCCTGATATCTATCCATCATCCTTTCGATATATCCACCTATATCATCTATCCATCCTCTATCTATCTATCATCCTCTTCTATAATCCGCTCTTCTATCTATCATCTATCTATCTATCCCATCATCTATCTATCATACTCCTCGTTTATCTATCTATCCATCCTATCTATCTATCCATCCTCATCTATTATCCGTCGTCTATCTATCCATCCTATCAATTATATCTATCTTCCTCGAATCTATCACATCCTCTATCTATAAATCCTCTAGCTATCTAGCCATCACGTATATCTATCCAGCCTCTTTCTATCTATCAACTTCTACTTCTATCCATCCTCGTTTATTATCCATCCTCTATCTATCTATTCATCTATCTATCTATCCATCATCTATCTATCTATCATCATCTATCTTATCTTAGCCAGCCTCTTCTATATATCTATCCATCGACTATATATCTATCCATCCTCGCATAGATCGATCCGTCCGCTATTCTATCCGTCCTCTATATATCCATTCCTCTTTTTCTATCTATCTATCCAGCCTCTATTCTATCCATCCTCTATCTATCTATCCATCCTCTTTCTATTATATACTATCTATCCATCATCTATCAATATATCTTATCCTTCCTCTATCTATCCATCCTCTATCTATCCATCCTCTATCTATATATCCATCCTGTATATCATCCATCATCTTTCTATCGATCCATCCTCTATCTATCTATCCATTCCTATCTATTATCCACATATATCTATCTATCCGTGTCTATCCTATCCGTCCTTATCCTATACAGCCTCTTCATCTATCTATCTATCCCATCCTTATCTATCTTATACTCTATATATCTATCCATCCTCTTTCGATCTAGAATCTATCGATTCATATCTATCAATATATCTATCCTTCCTCTATCTATCCATCCTCTATCTATCATCCTTAATCTATCATCCATCCTCTATCTATCTATCCGTCGTCTATCTATCCGTCCTCTATCTATCCATCCTCTTTCTATCTATCTATCTATCAATCTCTAGTCTATCTATCCTCTATCTATCATCCATCCTCTTTCTTTATATATCATCTATACAATCATCTATCAATATATCTATCCTTCCTCGATATATCAACCTCTAATCTATCCATCCTCTATCTATCTATCTCCTGTATATCTATCAATCCTCTTTCTATCATCCTCTCTCTATATCTATCCATCCTATATCTATCTATCCATCCTTCTTATATCTATCCGTCGTCTATCTAGCCGGCTCTACTATCCAGCCGCTGGCAGCGAGCGAGAAGCCAGCGCGAGCGAAGCGAGCGCGAGCGAGCGGCCAGACGACGGGCGAGCGGAGAGAGCGAGCGAGCCAAGCAGGCGGAGCAAGGGAGCGAGCAGTCGAGATGCGGAGCCGCCGCGAGCGACCGCCGCGAGCGAGGACCAGCGGTAAGAGCGAGCCAGCGCGGGCGAGCTAGCCAGCCGCGGAGCGAGCGAGGGCCGCCGCGGAGCGGAGCGAGCCAGCGCGGGCGAGCGAGCAGTCGCATGCAGCGATCCGCGGAGCGAGCGAGCCATCAGCGATCGAGTATCCATCCGCTTGCGAGAGAGCGATCCAGCCTCGATCGAGCGAGCCGGCGTCAGCGAGCCGGCCGCTAGGAGCCACCGAGGGCGAGCGAGCAGCCGAAGCGAGCTAGCCGAGGAGCAGCGAGCCAGCCGCGGCGAGCGATAGAGCGAGCGAGCCAGCAGCGGCAATAGAGCGAGCCGGGCCGCGAGCGAGCCAGCCGCGAGCGAGCCAGCCGGGAGAGGAGCCAGCGCGGGCGAGATGAGCAAGCGCGGGCGGCGACAGCCGCGAGCGGATGCCGCCGCAGCGAAGCCAGCCGCGAGCGAGCCAGCCGCGAGCGAGCCAGCCGGGAGAGCGAGCCAGCGAGGGCGAGCAGCCTCCGCGAGCGAGCGAGCAGACGCGACGAGCGAGCTAGCCAGCGCGAGGAGAGAGCCATCCGCTGGCGAAGAGCCAGCAGAGCGAGCAGCCGCGAGCGAGCAGTCCGGTAGATGCGAGACAGCCGCGGCGACCGCCAGCCGGGCGAGGAGCCAGGCCGCGAGGAGCGAGCCAGCCGGAGAGCGAGCGAGCCAGCCGCAGCGAGCGAGCCAGCCGCGGGGCGAGCGAGCCAGCAGGAGAGCGAGCCAAGCAGCGAGCGCGCCAGCCGGGAGAGCGAGTCCTCCTCTTGCGCATCTATCCATCCGCTATCTATCGATCCATCCTCTAGCTATTCTATCCAGCCTCGGGCTAGCTAGCCAATCGCTAGCTATCCAGCGCGAGATCCAGACGCGGTGATACTATATAGCATCTATCATCATCTAGCAATAGATCGAGCCCTTCCCTTGGCATAACGCTATCTATCAATCCTGTAGGATATAGCCACCGTTTCGAGCGATCCATCCTCGTTCTAGCTAGCCATCCTCTGCTATCTAGACAGCCGCTATCTATCCATCCTTATCTATCCATCTCTATCTATCCATCCGCTATCGAGCCTATCTGTATATATATCCGCCGCGGGCAGCGAGCCCGGCCGCGAGCGAGCGAGCCAGCCTCGAGCTAGCGAGAGAGCCAGATCGAGAGAGTAAGACACCGCGGCGACGAGCCCGCGCGAGGCGCGCCAGCCGGAGCTAGCGCCGCGAGGACAAGCAGGGAGAGCAGACAGCCGAGGGCGAGCGAGCCAGCCGCGAGCGAGCGAGCCAGCCGCTAGCGAGCGAGCCAGCGCGAGCGAGGAGCCAGCCGGCGGGCGAGGAGCCAGCGTCGAGCGAGCCAGCCGCGGCGAGCAGCCGCGAGCGAGCCCGCGGGGAGAGGAGCCAGCCGCGGGCGAGCGGCCAGACGCGAGCGAGGCGAGCCAGCCGGCGATGCCGAGCGAGCCAGAGCCAGCGGGCGAGCGAGCCAGCCGCATGCGAGCCGCCGCGAGCGAGAAGCAGCGAGCTAGCCCGCGCGAGTCGAGCCAGCCGGAGAGCGAGCCAGCCTGCGTTCGATCGTCAAGGCCGCGAGGTATCGAGGAGCCATCTCTATCTATTATGCATCTAGCGAGTAGTAGCCAGCCTCTATCTGAGGATCTAGCCTAATCTATCCCTGGAGGGGCACAGAACCACCCGAGCTACTTTTTAAAATCCATATATAAACCGTGACTACTAAAAAATAAGATTTAGGTAAATGGCCCCGCCTAGAACATACAACATGTCTATGTGGACCATGCACAGAGTAGGATTAATAAACGCCATGGTTTCGTTGTACTTTTTACTTGTTTGTTCGTCTTAAATAAAATCGAGGAGGAACTTTTATGTAAGCTCAGGACGTTAAGCACACGGCGTGACGCCACTTCCTGTGCTCCATTTCTTTTGCGGAGGTGAAAGGTCGGGGAGGGTTGTCACTGTGTCCTCTTGGCCGACACGTGGGTCCCGGCTGCATCATGCTCTCGTCTTTCTCCGATCTCTTTTCTCCGCGGAAAGGGTTGCGGCTGTTGATGAGACCCCAACATTGCTAAGCTCGTTCAATGGCCGGCGGTCATTACAAGTCATTGTGGTTAGTGGGAGGGGCACACCTGGCTCAGGCCAACTTTCCTTTCCCGCAAAGGGGGCTTTCCAGCAGTGTCTTGTGGTGCGGTGGGCGGCTACATACTGACGGTGAAGTGATATGCGGTATTGGTTAGAGCCAGGGCAGCTTTCCCAGGTTGCATATTGGGGTTGTCCGTGTAATACTTGCAAATGGTTCGTTTAAACCGGGACACTCTCCAGGGTCACCTTCTCCATTAGATCTCGGATGTTTCCAACCTCCCCTCCTCCTATAATTAACAAATGAGGGAAGTTCATTCTAATTGTAACAAGCGTGGTATATAGTATGCTGTAGATGTCCTGTAAGCGCACTAGCTGTCTCATATGGTGTGATGTGGATGTGATTGCATTTTAGGTGGACAAAGCTTGTGCAGAATTCCTGAATGATGATGAAATCCCAAAGAAGAGAAGAAATCCAAAAAGCATAAGAGCCTACCCAAATAACTGGTGGATGGGACGATTTAGAGGTTAATGGCACAGAAGCTAAACTAATGAGAAAAATCCACAGGGAAGGAAAAGTAGTTTTTAATTTTTTCCCCCCTTTTTCCATTTCTGCAATGGACCAACACCCCCATTTAATCATATTCAGTGGCACATGCTTAGGGAGATTATTGATTCTGCTCTCTCCTTTCCAATATATTAACTATGTTGCCAAACCTTCACTTTTTTTATTTGTAAACATTGAAAAAATCCATAGATTTCTTCTATTCCAGCTACTGCTTCCTTATCCATGTTCTCACCCTATGTATGCATGTCTTTTGTTTCATATTTAGCGCAAGATCGCACCCTTTAACAATTGTTCTCAATTAACATCAGCCTGCCAGAAGAGCTAAAACTCTAATCACTGTTAGTACACATACAAACCTATCCAGTATGTCTTTATGATTGTGGGGACAAAACACATGCAAGGCATGGGAGAACATGACAAACTCCACGGGTGAGAATCCGAACTCGGACTCGGCAATGCAAGGCATCAGGTAACCATTGAGCTGCCTCCTCCCGTCCTCTGGAATTTTATTCCCCCTCTCTCTAGTCAAGAAACCTCAAAAACAATTTTAATCACCCTTTATCCATCTTCTCTGAGGCATAGACAGCATGGGACTGTGGACACTTGCACCAGTTTATTACTGAGCACTTCACCCTTTCCTATGATCGGTATGTTACCAACTAGTAGTAGATTGATAACTTGCGGGCAGGGACATCTTTCTTAGGATAAATGCTTGAAGCATTGTATATTTATGATGCTCATGCTTATTGATAGTATTATGTATTCATTTACTGCCCCCTTGTACGACATATTGTTTTCTAGATTGTACAACGCTGCGACCCCTATTGGCGCCATAAAATAAGGCAGACTACAAAACATTTGGTAGCATTATTCAAGGGGTTATGAGACAGTATGCACAACACATATTACAGCTAAAATATGATATTTGGATAGATTGACTCGTTCTACAGTAAACAAGTAATATATACAATACTATAAATATTGCGCATTGGTTCAGAAACGGGCTTGAAAGTGTTCTAAGAGTTAGGGGGTTTGTAATACTGCCTCTTGCGTGCTTTCCTGACGTAAAAATTGTAATTACTTGCGAATCGTACATCCACAAGCGGCAGTGAACTTGGGAGTGAACATTCCTTCTAAGGATTAATTATTGTCTGCATTCTGGCAGGGTAAGCTGGACCTCCCTCCATTGCCAAGGTCGTGCTTGACTACTCAATCACAGCCAAGAATTGGACGCTGTTTAACTGCTGCCTCCAGCACTTGCTAAAGTTATAAAAAGTCTTTACAGAGGGAGGGCGCAGATAATGCCCAGAAAAGGAATGGAACATATTTAATATCTAGTTATGATGCATGGATAACCAGTTTCTATATGCTTTGTAACAGGATATTTAAGTAGTTGCGGGCAGATAACCTTGACAGGTCACCAGTTTTCTGTTTAAAAGATGGGCATGCTCCACCCTTGTATAAACTTTGTATATTAGACTGCTCCTCCCCAGCCCCAACTGCATAAATATTATTAACAGATAGTCCCCCCCAATCTTTATTACCATGCCTTATCTTCGCTGCCACTGCGGCCCTCTGCTTGCATGGAAATGCAAAGCAGGGGGCGGGACCGGCAGGCCGCATCGTGATTGCTGGAGACAGCCAATCATGGATGCGCTACGTGAGAATTTAGACGGCGAAGGAGAGAGAGAGGCATGGAAGTAAAGATCCGGTCACTTTCTGTCAATATAGTTATGCGGTTGGGGCTGGGGAGAGAAGCAGACATAATATGAAAAAACGTTTTGGTAGGGGGCGGAGGACAAAATAGGGAGGGAGGTGGGAGAATGGCTGCAGTGCATGGGACTCTGCTATCTCCTGTCAGGCCAGTTTTTGGGACTTTGGGGGGACTACAGTGAAACAATATGGTAGCTGGGGTGATGTGAGGTAAGGTTTTACCACACTACACTAGTGGGTTAAATTATAGTTTGGGGGGTGGACATGCCCTTTAGTTTCACCTCCATATCTATTGCAAACTTTCTAAAACGCGATTGATCTCGCAATTGTTGCGATCACGTCTAAAAAGCGATTCAATGTGGCTAGCCCTTAGTGTTTTAGCATGGACCTGTGAAGTCTGGTTATAAGCAAATGCAGCATGTTATCAAACATTCTGCATTTGAAACTTACTACCCCTTTGTTAAGTATGTATATACAGTAATTATAGTACATTTTCCATTTATTGATTTGTTTTTGTACGTCTAATGGTTAGGATTTAAAAACATCTATTTTTGTCAAAACCTTATAGTTAGGATTACAGTTACTTTCAATAGCAAACACACAGCATTCACACTACTTTGATATGAGGAACAAAATAAGTGCCAAAACGCAGAGGGAAAATGGGTAGTTACAAAAAAAAAAAATATTCTGAGAATCCAAATCGTATTTAAAGGAGCACTATTACATGGACAAATAAATGATTTCCCAACCTGCATCTTGGACCGACCCCCCCGGCTCTCACAAAGACCTGTAATAGAATTATTCTGGGATTGTCGACTTGGTGTGTGAGTGGTCTTTCCAAAACAGGGATGTAAAAGAGGGTGGAAGGCCTATGTTTTGAGTAGTGCCAAGCTTAAGTCTTGAATACAGTAGCCATTAGATTTCTGCCTTCAGTTAAGAAAATAACTTGTATTACGTAGTGACACTTATAATATAATTTATAATAAGAAGAATAGAAACTATAATTTGGCAATGCACCACACCATTTTGCTGGTGACAAACGGGCCTAGTGAGGCATATTCCTAACAACATAAAATCTATGGGCTTTCCCAAATGATAATGTTATGTTAATTTACCATAATTTAACCATATTTGTTGGAGTGAGTAGCAAGAAGTTACTATGTGCCCAACCATATTAACTATATAAAATGTCCCGGCTTTTCCAAAAACACCCGTGTACAGGATCTAAAATTAACATTGTATCGTTTGAATAATAAATCACAAAAAGCATAATCTATAAAATATCCTCCAGAAAAGTATTACTGGTTGGAATCATATTCAGCCATTAATACCTGTTCTGTGAAGGTATGTGGGGGGCCACATTCGATGTGCTGGGTTCGTTTTTGAAAGAATGCGATCACCAATTTTAAAAAACTAGTTCCAATGGACTGAAGCCCTGCTGCTTTTCACAGCATTACTGTCAATTCGTGGCCTTAACCTAATGGCAAAAGTGTATTTTGATGAAACTGGTGGTACTTTGAAACAGGTGAGCAACATGGCAGCTTTATTCCTATGCATTACAACTAATAAAGAATTTTTATGTTGAAACCTTACGTTCTGTTGTGTAAAATGATTCTAGTATATGTATCTGTAAACATTTTTCTTTTTACAGCCTGAAACTTGTATCTACTCCTAACTTTGGTAGAGGTTGAAAAACTGGATACAACCAGACCTGGGTCTGCTGTCACTATCAGAAGATGAGGGTATGTTTAGTGGTTGCTTTTTTGTAGTAGGAGTAGTGGATCAGTCACGCACTTTATTTGTTATGGATCATAATAGTGTATAACAACAATCAAACTTTTACTGGGGGTGTTTCATATGATGACTAATACTGCACTATATACACACCTCCAGCATTACGAGTAGGAGGAAGTTGTCTTTTGTGATGGTGTATTAGATAGCATGTCATTAAGTAACTGTATTGAAATGTTCTAAATCAATCTAATATGCGGCTATTGTGGTTTTGTAGTCTCATTTTGCTTTTTACAAGCAAATGGCTTTACATGTTTTTTATTTTGCCAACTAAGGCTGGACATGGGTAATAAGAGGAAGAAGTGACATTGTCACTATACGGGAAGTGTAGCTTCCAGCCCAGGAGAGAACTGATTGAAGGAAAAGTACACAACTCAGCACTGATTCGCTTGGACTGGGTTAGTAAACGGTTATGTTAATAATAAAGTCCTATATCTTTTGATTGTTGGCTATTTGTCTGATAATAGGGTGCACATTAACAACGTTCATTCCAGCGAAACCAGGATGGCACTTGCCAGTGTTGTATGTGCAATCCCCTCAGCCCCATACCCTGGGGATATTACTCGGTAGCAACAGAAGATTACGAGGAGGCTCACTACTGTGCGAAAATCATACATGTTTGGGGAGCTTACTGTCCCCTTCTTCGACTTAGCATTAGTCAGTAAACTCCCACAAGTAGTATGATTTTGCACAATAAATTGTGCTGATCGCTAAGTGGTGTGCCTCTTTATAGCTTTGGTTGTTGAACTGAGGGATGATTTATTATTGGCCATACACTTGAAGGTCAAACTACACTGATTGCAATGAAAATATTTAGGGAAAAACTGAGAGGTCGTTTTCACTTTTCTACTATTCTTTTAATTCATCAAACATGTGAGTCTGCACAAAAACAAGTACTTTAAATAATGGTTCCCCATTAACCTCAAAATAAAATTCCACTATTTGGAGACGCATTTTGATTTTGCTATTGCTTGTGAAGGTTCCATCATCCAAGAGTCAGGTGTATTGTTGTATTCAGTTAGTATAAACTGGGACTTAAGATGTTGAAGACATTATGCTATTCAATTCAAGAATGGATTTGTACCTAGAAATATATGTCATTAAGACCCGGGAGAGTCTAATTAGCTATAAAAGTCGCGGTTAAGGATCTTGAATGCAAGGTGTATATCAAAACAGCATTGTACATGGCAAACAAGTTGGTGTCGACCGCCCCCACTCTATTCAGGCTTGGTTCTTTGATTTTCACATAAATGGTTTCCTGAACCAGTCCTGTTCACTTTTGAGGCAGATGTCGACATTACACATCTTCAAGTGTATGTCTTGTTTCTAACAGGGTATGTACAACTGTAAATCCATCTTCCATTACTAGATATCTTAGGCTTTTAGAATAATTGTAAAATCAAAATAATGGGGAAAGGAACCAGAGTTCCAAATAAGGACTGCATGACCTTGTGCCATGATTATCTATGAATCAATCTGTCATCCCCTTACAAACCCGTACAATGCCAACCAAGGTGAATTAAAAAACTCATCGTTTTCATATGACAGATAATAAAAATCACATCAATTATTTCAAACGTTAAACTCCACAATCCCCCGAAGCAGCTATATAATATCAAAAAAATCCAGGGACTCGTCGTCTCTACTGGGATAAAAAATAGTAGTGTGGATACTTTGAAAAATCCCAACAGTTTTTTTCCAAGTGGTTAGTATTATGGTACTAGTTTTGACAGTGGGAAACATATCTAGGTAAAAGGACGACTTATAGTAGTGATCAGCACTGGACTTATTTTTTTTTATGTGATGATGATACTAACTTGATATCCACTTGGATGGCATTTATAGATTGTAAGGGGAGCAAGATTCGAATCATAGATATATGCAGGGCACAAGGATATTTGAGTGCTATTGTGGAGGATTTGGGTTCTTCCCATATTTTTGTATTTTACATGATTTATTTCCTGTCCACCAACCATATCTTTAGGGATCCATGCACAATAGTTAAGATTGTGAAGCAAGCCTCTATTTACTATATTTTAGATGTAAAAGTGTAATTTTCATTTTTTTTTCTTCTCGCACCCTCCCATCCCAACATTTTCCTCCTTCAGAGTTCCTGTATTCCTCTCTTCTCCTCACGTTTTTAAGCTCAGCCACACGAGATTTGAAAATCCTTTGCCAAGCAAATACTTTTTTTGTCACAGAGCATTGTGCACTGAAGTTGATGCAACACATGCTGAGACGCGGACACATGCTCTGCGACTGAAAAAAATATTTGCTTGCAAGGGATCTTCACATGGTTTGGAGGCATGGCCTAACATCACCAAGGCAGTACAAGGAGGATACAGAAATTTGAGGATGAAAGCTTGGTATGGAGGAGAATGGATATAAAGGAAAAAATCACCTTTACACTCAAAAGCCTAAGCTATCTATAGTATTAAGTGGGATTTACAGTGACATCCCTTTAAGATGAAGGTACACACCGAGTCCTGACCCGCAGGCAATTGGCTCGTCTGGCTGAGCTATACGGTTGGTGCAGCTGCATTCTGAGTAAGAAACCAGTGGGATTAGTGAAACATCTTAAAGACTAAACCTTTAAGTCCAATTGTCTAATAAATAAAGATATTCCTGCTCCTTTACGACTACCTCGCTATCTAAGAAGCATGTACAATTTTCTCCAAGCATTCATTTGTATTTTATTTTGTTGATAATGGTCTATAAAGCTTTCACCCAGGTGGTGGTTTTGTATATCAATAAAATAAGACCAATTTAAAGAGAGTGTCCACCCTTAACTGAAAAGTTAGGTTTTTTTTGTTTTATCTGCCCGCAATCCAACTGCTTTTTAACATTTATTAATGCATTTGTAACCAGAATTTAATACGACGTTGATGATTGTGTCTTGAAAAAGGTGCTACACAAGCACCGAAACGTTAAATTAAATTACTTTTTACGAAAGACTGGTGTGTGGTGGAGTCCACCTTATTTGACTTTAGTAGTTCTATTCCTTTCTGGCCCAAAGTATCTATCTCCTCCACTGCTAATGAGCTTTTTATAGCTTTGAGCTGGCAGAGACGGCAGCAGGTATAAAGAGCGTCATTTACTTGGTGTGATGTCAGTTTGTCACAACGCCTTGTGACTGCATGGAGGGAGGGGGTAGCTTACTATAGAATAGGGACAATATTTCTTAAAATATCTTGTTAGTAATGTCAGGTAAAGTGCAATTATGGTTGGGGGGCAGGTAACCGACCAGTTTGTTTTTAATGGTGAAAATGCATATGTATAAAAGTTGTTTTTTCAGTTGAACTCCATTTTTTCTTTGAAAGCAGTTCTAAATGTACACCATATTTTATTGTCCTTCAACAACAAAAAAAATCTGTGGCATTAAAGTTAGCTCCAGGACCCACATTTTCAATTGTATAAATTGACTGTTTCCATAGGCCCTTTATGATCCTTGATGACTTTTTGGTGATCGTGGATTGGACAAACTTTTGCTGATGATATACGAGTTAGTAATTCAATAAGGAACTTGCAAAATACATCAAGTGTTTTGGAGAATCTTTAAAAGCTTTGTAAATGCTAAGAGCAGTTTTGAAACAGTAAAGATAACTGGGTTCTGTGGTCTTCTTCCACTTAACAGACTCTTTCTTTTAGTTCAGAGGGCATACTTCCACTCTTCAGTTTGAATATTAGAGGACAGGCTTCAAAGTGTATCTTTAGACAGAAAAGTAAGTTGGTATCCATGCACCTTTTACCATGGGCATATAGTTAAACCTGGTGCAGTGTTCCATGACACACCATCATTTTTTTTTCTGAATTGAAAGTCCAGATCTATACTAATGGGGTTACTGCACCGTTTCGTCTTATTAATAATGGCCTCTTTGACTTTTCAGAAAAAAACAGCAATAACATTAATAAAGTCTCACAAAAAATTGTTTAGCTGACTTTAAAGTCTAAAATGTTCTATTTGTGTGGTCAGAACAACTGTTTTGTTTACGGTGTGATTTTTGTAAAAATATTTAAATTGACAACTTCTCCATGTTTTCTCATTTTACTACAAACTTGCATGTTTTGGCGAACCTATGCAATTCAGCTTTCCATGGAAAAGGTTCTGTGGATCTTCACATCAAATTTATTTAATAATCAATAAATGTGTAGCACTCAACCCCAAGGGGCGGCTGAGTTTGACTTATGATTCCTTCTCCTGTGCAGCAGTGACCCAACCAAGGGCTTCAGATAGGCTTAATAGAGGTGGGGTATTTTAAAGAGAAAAATTTATTACAGAAACAACAATTTAGGTTTCTAGTTAATCAACAAATCCTCTCTAGTATTAAACAGTTTTAAATAAGGCATGTATATTGTCATTCAACATTTTCTAAGAATGCAATTAGAATAAGTCCTAATAAACCACCTGTAATAGCTGTAACTTACTATATTCCGGGTTTATTATTCTCTCCCTAAGATCCTTTTCACCCTTACCTTCCTCTATGGCCAGGAGGTCATTTATAGATGGCCAGCGTCGGGCACCTTAGTTGTTTAGGTTGGAGCATCAACTCCCTCAAATGGGAGTATTTGAATCCTTAAAAGGAAATGTAACTAGTACCCATTCTCCCTCTGGAGAAATGTAATCCACAATGTGCAGATAAGTCCACTAGCCATCTCTTCCTCCTCAAGTCCCTGTCCCACAGTCTCTCCAAAGCAGCTCTCCCTTTTAGCTGGATGGATCCAATTAGTTGGTCTCCTCAGAAGTGGTTTGTTAGTTTTCCTCCCCTCATGAAGATATCACCAACCAGTTTAAGTCCTCGCCCCCATCTCTCTCAGGGCGGAGGGAGAGTAGTGTGGCTCTCCGCAGTTGAGAATTATGTTAGCTCGCCACATATATATTGATGAAATCACCAATGAGTCCCCAAAATCGTATATGGGCCTCACCTGTATAACAGAGGCTGAGGTGAAAGAGTTATCAAGGACTCGCAACGTAATGCAGCACGTGGACTTTCTAAGTACGCATGGTAATCCTGTACCTAATGTAGAAATCAGACAGATACATAATTATCTTCAGCTCAACATTTTCCTTAAGTAGGGCAACTTCACAATATAATAGGAGCCCTTCAAAGTAACCCAGGGCATCGGCAAATGGAGCAAGTATTTATCAAAATGCATTGTTCCATTCAAAAGAAGAGGATAAATTACACGGTTGGATTTCCAAGATCTATACAGATGTTGTAATTCCACATTTTTTTTATTCCTTTATGCCAAAGTAGTAGATAGCTCAAGATAATGTATTATCTTTTTTTAAATGTTTGTAGACAAGCCCTATCCCACCCCTAAACCTGTTGATTTTGTAAAAAAAAAAAAAAAACCCCCCCAATCCTAAAATTAGTTCCTTCATTCCCCAGCGCTGTTAATCCTGAGAGGCAGGGCATTACAGAACACCAGGGGAACGAAGGAGAAGTAATGTTCAGTTGTTTTTTTTTTTTTTTTTAAAAATATCGCGTTGGGGATGGGATAGGGACCACTATATTACAGAAAGGGGTTTTCAGTTAGTGGACGTGAGGAAAAACAGGAGGTGCTTCACTGCACTGACAAAGTCTCCCAGAGGAAGGTAATAAGCACAAGCCTTTGGGACAGAGCCAGGCTCCTGCTTTTCACCTTTTGGGACCTTGCAGGGCCGCCATTGGAGCATGGATTGTAAGGGTAAGGATTTTCAGACTCACAGGTGGCAGTCCAGTACGTGGGTTTTTTTAAGTTTTGGGGGTTTTGCAGTATTTTCCACTCCTAATACCTTAACCTGCCCATGCAGCATTGTAGTCAGCCGATAATAATGCTCACAAAATACTTCCTGTTGCAAGGACCCCTAATAGATAGACAGTTAAGTGTTCTTGCCCAGTCCTGGGGGTATTCAGTGCTCAGTATATAGTGTGGCAGTTGTGACCCATTCAATAGAAATTGTTGGGAACTTTACCATGGTAGTGTGCATCTTCATGGACAGATGCTGTTACAGAACCTAAAATGTCTGCTTATAATGGTGAACACCTCAGGGAAAAGCACAAGGGTTATAAATTCAATTTTTTCCCCCAAAATGAAAATATGTAGGAATAGCTAGGTATGCATAAGTAAGCATAGTTAAAAGCACAGAATGGGCAACCAGTTAGATCTCCAGATGTTTGAAACACAACTCACAAGCATCTACTAGTTGTCCATCACCCGTTAATTAACGGGTCTCGTATAAGGGCATATTTAAAACCTCGCGATCGTAAAAATATGATTGTTATCGCGTAAATACCGATCCTTTAACGTAACAATAATCGATCGCATTCCGATAACGCTCAGGACTTAACGATCGGTATTTTAGATAGTGCTCAAGATTTTCATCGAGCAAAATACCCGATAGCATCGTAAAAATGAGTTTATCGGAAATGCCGATCGTTACTTTTACGATAGGTCGGTATATTTCCGATAGACGATCGTTTTTTGCGGATAACGATAGCGAGGGTTGTTTAAACTATCACCCTATGTGGTCCTATTAATTATATCATACTGTCAAATAAAGCCTAGGAAGGGTCGTTTAGCTTAAGTTTACAGCTTGTAATGTAGTCTGTCTGAGAGTTGACAGAGTATGATGTGC
This sequence comes from Hymenochirus boettgeri, assembly GCA_019447015.1. Lineage (NCBI taxonomy): Eukaryota > Metazoa > Chordata > Amphibia > Anura > Pipidae > Hymenochirus > Hymenochirus boettgeri. Next base: position 202,717,855 of record CM033470.1, on the reverse strand, counting down.
TGTTGTAAGCGCAGTGGCCAATCGGCCCCCCCTCAAATTTTTTGTTATTTTTTTAAATTAAGCTGTATAGGCCTTCAACAATTCTGTGTGTCGTCGTTCCCCCACCCCCCACCTTTTCTTCATCCCTAACGAAGAGAAAAGTGTCTAGATATTTGGAAGTTTGGGGTGGGGGTTTATGATGCCTGTTCAGCAGTGGTATGCTCTAGAACGACTTTGGGGGCCAGAGCAGTAATGTGGTAACATCACAGATCAAAAGTAAACAGAAAAAACACCACCCCTTAATCTAATAACTTTGAGATAACTTGCAGCTCTTTTAATGAAGGCCACAGTTCCTTTTCGTTGATAGTAGTACGGAATGATAGGAGGGGAAATGAGGGAATGACACTGCTTTCTATGATATGTTCACCCCAGGGGCACTCCCCAGCAATACAAATTTTTTTTTTGTGAAAATATAGTCTACATACATGTGATAACTGTGCACATCAAGGTGCTTTCCTTAATGCTCATTTCCCTGGTACCAATTAAAAAGAACTTAACTCCCAACGTTAAATAAACTCTTTGGTCTGCCATACTGTCGCACAATCCACAGTAGTGACTATTGATAGACCGGGACACGTAGTAATTAGTGGGCATATTCAGGATAAAATTTCAACCTCACCACCTCCAGCTCTGGCTCTCGGGTCTTTCATCCTTTCCATTTCTACAACCAGTGAATTCACCCCCCACAACCTTTTACAGACATAGGTTTTACTGGAGCCAACAGGACACCAGTTTCATTGTGGATTTAAGCCAGTTGCGGCCCAAATTGCCCAAACAAGCCAAGGCAGCAGTAACAAGAATAAAGAAAGGCACCCAGGTGTTATATTTGTGCTGGATCTCAATAATTTAATGGTATAATACAACAAAAAAACCACACTACAGCTGGTAATATGGGAAGGAAAAATAGTTGCACAAATCAAAGTAACGAAATTAAAGAGGTAAAAGCAAGAATTTAAAAAATCATCTGCTTTTATTTAAATTTTAAAAATTATGTACAATGGACAAACGGTGCACAGTCTGTTGCTTTTTTAAACCTTTGCTTGGAAATTTTGTTTTAAGTTAAGGATGACTGCCATTTCTCAATACCTAAGGATTACAAAAATAATAATTGGTGTTAACAGGTGAGGTGTTTATCAGGAACATATGCTTAATGATTTTTCAATGCAACGGCAATCACTTTGGTTTCAATTTGCAGCACATTGATAGTAAATGGCAAGTTACTTTTCTACAATTTAATGGTAATAACCTAAAAAGATTAATTAAGATAGAGCCTACAACTTAATTTTAAAAAAAAATCCTAATGTGAAAATATCTCCATCGTACGATTCTTCTATAGCAAGTGCATTTACGTACATGTAAGAAATAGAAGCCTTTAGTTACAGAATCTAGGAAGACTGCATTGTTGGTAGATTGTTGAGCAACAACAAAGCCTTGTGGAGCATGGTACACTATTGGCCATGCCCCCATATTCAGGACTATGCGTTATTCGTATAAACATTCTCCACAAAATATGGCTACCCGATATACTTGGCTGGTAAATAAACCACCCCCCAGAGTGAATTGTATAAGCCTTCCATGGCATATACAATAAAGTTTACACTAAGAAATTGAGGTGGAAGGTTCAATTCCCAAGATTTTAACTTTACTGAAATGATACGTCATTCAGTACATTTGTTTATATGGTTTACACCACAAAACGGCACGAAATGCCAGTTCTGACCCCTCCCAATTCATATCCCTTCGCCAAGTGAAAGGGAAACATCCCACCCTCTATAACTTTGTCCTCTGAATTCCATTACTGTATGCCTCATGGAAATGGACGACATTTAGTGACCGTACTGAGCTGCCAGAAGAGGGGCAGTTTCTAGTGGTATTAGCATAGTCATGGTGCTTTAATGTTCATGGTCATATTCATACTGACATTACTAACTGGGGAGAACGGTCGGGGTAAGCGTGCGGCTGTGCAGGAATTCAGGGATTAGACCTCATATTTCAAACATTACAGTTAGGGGGTATTTGCCTTATATAAAAGTTCTCATTTGAGGGCTGGACTTGCACTTAAAATCTTCGGTGTCATAGATGAATCCTTTGCATATAAAACAATTGTATGAATCTCAATGTCTAATTACTGCTAAAATTCTATAATATTGTGCCAAAACCTTAGTGTTACTGATTGTATACGGTATACACTACAAAAATCAGCAATAGAAAGCAAGCTGTAGCTTCCCGTTAAGTGTACGCAGATTATATTATACATGACGCTGTAATGCAAAACAGTTAACGATGTCACAAAATAAGGAAGATTTAGTAAAACCTGTCCTGTAGTTACAGGTTATATTCACTCACCAGCAGCAGAGAGGCGCACCTTGCAGCATTTTTGTGAAAGTGCCATCTTAAGGGCAATGGTATCGACGACTTTGGTTCCCTTAAAAGTATACTTCATTGTTTGCCAGTAAAATCTCACTCCCATTTAGGTCAAAGAGCCATGCCTATTCGTAGTGTTGCAACAAATGCCATGTTTTTAGAAATACAGCTCAGTCACAGGTTCAAATCCTGGCTTACTTCTGAAACCAGACTCTGATATTCTGCCTGAGAGATTTGTTTTTTCTAGAAACATTAGGAGAAATATAAGTTTTATACATGGCCAATTATTCTGGTGGTAAAAAGTTAATTACAGCCTCCCTAGAGCAAACAAACAAATAGTCAAACAGATTTACACAGACATTTTTGCTATATACGAATATAACTGGTGTTTTTTCAGAAACAGACCATATGTCAGCAGGTTCAAATCCCCCTACTTTCCCCCCTTGTTGTTAGTTTCCTAGCAAAAAAAGAAATTCAAGGCTCATTCACATAGACATGGACGTCCATCCCCCCCCCATCTAATTAAACGCGTCTGTTTCAGACAAAACAAACCAGAGAAAAGGCAGCTAGAACGATAGGGAGAAGAAGGGGCCCAAAGGAGCAAAAGCCCTCCACTGAGGCATAAAAATGAGTATTTTGCCACACTCCGGCCCTTTACTCTGGAGAACCTGGGAGTAAGAAATTACTTCAGTTTCTTAGAATGCCTTCTGTTATAAGAAAGAAGGTGGTTCTCCATTCCGTAAACAACAACTGTGTGTAGTAGGAATTAGCCCAAAGACTCCACATGTACTTATGTTTTACGTCAGCAGCTCTTGTTGAGGTGTGTTTCGGTTGGTTGGGTAGGAGAAGGCTTCTTTTTGGCAGACACCAAAGTAGACAGCATTTGGCATCTTTTGCGAATGTTGCTTTCTTTTGGGACCCAATGTAGTGGCGACTTTGTTCCCTTAAAGCTTCGTACACATTCTTATGTGGGGCCTGACCAGTCGATTGTGTGTGAAACACGTGATTGACAGTTGATGATAGGACCCAGCGGATCTACAATTCTGCCACTGAGTGCCCACAAACTTACAATAGTCGTCACAAAGCAGACTGTCCCTACACCCTCATGCGTTTGGGGACCACGGATGCCACTTTGTGGGCCTTTTAAGGAATTATAATAATTACTAAAATAAACTACTAGTGAAGAATGTACAGGTTCTGAAGAAAAATGCTTTCACATTAGGATTAACAAAGTATACGTTTGTTTCTCCTTTAATAATTTTATTCCATGTAACAAAAGCAGAACTTATTTGTAGCCAACATTACCATCATGCTAAAAAAGGTCTGATTTTTGACCTAGCAAAACGGAACGTTGAGGCTCTAATTGGGGATGGTGGTTAGATTTTTAAATAAAAAATCACTTGAGAACTGGGTTTCCCATCATTAAAAATATGATTAGAATTTCATATTGTTATACTATTGTGCAAACGCCCTTATAAGGTAGGTCATTATAATAGGTCAATTTAAAAAAAGAAATTTTCCACAAACAAAAATGAAAATGCCGTGCCGTCTATAAGCAAAAGTGTACAGAATTTTTTCAGCTACAATATTTTGAGTAGTGTTGTTGTAAAGTCTAATAAGTGGAAAGTTCAGTGGCAGTCAGTTCAGTGGAAATTATCATATTTGTTACTATCTGTTAGTTTGTGTAATGCATACTTAGTTCTATTCTACATAGTCCTCTACCCATTTAAAAAAAAAAAAAAAAAAATATCAGTTTATTCATACCCTTTGCTGTGTCTGCTGTGGAACCTTAGTGAGTGACATTTCAAGGTTCTAACAGCTTCTCCCAGGATACCCCACATCTTGGACTGTTCCTAACAGTAATTTCTACTGAGTGGCTGTTGGATGGGTCAAAGATGTAAGATCTCTACGAGCAACTGAAATCAACCCAGGCGCGGGTCAAGGGAAGACAATAATGTCCTCTACTAGGGGTCCTGCCAACAGGCAGTCAGATTTCAGTGCAGTTATTTATACAAAGAACAAAATGGTGGTCATCGAGGTGAAAAAAAAATATGCTAATTTTCTGACAAGTACATGTAGTTCCATGAACACTTAACTTTAAGGAATCCTATTAAAGGATAAGACATAGTAAAACTACAGGGTTTGCAGTGCCCCCCCCACGTCCCTTACCAAAGACGTATATAAAGGAAAATTACTGATATAACCCTTAATTTGTTTCAATCGTATGACATGGCAACTCATGGAAAGACTAGTTAGTCCTTCTGCCCCCTTGGCAACTGAAATACAGGGATGTGGGGAACAATGGTAACTGTGTAGCTACCAAACTTGTTTACCAAAAGAGTGGAGCGCAACTTGTCTGTGCTCATCACCTGCGACTGGGGGGGGGCGAAAGAGAACGAAGAAAGAAAGAAAAAAAACTAAATAGTTCAGAGCAAGGTTGAGTGCCACTAAAGGAATACCCTTGAATTTACAGCAGGGGTCATTATCCTGTTGTAAACCACTTCCTTTGTGAGTTTCCTTCCTTGTGTAAAATCTCCAATCAGAGCAACCAGCAGGTTATGCAGAGCATCAATTATAAAAGATTAAGGAGGGAGACAGGAATTCGGGGACCCTTTATCAAGCTCTTAGGTTTATCTTTATAATTACAGTAGGGGGTACCCAATCACCTCCACTACATAATACTGTCCACCTAAGAAAAGATTTGGGCGGTTTTTCGGTTTTACAGTTGATTGAAGACGGGGCGGGTGGTAATTTGTAATATGGTAATTAAAGGTGGTTATTAAGTAGGTAATGTGGTGGTTTGGGTAAGAAGCCCGTCTTCGCTCATGCGGTTTACTGAAGAAGGGGATGGCAAGGAAGAAACTTGATGTATGATGGGTGCCCGGACGTACTTTGTACTCTATGTGCATGATAGGTAGTGGCATTTGGTCCTATTCTCTTTCTAACCAAACTTACAACACCTTTAGTGTGGGGTTGCCTTGGGTCTGTTCTTGACACCATAGTGTTCTCCCTATATCTATCCATTTAGCTCATTTGGCATTCATAGACTCACTTTGATGCAGCCGAATCCACAAAATTAATTGTCAACCCCTGAAACCCCAACGCCATCAAACCCACAGCCTCAGACTTCTCTTGGCAGTCTCCTCTGGATATCGCCCAAAACACGGACTCAAATTCTAATATAAACTGATAATCTCTACCTAAACCTGGTCCTATCCTCCGCTTTATGGCAATACCCCCCCCCCTTTGTTGACAATAGAGAGGTTCTTCTTTCGACTTACGCTATGCTATGCTCTTATTCCATCATGGCCTGGACTTTTGTAATCGACTGGTCTTCCCATCTTTTTGAATCAATTACTAAAATCTTATTGTTCGCCTCTCCATATTACTGCCTCAAATCTCCCTTGTATCAAACAAACCTGGCTCCCCATTATTAATCGCGTATTGTACACAAAAATACTTTCTAACCATGTAAATCCCTTCGCTCTGCTACCCTCCTTATATCCTGTCCCCAAGATCCTGCCGCACCCTTCGCTCACCACAGCACCAAGCTTCTGTCAAAAGCCCCCCCACCAATTACTTGCCTTCCTCTCCCCGTAAACCTCTTGCAGCACCCATCCTCTAGAATTTTTGCCCTAGATCTCCTTCAAGAAAAGCTTACATAGCAGGTTTAAAGGATGTCAACCCCGCAAAACTGAAATTAACCCCATACTGCCCCAACTGTTGAGTTTAAAAAACCCCTACCTACATCTCTGCTCCAAACGGTTCTCCTGCCTATGCCCCTCCAAAAGCAAGGAAAACTGCAGTGTAGAAGCTCCCAGTGACTCATCTGCACTTGTCGCGCCTAAACCTTGGATCAAGGTTTGAGGCATGCACAGGAGAGTCCTCTACCCCTCCCCATGTTTTTCTCTTTTATTATTCTGCACATGAACTCAATCCCAAGTAGATAGATACAGCAGAAAGAGAAACGTGTTGCTCCAGCTGGTTCACCACCCACTAAAATCCGAGCCCCATTATTACAGTACAGATAAAGCAAGCGAAGATATGACTGTCAGAGGGTGGCCAGACACTTCATCCAGTTCTAAGAGGCTTACATTTACTATGAAAAGTAAAATTTGGGTTAGCTCTCCTTTAAAAGACCACAGGCATTTTGTATAAATGTTACTTGACACTTACCTTTGTGTTAATGTACCAGCCACTTGGGTCAAGAGTGAAACAGCTAGTGATGGTTAGGTTAGGAATGTTGGTAAAATGATATGAATTATTGTCTAGGAAGAAGCTTAAAGGAACTCCCTCATAAGAACCTCTTTACAAAGAATGGCCCTCTTTTAAAAATATGGTGATATATCATATTGCTCTAGGTGAATTCATTACATGTAGGCCTGCTATATACTAGAAGGCCCTCATGGAAACTGAGGAAATCAGACACCTGTACTAGCCTGGGCATGCTCAGAAAGAGGAGCAGGGGATTAACATTCCGTCATTGGCTGCGATTTTGTCAACTTCAAATCAATAACTGACAGTTGTTAACTGGAAGAAACCAGGAAAGCAGAAAACAAGGGACATTGTGCAGGATTCAGTTGAAATTGAAAATGTAAGTCTAACATTACTGTAGGGTGTTGGGGGGGTGATTTCGGTTGTAAGTTTAGTTTTATTTTGGGGCTGGACTTGCCATTTAATTGGCTATGCCTTACATTCCGTTCTTTTACTCATATGCTAGGATATGGGGAACATAGATTCAAGAAACTTACCTTTCTGTGCAATTCCACCCAATCAGTCATTGTCGTATGACCACTAAGCAGCAAGTGGTCAGTTTTTTTTTTTTTTTTTTTTTTTTTTTCTTGTCAAAGGGGTTAAGGGCTTTTAGGCCACAGAAACGCATCAAAGCATGCGATTTTCATGTGCGATTTTCGTGGCGTTTGCGATTTCTTCAAAAATCTTTGACAGTGTCATCTCCCCAATCCTACTCTATGGCAGTGAAGTATGGGGCCCTGTCACCTATTCAGACCAATAAAAATGGGAATCTGAAAACTGAAAAAAAACTCGAATTCTGTAAGCACCTCCTCCAGGTCCATCGCAGTACATCAGGATGGATAGATAGATAGATAGATAGATGATAGGTAGATAGATAGATAGGTAGATATATAGAAAAGGGATAGATAGATAGATAGATAGATAGATAGATAGATAGATAGATAGATAGATAGATGATAGGTAGATAGATAGATAATAGACAGACAGACATATAGATAGATGATAGATAGAAAATAGATAGATAGAAAATAGATAGATAGAAATAGGATAGATAGATGATAGATAGATAGATAGATAAGAGATAGAAAGAAAGAGGATATATGATAGATAGATAGATAGATAGATAGATAGATAGATAGATAGATAGATAAAACAGGGGTGTCTCTAGGGTTTTTGCCACCTGAGCCAAACCCTGATTGCCGCCTATATGGGGTGCATGCAGCGTGCCCATACAATAAGAGCAGACAGTAAAGGTTCCATACAGTGAGAACAGACAGTAAAGGACCCATACAGTGAGAACAGACGGTAAAGGTCCCATACAGTGAGAACGGACAGTAAAGGTCCCATACATATTCTGTCCTCTATCTCTCACATTCTCTCTCTCCTGCATTCTCTGTCCTCTATCTCTCACACACTATCTCTCCTGCAGTCTCTATTCTCTATCTCACTCTCCTGAATTGTATCAACTCTCTAACTGAACATACACACTCTCACACATACTTTACACACACCCTCTCACACATACTGTACATACACCCTCTCACACATACTGTACATACACCCTCTCTTACACATATTGTACATACACCCTCTCTCACACATACTGTACATACACCCTCTCACACATACTGTACAAACACCCTCTCACACATACTGAACATACACCCTTTCACAAATACTGTACATAAACCCTCTCTCACATACAATGGTTGGCACCAAATCTGGTAAAATCATTTGCACAAACTCTGATAAAGTGTTGGCACACAGATACTGGTAAAACCATTGGCACAAACTCTGACAAAGTATTGGCACAGATACTGGGTAAATCATTGGCACAAACTCTGACAAAGTATATTGGCACAGATACTGGGTAAATCATTGGCACAAACTCTGACAAAGTATTGGCACAATCTGACAAAGTGTTGGCACACATACTGGGTAAATCATTGGCACAAACTCTGAAAAAGTATATTGGCACAGATACTGGGTAAATCATGGGCACAAACTCTGACAAAGTATATTGGCACAAGATACTGGTAATCATTGGCACAAACTCTGAAAAAGTATATTGGCACAGATACATGGGTAAATCATTGTCGCAAAACTCTGACAAAGTTTGGCACAGATACTGGGTAAATCATTGGCACAAAACTAGAAAAAGTATATTGGCACAGATACTGTATAAATCTTTGGCACAAACTCTGACAAAGTATTGGCACAATTGACAAAGTGTTGGCACAGATACTGGGTAAATCATTGGCACAAACTCTGACGAACATACACACTCTCACAATACTTTACACACACTCTCTCACACATACTGTACATACACCCTCTCACACATACTGTACATACACCCCTCTCTCACACATATTGTACATAACCCCTCACAACATACTGTACATCACCCCTCTCACACATACTGTACAAACACCCTCTCACACATACGAACATACACCCTTTCACAAATAACTGTAATAAACCCTCTCTCACATACAATGGTTGCACCAATCTGGTAAAATCATTTGCACAACTCTGATAAAGTGTTGGCACACAGATACTGGTAAAACCCATTGGCACAAACTGCGACAAAGTATTGGCACAGATATGGGTAAATCATTGGCCACAAACTCTGACAAAGTAATTGGCACAGATACTGGGTAAATCATGGCACAAACTCTGACAAAGTATATTGGCACAGATACTGGGTAAATATTGGCACAAACTACTGACAAAGTATTGGCACAATCTGACAAAGTGTTGGCACACAACTGGGTAAATCATGGCACAAACTCTGAAAAAGTATATTGGCACAGATACTGGGTAAATCATTGTTGCAAACTCTGACAAAGTATTGGCACAGATACTGGGTAAATCATTGGCACAAACTATGACAAAGTATATTGGCACAGATACTGTATAAATCATTGGCACAAACTCTGACAAAGTTTTGGCACAATCTGACAAAGTGTTGGCACAGTACTGGGTAAATCATTGGCACAAACTCTGACTGAACATACACACTCTCACATACTTTACACACACTCTCACACATACTGTACATACACCCTCTCACACATACTGTACATACACCCTCTCTCACACAATGTACATACACCCTCTCACAACTGTACATACCCCTTCTCACACATACTGTACATACCACCCTCTCTCACACCATACTGTACATACCCCTCTCACACATACTGTACAAACACCCTCTCACACATACCGAACATACACCCTTTCACAAATACGTACATAAACCCTTCTCACATACAATGGTTGGCACCAAATCTGGTAAAATCATTTGCACAAACTCTGATAAAGTGTTGGCACACAGATACGGTAAAACCATTGGCACAAACTCTGCAAAGTATTGGCACGATACTGGGTAAATCATGGCACAAACTCGGACAAAGTATATTGGCACAGATAACTGGGTAATCTTGGCACAAACTCTGACAAAGTATATTGGCACAGATACTGGGTAATCATGGCACAAACTCTACAAAGTATTGGCACAATCTGACAAAGTGTTGCACACATACTGGGTAAATCATTGGCACAAACTCTGAAAAAAAGTATATTGGCACAGATACGGGTAAATCATTGTTGCAAACTTCTACAAAGTATGGCACAGATACTGGGTAAATCATTGGCACAAACTATGACACAGTATATTGGCACAGATTAGGGTAAATCATTGGCACAAACTCGGACAAGTATTGGCCAATCTGACAAAGTGGTTGGCACAGATACTGGGTAAATCATTGGCACAAACTCTGACAAAGGATTATTGGCACACGCACTGGGTAAATCATTGGCACAATCTCTGACAAAGTGTTGGCACAGATACTGGGTAAATCATTGGCACAAAATATGACAAAAGTTATTGGCACAGATACTGGGTAAATCATTGGCACAAACTCTGACAAAAGTATTGGCACAGATACTGGGTAAATCATTGGCACAAGCTCTGACAAAGTATATTGGCACAGATACTGGGTAAATCATTGGCACAACCTCTGACAAAGTATTGGCACAGAGACTGGGTAAATCATTGGCACAATTTGTGCTGCTGTGCTGAAACAAAACATCATCTTCGCTACCATCCATGGCATTACTTATACCGCATTTCTGGAAAGCACGCTTGATGGTGTTTTCTGGAATGTCCTCCCATGCATCTCGTACCCACTTTGCTACTAATTCTATGCCAGGCTTCATAAAAATTTCCATATTTTGTCAATTTGGCTTGACTAGATGACATCCATTCGTGCCACATTTTTCGCACACGGTCTTTAAAAGGTTTGTTTACAGACACATCCAAAGGCTGTAAAACAGATGTAAGCCCACCTGGAATAACAGCCAAGGTGGTTTAAAATGACTTAGCCATTTTTTTGACATCTTCACATATATGGGCTCTAAACATATCCCAAACTAGCAATGAAGTTTTTTTTTAAGGCTACTCCTGGTCGTCCATTCCAAATATCTTCTAGCCATTTTTTTGTTCCTTGTTCATCCATCCAGCCTTTAACATGTGGACGGACAGTAATTTGCGGGGGGAATTTGGCATTTTTAGGCAAAGTCTTCCTTTTAAATATAATAACAGGTTGCAGCTTGACTCCATTGGCCAAACATGCCAAAACAACTATGAAATGATTTTTTTCATTCCCTGTTGTTCTAAGGAAAATAGATTTTTCTCCCAAGGATGCAATGGTTCTGCTGCTTGGAAGATAGTAAGTCATTGCTGTCTCATCCATATTCCCAATACTTCCGAGGTCATAATTATAAAGCTTTCTTTGTTTTATAATAAATTGATGGAATGACATAACCTTTTCTTCAAGATTCTGTGGCACTTTTGGGATATCTTCGTTCTCTGGCGCAAGCCAGTCCAAACCGATTCATGAAGCGGGTACACCATCAAGCTGATGCAATGAATTTCTCAATACCCACTGTTTTATATTTCTTATCTTTAGCCATTTGAAGGGCACATAATCGGATTCCCCATGCGTGTTACACAGTATCCATTTAGACGACATTCCACAACCCATTTATGCAAGTCAGTTTCTAGAGCCCCATGTGAGGTTGTTAAACCACGACAAGCCTTTTTTGATTTCACAATCTTCTCCAATTTAGTCTTCATTTTTCACCAGTCTTGCACCAGTTTTTCATCAATGCCAAATTCCCGGCCTGCAATGGAATTATTACTTTCCTCTGCCCTAGACACAACCTTCAGTTTAAACCCAGCATCATATGATCTGCGTTTTTGCTTTCTTCCACGATCAACCATTTCTAACAGATTAAAAAAACACAGAACTCAGCAACCACATTAAAATTAGAAGTGAGGCACTGATTACTGCTTTTATATACAGGTGTTCTGCCTTCTGATTCATTATGGGTTTGAGGCTTTAGTTGCCCTTTTAATGAGATCTTTAATACCATAATGCCGGTAAACAGCAGAATTCCCATACAGTATTGGTGCCAATATACCAGTACGGTAATACACTAGCCAAATCCAGTACCATAACACCCAATTCCTTGGCACGCCAGATGTTTAGAAACCACAACTCCCAGCATGCTTTATTTGCTGGGAGTTGTAGTTCTAAGCTTCTGGAGTGGCAAGGTTCAACAAGCAATCATAAATCAATAATTTTAGCCCTGCAAACAACAAAAAAAATGTTCCTGTCCACCAATTCCTTGCCACTCCAGATGTTAAGAAACTATAACTCCCAGCATGCTTTGATTGCTGGGAGTTGTAGCTTCTATACATCTGGTGTGACAGGTTAAAGCAGCATTTACAGTATAATTACAGTACAGAGTAGTATTTCAGTACAGTACAGAGCAGTATTTTAAGCTCCTGCTCACCTCTAGCAGGATTTTTTGAGATCCCTGAAGGCTCCTCCATTGTGCCAGGATTTAACAGGTCGTGAGGTGCATACCGGTAAATCTGACTGCAAAGCTCTGGGTGCGCATGCGCACTTACGTACCCACGCCTACGTGTCCGCGCCTGTTCTGGTCTTGCTGCTCCTGTGCCTCTGCTTCGTTCTCTGTCTGCTCCGGTCTCTGACTCTGCTCCTGTTTTGCGGCCCGTTCTTCAGCCGTAACAAAGCCTGCATGGGACACTGCATAGTAAGGTCAATTTCTTAAGCTTTGGGGCTTCTTACAACATTATAATAGAGTTGACTCGAGTATAAATCGAGGTTGATTTTTAAGGCCCTTTTTAAAAAACAAAAACCTCGACTTATACTCGAGTATATACGGTATCACTGTACTATTTTTTTTCTTGTTGATCTGTCCCATTTCTTTAGATATCCAGTCTGAAATATCTTTAATTTTAGATGTCAATCAAGTGTCTTAGTAGCATACCCTTTTCTGTTATGTATAGTTGTGCTGTAGTTGATATGGTGACAGTTGATATGTGAATTGCATGGTGGGAAATTCGCTCTCTCAGTGCTGCCTCATAGGGATTACTGAGCATGCTTCCCATCACAGAGAGTCAGATAGTCTGGCAGGGGGGGTGGGGGACTGATTGACAGAGCTTGAGCAAATCAAGTACTGAATTGAAGTCATGCAGCAACACAAACACATCACAGTAAGTGCTGCTTACATGTATTTATTTATAGACTGTAATGAGGCAAATAAAAATTTTCAGTGTACAATTCCTTTTAACTTTTGCAGGCATCTCTTGCCATTTTGCTTTTTTACTCTTAATAGTAAAATATATTTTTTTTTTTTTTTGAAGTTTGCTGGAGCAGATTAATGAGATGTTTGCTGAAACAGAAACAGTATTTGCTCCTGTTGTACAAGCTGGATTGCAAGCATTGAAGGTAACAATTTATACCAGCATTTCCATATGAACCATCATTGTTTTTATATCTCGGATGCAGCAAGGCTTGCTAGATGTTTTGTTATTTTTTTCTTAATAGTTTTGATTAAACATTTTAGTAAAAGTAAAACATTTAAATCTACTTAGGCAGCAGATTGTGCTGGAAAGCTCTTTATTTTCCATAAAACTCTACCCATTGAAAAGGTAATATTTACAAAGATAACTCCTCGTGTCAAGTTATGTAATCATTTGTAGGCTTTATAGCTTTAAAAATGTTAAATGTGCCCAAAATGCAATAAATTACCAAACCTTCTGAAATACTTAAACGTGAAGTAAAGTTAAAGTGTATGTCCACCCCCCAAACTAAAATTTAGTATTCTGCAGAAATCGTGCCTTAGCCAATTACAGAAGCGAATGCCGGTCGAACCCCTTCTGCTTGTCTTCTGTGCAGGGAAAAGACACGGGAGACAAACACACAAGGGAACGAAGGCTGGTAAGTACATTTGGGGATGTCTTTGAAAGCTAAAAACTTCTGGAGGTCCAGGTTTATAGCTACAGGATATTTTAGTTTCAGGGGTGGACATGCCCTTTAAAATTAAAATACTGCACAAATTATTGCTCTCCAGTACATTCTGTATAGTGTTCATATTAGTCGTTGTAGATTATCAGTGCATTGTCTAGGTCCTGTTTGAATGCTACTTTCTTTGAAACCCACAACTTTTGATAACCACTTAAAATTTTTATGGGGATTGTTTGTTTTTTGAGATTTATTTCCCGAAGGCATGTTCATGTACAGTTTTGCAATAAAAGATTACTACATATTAATGGATATTTCTTTCTTATTTGCAGACTTTATTCCAACCTCAACAAACTTCTACAAGGACTGTGTGGCAGAGGGTTGCTGCGTGAAGTTTTGTAGCCTCTATGAGTAGTTCCACTACAAACTGGAGGGTCTGTTTAAAAATACACATTCTTCCAGGTTGGTTTACGGCTTTCTTCAACACATAATGGCTATACATGATAAAGTAATCTATGGTGTTATGTACCACTAATAAATTAAAGGCGAACTATCGTGTTTTCTTAAAAAAACAGTTAAACTGAAAACTACTTGGGACAGAGACATTGAACTGGTAATTCTTACTTCCCAATTTTGTTTCTGTGAAGAGCCCCAGCCCAAAGAAAATTGATTCTGCCAGTCTTCCTCCTGGCTTCATCGCTACAATACAGGAATAGTCCAGGACTAACCTGGCAAATCAAAACTCGCAGCTCCTCAACAAAATTATATTTTGAGGTAGGAATAATCAATTCTACCTCCTGGCTCCAGGTACTTTCCATTTTTAAAAAGTTAATGTTTACAGTATAGTTATCCTTTAAAAAATACGTTTGGATTTTATTCACTCGTCACAGCAATATTCTATTCATGTATTGATTTATTTGCTTTTTTCACATCTGTTAAATTCTATTAAAATGCACACTGGAAAATGCATATATATAATTTGCCCTTGCCATGCAATATGAAGAGCTCTCATACCATATGGAAGCACAAGGCTGAAAGCTTTTTTTTACAAGTCAGGGAATTTTTTATAGTGTTGTTTTTTTCCCCTCTTTTAATTATGTCTATTACTTTACAATAATAATGTGGGTTTAAAATAAAAAAGTAAACTAAACCAACAAAGCAATAATATAGTTAAACTTTAAAACAAGAAGAGTTTAAAAAACGTTGCATTAATAAATAAAGGCACGAGTGGCTGCACTATATCCTTGATAATATTTTATTATACTTGTGATTACTATTTTTTCTTATTAGAGATGTAATGTGGGTTCGAATAGAACCCAGTTTCGAATCGAATCTGGGGGTTTCGAATTCCTGACAAAATGTTCGGAACTCCCGGATTTCACGGAACCCGGATTTTCTGAATATTCGATTTTTATCGAAATTTCAATAATCATCTAAATCGAAAATAGACGATTATCGAAACTCAAAACCGTGAAACGAAAGTAATGATCGATTTCAGTAACCCTCCAAAGTAATGATCGATTTCGGTAACCCACGAAAGCAAGAAATGATTTCGGTAACCCTCGAATTTGTAATATCCGTAACCCTCAAAAGTAATGCTCGGTTTCAGTAACTGTCTAAAATAGAATGCAGAAGCTCAAAAACAGCCTGATCATGGTGAAAGATAGTTTGAAAATACGTTTTGGTTCCCCAGACCATTCCCCAGGTCTCTGTGTCATTTACAGTAACCTACTATTATTATTTGTCCCTCAAAATGGACAGAAACTTTAGATTTTTTTTCTCTCATAGACTTCTATGGGTTTGTTTTCGAATTTTAGAATTTCGAAAATTCGAAAACAGAATGAAAGTCAACAGTTTCAAAGATCTCTATTTCTTATATGAACTTTGCTTCTCATTATCTGTATCCCTCTGTACCTTTAAAGTATTTCTGTGCCTTTTGATTTATATTAAGGACAATACTTACTGCTCTATGTGTTAGGATATTATTTGTATTTAAAGTTTTTAACCTTGTAACCTTACTGCATTCTCCTATTTCTGCACAATGAAGGGAGTTCTAACATTACTTACCTAGGTTTAATGCGTCTGGCTTTTTCTTGTTTTTGTGACACTTTATATTTACCTGCTAGGCACCTTATCATCGTTTAATGGAAGTTTTGCTAGTGCCTTTCCAACCTCAGTGTCTGTAAGCAAATATCTGTAGCAGATGTGTGGTGGTGTCCACAACCGTCTAGTCGATTACTCTTGTACTCTTGATTTAACTTAAAAAGGAAAGTCCATTTTTTGTTTTTTTTTAAACCTCTCAAAAAATATTTTTGAGGTAGAAACTGATAAAGAGCGGTTCTTAAATGATCTACGACAAGACATGCAAAAAGAGGCTGAATTTGATGCTGTGATGGAGTCATCAGAACTAGTACATGTGTGTATCAAAGAATATTATGCCTATACTGAATTTGATACATTGCAGATTCATTATTAGCCCAAACTGTAGGTTAATGCAGGCTCTTCATCCAATTGTGTGTTTCTTTCTCACATTTTTCCCCCCTCATTCCCCATGGAATGTAAAACAAAGTTACCAAATTTCAATCCCACAAATAGTATAGTATAGTATAGTATAGTATTTGAGGTTGAATAAAGACATACGTCCATCCAGTCCAACCCATCTAGCAATATCCTCATTTCCTGCCTAACTGTTGATCCAGAGGAAGGCAAAAAACCCACCAAATTTATGAAGGG
The DNA here is from genome assembly GCA_019447015.1 of Hymenochirus boettgeri. NCBI lineage: Eukaryota > Metazoa > Chordata > Amphibia > Anura > Pipidae > Hymenochirus > Hymenochirus boettgeri. Next base: position 202,701,119 of record CM033470.1, on the reverse strand, counting down.
GGAAAAAATTCCTTCCTGACTCCAAGTGGCAATCGGAAATTTCCCTGGATCAACTCTACTTTATGTATCAATACCAGTAACTTGCAACATTTCTTTTTTGCAGAAACTCATCCAGCTTCTTTTTGAAACTGACCAATGAACCTCCCATAACAACGTCCACTGGAAGACAGTTCCATAGCTTTACCGTTCTCACAGTGAAAAACTCTTTCTGAACTTAAAGCCTAACCCTTTTTTCCTCAAGTCTTAAGGGATGTCCACATGTCCTCTGACATGCTCTATTAGTGAACAATGCTCCAGATAGTTTATTGTATGTCCCGTTAATGTATTTATACACAGTAATCATATCCCCACGCAAGCGCCTTTTCTCCAGCATACATAATTGTAACTTTTCCAGTCTCTCTTCATATTCAAGCTCCCCCAATCCCCTTATTAATTTAGTTGCCCTTCTCTGAACACTTTCCACTTCAAAGTTGTCCTTTTTGTATTCCAAAATTGCAGTGGATTCCAAAATTGCACTGCATATTCCAAATGAGGCCTTACCAATACTTTGTAAAGAGGGAGAATAACATCTTCCTCCCTTGAATCCATACATCTCTTTATACAAGACAATACCATGCTGGCTCTGGCTGTTGCCGCCTGGCACTGCTTGCTATCTTTAAGTTTGTTATCCACCAAAACTCCAAGATCCCTTTCCAACAGGGATTCACTTAACACAGAGCCATTTATAGTATAAGCAGCACAAGGATTTTTAAGTCCAAAATGCATCACCTTACATTTATTAACATTGAATCTCATCTGCCACTTAGCAGCCCGATGTGACAATCTATCTAGATCCCCCTGCAACGATTGCACATCGGCTGCACAGTAGCTATGAATAAGTTTATTACTTGGTTTCGATAGATGGGGTATGTCTCTGTGAAATAGAGCTGTCCAAGGGTCCAGAGTAATCAGTGAGTGTAAGGTTTTGTGAATTATGTTTTCACATATATCCCATAGTTTTTTGGTCTCCGCACAGCCCCACCAACAATGAAACAAATCTGCTGTCATCTGGCAGTTACGATAACAGAGAGGGGAAGCGTTCAGGTAGATCTGTGATATTCTCTGAGGGGACAGGTACCAGTGATGGAGAATTTTAAAAAAATTTTCCTGCAATGTGATGTTGGAAGAACACTTGTGGAGGGATTGAAATATGTTGGTCCATTGTGTGTCATCTAGTATGAGACCCAACCATGTCTCCCATTTAACCATAAATTTTAGTTTTGGGGTGTGTCTGAATTTATTAATTTAATAATGAGTAGATGTGTGATATGGTATGGGGGTGCAGTCAGGCCTGCTAGCTAGGATTTCAAACCTAGTGGGTTGTGGAAAGGTTTTTTTTGCTGAAATATGTTGTATAAAGTGTAAGATCTGTTGGTAGTGGAACCATTCCGAGAGTGGGAGTTTAAATTGTGATCTAACTGTGTCCCAGGGTAGGGGTTGGCCTCCTGCGATTATTTGGCCTACTTTAGTAATCTGTTTGTCCTTCCAAATGTGCCAACCTCCAGGGTGCATTCCAGAAGGGAAATCTGGGTTATGGAAAATTGTTGTCATGGAGGAGGGTGTGTTGCAGAGATTGTATTTTTTCCTTATATAATACCAGAGTTTTAGTGAGTAGTGTATATATGGGTTAGTGCCCCATTTCTTTAGCTCTGAGGTGGGGGAGGAAAGCCAAAGTAGATCTGTTAGGGGGGTAGTGGTGCTTAAGGATTGTTCTAGCTCAACCCATCTGGGTTGGTTGAGATGTTGAGTCCATTGCAGAGTTTGAGCAAGTCTAGCCGCTAAGAAATAATGATGTATACTAGGCAGGGCGGCCCCTCCCATGTCTCTCGGGCGTTGTAGGGTCTTGCAGCTAATTCTCGGGTGTTTATTATGCCAGAGAAATTTAGTTATTTGTGATTGAATGATTTTGAGATCTGAGGATTTAAGGGCAAGTGGGAGTGAGCGGAACAAATATAGCAATCTTGGTAGTGTCAGCATTTTTACACTGTTAATTCTCCCAAAAAGAGAGAGATTATAATTGGTCCAGTGTTTTAACTGTGATATTAGTGCCTTAATTAATGGAGTGTAATTATTGTTATATAAAGAGGTTGGGTCTACACTAATCTTAATACCGAGGTATGTGAAGTAGGAAGAGACCCAAGAGAAATTAAAATTTAATTTTAGTAGCTTTGTAGTGGGGGGTGATAAATGAATCGGGAGAATGATCGATTTTGTGTTATTGATTTTAAAACCTGAAATCTCCGCCTCTCCAGTGTACGGGGGGAGAGATCTTGATATAGTTGAAGTTGATGACCATCATGGAGGAGGGCTGGGTTGTTTCTTGAGGCTTTCAACACTTCCTCCTTTGATCCAAAATAATGGAAGCGAACAATGACATCCCGTGGCGGCTTGTTAGGCCCCGGTGGGGCTCGGAGTGCTCTACGTGCCCTGTCGAGGAGAAGGTCTCTTACCGGGATCTGTGGCACTAGGGTGCGGAATAGGTGCTCTAGAAATGGGGGTAGGTCCGTTATTTCTTCTGGGATTCCCCTTTGGCGGATATTATTCCTCCGGTCTCAGTTCTCCTAGTCTTCCTGTGCGTCCCTGAGTTCGGTTAATTGGGTTTGGAGATTTGATATGTCTGTTTCCACTTGTGTGCACTCGGTTAAGTGCACTTGCATCTTTTATACCATTATTGCTACTATACTGTATGATATCTGTACTTGGATCTTCTATAGTGTATACAAAGGGGAAAAAAATATTTAAGACATTTGCTTTATCACCATCCTCCATAACTAACTTATCCCCATTAATTAATGGTGCCACATTTTCAGTCCTCATCTTCTTAGTATTAATATACTTAAAAAGTTTTTAGGATTAGTGATGCTTTGTTCATCTATCCTAACTTCATTATAAATTTTAGCTAGTTTGATTGCTTTCTTATACTCCTTGTTACAGTTTTTATAATCCCTAAAGGCCCTTTCCATTCCCTCTGACTTAAAGGTTTTAAATGCCTTTTTCTTCATTTCCATTTGCCTCTTTACATCAGAATTCAGCCACATGGGCACGGATTTTTTTTTTTTACATTTATTTCCCAAGGGTATAAATTTAGATGTGAACTGGCTTAAAATCACCTTAAACACAGTCTACTTCTGTTCAGTACCTTTACCTGATAATAACTTATTTGCTTTCCTGAAATTAAAATTCTTTGTTAACCCAGCGCACTTTTCCCTTCAATAACATACTTTAAACAACACTATTTCATGGTCACTATTCCCTAAGCCTCTAGTTACCTTTATATCTATAATACACTTCATGATATTAGATAGTACCAGATCCAATGTCCTCAATCAAATAGTATGCCATATGCATGGTTACACATGTGGACGTGAAGTGAAAAGCCTCCAAGTGAGACAATGCATTATGACTCAGAAACAGTGAAAATATTCAGCCAACTCTGAATTTGAACATGCTGCAGTTTTTCCCACAAAACAACCCCCTAACTCATTAATACTCCCCACAAACTATATAACTTCAGCTATGTAACGCTGTAGTTTGTTCATTCATACCATCAATGGTATGGGCGCAGTTCTTCATAAAAATTTTTTTAGTTTTTTTAGATTTTGTGATAAAATTGCCAAAAATCAACTTTCAAATCAACTATCAATCTCCCAAATGTCCTGAATCAAATAGTATGCCAAAAAAAAGTGCTCTGTAATTTAAACAGCCTACACCTTTTCAAAGGAAACACTGGAAACTTGGAAATACCCCCCACAAACTAAATCTTTTTGGAATCTACACACCTTTAGCTACGTAACAGTGCCATGCTTTCAAACATGCAGTACATGAAGAATTCCTGATGCCGTAATCCATAAAACTCTGTGCTTTTAGAAGATTTTGTAAAAAAATACAATAAGATGATTCAAAGGTTGAAACCCTACCTAAACACACTTGGCAAGTAAAATAACCTACTAAATGTCAATCTCCCACATGTCCTGAATCAAACTGTGGGCCATATGTGAGGGTGCACACAGAGACATGGCCACCAACTAACTCAAATATGAAGCACGCACAAGTGCTGTTACGGGGGGGGGGGGGGGGGGGCTCTGTAAACAGCTTACTCTTAGTCAAACGAAACAGCCGCAAAACTTGGAAATGCCCCCCACAAATAACCCCCCCCACTATATATCAATCTCCTACATGTCCTGAATCAAACGGTATGCCATATGCATGAGTGCACACAGACACATGGCCACCAGGCAAATAAGAAGCATGCACAAGTACAATTACAAGAAAAAATCAAAGTGCTCTGTCATTTGAACAGTCTACCCTTTTTCAAAGGAAACAGCCCTGAAACTTGGAAATACCCCCACGAACTATATATTATTATTATTATTATTATTATTATTATTAATATTTATAGTGCCAACATCTTCAGTGGCGCTTTACAATTACAGTCATAGATTACATACAGGGTAATACATATTATAAAAAGTCTTACATGTTACATACACAGGTAATACATAATATAAGCATGCAGTGATGAGTTACTTACAGCAATTCTGTGATACAATAGGAAAGAGCCCAAAGAGCTTACATTCTAGAGGAAATGGGGGTGAGACAAAAGGTTTTTATATATTCTGTATAATCACTTAGCCTAATAGCAGCCATTTTGTTTTTCGACGCCATTTTGTGTCCATATTACTTAGTCTGTTTTTCTCAAAATGTACCAAGCCCAAGCTGTTTCTCATGGCCATAGATAATACGTTATCTCAAGGTCTTTTGCCTCCTACATTCCAAAGGTTTTAGTACGTCATCGGCAGACCTTGTATCTGGCCGCGCCCCCTTTTTCTCTTTGTGAAAACCCAATGTAACGTGTGAATAAACTGAGAAACTGGGTCCTACTCCACCAGGCGTGTTGTGTGATCCATTTCTTCCGGCGCTGAAGGTCTCTTAGTGGGTCTGACAGGCATCAATCAGAGTCCGGGGGACTAGTGAGGTTATTTATTCTAACAGTGACAGGAATCGGTAGGCAGTAAATACATTGACAGTGGAGTGTGAGGGGCAGTTAGGATCAGGTTTGGTCAGTGAGAGGGGTAATGTCTAGGCCAGGTTATATTCTTGCCTGAAGAGGTGGGTTTTAAGGTAACGTTTGAAGGTATTAAGGGACAGTGAATGGCGGAGAGACGGAGGAAGGGAGTTCCAGAGCAGAGGGGCAGCACAAGCAAAGTCCTGAATGCAGGCATGGGAGGAGGTGACAAGGGTGGGTGAGAGGAGGATATCATTTGCGGAGTGGAGGTTGCGTCCTGGACCGATCAATTTACCAATTGGTAGTCTGTCAACAATGAAATCTGTACAGGCAATTTTACTGCTTTTCCAATCCGCTAAAATCCACCGACCCATTTTTTGTTTGATTTTCACAAAAATATCCATGAAAATTTTGTGTTCCTAGAACTAGATTTAGCCATTAAACCTCTTCTTTGTCTGTCACTATTTTGATAAAAAAAAATTCTTCTTGATATTTTTCTTGTGGCATGTTGATTACCGTAGTAATCTTAAAGCTGTGCTAATTATGTAATGGGATAATACAATTGAACACACGGGGAGTAAACTTGAATTAAAAGTTGTTCTGACGATAATTTGACATGAATGACTGTACGGTCTTCAGTAGGACACAGTTAATATATTGGCAATGTCAACTTTTTTTGTAAAAATTAAAAAGATAAAAATCTATAGTTTACTGAGAGTTAGGAAATACTACTCCAGTGATTGGCACCTGGTGTAGAGAGCTGTCAGAGTGGAACATCTTTCACTATTGGTACTGCCAATTGTAAGTAAGAAGCTTTGACAATCTGAAATTCTCTGTTTATTTTCCAAGAATAAAATTAATTTACAGAATGAATGCATCAATGTGTACGTACTGCACACCTTTTAATATTGTCCTTTTTGCCATGCTCATGGATATTGTCCTTTTTGCCATACAGATGGATATTGTCCTTTTTGCCATACAGATGGATATTGTCCTTTTTGCCATACAGATGGATATTGTCCTTTTTTGCCATACAGATGGATATTGTCCTGTTTGCCATAAAGATGGATATTGTCCTGTTTGCCATACAGATGGATATTGTCCCTTTTGCCATACAGATGGATATTGTCCCTTTTTGCCATACAGATGGATATTGTCCCTTTTGCCATACAGATGGATATTGTGCTTTTTGCCATACAGATGGATGTTGTCCTATATGCCATACATATGGATATTGTCCCTTTTGCCATACAGATGGATATTGTCCTTTTTGCCATACAGATGGATATTGTCCTTTTTGCCATACAGGGATCTGTCCTTTTTGCCATACAGATAGGATGATTTGTCCTTTTGCCATACAGATGGATATGTCTTTTTGCCATACAGATGGATAGTGTCCCTTTTGCCATACAGATGGATATTGTCCCTTTTTGCCATACAGATGGATATTGTCCCTTTTGCCCTACAGATGGATATTGTCCTTTGCCATACAGATGGATTTGCCTTTGCCATACAATGGTATTGTTCCTTGTGCCATACAGATGGATATTGTCTTTTTGCCATACAGATGGATATTGTCCTTTTTGCCATACAGATGGATATTGTCCTTTTGCCATACAGATGGATATTGTCCTTTTTGCCATAGAGATGGATATTGTCCTTTTGCCATACAGATGGATTGTCCTTTTGCCATACAGATGGATATTGTCCTTTTTGCCATACAGATGGATATTGTCCTTTTTGCCATACAGATGGATATGTCCCTTTGCCATACAGATGGATATTGTCCTTTTGCCATACGATGGATATGTCCCTTTTGCCATACGATGGATATTGTCCTTTTTGCCTACAGATTGATATTGTCCTTTTTGCCATACAGATGGATATTGTCTTTTTGCCATACAGATGGATATTGTCCTTTTTGCCATACAGATGGATATTGTCCTTTTGCCATACAGATGGATATTGTCCTTTTTGCCATACAGATGGATATTGTCCTTTTGCCATACAGATGGATATTGTCCTTTTTTGCCATCAGATGGATATGTCCCTTTTGCCATACAGATGGATATTGTGCTTTTTGCCATACAGATGGATGTTGTCCTATTGCCATACATATGGATATTGTCCTTTTGCCATACAGATGGATATTGTCCTTTTTTGCCATACAGATGGATATTGTCCCTTTTGCCATAACGATGGATATTGTCCTTTTTGCCATACAGATGGATATTGCCCTTTTGCCATACAGATGGATATTGTCCCTTTGCCATACAGATGGATATTGTCCCTTTTGCCATACAGATGGATATTGTCCTTTTTGCCATACAGATTGATATTGTCCTTTTTGCCATACAGATGGATATTGTCCCTTTTTGCCATAAAGATGGATATTGTCCTTTGCCATACAGATGGATATTGTCCCTTTTGCCATACAGATGGATATTGTCCTTTTGCCATACAGATGGATATTGTCCTTTTGCCATACAGATGGATATTTTCCTTTTTGCCATACAGATGGATATTGTCCTTTTGCCATACAGATGGATATTGTCCTTTTGCCATACAGATGGATATTGTCCTTTTTGCCATACAGATGGATATTGTCCTTTTGGCATACAGATGGGATGATTGTCCTTTTTGCCAGACAGATGGATATGGTCCCTTTTGTTGCCATACAGATGGATATTGTCCCTTTTGCCATACAGATGGATATTGTCCCTTTTTGCCATACAGATGGATATTGTCCCTTTTGCCATACAGATGGATATTGTGCTTTTTGCCATACAGATGGATGTTGTCCTATATGCCATACATATGGATATTGTCCCTTTTGCCATACAGATGGATATTGTACTTTTTGCCATACAGATGGATATGGTCCCTTTTGCCATACAGATGGATATTGTCCCTTTTTGCCATACAGATGGATATTGTCCTTTTTGCCATACAGATGGATATTGTCCTTTTTGCCATACAGATGGATATTGTCCTTTTTGCCATACAGATGGATATTGTCCTTTTTGCCATACAGATGGATATTGTCTTTTGCCATACAGATGGATATTGTCCTGTTTGCCATACAGATGGATATTGTCCTTTTTGCCATACAGATGGATATTGTCCTTTTTGCCATACAGATGATATTGTCCTTTTTGCCATACAGATGATATTGTCCCTTTTTGCCATAAGATGGATATTGTCCCTTTTGCCATACAGATGGATTTGTCCCTTTTGCCATACAGATGGATATTGTCCTTTGCCAACAGATGGATATGGTCTTTTTTTGCCATACAGATGGATTTGTCCCTTTTGCCATACAGATGGATATTGTCCCTTTTTGCCATACAGATGGATATGTCCCTTTGGCCATACAGAGGGATATTGTGCTTTTTGCCATACAGATGGTGTTGTCCTTATATGCCATACATATGATATTGTCCCTTTTGCCATACAGATGGATATTGTACTTTTGCCATACAGATGGATATGGTCCCTTTGCCATACAGATGGATATTGTCCCTTTTTGCCATACAGATGGATAGTGTCCTTTTTGCCATACAGATGGATATTGTCCTTTTTGCCATACAGATGGATATTGTCCTTTTTGCCGTACAGATGGATATTGTCCTTTTTGCCATACAGATGGATATTGTCCTAGAACACAGAAATTCTTAAACAAAAGAAACACTTTTTTAGACTTCACTGCAATAGGTTCTGTAGCTATTTCCTTATCTATTCTTACACATAGCATAGGGGGTGCGCAGGAGCTAATTGGAGCACAATTCATTCATTGATTTAATTAGTAGTTCCTGAGCTAAAAAGTACATTTCTTGCTTACCCTGGTGTAGCATTCTGACTGCTGAAAGTCTGTATTTGAGAATTGCGTATCATCAGTTTCCTAACAATATGTCAGAATAATTTTCTTTTACATCTTCTCAGAAATTATATCTTTTGAGGCCATATTCGTAAACGCATGGTACAGCAAGTTAACAATTCCATGTGATGTCGCTAATGTACGTGCTTATAAGTGTTTTTTGCAATGCAGTTTTATACGTCTGCTGTAGTGTTTCATTTTTATGCATTTTGTTGTGTGCTTCTATGCAGGGCTTTTTAGTGTGTTTCTGGGTTAAATGGCATAATACACCCAAACTGCATGTTTTATGCATATTTTTCCTCTTCCTCATAGTCTATTGCAGTCTATTGCATTATCGTAATAAACTGCAGCAATCTGTGCTTTAAAAAAACGCAATGCAAAGCAACACAGTTAAGGGTTAATTTCCAATACTCTGGTAAAGTGCTGGCACTGAAAGTGTTGAATCCAAAACTCCTGGAGGGCTAGGCCACACTTCTGCGGAATGGGATTGTGATATTATCACGCTAGGGCACCAAGATGGCTATAGAGGGCCCTGTTGGGCCCACTGGGAATTCCCCATGTATTCTGGTGGGACAGTCCGACCCTGATAAAGTTCAACTTTTTCGATATCATCCTTCAACTTTAATGCTGCAAAAGAGTGAATGGAATTGTTAACTGTACGTTTAAGATCTTGGTATAGCTGATAATAATGCTTAGCCCCGGTATCAAAAAATCCAGAATGATGAATGAAATATCCCATGCTATTTCTTTCACAATATTGGGCCAGACCAAAGTACCAATCTGAACTTCCTGTGGGCAAAGATAAAATATAACAAGTATTTAAACACTGGTAAATGATCATATTGAGACACAGGTAAAAGGTTTCTTTTTGTAAGCATAAGACTAAGGTGCACATTAATTAAACAGTGGTATTTTTTGTTTTTAGCTCTGGGAGTTTTACTTTTTAAAGAGGGCGGCTCACAGCTAGTCAGTAAAGAACTGTCAATCAATCACCCAACCCATCCCCCTGGTACACTACATGTAAAACTCTCCATTCTGAAAAATAAAGCTTATTTCTCTGTCACTATATGGCTAAGAGCCATGAGTATCCTGCAAACCCTGGCCTTATCAGGGGCACAACTATCAGGGAACAGGGCCCCATCTTCTTACTTAACCTATGTCAGGCACAACCAGGCCACCCCTGGTATTACTGCCCAGAATACATAACATCAGGCAACAGTTTCCCTCTGATTCCCTATAATCCGCATGTTGATTTCCTCCATGTACATATAAAGGTAAGAGCTGGAAACCGTAGACACCGTGTTTTGGGGGAGGCACACCAGACGGCAAGTGCAAATCTCCAAAATCCTCTACCCAAGGACATTAACAGTATCAAAGAACAACACAAAGATGAATGTATAATGTAGAATGTATAATACATTTATTTAGTGGATCAAACACACACATTTGTGCCCTTCATCAGGTGTAAAACATACATAGTATACCACTTGTTACAGAAAGCTGCTCAAACCAGAATCCTCGTTCAAACCAAAAGGATTAAATGTGTTTAACAAAAGTCTAGTAAATGGATACATTTTGCTTCTTTTTTTAATGAAGTTACTACCTCTGCTTGGTTCTTTTACCACTGTAAATACTTGCCATTTAATTCGGGATACCTGGTGCTTATTCTGACTCTATTTATAGGGTGTTGGGGAAGTATGTTTTACACCTGATCCCCGAAACGTTGTGTTTGTGTGATTTACTAAATAAATGTATTATACATTGAAAGTAATGTGCATCTCTCAACTAAATGTTGTTCTTCTTAGTTAAGGAGCTTTACTTACCTTAATTTTCCATTTCTGCCCGTCCTCTCCACCTCTATCCCTCTATTGTTGGCAAAGAAGCAAATTGGTCCCATCGCAAACCCACTGCTTAACTTAAAAGAACAAAGGGGTAAGGAACTAGCAGTTTACGTCCTCACTCTGGGTACAATCCATTGATAAAAAAAGGGAGAAGGTGGGCCTAAACGTTCTTTAAGATAATGCTGCAGTCATAAAAAAAACAATCATTATTAATTCAGTCATGTTGTAAAATAATATCTGCTGTAGTCAATGGAATGATACCAGCGTGGTCTTTAAATACCAATACTAGCAGTATTTTGCGACCAATTAAGAAATGTGTGATCAGGTCCACCTGACCATAACTTGCCTGTTAAGAGATTGCTAATGAATGTAATACTCTGCATGGGTAATATAGCTTCATTATTAACGTTCTATGATATTCGGTCACTGATTGTTTTGGGTTTTTTATCCTATATATTTTTTACAAAAAAATGTGCCTTACTATTATACAGTATGTTACTGGTTGACTATTATATAATTAAAGGACAACTCTACCCTCATAAGACCATGTTTTAGAAAGAATGGTCTCTTTAAAATATGTTGATATATCATAGTGTGTCCTATGAATTCATTACTGTATGCCTGCTATGCTTCTGGATGCCTCATGGAAACTGAGCAATTTAGAAACCTGTACTGAGCCTGGGCATGCTCAGAAGAGGCAGATAGGGGATTAACATTCAATCATTGGCTGTGATGTCAACTGTCAAATCCATAACTAACAGTTGCTAACTGGAAGAACCAGGAAGTAGAAACAGGGGCAACAGGAAATTTCAGGTTTTCAGGTTAGACTTATATATTTAAGATTTCAAACTATTACCGTTTAGGGATTTGGGGGGTGATTAACCTGTATGTAAGTTTTCATTTTAGGTCTGGACTTGCCCTTTAACAATGTAACTTCTGGCCAATTATTGAACACACACTTTTCCTAACTATTACAAAGGGCATGTCCTATTTCTACCCAATGAAGGGCAAGCTGGCAGCAGATGAGAAGTCAGATAACTAAATATATATATATATATATATATATATATAAAACTCAATGTATGTGTGTATGTGTGTTTGTATGTTCCAGATAAACTTCCAAACGGCTGGGACAATTTTCATGAGACTTGGTACACTTATGTATAAAGACCTGGGGAAAAGCTTAGGCTACTTTACAACTTTTAAAAATGCCTCTGTACCCCCTTTCCCCCACATTTTTAAGTTAATTAACCTGTGTGCTGCCATCTGGTGGTGAATTGAGTGAATCAAGTTAATTCCAAATCTCACAGATTGTTCATGGTAGTACAATGCTTTCCTTGATTTTGTTTTGTTGTTGCTGTGATAGGAGGATAGAGCTGTCAATCACAAGGAGCAGCAGACCATGTGATGTAACAATGTCATGTAACCACACACTCGGTCACCTCTTCTCACTTGTGGTTTGCCCGGAGTCAAGATTGAGAGGTAAACTGACCAATCCAAGATAAGTCTCTTGTACTGGGGCTTGGGCAGACAGCTACTCATGGAGATCACAGTCGGCTAAGGAAAATGTAATTGTACAGCATAAGGTAATAAATTTTATTTTACTTAAGTAAAGACATTAAGAACTGTGAATGGGATGGAGCTGCCACACTGCAATAAAACTGCACGGTTCATTTCACTTCACACCTTGTGTCTCTTTTCCCCACAAACAAATGCCATGTACACACTCTTTTCACTCTTCTTTCTTTTCCATAGGTCATTTTTGCAAGCAAATTGTGTTTTCTTGGGGACATTGTGTGTCAATAATTCAATTTGATCGATTGCAGTAAAAAATAAGTTAATGTGAGATGTTGTAACCCATTATTAAGGGCGAAGTTGATGAGATACACACTAAATGGGAAGTTGATGCGATACATGCTAAAGGGGAAGTTGATGCTATGCGCGCTAAAGGGCAAATGTATGCGATATGCACTAAAGGGGAAATTGATGCGATATGCGCTAAAGGGGAAATTGATGCGATATGCGCTAAAGGGGAAATTAATGCGATATGCGCTAAAGGGGAAGTTGGTGCGATGCGCGTTAAAAGGGAAGTACATGCGATACGTGCTATGTATATGACATGCACTAAAGGGGAAATTGATGCGATAGGCGCTAATGGGGAAGTTGATGCGATATGCGCTAAAGGGGAAGTTGATGCGATGCACGCTAAAAGGAAAGTTGATGCGACACGTGCTAAAGGGGAAATTGATGCGCTAGGTGCTAAAAAGGAAGTTGATGCGATACGCGCTAAAAAAGTTGATGCTCTGCATCAAGGGGAAGTTGATGCAATATCCGCTAAAGGGGAAATTAATGCGATAGGTGCTAAAAGGGGAAGTTGATGCGATACGCGTTAAAGGGGAAGTTCCTGCAATACACGTTAAAGGGGAAGTTGATGCGATACGCGCTATCGGGGAAGTTGATGCGCTGCACGCTAAAGGGGAAGTTGATGCTATACACACTTAATGGGAAATTGATGTGATAGGCACTAAAGGGGAAATTGATGCGACACGTGCTAAAGGGGGAGTTGATGCAATACATGCTAAAGGGGAAGTTGATGCAATACATGCTAAAGTAGAAGTTGATGTGATGCTTGCTAAAGGGGAAGTTGTGCCAAATGCGTTAAAGGGGAAGTTGGTGTGATATATGATAAAGGAAAGTTTAGACCAAATATCTTCTTCCATCAAGCCAAATAGACATGTTACAGGTGGGGGTCGGATGGGCTGCGATGTTAATTCACTGAGAAAATGAAGGATGTCTAACCAAAATTGAGAGATCTTGGGGCAATCCCATATGAGATGCATAAAATCTGCATCTTATTCGTAACATTTGGGGCAGGTTGAGGTGTGTGAATTGCCAATGTGTTTTAATTGTTTAGTAGTAGGCTTGATGTAGAATATTGAATTGGATAAGTTTATTATTAACTGCCGGGGATACTATGGTGTGTGAATTATAGAGATCTAAACATTGATCCTCTGTAGGAGTTTCAAACTAGGGGAAACATTTTGATTTGATCAGGTCAGTAACTGGTAATGATTTGGCTGATAAAAGGTGAGTGTATAGTTTGGAATAATAATGCCTCTCATAATTTGGGTGCATATGATGCCTATAATGGTATGTTTTGAGATTGCACCGTAAGAGGTGGGGAAGGTAACTTTCAATGCGTGGGTAGCAGAAGTATGCCGTGCTTGGGAGGTCAAATGTCTTTTGTAGGTCAGAAAATGGTATTGCTTTATTATTTTTAATTAATTCGCCAAGATATTGGATAGCCCACTTTTTACATTGTTTTTGGGCAGGGAGAGAATGCAGTTCAGGGAGTAGTTTATTTCCCCAAAGAGGAGTATGGTCCAAGTGTCCCTGCGTTTGTAAAAGGTGATTGGTAAGCTGCCATGTTTTAGTAGCTTGTTTGTGAAGAACTGTGTGGCTCCGATTAGCTGTAGTTTGGGGGCTGCCAATAAGCCACGAAAGGACCAGTTAGATAGGATGTCATCATTAAACCTGATGTGTTAGTGGAATGTGCCAGGTTAACCCAGCATTGCAGGTGTTTACGTTGTGATGCCCAATAATACAGTTGTAGGTTAGGGAGTGTCAATCCACCCATTGTCTTGGGTGCCTGTAGGGCGGTTGTCAGACAAACGTTGAGATAGGGCACTGGTAAAAATGATAATTATAGTATGTAGATTGGTAAACCCTTTCCATATTTGGAAGATTTAGGGTAGGTGCTAGATAAGGGACTAACTTGAACCATATCCACAAATAGAGAATGATCTGCACAGTAAAAATTGCTTCAGTCAGTAGTCCTTCTAATCGTGCACACGTAGTGCAGACTGTCTGAGCGGCCATTTGAGCAGATATAGAACGAAGGAAATGGTTCATCGCTATGTTACATTACAGGCACACACGTGGGAACGCCGTACGCGCTCGCCGATGACGGCTTCTGAATGCGGCTACATTCTCTAACTTGTATGGTATCAACTATCTGTATAAATGTTGACTGATAGGCACCGCTAAGTATATATATTTGGTATTTTAAATGTTTTTATTAAGGGGGTTACTCGGGTCTATTTGTCCCTAGTATAAGTTAAATAAAGGATGTTTATTATATAATACAGAGTGTGCAGAACATTCAGGGACTCTGTTTTCTCTATTTGTGGATGTAGGGCAGTTGTCCTAATTTAATGGTTGTTGATTTGGTGGGCACAAAGCCCATTTGGTCTAGATGAATGATGTTTGATATGACCAGGGGAGGACTGGGACCTTTTGGCCTGGGGGGCAAAATGTTTGGCCATGCCCACTTTGTATGATGTACTTAAGATAGCTGACAGTGGCTAATGATCTGGAGAGCTTATAACACTGGGTAATGATCTGGAGAGCTTATAACACTGGGTAATGATCTGGAGGGCTTGCAATACTGGGTAGTGATCTGGTGGGCTGGCAATACTGGGTAATGAACTGGAGGGCTGGTAACATTGGACAATGATATGGAAAACTAATAGCACTGGTTAATGATCTGGAGGACTTACAACACTGGGTAATTATCTGGAGGGCTGACAACACTGGCTAATGAACTGGAGGGCTGACACAACACTGGCTAATAACCTGGAGGGCTGACGTAACTGGCTAATGAACTAGAGGGCTGACGTAACACTGGCTAATGGGCTGGAGGGCTGACTAACACTGGATAATAAACTGAAGGGCTGACTAACACTGGCTAATGGGGCTGACAAATAATAAATGTGATTATATACCTGAGACCCCCACATATTGCTTTGCTTTCAGTTTCCAGACCATATTGTCAGTAAGTAATCTGCTAAACTTAAGACACTGCTGTGATGCTTCTATTAATCTGACTGGGCTGGAGTTTGAAGGGAGCCAAGTCTGGGCAGGAGTTTGAAGGGAGCCAAGAGCAGAACAATGTATGTAGTCTCAGAGATAAGCACATGCTATCCCCCAATCATCTTTTAGCATGTCAGCCAAGGCAGGCGTTACTGACCTTTCATTCTCATAAATCATTTTAGTTTAGGCTGTGGGGCATGTTAGCTCACAGTGTCAGTAAAGGAAAGACGTTCAGCAGCAGAGGAGGAGTTTTCTGTCCCTAGCCCATGTTAGTGCTAGAGGCACGAGTTGTGCCATTTAAGCACGTAACTTACTAATAGCTTCTGTGGCAGCCCAAATTTTTCATAGGAGATCAGCCCGGGGGGCATTTTCCCCTCAGCCTACTGGGCCAGTCCTCCCCTGGATATGACTGCCGTTGGGCGAGGATTTTGGTCAGATGTCAGCAACTATATCGGTCTATAAGAGCCACAGTCTTGTGGGTTTTTGCCTGGCTTAGGGAGCATTACCACTGTTGCTTTACAGAGTGTCAAGGGTAGGGAATTAAGGTGGCCATACACTATTACGATCGTAATTACGATCTTAAACTGACCGATACTTTGATAGACAGATGTACAATGTTAATTGTACCAAGATGTACAATAAATATTGTTTGACATTCAATTTGTTTTGTGATTAATGTCGAATGTCATCCATTGTGAGGTTACATTACATTCACATTTAATTGGAACTTTAGAAAACACTACAATCATTTTACCAATCGACTTAAAAAACGACTTTCCCGATCGTAATTACTATCGATTTTACGATCTAATGTCGTGTGATAAGAACGGGAAAATGTAAAATTTTTCGGCCAATCGATGGAAATGTCGGATTGTATGTTGGATTGTACATAAAATCGGCCTAATGTATGGTCACCTTTAGTGTTGTATGATTCGTTGTACCTGTCAAGTAATTGGAGGAGTAGATGTTCTGAGTATCTTTTATACAGTTCTGTCTGAAGGCTGTCAGGTCCTGGGGTCTTGTCATTAGGCATCCCTGTAATGACCGTGAGTATTTCAACGCTGTTAGGAGAGAATCAAGTGTGGTGCTTTGAGATTGTGTTAAGGTGGGGAACTGACCTCGCTCTAGGAATTGTTTAATATCGTGTTGCGAACTTACTAGACGTGAGGTGTATAGTTTGCTATAATATTCCCTTAAAGTGGATAGGATTTGTGGGGTAGTGTGTACTAGAGTGTGGTCTGGGGTCAAGATACTATAAATTATGTTATTTGATTGGGTATGGTCCTTAACAAGGAAGGTCAGTAGTTTTGCTGATTGGCCGCCATTCATGAAGTAGTGTTGTTTACTAAAAAAATTGTTTTCGATTTGCTTTCTCAGTTTGTAGATTGTTGTACCTGCATTGTTGGTGTAATCATGTTGTTTGACTGGAAGTGTTGGGTGGGTTATGTAATTCTATGTTTGCATTAGTTGTCAGCCAGGAAGTCTTCTTGTTGTTGTGTGTTATGTTTAATATATGATATAGTGGAGTGAAGGTGACCTCTGTGATATGCTTTGAGTGACTCCCATACCAATTTGGAGTTAGCTTCTGTCATATTATATGTGAGAAATTCTTCTAATTGATCAGGAATGAGATCTTGTATTGAAAATTGAGAGAGACAGAATGGGTTAAATGTTCATGGTTTTATTGGGGCTGTGGTATTAGGTATGTTTATGTGGGCTAGTATAGGCGAGTGATCCGAGATGAGCTTTGTGTAACAAGTATCTTTGATAGAAATAGTCAATTTTAGATTTGTGGGATAAGGAGTGGCAAGTAAATTCCTGGATATCTCTGACGCCAGGGGTCTATCCAAGCGCAAGTGTGGGCAAGGGATGCCCACATTATGGGCTTGTCAGAAAGCCAAATCAAAAAAGTGGACAGATGGCAATCACCAAAAGTTAGAACATATATCTGCCCTCACCTGATTGAAATCTGACACCTCCTGTCTTTCCTGTGACAATTTGGATCTTGGGACACTTTATATACTGGGCACCTAGGCACAGAGTCTAGCACATACAGAAGAAATTTAGACTTCCCTCCTTAACAGGTAAGAATCCGCTGGCGGGGTATCCGCAAATTAATGTGGTCACAAATTGTACTAGAAGTCCTCCAGCTGCACAGCTTATATTCAGTAAAACGCAATGTGGATTTAATAAAAGCAATCAAGCACGACCTCCTATTTTGCTAACAGGCTCTCTCCAACACAGTGCTAGTATGGTTAGAGGTGGTCTCCAGACGCAAACTAAATAAGACAGTCTCAGCCTTTGTTTGACACATAGGAGGAGTGGCAGTGAGACTTCGAGAATTAGAAAACCGCAATGCAGTGTTACTCAGAAGAGTGCATTTAAATAACATCGGCCTTGATATACTCAATGTAGGATTACAGACAGGTACAGAATTGTCTCTCTCCATGCTGGGACGGTCTGGTCATTATACTTAATGTGAGCCAAGATTGTTTGGTGAGTTAAGTGCCAAAGGGGGGGAAGGGCCGGTAGCCTACTGCGTGGAGCGTTGTACGTCCCGGATGGTGCAGAGACTCCTGGATACCTTTTTTGATCCATGCCTGCTAGACCCAGTGGCCTAGCAGCTGGCATACTAATGTTTAAAGTTGAGTTTTAAATGAATTTTCAAATGTTTGATCCAATAAAGCTGCGGTCATCTTAAAACCACACTGGTGTCTTTCATTTCATTTCATTTCAGGTTAACCGAATGTTGGGTTTTTTATACAAACTTATAGTGGGTCCACAGCCAGGCAATAAACCTAGAGAAAGTGCATGTCCTAGACAAAGTCGGCCAAGGTATAAGGACACAGGCTGAATTATACAGGTGAGGAAACCCTGAGAACCACTAATGTATTATAAGGGATAATCATATAGTATAGTATTTGAGGTTGAATAAAGACATATGTCAATCTATTCCAACCTACCTAACAATTCTGACAATTCCTGTATAACAGTTGATCCAGAAGAAACGGAAAAAATCCCTTCTTGACAACATGTGGCAATTGGAAATATCACTGGATCAACTCCAAATTTATCTTTCAACAATAAATACAATATATTTATACACAGTGATCACATTCCTCCACACATGCACATTGTCACTTATCCAAACTATTTTATATTTGAGCTCCCCAGTCTCCTTATTAATTTAGTTGCCCTTCTGCTAACACTTTTTTGTACACAGAATTCCAAAACTGCACCGCATATACTCAATGTAGCTTAAAGAACATGTCCAGCCTAAAAATAGATTTTTGCTCATTTGTTCCCTATCCCTAACTGACTATAATGGCATACTTAAAAATGTTGAAAAATATTTCACCTCAAAGTTATGCCTCCCGTTCTTTACAGAAAGTAGAGGCCGCACTTCTGAAAGCTCCAAAAATCAACTTTATTTAGCACGGCATAAAATCTCCAAACAGAGTCAGGCTCATCTGATGCGTTTCGGGGTCCGCCCCCTTAGTCAAAGATGAGATAGCACAGATGCAGCTCCTCCTTATATAAGGAGGAGTTGAACAATTAAAACATGGTGAGTTTACCATACCAAGATTACATGAACATCAAGCAACACGTATAGAAACATATGCCAACCCTTATATCATAAGCTTTGAAGGCAAGATGAGGACAGACAAAAATAATTATGTCAAAATCTTATACTTTATAGCCCTCAGAATTAGATAAAATGGGTAACATCCCAATGGGAGTTAAGACCGTGTGGCATCCTAGTCTGAAGAAGGAAATTCCAAGACTTCCCTCTTGCCAATAAGGCTGAGAAAGTCACCTCCCCTTAAAGGGGATGTGACCTTCTCAATAACTTTCACACTCAAGGATTTACAGTCCAACTTGCCACAGGTAAGAAAGTGTTTTCCAATCGGGGATAATACATCACAATTTTTTATTGATCGAACATGTTCACGAATTCTACACTTTAACTGGCGGGTAGTATACCCTACATATTGTTTTCGACAATTGAAATCACACCTCTGGTATTACAGTTAGCATAGGTCTTATTATTATAATACTTGCCTGTGCTACTAGAACAGAAGGTCGTACTCACAGTAATAATACTACAGGTGGTACATCTATTACTACCACATCTGTAGCTGCCTTTATACCCCAACCAAGAGCCCTGATTTGTTTTTTTAAAATGATCAGAAACAACGCTAGGAGCCAACAAGGAGCCTTCTGAAATATAAATTTAACTGGTGATTCAGTCAATATTTCTTCCAAAACAGGATCCCCAAATAAGATGGGAATGTTGTTTTGAATGATGTCACAATTTTTGGGAAATTCTACACTATATTCCATACAGAAATAAAAGCAGTTTTGTTTAGATTGTTGCTTCTTGTAGCATCTATGTCTACCACATCTCTGAATGAGAGTATTCCTATCTAATTGCCTCGCTCACTCAAAAGCTTCATGGCGTGGCCATGGCGCCGGTCTACGCCAATTTATTTATGTTTCTATACGAGAGAGAACATATATTACATCAATATGTGAATCATTTGTTATTCTATTGTAGATTCATTGATAACATGTTCCTGGTGTGGAAGGCTACAAAGGAATCGCTCCTTCAAATGATTGATAACCTGAATGGATTTGACAGTCCTATAGGATTTACCTTTAAGGTCAGTAACACAGAAATTGAGTTTTTGGACATACTCATTAAAAAACACTCTCCCAAATTACACTACACTCTATATCGGAAAAACACTGACCGTAACTCACTTGGATTTTCAAAGTCACCATCCATGTGCTCTTAAAAAATCCCTTCCTATTTCGCAATTTTGCAGAGTAATTAGAAACAATTCAGACCGGAGTCGGATGGAAGAGCAACTAGATGACATGAAATTAGGTTTTCTCCAACGGGGATATCCGCCTGGACTACTACATCAAGCTTTAGTTAAAGCAAAAGAAAAAGTACTGTTACATTATGACAAGATTGATCTGCACAAATCTAACAAAGAATTGGTATGTACAACAACATACTCCAACATGGGGACAGCTATACGCCAGAGACTCAAGAAAAATTGGAATATTCTTAGATCGGAGGAGACCATACGACAAAAACGACCTCAATATCCAACAATAGGGTTTAGACCCCCTAGGAATTTAAAGGACCTTTGGGTCAAGACTGATCCAGTAAACTGCTACAAAAAAGATACATCCTGGTTGCCTAAGAAACCTATTGGCTGTTTTAAATGTGGTAATTGTGTGACCTGTAAAAATATGCTGCCCAGTACAAAGTTTAAACATCCACAGAATGGATGTACGACTACCTTTGTAATTTATTTATTAACTTGCCCCTGCCAATTAGCTTATGTCGGTAAGACAGATCTTATGCTGAAGACAAGGATGGATGGCCATAGGTCTGATATCAGTGTAGCATATAGAGATGGTAGATCTTGCAAACCAGTGGCCAAACATTTTTTAGAGTAGGGCCACAAAATAACAGCCCTCCATTTTATTACGATTGATCATGTTCCGATCCCCTACAGAGGGGGTGACAGATCCAAACTCCTCCTGCAACGGGAGGTATTTTGGATCAAAACACTTAATACCTTGAAACCCCATAGTTTAAATGACCAATGTCTATTTAAATGCTTTTTAAACGAGAGATAAATATGTACTGCTATTGCTGCGATTTTTGATATCTTTGATACTTCAGACATTTTAGATTTTATTGATAACTTATGCTATTCATATGTTCTACTGGGGGATAGTGTCTAGTTAAGTATAGTAATTTCATGAATGATATATCCAAATTTAGATTATATATATTAGTATATGTCACTATTTATATCTTAGCACCAATATCTTCACTTTTTATGATTCATACCTACAATATGGTAATTACCTATTAAATAATGTTCACTGTTTCAAGGAATTTTATGTATGTAGCACTTTGCACTTTAATACCAATTAATTAACTAATTAATGAATCTGATGTCACGTTCTAAGGGAGGGGTTAAGGTTTTATAAGTCTGTGTTGTGAGTTTCCAGACTTATAGCTTGATAAAGGTCCTAATAGAAGACCGAAACGTTGCTGTCTGTTACACTGGATTAATAAATCTATTTTTTGCACAAGACCCAAGAGTGCTCTGCAATTATATCCTGATTTCGTTTTTATATTGTGCTTGATGTTCATGTAATCTTGGTATGGTAAACTCACCATGTTTTAATTGTTCAACTCCTCCCTATATAAAGAGGAGCTGCATCTGTGCTAGCTCATCTATGACTAAGGGGGCGGACTCTGAAATGAGTCAGATGAGCCTGACTCTGTTTGGAGATTTTATGCTGTACTAAATAAAGTTGATTTTTGGAGCTTCCAGAAGTGCGGCCTCTACTTTCTGTTTGCTGTTGTGCACGAGCAGGGCCTGGACCGCGTGGCGCGCACCCGGATGGACCCAGCCATGGAGCACTGGTAACAGGCCATCCCGGTTTCCCTGATACTCTTCCTTTAGAGCGGCCTTTCTGTCTTGTTGTTTCCTCCCGTTCTTTACCTTTCCTTCCTGGTTCTTGATGTCAATCAAACTATTTCATAGGCCTTGACCCTGCATGTCAAACAATGAATGTAACTGTGCACTACCTTGAATTATAACATAATTTCAAGCACGTTGGGATAATATAACTTTATCAAAAAGACAAAAAGTTACACTGTATTACAAATATGTACAAAACTTTATTATCACAATGTAGTAAGTAAATGTAACAAAGTGTTATGTATTAAAAACAAATAAAAGTGTAAATTCAACACAGGCAACACCATAATTTCCTCTAAGTAACCAAGTAATGCATGATTAATAATACAGGTAAATCATCTTGTCACGCCACAAGCACTCAACGCTTGGTCTATACCCCCTCTGTTACATGCAGTCTAATAACAAATAGTAAAAAACGCAGGAAAGTTTAAGCCCACATGTCAGCTGAAGTAAGGTTTAACAGAGTATACTTATCGGTAACAGGGCGATGACTCTAACTGCAAGGACTGTTACGGGGTAAGTCCGAAGTGGCCAGGACTCGACATCGAGGGCAAGAGGGAGGCTTTCTAACGCTCCAATCACTGGACGCGTTTCGCTAACAGCTTCATCGACAGGAATGGAGACTGGAAATCTTGTGTTCAGACCCTGTTTAAAAACCTTACATCCACTTCTCATAGGTTTAAATCCTCAGTGATGTCACTGTCTGCTTCTGGTTGGGCACTTCCCCACGGTGTGCTTGTGCGTGGAGGTTGTTCCAACCATAGCGTACCTAGCTATCTATGCAAAGTTGCAAATAGTACATTACACAGCAATCAAATAGAACATCAATAATGCAAATCACTTCGGCAAATACCTAAATGCAGGACCTTGGTCCTGTGTATTTGACAGTATGTCAGTAACCACATTAATGGCTTTCCATGCACGGTCACTAATATAAGAACTACATTAGCCAGCAGTCCCTCTGGAGCAACCCTATTATAAATCAAGTTAGCGCAGATGTTGTATGAAGTCTTTCTATCATTATAAGTAATAGTCCATCTAGAGTCATAGTCCACAACATCTGGAAACCTGTTATTGCAAAGGCATGAACCAAAAGTTCCTCACCCCTATGGGCATCATTCCAGTGAACATAAAACTAGCATGTTCAAATAGCCAGTATTCTTCAAATAGCATGTTCAAATAGCCAGTGATCCTCAAATGAAGACAAAACGATCCAGGTCTTCATTCAAACCTTGTGGATACTTGGTGCCCAAATTATAAATCCATCTTGACTCACACATTAGAAGCTGCTTATTAATGTCTCCACCACGAATGCCCATGGATACTTTCTCCAGAACCACACATTGTAGTCCTTTCGTATTTGAAGCATGAAAATGTTGGGCTATCCTGGTTAGACTTTTTTTTCTCTTCTCGATGTCTCCCAGCATTCCAAATATTGTGCAGGTGGCTCAACAGGCGACATCTCAACTGCTGTGTCGTTTTACCTATATACATCAGATTATAAGTACATGTAAGTATATAGATAATGTGGGTACTTTTACAGTTAGTATAGTCATGCACCTTAAACAGTTTAGTACCAGAACTGTCCAAGAATTATACTTTAGGTACCATAAATTGGCAAAACGAACAATCCCCACAAGGATGAGTCCCCTTTAACTTTGATCCCCCTGAGCTAGTTTTCTTAGATTTAGTGAAATGGCGCTGAATGATACTATTCCCCAAATTTCTAGCACATCTCGCTGTCAAGCTGGGGAAAGGATCGATGTATTGGCTAACCACTTGGTCTGTGAATAAAATCTGCCAATTTTTGTTAAATAAATTGTGTATTTTGTCCCAATCCTTGTTATAGTTACTGACAAATCTCACCTTGGCATTATCTACTTTTTTTTGTTTTTTTTGTAGATCCTCCTGTTTCTTCTGTCTGAATGCAAAATTCATACTCTGTTTGGTCAGGTTCGCAGGGTACACCCTTTCTCTGAATCTAGTTCATGGGCTTATTCTATAAAATCTTGAACGTCTGAACAGTTGCGTCTTTTAGAAATTGCCCCCTCGGGATCTCTCTCTTAAGCTGAGGTATGTGAGCACTCTCAAAATGGAGTAGTGTGTTACCAGCAGTATCCTTCCTGTATAGCTTGATTTTTAGTGTACCATTATCATCTTTAAACACACAGACATCTAGGTAACTTATTTCTTTTTGAGAGCATTGGTATGTCAATTTAATGTTGTTATCCAACTTATTCAATGCATCAATAAACCTTTCTAGGAGTATTTCTGTACCTGTCCAAATCATAAACACATCGTCTATGAACTAAAGCCACAATTGTGTATGCCCTTGAAATTCCTCTAGTCCCTCTTGTGACATGGCATCTTTTTCCCAATGACCCATGTATAATTTGCGACGGGGTGCATTTCGCGCCCATCACAGTCCCTTTGAGCTGTAGATAGAAGGAATTGTCAAAGACAAAGTAATTGTGGTATAAAATAAACCTCAAAAGCTTAAGTATAAATTCTTGCCTCAATGAAGTGCAGGAACTACTAGGAAAGTCTCTGTGTCAACCGTCAAGTCATAGATCTTGTTAATGAACTGGGACGTATTTCTAAGATAAGAAGGGAAGGCATATACATGCCTTCTCATTCCGGCTGCCGATCCCCAAAATAATGGGTCTACCTGGGGGGGGGGTTCACCATGTTTTTATGGATCTTGGGCAACATGTAATACGTTGGAACAACTACTGAGTCTGCTGACAAATACTCTTAGTAATCGCATTGGTAGTAAGTCCTTCATTAAGTAAAATCTCATACATCTTGGAATATTTCAATGTTGGGTCTCTTACTAGAGTCCAATTCGAATTTCTGTCATGCAGAATCTTATGTGCCTCTCAGATACATCTTTTGTGGTCATAGTACCAGGTTCCCTCCTTTATCCAACTGTTTTATTAAAAATTCTGCAATTCTTTTATGGCCCTTTGTTCCAAATGAGTCAAATTAGAGCCCATTCTATTGCTCTCTGGGATTCTCTGTATCTCCTGTAACATACAGTTAGAAAAAGTCAGGATCGCTGGGTAATCTGAAAAAGAGGGTGTAAACTTAGAGGTTGGTCTGAACTTACTGTATGTACTATCATTATTGGTTAAAGCGTCCACCGATGGCATACTGTGTGTCTTATCATGAAAAAAGGATTTGACCCTGCATGTCGTCGTCACCACCAACCAGGAAGTGTCTATGCTGGCTGGCAAAAGCAATATACTCTCCCTCCATCAATGTAACACCAAGACACACATTCCTAAAGCATGTGCAAGCACGGTTTACTCATGATTTTGTGGTATTGTTCAAATTGGACTTCTGCTGACAAAAATTGAGCAATCTGGTTGGTTGATGAGATCAGCTTTGACTGAAGTTTGCAGCGTTCCAATTGGCTGCTGTGTACATGTGTGGGGTTGCTTCTTACTGGATGGGAGGGAGGAGAGCAATGAGGTTTGGAGGGTGGACATGCCCTTTAACCAGTGCTTTGTAAAGAAGGAAAATAATATTTTTTTCTTTTGAATCAATACCCCCTCTTGCCACCTGGCACTGCATGCTACATTTAAGTTTGTTATACACCAAAAATCCAAGATCTTTTTCCCACAGATTCACTTAACACAGAGCCATTTATAGTATAAGCAGCACAAGGATTTTTAAGTCCAAAATGCATAACCTTACATTTATCAACAGCCCACATAGAACTTTAGTTCATATTGGCGAGGTACCATTAACAACCACTCTCTGCATCTGATCCATCAGCCAATTTTCTTTCCATTAACAAATGTGCCACCCCGGCCCAACAAACTTTAATTTATACATATGTAGCCTATGGGGATTATATCAAAAACCTTAGCAAAATCCAAGTATACTACATCTACTGCTATGCTAGAGTCTAAATTTCTACTCACTTCCTCATAAAACCCATGCTGATTACTACTTATAAGGTCAGTCCTTGACACATACTCTAGAATATGTTCCCGTATCAAACTTTCCAGTATATTCCCCACCACTGAAGTTAAACTTACAGGCCTTTATTTACCTAGATGTGAACGACTACCCTGATTACATCAGCTTTTTTACAATCCAGAGGAATGCTTCGGGACACGAGGGAATCTGAGAAAATAAGAAACAATGGCCTGGATAAAACTGAACTTTGTTCCCTAAGGACCGGATGTGTTTTATCCAGTCCAGGAGATTTATTAATATTAACTTTATTTAGTTGTTTCTGCGCCATACTCAGTTTACAATTGCATCTTTATGCCATTATTGCTGCAATACTCTGTGCTATCTGTACTTGGATCTTAGTGTAGATAGAGGCAAAAAAAAAAAATGTGTTCAAGATGTTTCCTTTATGGGCATCCTCTGTAACTATATTATCCTCATTGTTTAATGGCCCCACATTTTCAGTCCCCATCTACTTACTACTAATATACTTGTTTAGGATTAGTCTTTGCTCAGCTATCCTAACTTTATTATTTATTTAGCTAGCTTAATTGCTTTCTTACAACCCTTGTTACGGTTTTAATATTTCATAAACGCCATTTCCGTTCCCTCATACTTAAAGGTTTTAAATGCCATTCTCTTTATTTCCATTTCTCTCTTTACTTCAGAATTATGCTACATGGGTTTGGACTTATTTTTATTACATTTATTTCCCAAAGTTATACTTTTGGATGTGAAATGGTTTAAAACAGTCAATTTCAGTTCAGTATCTTTACTTGAGAATATTTCATCCCAGTTGGCATGCTGTAGAGATATTTTTATCCAGGGAAAATTTGCTTTCCTGAAATGAAAAGGGTTTATTATGCCAGTGTACTTTTCCTTTTGAAAACATATGTTAAATGGCAAAATTCATGGTCACTTTTGCATAAGCCTCCAGTTACCTTCATATCTATAATACATTCCACAATGTTGGATATTACCAAATAGAACAGAGCTCATTTTCTTGTAGGGACTTCAACCACCTGTAAAAGAAAATGATCATGTAGCAAATTCTGGAATGTATCCCCTTTTCTGTGTTGGCAGTAATAATTAAAGTCCCCCATAATTAGATTGTTCCCAAAACTTGCAGCCCTTGCTATATGCATATGAAGCTGACTCACTTCCTCGTGGCCAGCATTTGGTGGCTTGTGGCAGACACCAATAATGACATTGACCCTTTTCTTGTTGCCCAATTCCACCCATATTGCCTCGCTTTAACATCCATATTGACAGTCATCTCTCAAAATTTACTTCAACTCTTTTTTTAACATAAATACATACCTCTCCCCTTTACTATTATTATTATAATGCTAAAGAAGGGGTAACATAAATTTACAGCCCAGTCAAGATAATTGCTCAACTATGTTTCTGCTATACCCATGACATCATACTTTTCAGTTAAAGGGTTTGTAAACTGTAAAAACAAGTTAAACTTGGTGGATAGCTATGGCTTTAAATTTAAAGGTGTGTTATTTTTTTTTTTCTATTCCCCTCCCATAGCTTACCTTTACTCAAAGTTGCTGGCTTCCTCCTCCTGTAAAGTGCTTGTTTTTTCTCCACCCCCACGTGATTCTGCTGCAGCTTACTTGGCCTCACAAGTGTGGTAAAAGTTTGTTTCTAGTGCGCATCCTCATTGTGCACGCAACATTACATCACCACTCACTTTCTGTCGAGAGCATGCGCACATGATAGAACCTTGGGCTGTGACGCCACACTGCTTGATGCCTTCACTCTGATGCATTGACTACTGAATGCGCCTTCCTATCTTTACTCTCCTGCTCTCGACCCACCTTCCTCTTCATTCCTAACTCAACTGAGGTAACAACAATGAGACTAGATAATATAGGAACCATGCCTTAGTATGCTGTGCAAACTATGTCAAATGTATATATGTGATGTGGAGTTGCTGTGGCACACCATCTCAGTGCCTCAACCTCCCACTCTCCCTCCTGGCAACACCCGTCAGGCTACGGGGGCAGGGGGACCACAGATATACCCAGAGATTTGACGAAAATTTAACTCTTTCTGGCTGACAATATTTCCCCAACCAGATCCTTTGTGTAAACAGTGGAATTTTTACAATTTAACCCCCCCCAGTTAAAACCCTAATCTGACCTGGGAGGCTCTCAAAGGAGGACGTATACACTCTACTGTATCTTATATTAAACACAAAACACAACAGGAAGAAGATACATTGACAGCACTACTTTTCACATGCAGAGAAAGAACATATCCAACAATGCACCACATCAACGCAAATAACCTGGCTCCAAACTCAACGTCTATACAACAACATGATCACTGAAAAATGCAAACGCTAACAAATCTTCATTAGACAAACCTTCTTGGAAAAGGTCACTCGGGCAAATTGTTTTGCCTTTCTCATTAAAGATGCTTCCTCCAAGAAAACCATTCTAACTATTCAAACTGCACAAAATACCCTATCTCATTCCACCCCACAGATCCTAACAATTTGTAGAATTCTAACAATCAATATAAATCCTGATTAACACACACAACAACAGAAATATTGGAATGTAGACCAACTAGAATTCCCAACCCTAAAACAGGAAAATAGACAGAAATTAGAACCCCCATTGACATTTGAAGAAATTTAAAATGCAATAAATGACATGCCTAATGGAAAGCCCCAGGCCCTAATGGACTACCTATTGAAATATACCAACGCTATCAGACACAAATATTACCCCGAATGCTGGACATGTATATACATGCTCAGGAAATAGGATCTCTCCCACCATCACTATATTCCACAATATTTGTGGTTCTCCCTAAACCAGGCAAAGAACCGACAGAATGTGGATCATATTCTGATTACAAAATACTAGCTAAAGCCCTGGCTAGGAGAATAAAACAAGTAATCCTCTCCATAATCTACCCCGATCAAACAGGCTTAATGCCTCCATCAACTTGAGGCATACCTTAATACAAACCCAAACAGACCATGACTATTCCGAGGAAGCACCATATTATCACTCCACGCAAGCAAGGCATTCAATTTTGTCGAATGGCCATACCTCATGGTGGTTCTCCGGAAATTTGGATTCGGACCAATTTTCAATAGATGGATTCAACTCCTAGGTACGTCTCCTCTAGCCCAAATTCTGATCAACGGGAGCCTCTCCCCAACATTCCCCCTACGCAGGGGTACTAGGCAGGGATGCCCTCTATCCCCATATCTATTTGCTATAGCAATAGAACCACTAGCTATCCTACTATGCTCAGATAACAGAATCCAAGGGCTTAAGCTTGGTCAACACGAAGAACACCAGGGACTATATGCTGATGACATCCCACTGCTAGAATATGCCCACAACAAAACCCAAGCTTGGAGTTACGTTCCTCTCAATCTTTGGGGCAGGATACAATTGATCAAGACCTTCCTACTACCCAACATACTCTATACGGTACAGCACTCTCTAACATATATCCCCTTCTCCTTTTTCAAAAAACTTAAAGGGCATGTCCAGCCCCAAAACTCACTTTTTGCTACAATGTAGGTGCTGTAACTTCTCTCCCCCTCTGCCATAGAAAATCTATGCTGCCCCTATCTTGGAGGGGGAAGGGGGAGCTCGGCCCATTATTGGTCTGCATGCGTGCATGACTTTTCGTACAGATCACATGTGCCAATAACATGATATGGCCCGGAACGCATCGCACACTGAGTATCACCCAAAGCAGCGCATTGCAAAAATCCTGCATGCACCGCTGTGCTTGATAGTGGGACCTAGTCCTAAATGTATAGTTTTTGAAAATACGATTTTTGGAAGCATAGATACCCTTTAATGAGGACCTACAACTACTCAAAATAATATATAGACACCGGGGATGTGAAAGTAAATTTATAAAAATCTGTGGACCATGGGTGGAATCAACAAACACCTTGCTCTTCTAGGAAAATAGACAAAAAAGAGAGTGGCTGGTGCAGGACTAGAGCGACTGGACGGACTGCATCAAGGACACAACGCAATAAAGGTAATAGACAATCTAAATAAAACATTAGCTGTTTAAATTGTTTATTGCTTCTATAAACCCGCAAATATGAACCAATGCTTTAACATACGATCATGTAATTTAGCTACATGAATGTGCTATACATGTATTGTACTGTACCAATTCACTACAAAATACTGGTTAAACAATAAAAGGAATTAAAAAAAAAATCCTTACATGGTCTTTCCTCTGTTCTCTGATCTGTGTCAGAATACAAATGTATACACAAATGTACTGTCCATTTCCATATGGCTATTTAAAATTATCCTCAACATGTGGTTTATTAAGTAACTGATTTTCCCAAAGTTATATCTTAATATTAAAACAAGTAATGTTTTTGGTGTCTGCATTGCATTTTTTAATTTTTCTAATAATGTTTTAATTTGGTTGAATTCACAACTAGGCAGCTTTGTTAATTTGACTTCTCAATGCTCCCACCTTGCTGTTTCTTTCAGAAGCTTTCATAAGAGCGAGTATTAGCGGTCATTTATTTGTTTTCAATAAACAGTATGTCCACCCCCCAAATGAAAATTTTAATCTGACCTAATTACCCCCCCCAAAACCTAGACATCGATAGGCTTAAGAGTGTACAAGCCTCCTGAATATACCCAAACTCATTTGCATGGCTCTCTGCTGCTGCTGTCCAGTGCTTTTTCATCAGAAGCAGAAGGGGCCAGACCGGCAGCGGCGTCAGTGAAGGTCTGGCCCCTTCTACTGCTGCCTTGCACAGAAAAAGGCATGGAGCAGCAGAAGACAACTAAGGGAACGAGTGCTAGTATTTTTAGAAACCTTTTACACACTTTTAAACCTAGCGAGGTCTAGGATTTGGGGAGAAATTAAGTTAAATTTAAATTTTCATAAAAAGTTTGCAACTTGATATTTTATTGCTGCACATTGTCCAATATGTATTTAGCCTTTAATTTTTGGAAAATCGGCAACTGTTAACCTTGCTTCTTTTCATCATCTCCCTTGGATGTCGATGGCCTTTTTTGTTCAGGATCCTTCTTATGTTCAGAATGTTTATCTGTAGGGTAAAAAAGGTCTTACACTCAACAAAATAAACAAACAGTCATACAAATCACAATTTATACTAAAAGTAAATCTGTAGTTGACTTCCATTTTCAGGTCATTCCCATTTACTATTTTACAAGGCTCACCATAACCCACATATTAATAACCTCATGTGGTGGGCCAGTGCAAAATAGTCAAGTGAAACTCGGGCTTATCGATGGAGATAACTATAGCTTACTACACAATTATTTACAGTATATATACAGTAGTGTATTAAATATACGCTAATGCATAACCAATATTAATATGCTCCCATAACACATTAGTTTACCACCAAAGTGAAGGGGATGTACCAGGCTCTACATTTCATTGTTTGTTTCAAACAGAGGAATTACCATAGGGCTGTCACAACTATCCACCTCTTCCCAAAATAGTTTTATTTTAGTTAGCGTTTGCCCATAACTATGGAAATGTATATGTCCCTAAATACAACCAATCAATTAAGATTGTTTTCCCACATTAAACTTTCTGATTAGATCTCATCTGTCATTTCCCTCATAGTAAATATAAATTTGGTGGTTTATCTATACCATGAAGATTTTCCCCTAATCCTGCTTGCTCAGTTTTTTTTGCCTCAGGCTTTTCCATTTCTTCTACATGATTTACACTGCCACTGGAAATGGGGTGGAGCGGAACTGAATCTCGGAGAGAACTTTGAGATCAGTGTGAGTATCTACAATCTGGGGCCACTTATTTTTAAGCTGTTTATAAATTACATAGAAGGGGGCATTTGCAGATGGCACAAAACTATGCAGAGCTTTGGAAACGATGTGCAATTGCTGCAAGTAAACCTAGATAATCAAAATAGGCAGCAGAATGGCAGATGAGATTCAATGTTGATAAATTTAAGGTGATGCCTTTGGGGTTTAACCATCCTTGTGCCACCTACACCATAAATAACTCTGTGTTAAGTGAATCTCCAATGAAAAATATTTGGTTCTAGTAGATAACAGACTTAGCTGTAGCAAACAATGCCAGGCAACCATGGCTAGAACTAGCAAGATATTGTCTTGTATAAAGAGGGGAATAGATTAAAGGGAGAAATATATTTGAATATTTGCAGTTTTGGTATCCCATATACAAAAAATATCTTGGAAATGGAAGGAGTTCAGTGAAAGGCAACTACAATATTAAAGTGGAATGGAGGGGCTTGACTAGTCAGGCAGATTAGACAAGAAAGGGCTGTTTTTCACTAATAGGTCATATCAGAGGACGCGGGGACATCCTTTAAGACTAGAAGAAAAAAGTTTCACCTTCAGGTTAGAAAAGGTTTCTTTTTAGGGAGGACGGTGAAAATTCATTGAATATCTTTAACAGTGGTCTAGATAAGTTTCTAAAACTAAATAATATTGAGAATTGTTGGTATTATTACATATACTGTAGTTCTGGTTGATCCAGGAATACTTTCCGATTGCCATTTGGAGTCAGGAAGGAATATTTTCCCATTTTTTTTTGCCCTCCTCTGGATCAACTGTTAGGTAGGGTTAAAAAGTATGGTATAAAGGTTGGACTAGATGGATGTTTGTCTTTATTCAACTTTACTTACTATGTTACTATGTATGTAATCTACTATTAGTTCTTTGAAGGTATTAGTGTAAGACAGAGGAATAGTAGCATTTCAGGATAATCTGGCCAGCAGCCTGGGGGGGAAAGGGAACATCGCCTGGAAATGATGCATTAACTAGAAACAGCAATGAGAAAAAATGTAGGATTTGATCAGGGCAATTGATTTGGGGGCAGATTAAAAATGAAAAACAAACAAACAAAATACTGTTTGTGCCTAGGGGGAAGCCTGACAACCAATGCAGTGCTGGGAAATAGGGGGTGTGGGCCATTACCGACTACCACGTAGGTATTAATGCACCAGCTTTTTCCCCATCTGCTCCATAGCAATGTCTTACTTCTAAACAGGCACTTAAAGGAGAAGTAAACTTGCATTTGCTTATGAAGTTTCTCATTCATCTAGTTCATGGTATGCGGTATTCAGTTTGATCAACTGGACTTGAGGTTTAGTTCTTGAAGACATTTTGATTCTTATCCTACTGGCATTCTCAATTCAGAATTACTTCTAAAAGAATCTGTTGGCAAAAAATACACTGGAAAGTGTCCCAATCAGCATGTAACAGCAAGGTTCCAGGGACCTCCTCCCAGGATAAGGGGTTAAAACAGCATTGTACATGGTAGATAATTGGGCCAAGGAACAGGGTTGGTTCAAAAGTGGCACAGGCACAGAGTATTTTCTATACAGATATGTTCACACCAAATATAGAAGCCCTGCATTTTATTTTCCAACATGCATGAGTGGCGCAAAGAACAGCCTACCAGGAACAATACTATATAATCATTTGATTATATTGCCTTTTTTTGTCTCCATCATTATGTAAAAACATACAACCATTTTATAAATTTGCTCTGGTTGGATAGACTTGCTAATTTGTTTCCAGGTGATGTTCCTTTTCTATACGGGTTAAGAAATAAACTGCAAATATTATTTTTCATTTTTGTATGAAGAGGCAAAGGAATGTGTAATTGTCAAGAACAGGGTGGTTAAAATAGGTTTCCAAACCTACACTTGGAGGTTTTTGGCTGATTGGCTGTCAGCTTCCAGAGGGCAGGATGCACTTAGCTGAGCAAGACTTCCACCAAAACAAATGGGTGGATTTTTGGAACCCTAGTACCAACAGGTAAATTTCATAAGTTACCAATCAGCCACAGCACAGGGTTAGTGGCGAGACAACTGGGGCAATGTTGGTTGGTGAATTTAGTTCCCCTTTAAATAACTGAATGAGCTTCCTGTGCAAAAGGCACTTAAAGGATAACTGTTATGCCTCAATGCATTTAAAAAAAATAACTTTAAAAAGAGTTAAGGTATGTAGCCCTCCCCATACATTTTTCCCCTGATTTCGAGCCTCTCTCTGCCTTCAATTAGCCCTGCTGTGAAGGGGGTGTAACAATTCTGTCTGCCACTAACTGTCAGAGATAGCATGCGAGAAAACACTCCTCCACCCATCCTTCATCAGCTTGATTATGTAGGCTGTATCCTAGCAACCAGATATTTCAAGTTTGTTTAACTGGCAGAGGAGGAGAAGAGAGGTTGTAACAGACATTCCCACCAGTGAATGACAAGTGATTTGTTAATCATGGCCCTCAGCCATCTAGGAGGTGGGCTTTTAGCACTCATCTTTGCTGTGTGATATCTAAAGGAGGGCAGCACAGCTGTAAATGTAAGTGATTTCAGCTTCTGGAAGTATGGACGTGTTATGGGGGTGATGTTTTTTTTGATATTGTTGCCCTTTAAGTCTAATTTGTATCCACCAATAACATGTATACTGTTATAAGAGGTGGTAAGTATAATTCTCTTTAAGGGGAACTAGTGGAATGAGCATTTCAGTGTCCTTGCTAATATACCATGTGATACCACAAGGAAACTTTTTTTTAAAACTTGTTTATTTCAAGCACATAAGGTGTATATATATTCGAAATTGTTACAATAACCAAATAATCTTTTATTAAACAATTTGTACAGTTGTCAATTATTTTACATCCTTCCAGTTATATTTGCAGCATTTAAAACATTTTACAATTTATATAAATCAAATAGGAAAAATACACCCTAGCAGCATTAGCAATAAAACATACAATTTAGAGAAAGGAGATGTTGAGGGAATACCAGTTGTTATAACATCAGATGTGGTTTAATGGTACTTTTTCACAAAAATACCTGGGGATGGTATTGGAACATATAGGGAGTTCAGACTTTACATTCAGTCTATTTGACAGTTTATTCTAGCTGGTATATTCATACCTATATAGTCGTACCATAAATTCCAAATTTTTACAAATTTGTTGGGGCATCCTCTTCCAGTATATATTAATCTAATATAGGGAGTAGCAATGATAATTTCTTTCCACATCTTGATTTTAGAGGAGCCATACAATTCAAAACAAAAATATTAGGTGATATTGTGACCAGGAGTCCACCTCAGGTATACCCAATATGCATAATTTAGGTTCAAATGGAACATCTGTGTTCAATACTTCAGATAGGGATTAAACTATTTTGCCCCAGAATCTAGAGACCGGAGGGGACAACCATAATTAGATGCCCGAAATTGGCTCTGGGTTTCATGGTATCTAGGACATTCCGTATTGTGGGGACATACGAGCCAATCTATTTGGTGTCATATATACTTGATAAAAACTGAATTTGTTGTGTGCAGCTTGTGATGCCCTGTGGTGTGTCTCCGATAGGTCTTCCCAGTCATCTGCTTCTAGGGTCAGGATGTACCTGGTCCATTTATTTATGATGTTCGAAGTATCTGCAGTTGAGTTAGTATCTATAATATTTCAGAGAGACTAGCCTTCTCTCTATACTTATTTTCAGTATCCGGAGTATTCGGATGGTTTACTATGCAGATATTAAAACTTTGAAATTCAGATGTGGCGAAGGATGCCAGCCAAGAATAATTTTTGCTATGCTACAGTGGGGAGTCGCCATTAACACCGTCTACCCCCAGAATTTTAGTAACAGCCTGCCAAATCTTACTCTGCTGGATATGTAGTACAGTGCATTTTTACAGCTTATCCTTTAAGCTGGCTGGCTAGATAATAATGGTAGAAGTTCGGGAGAGCCAGTCCTGCTAAAGTTTTTGGACGTTGCAGAATCTTAAATTTAACTCTGGGTGCTGCCAGATCCCCACAGAAATGAAATAATTAGACTATTTAGGGTTTGGAAAAATGTGCGCGGTATGAAGGTTAAGCTGTATTGGAATGCGTATGGGAGTTTCAGAATTATAATAATTTTAATTAGATTGATACATCCAATCAAATTAACGGGAATTGTCTCCAAATTTGGAATTTAGTTTTGACCAAGTCTATAAGAGAGTATATATTTCTTTGGAGAAATACACTGGGGTATTTTGTGATTGTAATTCCCAGATATTTGAATTCCTGCACCACTGGAATAGTATTTTTGAGTGATGGAGGTAGTAAAATGGGTTGATCAATAGGGAAGATACAAAAATGTATTTCAGTTTATATGCAAACCCGAGTAGGGACCAAACTCTGTTATAGTATTGTTTAGAGAATCTACTGGATCAGCTAGATTTAATACTAGATCATCTGCATATTAGGTGAAGAGCGAAGTCTTTCTAAAGCTAATGCAAAAAAGGGGACAGAGGGCAACCATGTCTCATTCCCCTTTCCAAGGGAAAGGAGGAAGAGCATAATCCATTAATATAAATTGCAGCTGTAGGGTGTTTTTGCATAGGAGCTTAATCCATTTAATAAACTGAGGGCCAAAACTAAATCTTTGTAAGCAGATCCACAGATATCCCCATTCTACATAGCTTTTTGAGCATCTTATGAGAGAGAAAGTCTGGAGCCTGAGTTATCATGATCGATTGTACAACTGTTTTTCTGATATTAACAGATATTTTCTGGGCATAAAACCCGTTAGGTCACTATGTTTAATTGTAGGAAGTATCTTTTGCAATCTGTTTTCCAACACCTTAGCTAGTAGTTTATAGTCGATGTTTAGTAATGAAATGGGTCTGTAAAGGTTCGTACACATGTGCGATTGAGGGTGCCAATCCGCACGTGTACAAATGGCCTTTTGGGCCCATAATTGCCCCGTGTATGGGCACTTTATTGGTCGAAACGGCCACTGGTTCGGAGATCCGCCCGGCGGATCGGGCAACGATCCCCGAACGAACGGCCGTTTATTCTGTGTTGTCTAGTGATTAAGGTGTTAAGATTGTTCAATAGATTAATAAAGAAACTGGGGAGTGTTTCGAGATTACTCTAGGTAGGTGGTTTACCCCAATGGTACAGGAGTTGGTCAATCTACTTATAAATATATAATCTATACGGGAAGTGCCATGTGTAGAGGAGTAGCATGTGAATTTTGTTATCAGTGGGTATCTGATCCTCCAGGAGTCTAGCCATCCTATCTCTTGTATTGTGCTTTTTAATGGAGAGGGTTGTGTGTGGCGGGGTGGTAGTTTCATCCATAACGGCATTAAAATCGCTCATACATATTAAACATACCATGGGAAATCACAATGTGAAGGTCACCGCTGCTTTAAGGGGTAGTTGTGAAGCTGATGGAGGATCATATAGGCCCAGCAGTACGTAACGTCTGGTATCAATACCCATGGCAACAAACACATAGCTCCCTCATTTGTCAGTGTCCTTCGTGGATAGTGTGTCTGACCTTTTTGGTCAGCAATAATGATACTCCGCTTCAGTATGCAGATAGTGTACTATGTGCTAACCAGGAATACACAGAAACTTTAATTTCTGATTGGATTTTAGCCGAGATCTAAATAAATCATTAAGGCATACACTGTAATGTGAAATGTTGCTTCGGTCCCTAATAAGACAAATATTGATCACAATTGGGCAAGTAGGGGGGAGGGGGATATATTTTTGCCAACTATGATCAGAATAATGTATGGCCATCTTTACCTAGATTAAAGTTCTGTTTTAGACTCCCAAATATTACATTTAATTTAAAAGTTACCAAAAGACTAACCAAAGAAAAATGAAAAAACATAAAACATTACCTTGATTTATTCTTGGATGGACTTCCAGTTGTGCCTCAGGCTGTTCACACCATAAATTGTACTTTGCATTATTAAGAAAGCGTTTAGTAAGGCCACAACTTAGGCATCTTACAATAGTTTGCCTCTGCCCATGAAGCTCTAAGAACAAAAGATTTTAAGCATTAAATCATCAAAAATAAACCACTCAATTAGCATATATTTCACTACCAGCAAATGTGTGCCTATTGGTGCACAGCATAAATTTATACAAACTTAAGCCTATGCACACATGGAGAGACACAGAAGTGACAGTCTCTTTGAGCTATTATAGACACTTAAGAAAAGAAAAACAAGGGGGATCAATTTAACAAAAAGTGCAAACAATAATTTTACTTTACATAAAAATAAATGTGTCTGGTCAGCCTACACGGCCCAACAGCCAACCTGCACTTTATACCTAAAATACTAAAAAAGTAAAAAATAAAGTTTACAAGGCTACATTAGAAGAGCACCTTGAAATAAAGCAGTAATCTGTGTCTCACATTTTGATGTGGGTGCAAGGATATGTAACTTTCTAACATGGGGTTTGTGTTTTATTTCCCAGCATTCTAGTATTACACGGTGTGGTCAATGATCACTGGTCACTGATAATTGTGTTCTTTGCACATGCCAAATCCTAAACTACTGAAGGAACTTGTTACAGCAGATCACACTTACTAGTAGTCTATAGCCAATCCTGTTACAGTACTTATTAGGCAGGGGATCATGTGACTAAAGTCATGAGGTGTGGCCAGGATGCACACAGTTATCTTATCCAGTTCTTACATTTATCTTAAAGGGCATGTCTAGCCTAAAATAAACTTTTAATAGTCTGGTAGAGGATCCCCCCAAACTCCACATTATTTAGAAATCTCAAAGATGCCTCTGAAGGGACTTACCTGGCCTGGTCCCTCGCCGCTCTGCCGGCTCTTCTTCCTGCTTACAGTTGTCATTCAAGGCGTGACATCACTCCTGATTGCCTGGCAGCCACGACCAGGAAGTAGAGCGAAGTACCGGGTCAGGTAAGTCCCTTCAGAGGCATATTTGAGATTCTAAATAATGCGAAAATGGGGTTTGGAGAGGTCCTCTACCAGACTATAAAAAGTTTGTTTTTTTTAGGTTGGACATGCCCTTTAATGACATTTATTGTTAATTTACATCTTATTGGTGTTCTTGGGAGGAATACTTTCAGATTATGGATTATAAATATTTTATACATTATAAAAATAGAAGAAGAACATAATAGGGAAAGGTTCAGCCTAACAAATACTTAGGCTGTATGTAAGTCTACCAGGGAGATTAAATATGGTTGCGTTACTCACCTTTGCATGATCCCACAATACAAAACGTGATGTAAAGGAGATTACGTCTGGTATTGCATCGTTGGATTATGTAAAGGTAAGATGCGCCAGATTAAAGTCCCATACAGAACCACGTTAAGTTTTGCATTACTAACTTATGCCAAAGATACTGAACTTCCTTACCTGACCCGGTCCCTCAACGCTCTTACTCTGCTGCTGCAGCTGACAGCCACTTCCTGGTTGCAGCTGTCAGTAAAGCCACATTGTAACATCACGTCAAATTGCCTGACAGTGCAGAAGCCCACTGCTCCTGTTTTTTCTCAAAAAAGGAGCAGGGGGTGACACCTAGATGGTGAAGGACCAGGGCAGGTAAAAAAGTTCAGACGCATTTTTGGCATTAGTAAGTAATATGAAACCTAGGTTTTGGGCGTAATTTACATTTTTTAGCTAAAGTTTTTTTTTGAGTTGACTTGCCCTTTAAATCATTAAAATCATTTTTTTCTCTAAACATTATCTCTATTCCAACATCGTTCTAATTAAAAATATGTACAATGTGGGAAATATGGCGATATATCTGTAACCATTCTTTTGCTATGTTGTAAGCAAATTCTGCACAATGCATTTATACAACTTCTAACTTGTGTGATGGGACAAAAGTAGCCTAAATAGACATACTGTATATGCCAAGACTTATGTAAGCTTATACAACCATTGTAATCATATAAAGAGCATTAATGCCAGCAAGAGAGGGCAAAAGGGTGATACCCATAATATATAGCAGATCAGTAAAACCTGGAGACTTGGTATTTATATTGACACTTAACTCCAGCTGTTAGCTAACGTTTAAAGGATAAGTATGCTGTAAAATTAAGTTAAGTTTAGGTGAAAGCTGCACCTT
This sequence comes from Hymenochirus boettgeri, assembly GCA_019447015.1. Lineage (NCBI taxonomy): Eukaryota > Metazoa > Chordata > Amphibia > Anura > Pipidae > Hymenochirus > Hymenochirus boettgeri. The sequence goes on along the minus strand of CM033470.1, from coordinate 202,661,097 downwards.
AAAAAACCTGTTGTCATTGTTTTTTATTATCTATGCCCCTCCAGAACCTACCTTTGCAGCTTGCAAGTTGCTTACATCTTGCTTGAGCCTAGCTGAATGTTCAGCTCCACCCCTCCGAGATTTGTAGCTTCCTCCTGCTTTTTTCACCTCAAATGGTAAGGCCCATTTGTTCCGTGCTCGCCCGCTCGCAGCCCATGCATGGCGTTGCAGCACACGTTACATCAGTGTGTGTACGGACATGTGCGCGCGACTTCATCTCGCCGCGCACACACACAGTGCAGAGAGATGACGTCGTGCGCCCTCACGTCCGTGCACACACGGACATCAAGTGCGCATGCATGCGAGTGCGCACACAACAAATGGGCCTTACCATTTGAGGCTGAAGAAGCAGGAGGAAGCTACAAATCTCGGAGGGGTGGAGCGAAACAGCCAGCTAGGCTTAAGCAAGATGTCAGCAACTTGCAAGCTGCAAAGATAGGCTCTGGGGGGGCATAGCTTCCACCAAAACTTAACTTGATTTTACAGAATACTTATCCTTTAAAGTGCCACAATAGAATGGTGCTTTCAGCGGCTGCAGGGTTAACTTCCACGTTAGCCATGCAGCCGCCGCAATGAAGAAGTTAAAGTCACGCTAGCCGATATAACATTGGTTAGCGTGACAAACTCCATAACAGGAGCGGTGCGCCTTTTGGTGCATCACCCTGTATGTTTCACATTAACTTTCCCTTTAACAATGGTGTACAACATCTTACATTAAATTGTTTTTAGGGGCGCGACAGCCAAAAAGGGCAGAATGCAGGTAAAGTGCGGTTGTGGGAGTGGTCTCTCGGGAGTGCAGGAGACTCCTGCGACTTCTGAGAGGGGTGGGATACCTGCACTCCCAGCCCACCAAATAATCTGTCTACATGATCCACCACATGTTGAACCCTTGGACACGGAAAGCAACACACTGTTAGGCATGTAGGGTCTTGGTAGCAGATTACCCTATCCACCTACCACTACCAGTTCTCCCTCCCAGGTATTAGAGATGGCGGTCCCCTGGGTGCTCAAGGGATCGACTCGCTCTATACATGCAATTTCTGAGCTGTCCTCCCCTGCTTCTTCACCTAGACTTAAGCTAGATCGACTAGCTGAAAGAAGCACTCCCCCTGGGTTTGCCAAGCTTTGCAATGCTGCAAGTTTCCCTTTTAGATTCTGTACCCCAGATTCTTTTTTTAATTTTAAACTCAAGTTTATTAAAAAAGAAAACTTTAACAACATGTCTGCGTCATTATCGCATTTGAGTATTTTAACATAACGTAGTACATTATATAATTTTCCATGTAAAAAACAAAGTTACACTTAACAAATTGTATACATTTGAAGCTTTGTATTAACTAAGGTAACACATTATTGGTATCTTACTTTCAGGCCTATGGGGGTTTGAAAGAGTGAGGGTGGGGGAGGGGTTTATGCTCTGCAAGCAGCCCACGGGGAAGCCTCCCAGACCAAACGGGACCTTGTAGTTCTTAAATTGAGTATCTCTCCTCAGGACGTTAAGTGTGAATCAGTCCAGATGGACCATATTTTGCGGAACTTTCCAGGGCATAGTCTATGTTTATAAATTAGGTTATGGTAGGGGATCATGTTATTGATTAGTTTTATAGGTTTTAAGTGTGGGAATGTCTGGGGCCATCCACTTCAGGACCATTGTTTTCCAGGCCACGAATAAAGTTTCTCTAAGGAAAGTTAACTTATGAATGTCCTCCAATTCTAAAATGTCGATGCCCAATATACACAGTTTAGGGTCCATAGGTACTGGCAATAGGGCAAAGATGTTAAACCTGGTTGTTTTTGCCCAGAAGCGATTGATTTGGGGGCATTCCCATATAAGGTGCCAAAAGTCTGCAGGTGTTGCCTGGCAATTAGGGCACACGTTCGGGTATGATGTTGAGATATGATAAAGTCTTGCGGGGGATAGGTAAGCTGGATGTACAATATATAGTTGTATCAATCTATTGTTGACGGATGGTGAAGCATTCACATGCAAGGATCCAAGGTCGCTCCATTCATTTTCTGAAATATCAGGTATATTTGTGGTCCATTGTTGGATTATTGAGGCACTATGTGTGTCGGTTTGGGAGTTGATGAGATGTGTATATAGACAAGAAGTCAGGCCTTGTAGTACCTGGGACTTCAGTATTCCTATTATCGGAGGTTTTGTTAGTTTTATTTTCCTATCAGGAAATTCGGTGTGGCGAAGTTGCAAATTCTGATTTAAGATCCTCAAATGTTCATATATTATCACCTACAATGAGCTGTTCGAATCGATGTATACCTTTAGTTTCCCAGTCCATGGAGTAGTAGAAATTTGCCAGTTGGGGAAAAGGATTGGTTGTGCCATAATACTGTTTTAGGGGGAGTGCCTGTATATTTTAGTATATCATTAGTTTCTTTCCATATCTTGTGCATTTGAGTATAAATCGGGTTTAGTTAAATGTATCCTTGGCTCCTCTACTGTAGAGAGAATGGAACCTGTGCTGTATGTGCTTAGCATTTGTTCTGCCGGCGGTATTGTTGTTTCTGGGATCATACCTGTTGCCATATATTGCAACTGTCCCGCCAGGTAGTACATACGAAAGTTCAGGTATGCGAGGCCGGCTGAGTCCTTTGGTTGTTATTTGTTGAGTTTGAGGTGGGCTCTCAGCATCCCATTCAACTCTGCAAATAGTTTTTTATAGGTTTGTTGGAGAGTGTTGGGACAATATAGAGAATTTTGGGGAGAAGGATTATTTTTACGAAGTTGATTCTACCTGCCAAGTTCAGAGGTAGGTCTGACCAGGTGTGTATTTCACTTCGGATTGTGTTTAGCAAAGGTTCGATGTTCAGTTCCCTAAAAATTTAGGAGTTTTGGATATCCATATGCCAAGATATTTGAATTGAGTCACAATTGGGATTTGCCAGGGAAATCCATTGGAGTTTATTCTGTCTGAATCTAGTAGACACAGGGAAGACTTTTGCCAATTAATGTATAAACCTGAAAAGGTACTGTATTTGTCTATTATCTCTGCTGTGCAGTTCAGGGAGGAGCCAGTGTCAGATAGATATAGGATTAGGTCATCGGTGTATAGGCCAACTAGATTAGTGCTAGTTCCAATGCTTATTCCCTTGATTGTTTGGTCGGTTCGGAGTTGAATTGCCAGGGCTTCTATGGCTATGGAAAAAAGGTAGGGAGAGAGGGGACATCCTTGCCTTGTACCTCTCTGCAGTGGAAATTAATTTGACTGAGTTCCATTTATTTGGACTGTGGCACGGGGGGATTTGTATAACATTTGGGTCCAACGAATATAGTTTGGGCCAAATCCGAATCTCTGCATACATGCCCATAGAAAGCTCCATTCCACAGAGTTGAAGGCTCTACAGGCATCAAGTGCATTATAGCTCTGTTTCCCATTTGATCGTGCGAGACCCGAGTATGAATTTGTGTACGTCTGATGTTTATGGAGATGCTTTTGCCTGGCATAAATCCCGTTTGGTCGGGGTGAATGATTGTGGATATAACTTTTTGCAGGTGGTTAGCTAATATTTTAGCTAGGAAGGTTCTCATTTATCCAGGTCATGGTATATCTGTTGTATTCAATTAGATCAACTGGACTTGAAGTTTAGTTCTTGAAGACGTTTCGCTAGTCATCCGACTGGCTTTCTCAATTCAGAATGACTGTACAAGAATCTTTGGCAATTATGTACCCTGGAAAATCCCAATTAGCATATCACAGCCAGGTGTTAAGGGTGTGATTGGATAGTGGCTAAGAGGTGTTATAGGAACGCCAAGAGTAAGGTGTCAAAACAGCATTGTACATGGCAGACAGTTGGAAGCCTCAATTCACAATAAGGTACCACAGAGTGAGGCAGAACAACTTCGCCTTAAGATATCTGCAGCCTTAGCCAGTGCTAAAACTCCTTCATCTAACCTGACTACACAGGAAAGAAGAGCCTTAACATCCCTCAAGAAAGATTCCAGTATCACCATTCTACCGGCAGACAAGGGAAGATGCACAGTGGTACTCAACACCTCAGACTACCATGATAAGGTGACCATGCTCCTGGCCGATAACAACACATATGAGGCTTTAACAAGCATGGTAACGAAAAGTACCAGAGAGATTACATGAGAGCTTACTAGAGAAAGTCTAGACCAGGAATACCAATACGTTTTAGGGTCAGTTAGGGTCATTTTGTAATGTTTATCATCAAGTGTCCGCACTGCAAATACAGACATAAGGGAAAAAAGGAAACAATATTGTTTTGTACTGTTTGTGTTATATTTTAATTTTTTGCCTATCTTTCCACCTGTTATACTACCATAAACCCGCCTTTTCCATTTCTGAGTAAATGCAATTTTCTTGAATGTGAGTACCATGTGCGCATTCTTTTCTGGTAACAGAATCAAACCAGCTGCCTTGCCCTCGCTTTACAGTAGATGTATTAGACAAGCTGTTCTTATATAGCTGGCTTTATTTATTTTGGTTGGACTATGGTGTTGTGCCACCCTGAAATGTTTTATTTGCATGATGGGATGACTGGAAGGAGCAATACTGATATGTAAAGGAGTCAGAAAAAACTCCTTAATGTAGGTATCCCAGACCTCTCTCATTCTGGGGTGGTCTCCCGCCGTCCGCACTCCTGCAAGACCACCCCAAACTCCCGCGACAAAGAGGAGACTTTAATCTCATCCACGTCATGCCCTTTTGGCAACCATGCCCCAGTAATGCCCCCATCATGCCCCCTGGCTCCACACCTCCAACCACTAAATGGATGACTCCCTGCCCGGAAACCTTAAACGACAGGGTGGGATGTTTGTTAATGTTACTTTGTAGGCCTCTGGTCTGTATACTTATACTTCCTAGTGGCCCCAAATACCCCACTGCTTGTTGTAAATCTTCTGCTTTATCAATTGTTGAAACAAAGTCATAGTGGAAAAAATGAGAATACAAAACTATTACTGGTATTAAACAAAATAATTGTTTGTACATGTATTTAACCAACAATGTAAATAATTACCATGAATGCTAGAAACCTGCATTGAGACAAACCTTTTCACTAAAAAATTGTATTTCATTTGTACAGTACCCTGGTGTGCATCTATGGTCTTCATATGCCTCATAAGGAACATATAACCTTAAAATGGATCCTGGACACAGAAATCTGCACCCTGCGGTACTATAAGTAGTTGGTGTGTGGTGGACACTTGTTTGGAAAATACATACCTTTGGATCCAAAGAAGAAAGGAGCATATATTGTATATCTAAAGTGATGTATATATAATATGTATGCTATTGAAGACTTTCCCGATTGATCCAGTTAGCTTCGTGGACATGTAGAGGATTTTTCTGGCAAATTCTGGAAAACTACAATGTAACTTCCTGGGAAAATTGATTGTAAGCTACAAATAAATCCCATCCAGCATTTTGCACAATAGATACCCCTTTATTAGTATTTCCACTGAAAACAAAGTCACATGGTAGTTATTTTCATCCTAAAACTGAAGTTTACCCAAACACAGATACATTCTGACATAAAGTACAATAAATCTCTAGATACAAACAGAAAATCCAACTGCTAGGTTTGTGGCTTTCTCACACTCGAGAAAGGGTCCACGAGGCATGAAACTTGTTGTTTATGAGCTACATGGAATAAGGTGGCCACTAGCTTTTACTCTGCCTGCTTCCATGTTCATTATGCTTTATATTGTAAAAAAAAAATCCAACAAAAAAAAAAATTAGTTGTTTAATGTCATTTTTTACCCTATGCTTTTTTTACTTATTTGTTTGCTGAGTTTACATAGCCCTAGACACTATTCCAGAATATGACTAAGGAAGGCCCTGGGCAAAATCTTTCATTTTATATTTTCCCCATAGTACTCTGGAATATGTTTGCTTGGAACCATTTAGCCTTTGATCATTCAATACTGCTTCAAACAAATTTTTTTTATGTTGCTATGTAGCGCTGATGTGCCTGTGTACTGTAGATTTATCCTTTATTCTTAAAGTAGCTGGACAAATGCAGCCTGTTTCTATAGTTATATGCTATGATCTAAAAAATGAGGTTGTGTATACTAAATGAAATGGATTCTATGAATATTATTATTGTTGACAAGATAACGAAGACAGGTAATACAGTTTTCTATTTGTTCTTGTGGTATTATGTCAGTTGTTTATACTTGATTAGTTTTAAAACACATTTTTTTTTATACTATAACATTATCTCTAAAGTAGAGAGTGAAAGAGAGAAAGGAAAGAAAAGAAAAGAGAGAGGGGGTGGATGGTATGTATTCATTTTCTTATTTAAACTTTAAATTGTAATGTTCATTAAGGTTGTCCAGGGTTTCCATATCGAGTAAAATTTTAGAAGTTTGTTTTCAAGTGAGTAGCGTATCTGTTCGTTTCTGTATATCCACCATACTCTGTTGAGGATTTGGTCCATAGTTGGGGTAGGGCCTTTCCAATGTTGTGCTAGTGTACATCGTGCTGCTGCGCAGATTTGATGCAGAAAGGCGTTTTGGTTGGGTAGGAGTTGTTCGTGAGGTAGGTTGAACAGTGCAATCCAGGGGGTTAAGGTTATGGGAATGTTCAGTTGTCTTTCTAGCCAGATCTGGCAGTTTTTCCAGTATTTTTTGATATCTGGGCAGGACCACCAGCAGTGCGTGAGATCAGCTTTTTCTCCGCATCCTCTGTAGCATTGGGGGGAGGGTAGGTTTTCAATATTCTATGGAGTATTAAAGGTGACTTGTACCAACCATATAATATTTTGTAGGATTTCTGGTTTACTAGGGCATTAATTGAACACTTATGCGAGTATAAGAATATTTGGTTACACTGCTCCTCCAACCTTGCCGTCCCCTGTTGTTGTTACCATTTAATCATTCCTCCTGTTTTATTTGGTTGTGTAGAGTACCATAGTATATTGTATAAATTGGATATCAATTTGGGGCCCCTTGGTTTTTTTAGGCATGTTTGTTGAAATAGGAAGGCTCTAGGAGAGAGTTCTTTGTTTGTTGTATTTGTAATAAAATGTGTGATTTGGTTGTATTGGAGCCATCGTCCTGGTTGTAATTTAAATTTTTGTTTGGCTTCTTGCTATGGGAGTAGGCCTGATATGTTGTTATATATATCTCTTATTGTGTTGATGCCTCTGGAGTTCCAGTAAAGTTTGAACGTGTTATCCATTCCTGGGGGGAATGTTGGGTTGTCCATGAGTGGGGTATATAGAAAGTGGGAGTGTATGATGTCCGTTTGTCTTATATATCTATCCCACATTTCTATGGAATGTTTAATGTATGGGTTGGTTATAGGGTTGTTTGTATGTCGTAGTGTTGGAGGGGTCCATAGGATGCTATATGTAGATAAAGGGGAGATCTCTGTATTTTCTAGTTGGACCCATTTTGCTGAGTGTGGATCCGTGATCCAGCTCAGCGTTTGCGCTATTCTGGCAGCTCTAAAGTAGTGTTCGAGACTGGGTAGTCCAAATCCTCCCCGTTTATGTGATCTGGTTAGTATTGTTTTGTTTATTCGGGGTGTTTTCCTTTGCCAGATAAATTTGGTCATTTCCCTTTTTAGTTCATTTAACTGTTTTTTTATCGGTGTAATGGGTAGAGATCTGAATAGATATAGGATTTTCGGTAATAGTGTCATACGTACTGCTGCTATTCAGCCAATGAGGGATAGTTTGTAGGGTGTCCATTTTCTGAGCATATTTTTAAATGTGGAGAACATAGGGGGGTAGTTTTGTGTGTATACCATTTCTGGGGTGTCGCTGAGTTGTATACCTAGATATTTAAAGGATTTTTGAGCTACTTTACATTTAAATGTCTGTTCTAGCTGTAGTCTAGCTGTTTGGGATAGATGGATAGGGTATGCTATTGTTTTTTGGGTGTTCACTTTAAAGCCTGATAGGTCACCGAAATCATTTAGCTGTTTGTATAAGACTGGTATTGAGTGGTTGTGTGATTGACAGTAAAGTGTCGTCGGCGAATAAGGCTATTTTGGCTTCTTGAGTTCCTAGCTGAATCCCTTTGATATCGGGGGATTGTCTTATTTGTTCTGCTAACGGTTCAATGCAGAGGGCGAATATTAATGGGGATAATGGGCAGCCTAGTGCTATTATGTATTGCTATTGTTTGGGAGTAATATCCCATGTTGGCTACTTGGGCTGTTGGAGATTGATATAGTGCTTATATTGTCTTTTTGAAGGGGCCTCGGATATTAAATTTATCTAGCGTAGCAAACATATATGGCCAGGCCACTCTATCAAAGGCCTTTTTGATGTCCAGAGAGAGAAAGACCGATGGGATTTTCTTTATTTTTGCTGTGTTGAGTAAGGTCAGTGACTGTCTTATGTTGTCTGTACCTTGTCTATGTGGAATGAATCCTGTCTGATCAAGGTGTATTAATTTTGTGAGGAATTTGTTAAGTCTGTTGGCAAGTATTTTAGCGAATATTTTAAAATTCGTGTTTATGAGTGAGATTGGGTGGTAATTTTGACATTGTGTGGTGTCTCGGTCTTCTTTTGGTATTACCACTATATCCGTTGATAGCATATCTGATGTGAACGAGTCTTTTCCTTTCATGATGTTATTGAATAGTTGTGTTAAGTGTGGGGATAGTTCTGTGTAGAATAGATTGTAGTATGCCATTGTGTAGCTGTCTGGTCCAGGAGATTTACGCGTTGGGAATGATTTAATGGCTGCTAATAGTTCTTCTGATGTTATGGGTAGGTTGAGAGATGTCAGTTCTTGTGGTGATAATGTGGGGAGGTTTGCGGTCTGAAGATAGTGTTGGATTTTGGGGTGAGTGGCTGTGTTTTGGTTTGTTGTGTTGCCTCCATATAGTGTAGCATAGTATTTTCCAAATTGCTGGGCTATTTTGTCCGGGTCATGTATTAGAGTTCCCATGGTGTTACGTAGTAATCGCGTTCGATTCCCCATGCTCCCTTTGTTTTTGTTTTTATTATGTGTCCAGCAAAAGATAAAGACTCCACATTTACTAGATAATTACTTATTGTGGTATAGAAGGTTGCTGGTTCGATTCCTCATACTTATTTTCATTTTTTGCTGAAATGTTAAATGTTTTGTTTCTTTCATCCATGCTAGCAAAGACATACACTGCAAAGATTACTTTTCTTTTGAAAAGCAAAGGAATTTATCATTGTTAGGGACAGGAGCATTTGTAATATGTTAACAAAAAAACTGCACTGAAATCTGAGTTCTGTGTCAGAGGGAGTGATATCTGAGCTGTAACATGATTGACTGTCAGCTTCCAGGAAGCAAGACTGCAGTTTCCTGTAAATGTGTACTGCGCACACTTAGTGGGGTGTTCCCAGATAAGGTGAATTATGGGAGCTGACCCCTCGTACTCACAGGTTATTTTCATAAATCACCCAGCATCCACTTTTTCGGCACATAGTGGATGGATCCAAACAAGGGGTTCTGGGCAGGCTGCACCCAGATCACCGACGGGAAATGGTGGGTGCCTCTTAAGAGATTGTACGGGTGCTGTTATTGGTAAAGAAGAAGTTTTGTATTTCACAAGTGTGGAACTGAGTGAAGCGACGGGCTCGGGGCTACAGCACCTAAGCCAACAGTTTATAAAGGTGGGAGTTTGTTCTGTTTAAAGTGATCTCCACCAATGCACCTATTTAGAGGTCCATTTCTATAATACTACTATGGCTAGATATACTAGCTGTTTAATTACTTATTTAATAAAGGCAATTTTTACACTAATTATTTATAAACAACAGTGCTTGGCTTGGCTTAGGGGCATAGCACCCAGCCACTGGTTCAGATATGTGGATGACACCTGGGTTAAAATCCACCAGAAGGAAGTACAAGCTTTCACAGAACACATTAATGCGGTAGACAAAAACATCAAATTTACAAGGGAAGAGGTACAAAACAACAAACTGGCTTTCTTGGACTGCTTGGTAGAAGTTAAGGAAAATGGTAAACTGGAAGTAGAGGTTTACAGAAAACCAACCCACACAGATCAGTATTTGATGTTTGACTCCCACCACCCTTTAGATCACAAGCTGGGTGTCATCAGAACCCAGCAACACAGAGCTGAGAACATCCCCACTAGCACAGAGGCGAAGGCTAAAGAAATGAAACATCTCAGAAGAGCCCTTAAAACTTATGGATATCCAGACTGGGCCTTTGTCAAAAGAAGTAGAAGGAAAGAAAAGAACACGTATACCAACAGTGAAGGAGAAAAGCAAGACAGGAGAAAGAACATGGTCATCCCATATGTAGCAGGGGTCTCCGAGAAATTAAGAAGAATTTTCAAAAAACACCGTATCCCTGTCTGCTTTAAACTTTACACAATTTACACAAATCATGTGGTACAGCAACAACATAGTATTGGAGGTTGAATAAAGACACACATCCATCTAGTCCAAACTTTAGACATTACCAATAATGCCTGTCTAACAGTTACATCGTAACATAGTATTGGAAGTTGAATAAAGACGCAGGACCATCTAGTCCAACCTCTATACCCTATTCACTATCCAGAGGAAGGCACAAAAGGGGGTGGGGGAATTGATGGAATTGATACAATATAGTGACTAAGCCTTATTTTTGTATTGACTTAGAGAGAAAATATGCAATGGAAACATTTCATTAGTGTATCAAAAATATGTTAAAATGTTATCTAGAAAATACTAGAAAGTTCAACCATATTCTTTGGAAGCATATACTCTGAACACTGTTCACTGAAAAGGCTGCCAACAGCAATAAAACCCAATCTAAAGATCAGAGGTACTATCCTGGCATTAAGGGAAACATGGGATATCCTCCCCCTTGCCAAATATCTTAATACATGACAATACATGGAAATCGCGCATTCACTTAAGGAAACAATCAAAAAGTACTTGGAAGTGCAACAACCTAACAGCAATAAGGCAGAAACTACACTCACAAGGAAAAATGTTTCTCTCGTTATTTAAATTATATGTCAAGTAGAACTTTTGATTATTTGTTTACATGGAATGCATTTCCAGTTGTAGATTACCGACTAATAAATCTAAACTGCATTTAAGTACATTAAAGGGCATGTCCACCTTTTTTTTTAACAATTTGCTGTAGTGTAGGGCTCCCCCTCCCATCCCAACTGCTCTATTAGTTTGTCAAAAAACTCTCCCGATCTGTACTTACACTGCCTTGTTCCACCGACGATCTGACACGGCCCTTTGCTTGCATGAAACTGCAAGCAGGGGCTGGATCGGCAGCTGTGTCCGTGATTGGGCGAGAGGCAGACAATCACGGATGCGGCTTCCGGCAGTACAGAACGCCAGTGGAACAAGGTAGTGTAAGTACAGATCGGGAGAGTTTTTTGACAAACTAATAGAGCGGTTGGGGGTGGGAGAGGGAGAGGGAGCCCTACACTACAGCAAATGGATTTAACACTAGGGGCACAGGGAACCTAACAGGGATGGGGAGGGAGGGAGGGAAGGGGCGAGGGCTGCACTGCAGAAGCCAAAAACCTTTCAGAGGAAACGTTGTTGGATATCCAGACTGGACCTTTGTCAAAAGAAGTAGAAGGAAAGAAAAGAACACAAATACCAACAGTGAAGGGGAAAAGCAAGACAGGAGAAAGAACATGGTCATCCCATATGTAGCAGGGGTCTCCGAGAAATTAAGAAGAATTTTCAAAAAACACTGCAAGAAAAGCGACATCATATACACAGTGCAGTGCAGTGAAGAATGCTCTGATTTGTATGTGGGGGAGACCAAACAGCAAGTGAATCAACATATGGCCCAGCACAGAAGAGCCAATTCCTCGGGTCAGGACTCAGCCATGTACCTGCATCTTAAGGAAAAAGGACATACCTTTGAAGATTGTAATGTTAACATATTGGCAAAGTAACGTGACTGGTATAACACCTCTTAGCCACTATCCAATCACGCCCTTAACACTTGGCTGTGATATGCTAATTGGGATTTTCCAGGGTACACAATTGCCACAGATTCTTGTACAAGTCATTCTGAATTGAGAAAGCCAGTCGGATGACTAGCGAAACGTCTTCAAGAACTAAACTTCAAGTCCAGTTGATTTAATTGAATACAACAGATATATAAATTCAGAATGATTTGTACAAGAATCTGTTGAAAATAAATACCCTGTAATGTGTCTTAATCAGCATATAAAAACGACAAAGGGTCAATACCATTGATATTTTAGCTCAAATTTGGCATATATACCCCAAAAAGGGGCAAATTAGATGCTTTGCTGGGTAGAAAGGTTTTGTATACCATTACTGGCAAATATAGAAATATAGAATATTAGGCAGTATTTCAGTTAAGGCAGTACATCATTTTTATCTACAGTACCTTCTACTGATACTGTTACATATACCCAGGCTAATTTGATCCAACGTTGTCCCAGATTAAAGGGGATGAGGGCAATGTATATTATCAATAACAAATGTATTTCCAGAGTCCTTGTTATCATTATTAGGAATTTCTTACTTTCATTTTTTAACAATTTCCAGGGAAGTTCGTCAACTCTGTCCTGTTTTAAAGACTTTTCTGTACTGTGCCTACCAGGCATTTCATCAACATGTTTATTTTGGGGGGTTCTTTTTTTTAACAAGCCCCATGCAGGTGGTCTTGTAAGATGTGAGGTCTTTTGTATGCATTTTCTTTCCCTCATTCACAGAGCAATATTCTGTTTTCCCAAAAGCATCTAGTGCTATGGAAATAGGACAAACTTTGACAGTCCTCCAGCAAAGTATACATAATTCACTAAGGAACTGATTGCTGAATGGAAGATTGTGTTCATGGGCAATTAAACTCTTGGATTTAAGTGTTTTTTTAGATATGAGTTCACATACCCAGCAATAATCACATTACTTAAAGGTGCATTCATTCTCAAATCAGGAATACTGCATGTTAAAGGCAGAAAAACAATGGCTGTTGTTTACAGGACTTTCTACTGTTGGCCTAGGCTAAGTAACACTACTTACGAAAAATTGTCCTTCTCGGAAAGTCATGGCAACATGACAGGGGAAGAAACCGGTACCTGGTCCAATGTTACTACCAATTTGGCGTTCCGGTGGTATCAAACAGCAAAAAAAATTAACATTGGCCAGTGTATGTCTAGCATTATCATGTCCATGCTTATTGTCATTATTGTGTCATGTAACACATCAATTAACTCCTTTAGTACAGTTGCTGCCCACAGTACTAAATACTGAGCTTGCACACGCTATGTATACAGGTACAGTATGAAACAAGGATTTATGTGACAATATTGTTTTTACTATAATAAGATTTACTTTTAGATAATATATACATACCTATGCCTCATGGAATTCTTTGGTGACTTTGGTGGTGCGCTCAGCTCACCACTGTCCCTGATAATTCTTTCATCGTACCTTTAAAATGAAACCTGGACGATATCTCTAGGTTTTATTGTTGAAAAGGTTTAGCAATATTTCTTCATGAACACTCTCACTCTGTTCTCACTCTGCCTGAAAAAGTTGAACCCACAGGGGGCTGAGTAATCCACGGCACCCACAAGTGGGCACGGCTTAGGCACCCACGAGTGGGCGGGGTTTAGACACCCACGAGTGGGTGAGGCCATGGCACCCACGAGTGGGCGGGGCCATGGCACCCGCGAGCCGGAGGGACCGCATGGGGCTGTAAGATAATGGGCCATCCAGGGCCTGCAACTGGAGGGATCATGTGGTCCATGAGTGGGAGGGACCAGGGGGCTGCAAAGGGGAGGAGGAGACACAGGACACATTGACTGACAGTTTCAGAGCAGGAAGCAGGAAGTCCAGGGGACCTGGTGATGCTGCTGCCATATCACACACAAAAATGTAAATATCTTCAAAACTATGCAAAATAAACAATGGAAATCAATTGCAAAAATTCCCAGGGGAGCAATTCCTATCAATTTACCTAAAGTAATTTTTTGGACCACAGTTCCCCTTTAAAGATTTATAACTGCTGGGTGTTTCAGGTATTTTTAAGTATGTTTTAATATATTCCCATTAACTAAAAGGAATTGTATAATAGAGTGCTATGGGTTCTGCTTTCTTTCTTGTTATTTCTATTCATTGGTATTAACCCATTTAAGCACCTACCTACAGTATTTAGATAATTTATTAATCTATTGCGAAATCTAAAAAATCATCAGTCATACTTTATTGTTGGCCACTACACATGATATTGAGTATCATACTATTGCATTGTAGTATTATGGCCTCCATATGAACTCTAATCAGGGATGGATTTACACCTCAAGAGTCTGTAGGTCCCAAAAGCCTAGCGCCATTAGCCCCACCCCTAAATACAGACCACACCCCTAAACCACACCCCTAAACCACACCCATTTCTTCTTTTTTGGGGAAGAAAATAGACTATAAAGGGGTTGGATTGGTGGGAGGAGATTGACAGCCGCCCCTCCAACCCCAGGCGCCCCTAGGCGCGTGCCTACTGTGCCTAATGATAAATCCGGCTCCGATTCTGATAAAGCACTTAATTGCAAAACGTAGCTGTAGCAGATGCAAATAATATGTTAATGGTATTGGGCCCAAAAATGTGTATTAGTCCTCTTTTTTTCTTTGTTAACGACATAATATTGGATAACGCGTTTTAAATCCCCTAGGGAAAAAAAACAGTGCAAGCTACAGTTAATAGCAGTATGTCTTTACACAGCAAAAGAACTGTCTTTCATGATTCCCTGTGTACCTAGATAAACACCTGACAATACATATCTTGTCTTCTAAGCAGTGAAGATTGCTGAACAAAACCCTTCATCTATGGCCTGTAATTGTGCACTACACAGCACACTGATTAATCCACCTGACTTTGCAGAAGATGATACACTAAAAAAAGCATTGATGCATCTATTTAAAACCCAATGAGTTTTAGATTTCCTGAACTGCTTAATCAGTGAAAGAAGGAACTGCCAAAGGCTTTTTTTCTCTGTCTGTTTTGCCTGCTCCTTTTCAGAAACATAAGATGCCTGTCCAAACCCCAGGGACTCCTGCATTCTGAAAGCATCCATTAAACACCATCCCAGGCATAGTTTAGCTGCAGGAAATCAAAGTGCATATGAACTCCCTTTCTTATATATTAACCCATTCAAAGCTTTACTGAAAGCACTAGATGCTGATTTGCTGTTAAATTCTCAATAGATATTTTTGAGTAACTAAAAGAGAAGAATAAAAAGACTTTCTGAAATCACTACTAAGGGCATGTCCACCTCCAAAACTATAATTTCCCCCACTACTGGCCCCACTCTGTAGTGTATAAAAATCCTTACATTACATCCCAGCTCCAAATGGTTCTCCTGTAATATCCCTCCAAAGTCCAGAAAACTGACCACCAGGAGCCTGGCCACCAGGGAAATTGTTTCCGCCTCTGAGCTGTCCTCTCAGAGGTTATTGGCTTGCTCAGAGCAGCCCTTCACTCCCTCCCCCCCTTCCTCCCCCTCCCGTTTTCCTTTCCCTCCCCCTAGTGTAAAAACCCTTTGCCACATATTAGAACTAGTTCCCCCAGCCCCAACCCCTATATTTTCCAGAGACTCCCCCGATCTTTACATTCCTTCACTGTCTCCTTCAGCATTCTGAACTGCCGGCAGCCGCGTCCGTGATTGGCTGCCTCTCAGCCAATCAGCGACGTGGCTGCCGGTCCCACCCCCTGCTTGCAATTCCATGCAAGCAGAGGGCTGGGCAGTGCGGCGAAGGAAAGAGTGAAGGTAAGTAAAGATCGGGGGAGTTTCTGGAAAATATATTATAGTGGTTGTGGCTGGGGGAACTAGCCCTACTATATACCAAGAATTGGGAAAAGGGGAGGACATGCCCTTTAATGCAAATGGAAATAATTTCTCCATTGCTTCTTTAGCATTTTTCCACCCACCTCTGGTGAACTTCTTACTTATAGAAATTGCTAACAATCACACATCACATAATGTTTTTCTCTATTAAAGGGCATGTCCACCCCCAAAACTAAAATATGAACCACTGTTGGTCCAAATGTGTAGTGTTCAAAAATCCTTACCTTACTCCTCTGCTCCTTATGGTACTCCTGCAGTAACTGTTCAAATGTCCAAAAAGTGAAGATTAGGAGCTGTTGGATTCCCTGTCCTCCTAGAGGACTCTGGCATTTGCAGGGGAGCCCTCTCTATACCCCCCCCCCCCCCCTCCGGATCTCTCGACGCTGCAGTGAATGTTAAGAAAAGACAATCTTTTCTGTAGTGTAGGGGATCCCCCTCCAGCCGTAAATGCTATGGTTTGAAATAGACTTACTGGGCCTTTTTTCCTCCACTCTCAATAGCTAGCAGCCACATCTGTGATTGGCTGACCCTCAGCCAAACACAGACGCAGCTGCCGGTCCAGCCCCTATTGCTACTCTGTTCCCGGAAGTAGCAGTAAAGGCAGAGGCTGAGGAAACAAAAGTGGGTATATTTCTGTGAACTTTATAAACTTAAAACCATAATATTTAGGGTTGGAGGGGGGGGTTACCCTACACAACAACAACATTTAGATTTTGGGGTGGAGATACCTTTTAAGGAAATTCTGTGTTGAGAAAAGCAATCCAATTTTACAGTCTAGCTAACTCTAGGCAGACGATAAGTTTTATTTTTAGATGGAATGCTCTTTAGGTTTGGCTTTGTTACTCTGTTGTGTCATCATTTAAACAGGGATAAATATTGACCATTAACATTGACAGCTATAGTGGGAAAGCTTTTAGGAAGGATATTAAGAAATAATGAACACCAAATGACCATAATCGATAGAGCCATTAAAGGCAAAATAGTTTTATGAAAGAAAGTTTAGATAAGTGTTATAGGAGATTTTGCCAAAAGAAATGAGACGGAATATATTTTGATAAAGGGCATTTATCTTTATCAGGGCTGGCAGAATGACAAGAAACAGGGTTGTGGTATAGGGATCTTTTCTAAGTAGGCAAATGTATGTGGGGTTACTTACATCATCAAGAAGAGTTTCACCTACACTAATTAACCTAAAGTATAAGTTTGATCATTATCAATAAAACAAGATGTTGAAAATCAATATCATGTTAGATATAAATAAAAGTAACGAATATGTGTCATTGTTATTCATTTTGTTTGCTTACTTAGTAAAGTTATATCACTTGATTTCTCTCTTGAGCAGGTTAAAACCAGGAAGGACATTTCACAGCTAATAGAGAAAACATATTTTTTGCAACCTAAAGGAACAAATTCTTGTTTTTTTAGATTTCCCCTACGATAGCTCAGTGTATTTACATCTATAACCCTGGCACTAGATACTGTTTCAAAGTTTAACATTTTAAAGGAAATGTTCACTAAAAAAGCAACTTTAACCCTATTGCTAGACCACAAAGAGTTAATGAAATAGAGACAATGTGATATGGTTCCAGAGATCTATGCAGACAAACTTATTTTGTGTTTATGCCATTTATTTTCAGCCCACCCACCCTTTACACTGCTGACCAGTCATTTCATGTCGCATTCATTAATGGAAGAAAATTGATCTTTAAAATCTTTCAGTAAATCACACTACAATTTTCCATCTGTACCAGCTCACCTACCAGGCTGTCATGTATTATGTTGTAGTTCCACTTCCTCTATTCCTCCTGATTCATGCTATGTGTTCTGTCCCAACAACACCTATAGTCAATCCAAGGTATGAGGTTTAAGGTTGTTCAAGAACAAAAAGACTCAGAAGGATAGCTTTTCTCACATTTATTAACACTAACTGGGCTGCACTACTGGGTGGTGTTTTATCAAGTGTGAAAAACAGTGCATACACCAAAACCTAAAACCTGTTTACAGGAAGTGACATTCCTGTTGACAGGAAGTGATTGGGACTAAACAAAGGACTTAATTGTTACATGGTGAATGAGACTAGGGCGCAGGTACTTAGATAAAAAGTGGGAATGTCACTTCCTGTCCACAGGATTGAAGTTTTGGTGTATGTACTGTTTTTTCCCACCTGATAAAGGACCACACAGCCAAAACATGTATTGTTAATAAAAGTGAGCAAAGATTTCCTTCAGTCTTCTTGTTTCTGAACTGCCTTAAAACTATTACCTTGGATTGGCCACTAAAAGCACCTACTGTGCATGTATTTTGCCACCCTGGACAGGGAGGCTAGGCACTGTAATTCAAAGAAAGCATATAGAAAACTATTTTTAATTAACTCTTTGTGGTCTAGCAATAGGATTGTTGTTTTTTGTTGAACACTCCCTTTAAAAAAACCTCACCAATAAATTTAAATGTGAATTCATTTTTCACGAATCACATTATTAATTAGAATTTTCCTAATTGATATATGAAAGAAAAAACTATTGCCAGAAAAAAAGAATATACAGTATCTCGCAAACCTGATTACACCCCTGACATTTTCTTTTCATACTGAAGATATGACACTTTGGCACAATGTAGAGTAGGCAGTTTAAAAAGCTCTCATGTGTGAATGTGGAACAGGTGTGATAATTTGGTTATCATTCTTGCACTCATAGTGGTTTCTGGAAGTTGAACATGGCACCCCATAGTAAAGAAAACTCTGAAAAAAAGAATTGCTGCTCTACAT
The DNA here is from genome assembly GCA_019447015.1 of Hymenochirus boettgeri. Lineage (NCBI taxonomy): Eukaryota > Metazoa > Chordata > Amphibia > Anura > Pipidae > Hymenochirus > Hymenochirus boettgeri. The sequence goes on along the minus strand of CM033470.1, from coordinate 202,642,515 downwards.
AAAGATGACCTAAGCAATAAGAAGATTGCCAACACTCTGAAACTGAGCTACAGCATGCTGGCCAAGACCATACAGTGAAAAGAGTTCCACTCAGATTCCACTCAGAACAGGCCTCATCATGGACAATCAAAGAAGTTGACTGCATGTGCTCAGTGTCATATCCAGAAGTTGTTTTTTGCAAATAGACGTACAAGTGCTACCACCATAGCTGCAGAGGTTAAAGGGGTAGGGGGTCAGACTGTCAGTGCTTAGACCATACTGCACACTGCATTAAATCATTCTGCATGGCTGTTGTCCCAGAAGGAAGCCTCTTCTAAAGATAATGCACAAGAAAGCCTGCAAACAGTTTGATGAAGACAAGCAGAATAAAGACAAGGATTACTGGAACCATGTCCTGTTGTTTGATAAATCAAAGATAAACTTATTTGGTTCAGATGGTGTCAAGCATGTGTGGAGGCAACCAGGTGAGGAGTACAAAGACCAGTTTGTCTTGCCTATAGTCAAGCATGGTGGTTGGAGTTGATGGTTTTGGGCTGCATGAGCACTGCCGGCACAGGGGAGCTACAGTTCATTGAGGGAACCAAGAATGCCAACATGTAATGTGACATACTAAAGCAGAGCATGATCCCTCAGAAACTGGGTCGCAGGGCAGTATTCCAACATGATAATGACCCCAAACATACCAAGATTACCTGCCTTGCTAAAGAAACTAACAGGGAGATTCAATAAAAGTTCTTATTGTTTAAAATGGAACTAATTTTGGCCCAGCCAATCAGATCTTATTTAACATTTGAAAGCTAACATCTGATTGGTTGGGGCAAAATTAGCACCATTTTAAACAATAAGAACTTTTATTGAATAACCCTGAATGTGTTAAGGTGCAGGACTGGCAAGCATGTCTCCAGAACTAAACCCTATTGAGCACCATTTGGACATTTCTTGCTGTAGAAAAGAAAGGGGCAAAATTTATGGTTGGATCATGGTTTAGGTAAAAAAAATATCTTTGTAATAAAGTTATATTCCTAAATGCATTTTAATTAGTTCAGCCTAAACTAACTTTTGAAAATCACATGCTTCCTGATTTCAAGCTGCCTAATACAAAATACTACACAAAAATATAAAAACATGGTTTTTTTTTCAGAATAAATAATTACATTTGGGAATCAATCCCTAATTTCTATGATATTTCCCAAAATGGGTGAGAATTTATGTACATTTCTTGTGTTCTATGAGATTACTCATTTAGAGCCTTCAGTTCCCCTTTAAAAACTACAATAAAGGTATTTAATGTAATACAAATCTGCATTTTACATAACAGAAGCTGAGAGACAGTAATGTAAATATTAAATTTCATTTGGAATAACAGAGACCCATGTGTTATGATGATAAGGTCTGGTAGGCTGACTGCACTAAGTCCTATTATGAAAACAAAATTCTGTGGGTTGGGTTCCCAGAAGCCTTGTGTGCAGCACTGATCTGCGTGCAAGTAAATGCAGTCTGCTCAGTGTGTTTCTCTTCTTCTGCTCTCTGCCTCCAAGGGAAGCATTAGACTTGCATGTCGCTGTCCAATTCCAGTGTGTTCCTGCTGAATGAGGTAAGTCTTTATCCCAACTAATTATGAATATTCACCTTTTCAGTTATATCTGGACCCTATGAACGAAAATACTAATGAAATACTAAGAGACTGTGTACATCTTGCTTTACTGAAATTAAAATGATTTTATCCTTGGGTTTTATAATTTCCATCCCCTAAGAAACAGAAAATTAGTTTATTTCTCATGTGAGGGTAATGGGGAAACACACACAGAGATTTGCAGTCTTTTTCACTGGGATTCTCTGGGACAACAACTTCTAAATTCCATGTTGATTATTACTAATTTACTGTAGTAATCTGTTCTATGGGACTGGTCAAAGAAAACCATAGACATTAATTTTAGTAATCATAAGGTGCTTTGATTAATACACAATTCCTAATTTTCTAATATTCAGGAAAGGTTAAACATAGGATAAATGTATTGGCATATTTACAGTAGTTTTATTGTAAATTCGGGCAGAGTACTTCCTGGTGTTTATCTGTAATCACCCTTTTATTTTAATTAGTTTTTTCTATAAGCTGCATTATGGAAGTAAAACCATTCTAAGTTTATTTTTCTGAGTCTGGTATTCCCCTGCGTTAATGACTCAAGCTTTGGATGCATTTATCATTTATTTATCTGTTATCGCTCCAGCAGAACTTCCATATCACAATCCAAGATCACTGGGATTTGTGTCTCGGAATTCAAGGCTTTGCTTTCTTCAGTTTAAATGTGCTGTGCTTAACCATTGAAGAGTAATAAAGGACAATTTGTACAGGCAGAATATTGCATTGGGAAAATAATGTAACAACTATACTGTGTAGGTGTGTTGTGTATGAAGTTATCAGTTTAATCTGTCTGGCTAGTCAATCTATCTGTGTGCCTGTCTAGCTATCTTTCTGTCTATAGGAATCTAACAATTTGGTAATTTGCCAAATGATCTGAAAGTGGAACAATAGCAATTAGTGATATTTACTCTTTTCCTAATCCCCCAATACACAGGATCAACAACTTGTTTTGTCCTATCATTTATTGGAAAAATGAAGATCGGACCCCATCTTCAGTCCACATCTTTCTGCAGATTTCAAGGCGAAATTTGTGGAAAGATTGGAGGCTCAAGGTGGGGGACATTGAATATTGTTTCTGATCAGATTTCTAAACAGAACAGTGGGGTAATTGAAAAACGGGTGAAAAAGTTTCCTGTTTTCATGAATTATTTGGTTGATCATTTATGGCTTTCTGATGGGTTATCAGTGGATTTCAGTGTCCCATAGAATGAAATGCTGAACTAGATCACAAATAAGAATTCCAAATCTGACCAAAATGGTCATTTATACAGCATTGATAATGATATAAATAGTGTGCACTACAGCCTGAGGACACTACAGTAAGATTATAGGAAGAATAGACAGAAATGATAAATATAATACTGCTTGTAGATTGAGGGCATCATTGGAAGCACAAACATTTTATTCAAAATATACTTTTAAGCCAGTGTAATATAGACTCTTCACTTTCTCTCTTAATGTTTATACTAATAGTTTGACTAAATCATGGGGAAAACATCAAGCTGGGGGATGTAATAAAAGTTTTTAGCGTTAAAATTGTGCTAATTTTGCCCCAGCCAATCAGTTGTTATTTACCATTTAAAAGCTAACATCTGATTGGTTGTGGCAAAATTAGCACCATTTTTAATAAAAACTTTTATTATATCTCCCTAATATGTGTATCATATGGAAGATCTGGGAAAGTTTTGTACACTTATTCTGTCAATGGAATGATGAAGAATTAAACTCTCCTATAAAAAGACATTGCAAAATATCAGTGAGAAATGTATAGGTGAATCCAGTTATCTCCAACTTCCTTACAACACTAATGTGGAAGGAATAGAGGCGGATCAACTGTAGCTTGTCTATTGCTAATTTTGCTCCTACAATACAGTGCCAATATCTTATCTTATTCTATTCTTAAGCTGGGTACACACACTAACGATAAAGCCCCGATACAGTCGGATCCGACGGTATCGGGGCTTTATCGTTATGTGTGTACGCTCGTTTCCCGAACGAGCGCGCGGCCGCCAAATGATCGGGTCGGCCGAACGCTCGTTCTGGAAAGGCCGAAAATTTCCATCGGCAATGCTAGACTCCCTATAGAGGAGTCTAGCGCGGCCGATGGAAACACACAGTCCCGAGTGTTCTCCTTATGAAGTTCAGGGAGAATGCTCGGGACTGTGTGTATGCAGATCTTTGAAAGATGGCAGACAGGATCTTGCAGATCCTGTCTGTCATCTTTCAGAAATCTGTGCTGTGTGTACCTAGCTTTACCTGCATCTCCTGTAAATGGGTCCTGCAAGATGAGATTAGACAGTTTACCCCACAGAAAAAAACAAACAAACAAGTAAACCTGACAAATGAATAAAAACTCAGAACAAGCAAGTTATGTAAGATACAGAAAATATAAAGACGTAACCCAGTAAATAAATATAATATCTAATATGGTACCATAAATCATCTAAAAAAAAAATCACCTAATGTAAGATACAGTAACAAAGATAATGAACTGGAAATGTTATATACTGCTTACTGTCAAATATTTTATACCTTTTTAAAATGAATTCTGATTGTATACCTGATATACATTGCGCATTGAAATAAATTGTACCCGGAATACATTGAGAAAGAGAAACTGGCACAACAAACCTAAAATAAGGGGGAAAGTGATGACTTCTTTTAGCGTTGTACCAAGTAAACCCTTGGCGACTAATCAGATTAATCCCGTAAACTGACTGGCCAGGAGCTCCCCTAATGGTTTAAAAAAATCATTATTTGTAATAGTCTTGTTCTGTGGCAGAGACAAACAGTATATATTTATCTTGTTTAGTCTGTTAGATGCAAGTACATTGTCAGTGTTATACCACTGGACTCCTACGCTCTCTGACATCATCCTTAAACCTGACCTCTGCTGGGAACTGGTGCAAATGGAGTTTATTATCCTGGGATTCAGTAGTCAAGAAAGCTTTTAGGTGTCATAAACATTATTTGTACAAACTCATGGAGCCCTAGTGAAGCAAAGGATTTTTTTCTTATTCAGATAGTATTGGATGCATTAAAGAGAATATGAATTTTTAATTCCAATTGATTTATGAGTGAAGTTGGTAATCTTTTCTCTTGAAAAGAAAACCATAGTTACATAGACAATAATGAATAGAGAATTTGAAAAAGACATCTTTTGAAAATACTTTATGAAATGCAGCATAAATTGTATTGCAAAACTGAAAGGAATATTACTACACAATCCAAAGTCTACATATGGTAATAAAATGTATTCTATATTAACTATATTCATTACAAAATGGGAGACTGCTTTATTTTCTGCTGATTGCTGAAGCAGTAGCCCAGTTAGTATAGTATAGTATAGTATTTGAGGTTGAATAGACAAATATTCTCATTTCCTGGCTGTTGATCCAGAGGAAGGCAAAAAAAACCTACCAAATTTATGAAGGGGAAAAAAATTCCTTCCTGACTCTAAGTGGCAATCAGAAACTCATCCAGCTTTTTTTGAAACTGACCAATGAACCTGCCATTACAACGTCCACTGGAAGACCGTTCCATAGCTTTACCGTTCTCACAGGGAAAAACTCTTTCTGAACTTGAAGCCTAAACCTTTTTTCTTCAAGTCTTAAGGGATGTCCACGTGTCCTCTGACATGCTCTATTGGTGAACAATACCCCCAGATAGTTTATTGTATGACCCGTTAATGTATTTCTACACGGTAATCATATCCCCACGCAAGCGCCTTTTCTCCAGCCTACATAATTGTAGCTTTTCCAGTCTCTCTTCATATTCAAGCTCCCTCAGTCCCCCTATTAATTTAGTTGCCCTTCTCTGAACCCTTTACATTTCAAAGATGTCCTTTTTGTACACAGGATTCCAAAATTGTACTGCATAACTTGTTAAACATTGATCCTATGATTTAGACAATGATCCATATTCATAAACACACGGTATCGCTTATGTAGGTACATTTATGATGAACGTTCGCTAATTAATGAACATTCGGTCGTAGAATACCATGCGGCATTAAACTACCGCAATGGTATTCTATGGGGTACGTAAATCTACGATCGTGTTATTGTAGATTTACAATTGATATCGCAAATTTTATGATAACAATCATAAATTAATGATCGCCAAACCGATCGTTAAAGGCACGGTATCGCTAAAAAGCCACACAGCTCCATTATGAATATGCCCCTTTATCTTGTGTGTGAAATGGTAATTGCAATCAACCTTCTAACATAGATATTAATACGTTTTCCATTTGTGGAATGAAGCTGTACCATGCCAGTTCTTTTACATTTCTGGTGCTATAAATTCATTTTGTTATGGATGTACTCTTTTGAAAAGGTAGTCTATTTGCTGTATTGTCTGTGTACATCAGCATCATTTTTACTTGTTTATTTGTTAGTCTGTATGTATACATATATGGATATGGACTCATACAATAATATTTCATATTGTGGAAAATACAAAGTTCAGTATTTCTTTTCTCATAATAAAATATTGCCTTCATTCGTGGCTGATGATTCTTGTGTACAGATGAGCTTATTGTGCTGAGTGATTTAAATTTCTACATGGTTGAATTCTGACCACTTTTGACTCAAATTAAATAGAAATGTTCTTCAAATTGCTATATTTTTAACCTTTGCAAAGCAATTGGATAAAAATGAAGGTGATTGTGGGTGTTGCTCCACCTCTTTTTCCCAAGTTCCATTGCTTCTGGTAGCATCCCCCTGGGAGCCAAGGTGGGGGGGTTCGACACCAACTGTCTGCCATGTACAATGCTGTTTTGACACCTTACTCTGAGTGTTCCTATAACACCTCTTAGCCACTATCCAATCACACCCTTAACACCCTCTCCTGCTTGAGCCTCAAACAGTAATGCCTGTGAGTTCCGTGCACGTGTGTGTTTACGGAACTAGGGGAATAGGGGGACCAAGGGCCATTGGAGGGCCCAATTTCTTACCCTTCCTCCCACTGTTAAAACCTCCACCATGTGCTACCCTGATAGCCATGATTTCCAGTTAGGCCCCAAACAGTAGTGGCCTTGCAGAGATAATATATAATGAACATGTAACTACACATACGGTATGGGGGAATAGGGGACAGATCAAGAAAAAAATGGTACAGTGATAGTTGGGAACAATTAAAGTTTCCAATAATGGGCAATTTAAAAAACAAACATTTCAGTATAGTTGCCCTTTAAAAAGAGGAGTAGGGGAGGTGTGACTGTAGCTATAGTACTTCTGCAATAGTAAATATCTGTTAAAGCCTATAGGCCAGTGTTCCCTTTAATTTCATGTTGGCTGAGTCGGCAGGTTATAACATACATAATAAAATGTTGCACACTACACACCACAGTACTCTGTACACGACTATAACCTGAACGTGCAGGCCAACCATGAGCACACAGCTCAGAAACTATAGTATGACATGTAAACCTGGTAAATATGTGTAGATCAGGTATCAAAATACATGAGACACAGAGACAGTGGTTTGGGTTATTTCTAGGAAACACACATCTTATTATAAGAAACCAGCTAGAGGCGATTCCTTATATCCTCTTCAAATTTCTAATTTTAATAGAATTACATAGAAGTTCCAAGAGTTCACTTGTTTTTTTCTTTTACTTATGTGCCTCACACGGCGTTTGCATTACTAGTTTTGGCCAATGAGGAGCAACTTTCACTACATCCCTTTTTAAGGGGGGCAGATGAGATTAAATGTTGATAAATGCAAGGTGGTGCATTTGGGCTTTAACAATCCTTGTGCCACCTACACCATAAATAACACTGTGTTAAGTGAATCTCTGTTGAAATTTGGAGAGTTAGTACATAACAGACAATAACGAGGGGAATAGATTCAAGGGGGAAAAATATTATTCTCCCTCGTTACAAGGCACTGGTAAGGCCTCATTTGGAATATGCGGTGCAGTTCTGGAATCCCAAATACAAAAGGGATATCTTGGAAAAGGAAAGAGTTCAGAGAAGGGCAACTAAAATAATAAGGGGACTGGTATAGTTATGGTTGATTGAGGGATCCATTCTGATTGCTATTTGGAGTCAGGAAGAGATTTCCCTCCATTCATACTGTTTTTTGCCTACATCTGGATCAACTGTTAGGTAGGGATCACTGGTAAGCTAAACTAGATGGACGTTTGTCTTTATTTAGCAATGTAAATATATAGGTATCTATGTTTCTGTAGTGGGGGGCACCATAGGATTGCTCTTTGTATCTGTGGTGTTTGTACCGTGTCATGTGGTGTGTGACAGGTCAGAGGGAGCTGTTAAGTGAGAATCTGCACAGTCTCTGTTGCCTTCCATTGGTACAGCTGCTCTCTGTCTCTGTGACAGTTCACGGTGTGAATCAGAGCTAATATGTTAAGTGTAATACGGTTTCCTTTGGCTAAGACTGAGGTTTACAATGCACGTCAGAGGTTTTAAAGCTTGACACAAGTGGATTGAGGATAAAAAGCTTATGGGCATTTCATGTTGGAGCAGAACTGCTTGTGTTCAATCGGTGTGTGTGTCAAAATTCCCGTTCAGTCTTCTCTGTTACTGGAAATGTTTTATATCATAATTGCCTGAAGATACCAATGGTATAAAATGTTCCAGGAATTTATAACAAGAACTAAAGAAGGCAAACAATGGTGATCGTTCCACACACACCGGAATGTCTGGGGGGATCTACTGATCCTATGATAAAAGTGAAGAACACTTCACACCATAGTTTATTTTGTTTGTTTTATTTGTAAAATATCAATTAACATTTTGACATGTGGCCATGTCCAAACGAATGCAGCAAAGAGTGGCCCAACTGTCATAGTTTTATAGGGTCCAGGGATTCCAACTTTAATTACCCTTTAATCTTGCCTCCAATATGCTTTAGTGGAAGTATTTAAAAAAATATGTGTGTTTAAGAACCTTTAACAAATCCATGAGCTATATCAGGAACAAGACCATACATATTTATATGAAAACTACCATTGCTGAGGGAAAGGTGATAAATCACAAAGTGGTTATTCCCCAGCTATTTAACAGACAATCCACTTGCAGTCCTAGCATGTTATGCCAGAATAAATCCCTTGTCTCCTTCTTAGATGAATGTTTGTTTGCAAATGAAGACCCCTTTCCATAATAGCTGAACGTTCTATCAGGGAGATTCAATAAAAGTCCTTATGGTTTAAAATGGAGCTAAATTGGTTGGGGCAAAATTAGCACCATTTTAATAAGAACTTTTATTGAATAACCCTGTATGTTTATTATTGCATCCCTCTTCACTATTATAAAATAATTATTTATTGACACCGTATTTCCCCCAGGGCCACATGGGAATTTTCATTTAAGGTCATTCCTGGCAAGCAGAGGACCCTGTAATTTTCCTCTGTAAAGCTGAACTTTGCCATGTTGGGAAATGCCCATAATAGGTCTGGAACTTAACATAGTCTCATCCAGCCGTGACAGTGATGTTTTCAGAAGATATGCAGGGAAATCACACTGCCAGATGGTATTCTGATCAGTAAGAAATCAACTTTTGGCTATGAATCCTTAAACACCAAGAAACATTGCTCCTGCCTGATGGATCCTTCAGCCGTTGACTAAAGCTATCATCAAAACGATGATTTACATCTGTAATTAGGGGCACATTGCTATTTGTTTTCAATGGAACACTCCAGAGAACCATCCACTGCTTCCATATCTAAAGGGAGCTGTTTTGGGGACCCATGGCCCACTGCATGGTACGTCACAAGGGTACATAAAAAGGTCCAGGAGTGTACAACTTTCAGTGACTTTTAACATTTTATTGTGACCAAAAGAAAATTGATGTTTCAGAGAAACCTTCATCAGGTTCTAGTTTAATCTCTTATTTATACAAGGCAAGGCCTTGCTTTCTGACTGCAACCTGGCATTGTTTGCTACAACAAGTCTATTATCTCCTAGTACTCCAATCTTTCTCTAAAATGCTCACATCCTTTTATTGTATAAGCAAAAGCTTTCTGAACATAGACATCATATCTCATTGTCCTTATGGTTATCTTTAAAACATTTTCTAGAGATAACTTTGAAATTGGCATATTTTGATCCTCCTTCTCTGAATAAAAGTGGAAATGAATAGGCATGTGGTGGAGTTATAACTACAGAGATTCTAATCTGCTGAAACCTGATTTCGACATTTCGTAGGTTTGGTCAGTTTTGACAGTTGAGGTGCCAACCAAAACTTCATCATCTTCATCATCATTAGAATGAACTCTGGCAGGTCCGTTCATCTCTGGTAAAGAGCAGAGGCAGGAGACACAAGTGCTTTTCCTGGAAATAACTTGGATAATTTGTCCCCAGATATTCATTTTATAGGATAACTTTATTGGGAAACAGCAGAATGTTCTTCCCACATAATTAAAGACTGCGTGGGGAGAATAGAACAATTCCCATGTTCCATTATTTTTTCTTAGATTGCAAGCTCTTCCGGAAAGAATTTCATTCCTAATGTGTCACACCACACTTATTTTTATATACCGGTAATCTTAACCTATTCATGAAAATTTCATTTTAATTATTTTTCTCTAATTGCTTGCACTTATCCCCTTGTTTGTGTAAGTGGCACAAACATTCAATATAGTTATCCTTTAAGAACCTCAAACCACTTTTGTGTTCTAATGGATGATTTAATTTAAAAGGCAAGTCTAGTCCTAAAATGAAAACTTACATACAGGTAAATCATCCCCCCCCCCCCCAAAAAAAACCCTAAACAATGTCCTGTTTCCCCTGTTCCTGCTTCCTGGTTCTTCCAGTTAGCAACTGTCAGTTATGGATTTGATAGTTGACATAACAGCCAATGACTGAATATTAATCCCCTGTCTGCCTCTTCTGAGCATGCCCAGGCTCAGTACAGGTTTCTAAATTGCTCAGTTTCCATGAGGAATGCCTAGCAGGCATACAGTAATTAATTCAAAGGACAAAGAATGATATATCAACATATTTTAAAGAGGTCATTCTTTCTACAAGATGATTTTATGAGGGTGGAGTTGTCCATTAATCTAATTTTTCTAAAAATCATATCCTGATACACTAATCATCTATCATTTTATTTTGTGGGCATTTAAAGATGTATGCCCTGCCATGATGGTTAATTTCTGTTTACCTAATCAGACCATTTAATCATTTGTAAAATGAATATATTTTTGACCTACTAAATCTGCTTTCTCAGGTCACCAACCATAGAGAACCTACCCCCACGATAGCTGCCTGACTTCTGAGCACAGTAGAGTAGGTATCATTAATATGGGGATCATATTAGATCACAGTCTAAAAACAACGTTAAATGGAAAAATAGACACACAAATAAAACCCACATGTGTAAAAAGTAACACATAAAAGTAACATAGTAGTTTTTATCTGATATAGGCTTGGTATGTTACATATTACACTCTATGGGATTCTTTCCCCTTATTATAAAGCTTGGCATCTGAGTACAAGTGATCATTTCTGAATAGAGAATTGATCTCCAAATCAAGCAATCAAGTGTTTTGTTAGTATTGGTAAGGCTGGTAAACACCATACTACTTTCCTCCTGACCGACCGGTTGGCGGGAAAAGCAGCCGTGTCCAACAGTAACCATGACCGAACGTGTGGTCCCATAGAGGGTTTCTGACCTGTCCGATTGTGCGTTCATCCAATTCGGACAAGCGGTCGGTCGCGGCCACCACAAGGACCGTACAATAATTCGCCCCGACTAACAGAAACACTCAAATGTCGGTCGGGCCAAATTGTATGGTGTGTACCTAGCTTTACCCTTCAACATTAACCTTTTTGAGCAAAGTAATAGCATTTTATACAGATAAAGAACTGAACACACGAGGTAAAAGTTTCACTTTAACCAGTGTCGTAACAAAAAGTCAGTGGGCCCCGAGTAAAACAGTGATGGGGCCCCCATTCCTGCTTAAAGAAGAACTAATGTGCATATAAATTTCTTTCAAAAACAGTTAAAATGAAAGGGAGGTAGGATTGCTACTTTCTACCCCCAATATCATTTCTCTGGAGTGGCATCATGCTTTTGCCAGGCTTGCAGGATGCTTCAGCACTATCTTTAATACAGGTAGGCCTAGGGTCATAACCTGGCAGATGAAAACTGTATGTGCTGTAGCTCCTTAGCAAAAAGATATTGGAAGGTGGGGATAATCAATCCTATCTCCCTGCCCCAGGTACTTTTCATTTCTAAAAAGTTGTTTTTTACAGTTTCATTGTCCTTTAATCTACAATGTTTTTTAGGGAGGGAGGCTGTATCTGTCATAAGGAAAGTAAGAAGATGTCTCCATGGTCTGCTCCCCTGGTAGTTACGCCCCTAACTAAACTAAAACAACACAAAACCCACAATTTCTTTGGGAATTAAGGTGGAAACTAATGAACCTTCAGATAACAGAATTTTAAATGCAGCCAATGTCTCTTTTGCACCCAAACATGCACCTTTTTTGTTAAACTCTGTCAATAATTAGTGGAATACAGATGTTTTCAGAGAAAAGGAAACTGCGGAGAACGAGGCAGAGATACGAGGCAGGAATGAGGGTTCTACAATGGAGAGATTGCAAAATAATGGCAAGATAACCAACACCTTAATCCACTAAAAATATCTTGGCTTAGGAATGTGCAAGCGGTTGAGGCGGTGGTGGTGGGGGGGGGATGATTCAGCCCAACCAAATTAGTATTTCACATTCTGTTCTCATTTCACTTATTTTACAATAAGAAACACGATTATCAATTTACACAGATGGTGACCATCATTTAAAGAGAGCATAAAAAGAAGAACAAACAGTTAAATATTAGAAATTGGCTGGGAAAGTGCAGATGAAATGCTGGGGGAAAAAAAGATCCAGGTCTGTACTGTCTGACTGCAGGAAGTCGAGGATATGAAACTATTGGAGGAGATCCAGTCTGGCAGCTGGATTGTGCTATTATTGCATAAAAAGCAAAACCCCAGGAATGTGCTTCTATAAAAAAAACAGAAATGTGCCCAAACAACATGAATTAAAGATGATTAAAACCTTCAGTGTAGATATAAACTTTCTGTGCAGCACTGAGCACCATTAGGAGTTTCTTTTTTACTGCATTTTATAAATTTTAAGGGCATGTCCAACCCTAACATAAATATGCCACTTTCCTTCCCCAAGACCTTGAAAATATTCAACCCGAGTTCATCCTCTTATTGCCACTCAATTATGTCTTCTTCCTGGTGCACAAGTCAATCCTGGCTATGATGGATGACATCACTGTCATTGGCTGATTGATGTTAACAGAGTTACACTTTGTGCATGTGCAAGTTTATAAAGCTTTTAGAGGAGGTGGCTATTTAGGAAGGAGGGGACGGAAAAATCCCGATATCTATCTTCAGGAATGTTCGAGAGATAAGTAACTATTGAGGTCGTGGGGTATGGTAAAGTTTAAATGTTTCTGTGTGGGGTGGACATGACCTTTAAGCAAGCAAAACAATCTTATGATGTCAAATCCTCACAAAAAGAACTGGGTTTGTATGTACAGGTTTTTTTCCGGTCCCCTTTGGCTTTCATTGGGTGCATTTCCTCAGTAAAGTGTGAGCAGCGGGGAGTTTTGAAAGTGGACCAGATAGGAACATTCCTTGAGAAAAACCTTCTTGTATTTTTTTGAAATCCCATACATTGTGGAAAAACGTGTGAACAAAGCCTGTGAGGTCGGCCACCCACAATCCACAGACCTACACAAATAGGTTAAAACAACGTGCACACAAAAATCTTCTGAAACTAACTTTGCGTCTGCAAACAGATGATATAAATATGCACACACACAAATAATAATGAGAACATTGGGCGGCACCATAAATTAACATTTCTCCCTGTAGATTTGTCTGATTCATGTTGCTTGCAATTATATTGCCCACATTTGGTATTTATTACAACTACGAGCTAGAAATATATTTCATTCAAGTTTTACTGTGGATTTCAGGGCACGGCTATACTGCACCGGAAACCCAATCACATCCAATTGCGTGTGCGATTTTGGTGCAATTTGCATGCGATTTTGCATCTCAAAAAGTGAAATCACATGCGATTACAAATGGATGCGCAATCGCATCCAAAATCACATGATTTCTGTGCGTTGCCGCGACTGCATTGTAAGTAAAAATGCGCAAACGCACCAAAATCATGCTAGTGTGGCCTAGCCCTAAAGGTAAGGCCACACTACACAGATGGCAACTTTTACACAGTGCAATAATGTGATTTGCTAAAGAAATCGTGAGCTCTGAAAAACAGAACGCTGCACAGCGCATACAATGTGCAGCGCATACAACATGGTCATGCGGTGGCATGCAGTTTTCACTCACTAATGGATCACAAAACATGATCAGAAGGGCGTAAAAATTGCACCAGTGTGGCCTAGCCCTTATTCACATATAAAATGGACTACACACCTAAAGGTCAAAAAGGCCAAAAAACAAAATGTCAGTAGAAATAAGTAATATTCTCTTATTTACTCAATGTTTTTCTTTCAAGATCTGATATTCCCCTTTTGATTTGAAAGAATTTATAGTATAGTCTGAAATTAATAAAATATATATATATATACATACAATAGATAGATCAATAAAATATGACCTACGCAAAATATTCTCATTATATAAAAACATAAATTTACTTTTCTGTAAAAAAAAAAAAAAAAAACTCTTGAATTAAAAAAAAAAAAAAGTCCTTTTGAGATCCGATTCCTATGCTACTGTTGAAGCTTTAACCTTTGGCGATAAAGCTTGCTTGAAACGTCTCTTTAAGTCCTGCATGTTGGGCGACTTGGGGCGTGGCATGATGGATCCCCTCCTTTTCTCTCCAGGATTTGCCGCCTGTAGCTTGGTGATTTCTTTACAGAGATGCTGGAACACATCACAAACGTCCTGACAGTTTTCACTGGTTGAGATTTCTACAAAAGAGCAGCCCAGTTCATTCGCCATTTGTAGTCCGGCATCAGATGGGACTTGCCTTACGTGAAGAAGGTCCCCTTTATTGGCCACTATAATAACTGGAAACTTAGAGTCCGAATGAACTTTCCGGATTTGATGGTAGAGAGGGCGAATGCACTGGTAACTCATGTAGTCTGTGACTGAATACACAAGAAGGAATCCTTCTGCCCATTGGACGCTTCTTAGAACCTCTGCAGCTGGGGACACATTCTCTTCTACCTAAACAGAAATCATTTATACTTTATTAAACACTAACAAGATCTGCTGGGCAATGGACCAAATGAATGCAATAGCTTAAATAACGTAATATTTAATAGCCGCCACTATTCCAGTGTTCAAGTGATGTTAATACTTTGTAAATGGGTTAGCGTCAATTTAACACAGGAATAAACTGCTGCGGCTCTCTGTAAAATGTTTGTATTTGCATGGCATACTCCTACCTCCTAATATTCCTCTGTTTGAGACAAGTGTTATAATGATAGCAGATAAAGACAAATGTATTGGTGAAACGCACATAAAGGAGAAAGTTTTCATGGCGCCTGCCAATAATCATATTTTTTATTTGTTGGTCATTGATACTTCATGGCACAAATCTGTAAATTACCTTATGTTTTAAGAAGGCTCTGTTGCATTATAATAAATGTATAATTAATTACAGCAAGTAATTGCATCAGAGCAGCAACCAACCAATCCCTTTTTACTGGTGTAATAAGGTTAAGGTGCCCATACACTAGTAACTTACCTGCAACGTTCCCCAGACTGGATTTCCCAATCCACTTTACGACTGATGTTATAGCTGTAAAGTTGATTGTAAAGTATAATCCAGCCAGGGGATGCCGGGCAATGACAGTGCCACAACATTTCTAGGCTGGATTACACACACAAGAACCACTGGACAGAAAGAGGTTTAAGTGTATGTATACTGAAAAACTTAATCTATAAATATGCTTGTGAAGGTTCTCATTCATCCAGGTCATGGTAGATCTGTTGTATTCAATTAGATCAACTGGACTTGAAGTTTAGTTCTTGAAGTAGTTTCGCTAGTCATCCGACTGGCTTTCTCAATGCAGAATGACTTGTACAAGAATCTTTGGCAACTCTCTGCCATGTACAATGCTGTTTTGACACCTTACTCTGGGCGTTCCTATAACACCTCTTAGCCACTATCCAATCACACCCTTAACACCTGGCTGTGATATGCTAATTGGGATTTTCCAGGGTACATAATTGCCACAGATTCTTGTACAAGTCATTCTGAATTGAGAAAGCAGTCGGATGACTAGCGAAACGTCTTCAAGAACTAAACTTCAAGTCCAGTTGATCTAATTGAATACAACAAATATTTAATCTATAAATAAATGTGTAAGTAGCACTTACTCTGGAGGTGAGTGCGTTGCTGCATGCCTTCAATAAAGTACTTTTTTTGCTCAGGCTCTGATCTATTTTCCCACATACCAACTGTCAATACTGCATACAGTATACAGCACACCAACTGGCAAACCATTCCAGCTACAGCAAAACTGCTTACAGAAATGCTGAAGTGTAGGATGTTTCAGATTGGATATCTAAAGAAATAGGGGGCAGATTAACAAAAAAATGATACAGCAATAGTTGGGATGAATTATACTTTCCACTAATGGGCAATTTAAAAAAACAAATTTGTCAGTGTACATACCCTTTAAAGCCAAACAAATGTTTGTTAGAATTGGCGTTAACTTCTTAAACTGTACATGACCAGCATATGGAAAAACATTTCATAACTTCCGATTGGTTGCTGCAAATTTTTCATCTCTTATTAAATAAGACTGCTTTAGTCCATCTACTTTAGTATAATAAAGTTTAGGAAAATGTTCCCTGCTGCCTGATTTAACAGAGTGCAATATATTTAGCTGTAGTAGGGTGTAGAAGATTTACCCTTTCTAAGGCTGAGGCCACACTACAGTGCATGTGATCCGCTTTTTTTGTGCAATCGAATACACTCAGATTGCACAACATTGCGAGATCGCATCACACCGGTAACTGGTGCACAATCGCTTAAGAGTGGCCTCAACCTAAGGAGTAGTATTGCATGACGGACTAAAGGTAATGCAACAAAATGCCAACACCACATGTTTCGGACCCCAGAGTCCTTGTTCGAGTGAGTAGAATATTTCTTCATAACAAGAAATCAGTTCACACATTGATATGATGTACTTAAGCTACTGCTGAACTATCTCCCAGAATCCAATGTTAAAGGGCATACCACAGGTTGTGAAAAGAGTTAAAAAAAATAATCAACATAAACATAAAAATGACACAGCATCTCAATTATTTGTTATAAACATGTATCTGCTTACCTGAATACATCCAGGTGTGTCTTGGATATGTAAAGATGTCTGTTCTCCTTCCATAACAACAAGCCTAGAGTACAGGTTCCCTGTTGAAATAATACAGTAACAGGCCATGTTAATATGTCTATGGATGAGTATTTGAGACTTCCATACGCACAGGCATTAATTACACTGGAATAAGGAATGCTACCATTAAAACCTCTCTTTCTTGTATGCTGGCACAATTTAGAAGATAGGAGGCGCTGTTGTAATGAAGGCAAAATCCCCTTCATTCTTATGCCCGGTAGGGGATCGACATATATTTCTGCCTCTGTTAAACAACTAAATTTATACACATTAAGGCTGAGGCAGGCCACACAAGGACAGAAAGACACGCCCATCTGCGCAATGTTGTATATAAACAGACCGCATGCTATTTGCAAAAAAATGGCATGCGGTAAGAAAATATAACGCAGCCCATGCAATGTTTTTAGGCCATGATTTTTTGCTCTGTCATGGCTGGAATTTGTAAACTGTGCCAAATCATTTTCCAACTAATCACACAGTAATAAGGATTCACTACCACTAATCTTAAATTTGCTTCCCAACCTTTTCTGACCTTCCTATACCTTGATTATTAGCTCTGGGAGTTTTGCTGGCACACTACATGTAAAACTATCCATACTATAAAATTAAAGCTTATTTCTCTGTCACTGCATGGCTGATTGATTCAGCATTAAGATCAGGGAACAGAATAAGCATTATCTGTTTCTCTGTGCTCTTTCTGTGCCTGCAGCCAACACCCAATCCTGCAGTTAGCTGCTGTATGTGTTACTGAAGTCCCAATGTAGCACTGTACACCTTCAAACCTCTGCAGCTAAAATAAAACCTTACTCGATTCAAGCAGTGATTACAGCTGGCAATGCAGCTTACCTTCCCATAGCAAAGCAGTTTTACTTTCGCTATAACACAAAATCCCTGGGTGAATGCTATTGGCTGTAGGGAGGCACAGATCATCTCCACTGCACATGCTCCACACACTATCTGTGCCTCAGTTTTGGGAGGGGGTAGATAAATAGATAGTAGGGGAGTTTTGTATGTCCTTTGTAATATGGTCATATATGCTTTTCTTTTTAGCGATTTGTACTTCAGCCCCCCTGTGCACAGCCTTAATATGGCTTTAGTCTTTAAAGTAGGTTGTGCAACCATCCCTCCTTTTCACATATATAGGAGAGGAGACATGCATACTAACTAGGAGTGAGCTGAACAGGACATGAGGAGATCTAGTGACAGGGAGCACTGAGCAAAAAGGAACCAAGTTCCTAGCAGCACTAAAAATATAGAAAAGGATAAAGGCAAGTCATTTTTAGTGTCCCTTTAAGGAGGCCATTTATGTGCAATTATGATTGCATGTGTACCAGCAGATTTCATTATAATCTTTTGGTAACATGTGGGGGTAGCCCGACTGATTTTCTTACACAGTAAAAGTGAGCCAACACCGACTGATGGAAATTTTCCAGTGGGAACTAATGACAGTGATAGTTCGTCTGCATAGTTGTCAGACATTTTTGGCTCTCTCACCTTGCGGATACTCGGATCTGAAAGGATTTGTCGGGTATTGACAATGTGTGTGCCCACCTATAGCCAGTGGTTTATTACTATGACCTAAAACTGCTTACTTCCATTTGTACATCGAATTGTACTATTACTGGTTTAAAGCAGAGACGTTACATCACACCAAGCAGTTACTTACCAGTATTGGCTTCATAGTCTCCGATGAACCTTTTCGTAAGAAATCGGACAATCATAGCTGGAAAGAGGGAAAATGGAAATTTTCATTAAAATAAACTTCTCTGTGTATATCTAAAGACACAAATGCCATCAAAAGCAACTAAGCTCCAACTATGAAATATATTCAATTTACGGTTGTGAATTTGCCATCTCCTAGACTGATAACAGATAATCCCCTAAACAGCCCTGATCAGAGTGTCTGCTGCTTACATCATTGCCTTGGTTGAATCAATTTATCATTTGTATGTACGTGTTCATTCTTTCACATGACTAAACATGAACATGTGCAGTGTATAAACTTGGTTCAATATAAAGGTGCATTCCAATCCTTCAGGGGTTTACAAGTGGCATCCACAGGTGTGCACAGCAGGGTTTGTTTCATTTTGTGAACACATGGACGGAAGCGTTTCTTTCAAGCACAAAATACAATTCTGCCTTTGGTAAAATGCACCTCAACTCAGACCACAAGTTACATGTTGAGACTAGACGAGTCTCTAATATGATTATTAGATTTTCTAAAGCCATCATTCAGCAGAACTTTAGCGATATATAAGTCTGTCTATACATCATCTGCATTGAAAGGTACAATAATGATTATATATATATATATATATATATATATATATATATATATATCCCAAGTGCGAATACACAATTAATAATAGATTTTCAAAAATTATAATGATAACAGCCTGTTATCAAAGCCTGGTACACACCCGACAGGTCAGGCAGGATGAAGGACTGTCAGTCTCATTTTTTTTGCGACTCCCAAATGGAATATTAGCGCAATCGCACGATAACATTCGTGAGACGCACCATTGCGTTTGTGCGTGTCCTAGTGTAGCCGCAGCCTTAGAAGCAGTAGAACAGCTTGCCCCAGCTATGCGCAAATGTTTTACGAAACCCACACAGCCGCTGCAACCCCCTGCTATTAATAAGACTAGAATACGGGCAGCATGGTGGCTCAGTGGTTAGCACTGATGCCTTGCAGCGCTGTGGTCCTGAGTTCGTTTCCACCCTTGGACACATCTGCAAGGAGTTTGTTCTCCCCGTGCTTGCGTGGGTTTCTGGGCACTCCGGTTTCCCTCACAAAATCATAAAGACATGTTGTATGTGCCAAATGTGCTTAGAATGTAAGCTCTCCAGCAGGAAAATAATTGTAAAGCGCTGTGGAATATGTAGCGCTATATAAGAAATAAAATACATACATACAGTATAAGAAATAATATATAATAAGAAATAAAATACATACAGTATAATAATAATAGAAATAAAATACATACAATATAAGAAATAATATAATATACATACATGCAGTATAAGAAATAATATAACAATATTAAGAAATAATAAGAAATATACATACATACAATAGCAGAGCTCGTGTAAAATGAGGCTGAACTATAATACAGTCCATTGGGGCACTATGATTGATTGGTTAAGTTGGCCACACACCTTCCAATCTAATTAGACAATGTGTAATACAGGCAATCTATTCCAATGGTTTTAGAAGGATTGTACAGAATCAGATTGTAAGGTGTGTAGCTAGTTTCTAACCAACTTTATTCAGGTTGATCACTTATCACAGTGATGTAGTACCTGGGTATGCCAAACTACAACTCCCAGCATGCGCTGTTAACTGAATTATTTGTAATTATTGGACAGGGGCACTTACCAGTTTTTCCCACGCCGCTTGTACCCATCACTGCCATCCTGATGTCCCTCACGGTGAAGTAATCCCCAGTCTCCGGGATGGGCGCTAATAGGAAGTTACCGGACATGATAGGCAGACGCATGGGAACGATGGAAAAATCCAACGCAACGCAATAAAACGCACTGGACGAGCGAAATCAGCGCAGAAGTAATATCCAACAGCAAATAAAGAACCAATCCCCCCGGTGTGCGCGGCTGTGAGCGCTGTGACTAGCTCCGTTCTGGGGATTTATAAACAAAGTGGGAGGGGTCACGGGGAGTGGGTGGGACCATGTGAGTATAAGGAGGGGACACAGGGGGAGTGGGTTGGACCATGTCAGTAGTGTGAAGGGACACGGGGAGTGGGTGGGGCCATGTGAGTAGTGGGAGGGAAACAGAGAGAGTGGGTGGGGCCACGTCATTAGTGTGAGGGGACACGCGGTGTGGGTGGGGCCATGTCAGTATTGGGAGGGGACACAGGGAGTGGGTGGGTTCATGTCAGAAGTGTGTGGGGACAGGGGGAGTGAGTAGGTTCATGTCAGTAGTGGTAGGGGACACAGGGGGAGTGGGTGGGGCGATGTCAGTAGTGGGAGGGGACACGGGGAGTGGGTGCACGCCTGGCAGTCTCTAGCTATAGCCACTAAAGGCAATGGGCGGTTCTTGGTGACAGTCGGTAGACGTACAGTGACGTACTGCAATTCATATCGTCACCATCACAAGGATCATCTACAGTACACAATGGGGATTCCACTGAAGGTCCAACGGATGGGGGGTCAGTACAGGGAGTGTGTGTGTCCCAGGAAGTAGAGGAGGAGATGGTGGGAGCCTGGGGAATTTCCTTTGATCATGTAATGGCCATGTTAGCTATCCCATTATTATATCTGTGGGAGTAGAAATCCGTAACAAGAACGATAGGGACTGAGGGCTAGGCCACACTGAAACGCAAATGCAATCGCATGCGATTTCATGTGCGATTTTGGTGCGTTTGCGCTTGCAATTTCTTCAATAAGTATAGGAAATCGCATGCGATTTCGATTAATAATGCAGAACGCAAAACGCAATCGCACCGAAAAACGCACGTTTTTTTGCGTTGCCGCGTTTTCAATTATTTTTTAAAAACGCAAGCGCAATCGCAAAAAAAACGCAGCAGTGTGGGCTAGCCCTGAGGCTGAGGCCACACTACAACGCACAGGAATCGCGCACAAAATCGCGAGCGTTATCTTGTGCGTTCGCGTTTTGCGCATGCGTTTTTACCATTTTGCGGTATGGAAACGCTGCGTTAACGCACCAAAAATGGTGAACGCATGCGTTACCAAAACGCGAACGGACGCGCAATCGCATGCGCACGCGATTTCCATTTTAGCGAAAATCGCGTGCGCGAGCGCGAAATGCGTGCGCAAACGCGTGGAAAAACGCGCTAGTGTGGCCTAGCCCTTAATGTCTGTACGCACGTCCGATACTCAGGGCAGGCATGCGGTAAAAACGACCGTTTCGGACGATAATCACACGTGTGTATGCGTTTGGTTGGGCGTCATTCGTAAATCCACCATGGCAGATCAATGCCCAACCAAACGCACACACGTGTGATTATCGTCCGAAGCAGTCATTAGCCGTGTGATCGGGGGTGGTTTGGCATTCGCAGTATTGGACGTGTGTACAAGGCTTTTGCTATGGATCTGTATCTATGGACAGAATCTGCAAGATTCATTATTTTGGCTTGAAAATGCCAAATTCCTGTTCTTTCTATTTCTTCTTCCATTTTATTCTTCTGCTTTTTTGGACTGTATGGGTGAGGCCACACTGCAACGCACAGGAATCGCGCACAAAATCGCGAGCGTTATCGCACGCGATTGTGTGCGCGATTCTTGCGCGTTTCGCGCTCGCGTTCGCGTTTTGCGCATGCGTTTTCGCCTTTTCACGTTATGGAAACGCATGCGTTAACGCACCAAAAATGGTGAACGCATTCGTTACAATAACGCGAACGGACGCGCAATCGCATGCGCATCGGAAATCGCGGGAGTTTTTGCGTTCCCGCGATTTCCATTTTAGCGAAAATCGCGGGCGCAAACGCGAGCGCGAAACGCGTGCGCAAACGCGCGAAAAACGCGCTAGTGTGGCCTAGCCCTATCTCCTCCCACAGTTTTTGAGCTAGAGACATGAAATTCGGTACAGACGTGCGGAGCATATAGGAGAAATGTGCTATGTTCTAGCTAAGGAATCCACGAAAGCCTTACGGCGTTATCTGCGAATTTCCGGACATTTTTTCCCATAGACTATAATGGTAACAATCCTCAAATGTGGATATTTCAAAACATTTTTTTTCATGGTCATAAATACAAATGGTGATACCCCCAACCCCCCACACAGACCCAGGTACACCCACCTACTGACCTACCTTTCCATTCCCATGGAAGCCATATTTAAAGGGTAACTAAAGAAAAAAAAACTAATTTAGATTTATCCTCAATAAAAGATAGTTTTATGGTTGTAAACACAAAAGACATACCCCTCAACCAGACCCAGGTACACACACCTACTGATCTAATTATCCATTACTGTGGAAGCCATACTTTAAAGTCTTGTGTGTGAAGAGACAATGATAGGAGACAGGGATCCTGTTAAGCACTTTATTTGCACTTAAATAGCACTTTATACACTGTATTACCTTTTGGATTATATATTATTAACAATATTTTATTATGTATTCGTATAGCACTTGAGCAACATGTATAATTAAGTGACTGTTTTAACTTTTAGACACATGTATATTTTATTGTTTGTTTTATTATATAGTGCACATAATCTATTGGTATAATTGTATTAGACACCTGCTATTGGTTCCTCCCTAATTGGTGGGAGGGACTGAGGTTAATCACAGTCTTTAAATATTCCCTGAGCACAGTTGCACTTTATCACCTGAAGAAGGCGGTATCCCCCCCCCCGAAACGCTGTGACGTGTGATTCACAATAAAAGCTTTCTAAGATTTGGAGTGCGACCCTCAGTTGTCTTTTTCCTGCGAAGCTACTGGTTCCAAAGGGAAGAACATACGATGTGTCTGCACCCACAGTTGGATAGAGTGCACCTCCACCATTGTTTAAATATCTGGATCTGCTCTGAAATTGCCACAATTTCCTATATGTGAAAATAGTATATAGTTGCTCATGATTTGTGGGCTTCTGTTGTTCCACTTGCTTTTTGAGAACCAAAAATGGGGTTGAAATCTGTTAAGTTTCCTGGCCATGGGTCCAAATTTAAATGGTGGTCCGTCATGCTGAAGAATACAAAAATAATTGTCATATTGAA
The DNA here is from genome assembly GCA_019447015.1 of Hymenochirus boettgeri. Classification (NCBI taxonomy): domain Eukaryota; kingdom Metazoa; phylum Chordata; class Amphibia; order Anura; family Pipidae; genus Hymenochirus; species Hymenochirus boettgeri. The sequence continues at coordinate 202,618,811 of CM033470.1, read as the reverse complement.
TTTGGATTGTTGGGAGAGGTTTCTCTTGATACTATACTTTATTCAATGCACAATTGAGAGCACACTACCTTAAGTAAGGTACTTGTGGTAGTAATTCACCTCTTCTTCTACAAGCAATCTATTTCCCATATGTCCAAAACACCAAATTCTGTTGTCCATTTCTTGTACCTGCAGACTTTCCACGTGGCCTTGATGGATTTCCTGGAAGAAGCGGCTTATTTGCTGCCCTTCCGGACACATGGCAGTTACCCAAAAGTTTCACCTCACTGAGCAGATGCACTTACACCCACCTGCTGAAAATATTGAGCACAGGTGGAAACACAATTCTGTAGCTGACTTCTCAGGAGGAAGCTGTCCTGTCACCTGCTGGAAACTCTTGGTCATCATGTAGCCGTCTTCACCATAATTTCACCTAGTTATATATGATCTGGTAAATGGTTGTTTCAAGTATAATATTCTTATGACGGCTGCATACATTTTTTTGGGAGGTAAGTATTACCAACAAGAAGACCATTTCAAGCACCTGTCCTTTCTAGCTTTCTTTCTGCCCTTACAATTAACTAGCTCATTACATCGATACATGAAAGAGAAAATGGGGTTTGTGATAGCCAACTTGCAAATAAAGCCCTTTGCACTCAACACAAACTAAAAACAATGAGTTTCCACCATAAAAATGGAAGTCTCAAATATTGTAAGGGTGAGGCCACACTAGAGCAGTTACTACCACACCCTAAAGTGAGAGCACTACCATCCACATGTGCTGCGATCGGAGCGTGTGGATTGCAGCACAACGGACTCCAGCGCACCAAATTTGGCCAAACCAATTTATCAACACTTTTAGCATGCAACCTAGCCCTAATACAATTTTTTCACTGCCAAAAATGTTGAAGATGACTGTGCAGGGTAGGAAATGCATATCAATGGAGTAGTAAGGTTTCTATTGGGTTCAGATCCCACTATCAATTATAAAAAAAGTTAGCAGATGTTGATGTCCAAAAATGTGGACCCATGTAGTCTGGGCCAACAGACTAGGCAAGACTAAGGTCTTCACACAAGCAGCATGTTTTTGTTTGTATAGCAAATTCCTTGGTGTTTTCCGATTGATCGCCATTGATAAAACTCTACATCACAGTTTTTTTCCATCTGGAACTGTTAAGAAACTGCTGGGGGGAAAAATAATTGTTCCACTGGTGAGCTAGTGGCTTGGGAAGGAGAAATTGTAAGTGACTGGAGGGCTTGACTTCAAACCAGTATGTCTTGGGGTGGCTTCCAGTGGACTCTAAGCTACAAGTAGGGCTTTCTCATGGATGGCATGTTGCTATTTTGCAAGTTTTCCTCGTGTTGCCTTATTGAATTTCTAAGATGAGAATCTCAACTATGGAACTAGAAATCAAGCATGATTTCTGCATGGCTTCTGCAATGTTCATTAATCTCAAAACAATAAAAAAAAAAAATCCAAAGAAATGGGAGCACAATAGTACCTTTTGTTTTAGGGGGGGGGGGGGGGGGACATCCAAACACGCGTCTCCAACTGTCTCTTGCCATCTCCTCCTGGATGTCACAATGCTGCCTAGAATCTAAGCATTTTCCTACCTAAACCTGTTCCTATCCCATCTTTCACTTATTTAACTAGCAGTGTACTTAGCGTTGCATGTTTTTTCTAAAGATCATACGTGAACCTCCAGTATTTGAATACTGCCTTTTGTATTCAAATATTGTACATATCTTCTAACTAAGAAGTAAAGATTAAAGTAGTTACATGTTGGTCATGTATGGGCAAACAGCAAAGCATGTTTTAATTATAATAGTAATAACCTCTGGAGACTACCAGGTCTCTTACCAAAATTTTACCTTTTATGGGGGGGCCACAGAGTCTATGCTACAGCCATTGCACTTCACATGCATTTCAGCTAAACTATCATTCAAAGATTACAGCTCTGCCCAGGAAAGTTGGATGTGCAAAAGAAAATATTAACATATTAGAATCTGAACCATTATGAACAATGAATGCACCTTAAAAGGATAACTATCATGTGAATTTTAAATAAAGTTTATTTAAGATTCAGTTAAAATGAAAAGTACTTGGGACGGGATTGGTAATTCCTACCTCCCAATATTGTTTCTGTACGGAGCACTCTCTAAGAAAACAGATTCTGCAAGTCTTCCTCCTGGCTTCAGCACCATCTTTAAAAAAGGATTAGTCCAGGACTAAATCAAATTAAAATGGTTCGTGCTGTAACTCAACAAAACTATGTTGTTAAGTGGGAATAATCAATCCTCTTCCCTGCCCCAGGTACTTTCCATTTTAATAGATTTCTGAAGTACAGTTTTCCTTTAAAGGGCATCTATAGTGGGAAAATGAACTTTTTTTTCTTTCTTTCCATGTGTTCTATAATTCCCTACAACCCCCAGAGTGTCTTCACTTTTTTCAGATTCCCTCTCTGTCCTGAGATACACCAGTTAGAAGAATACGTGATTGCATTCATCTACTCCTACTTGGACTGTCAATCAAATCCCTGTGACTTGATCCCCCCTCCCTGCTCTGTAATAAACATGGAGATAACAGCATTAGCAGGGGGAGAAAGGTAGCTTTGATGTTAGATATAAGGCTGCACTTGACCCCCCTTCTTAATGGCTTTCACTGACTGATGATGGGTCACAAAGTGAGAGATCGTAAACTGTACTGATCTCCTTCTTCCGTGTCTCCAGGACAGCTTACTTTCTATTGGCCACTGTGCGTGGGTGTGTTTTTCAGGATGTTGAACTTTTAACTCCTACTGCACATAAAAAGCTTGTCGGTTAGCCGGAGCTGAGACATGGAGGAGGTAACAGAGGGGAGGGAGAAGGGGGGAATGCTGCACATAGATCTGACACCGTGGTTAAACAGAGTCAGTGACAAATATAGGATTAAGGCAGCACAGAGTACATGAATTTAACTTTGCAAAGGGGCAATGTGTTTTTTTCCACTATAGATGCCCTTTAAGAATGAAAAAAAAAACCGTAGCGCTGATCCTCCCAACTACAAATCCTTAAGATTTGATTCCTCTACATTTTTCCCCAAGTGATTTTTAATTGTTATTTGAGATGGTATAAGTTTCTGTGAAAACACTTAGTTTAGCATCAGTGCCATTAATTTACCAGTAAAGTTAATGACATGTTAACTACAGCAATATCTCAGAAATCTGGGAGGATTCTACATTGTGGGTAACATGGCATTTGTCACCCATCCTAGTCTTTCCAACATTCATTTTAAACAATGAGAAAACTGCAATAGACCAATGATCACATTTTGCTAAGAGGATTTGTTTACCACACTGGGCATAAATTCACTCAGGGGGCCCCTTAAACCAAGTGAAGACTAAAAAAACAACAGGCAATAATCAAGTTTCCAAAAGAAATAGTTTTAATTGCATTTATGCCATGAACTCGTATGGGATAGGTTCAAGCAGCTCTGGCTCCACACCACCCGTTCGCACAAAATGAGCTTTAGTTGGCTGGGTAGGCTGTAAGGGAAAAACAGTATGTTAATGTGAGCGAATTATCAAGTACAGCAATTTAATTTGACGGTCTGTAAATGCTCTCAGAACCGGTGAAATAAGAGACTCATATTTACCCAGAGGATAAATAGTAAGGAGAAATATCATCCTTGAGCATTAGGAAAGATAAGCATATTGTATTTGGAATATAAAAAATACAAAAAACACAGTAATGGCCCAGTCTGCATACCTGACGTTTAAGTTCTACCCAGATGCCCTTTTCTTTGGCCTCCTTTTTCTTCCTCTCGTTCTCCTTCACTCGCTGCAGGAAGCTGTCTCTGCTCTTAGAGTGGCGAACATGCTCAACACGAACATTAATTCTTTTGGCAAGGATCTTACCTCTAAATTGAAAAAGTCACAGATAAAAATAGGATTTATTTCAATGCCAATTTTAAAAATAATTTCCTTTAAGATTAATAAGCACAATAAATTGCAACTAAAAAATTTAGTGAGAAGGATTCACAATGCTGCGAGTGCTATCAATGGGAAATTTTAGGGTCTGCATTTGGGCCTTTTTTGCAACTTACCCCTAGTAATGCCCATAATTGGCTCTGGGTTAAACGGCACTTCAGACGTGGTTTGCACTCACACCAATAGTATATATTTGATTTAACCTGGGTGCCTAATTTACATGCTACTTGGCACATGATTGCAAAAGCTAGGGGGAGAAAAAAAATTAAATTTCTCTGCCAATAGAGTACTGTATATTCAGACTTATAGCTGTATGTATGAATTTAAATGCATAGGCCAACAACAATAATGTAAAGTAATCGCCTATACTTTAGCAATAAGAATAGTCCCAAAATACCAACTGTCGGATACACCAACAACACTAGAACTGATCCACTCCTCTCCAGCAGCATTCCACTTTTAAATTGACTGGCATTATGGCTAGTCTTCTGTTCTAGAGTCTGGAGCAGTTTTGGGTGAAAGTAAGTTTAATAAGTCGGTCGATTTTTTTTTTTTTTTTTTTTTTTTTTTTAAACAATTAAACTTTTTTTAAACTACAATTAAAACCTTTAGTTCTCAAAGTACCTATAAGAATGCACAAAGATTAGCAGCCAACTGAAAAAAGGACTACAGATATTTTACAGTTAATGATTGTCTCCACTGACAGGACACAAGCAAATTATCCAGTATTTGCCTGCGTTTTAAGGGGATATGAATATTGCCCTTTTGAATGACCACTATAGACAAACCAATCCAAATGGTAAAGTGAAAGGGCTTATTTAAATGGACAGCATCACCATACACTTACTTAATCTGCTTGTTTACAATAACTCCCACAGCATGTTGTGTGACATTGTAAACCCTGCCAGTCTTGCCATGGTAACATTTATGGGGCATGCCTTTCTGGATTGTCCCCATACCCTAATTAAAAAAAAAGAAAGAAGTTTTAGAACAATTTTAACACAACTTTACCCTTGGAAAACTTTGTCTATTAAAGTTTAAACTAAATTCAGCCGACTACAAATGCTCTCAGAACCGGTGAAATAAGACTCATCTTTACCCAAAAGGAAAATCATAAGGAGAAATATCATCCTTGAGCATTAGAAAAGATCCAAATGTTAAAAGGTACAATGTTTACCTTGATATCCACAATGTCACCCTTCTTGTAAATGTGCATGTAAGTTGATAGCGGTACAACACCTGCAAGATTAAAGTCATCCTTTATATTAAAGTGTCAGCAACAGAATACCTTGAGAAAAATGCATTTTTTTTTCTGTCCAGAAATAGCAGGATACAAAAAACAAACCAAGCAGGGTTATTTAATAGAAGTTCTTATTAAAAATTGTGCTAAGTTTGCCCCAACCAATCAGATGTTAGCTTTCAAATGTTAAATATCTGATTGTTTGGGGCAAAATTAGCACCATTTTTAAAGATAAGAACTGATTACATCTCCCTGAAGATGTTTTGAATAAAACCGTTTAATATATTCAGAAAGAAAAACGGTAATCCTTGACCGACTTTAAAGGTAGAGAATTTAGAACTATAAAGACAAGCGAGGCTTCTGAATACCATATATAATCTAGTATAAGTCGAATTTTTCAGGCTTTAAAGTTAGCCTGAAAACCTAACCTCGACTTATACTCGGGTCAAGTCCTAATTTAGCTCCAAATTCTGCAGTTTTGGATAGTAGCCATTAGGTGGCGCTGTGTTAACCTGCATAGAAAGTTACAGGAGCTGACCTGCCTTTACACTTCCTGCTTCCTGTAGTCTGGCTGCTGGACTCAATCAGCACTGTCACTGCTCATCTGGATGCTGTAAATCTGATGGGTCTCCTCAGTTTGGGGCAAAAAACAGCTGCTAGTACAGTGCAAATGACAGCTTGAAACTACAACTCACAGGTGACATTTTTAACTGTTGGGGTCAGAGTCCTTTACTGTATGGGGGGGTCAGAGAGTTCTTTACTATATGGGGGTCAGAGGGCTCTTTACTATATGGGGGTCAGGAGAATTGTAAATGGCAGCTTAATTAAAAGTTTACTGAACCTTGCCACTCCACATGTTTAGAAACTGCAACTCCCAGCAACAAAGCATGCTGAGAGTTGTAGTTTCCAAACATCTGGAGTGCCAAGGAATTGAAGGTTACTGGTACTGGATATGGCTATTACTGTATGGGATTCATGTATGGGAATTCTGCTGTCCATTTAAAGGACAACTAATTTCTACCCTCGGCTTATACTCGGGTCAATCAGTTTTTATAAATTTCAGGTAAAATAGGTACCTCGACTTATACTCGAGTATATACGGTAATTCTCCCGCTTGATGAAGAGCTTAATGCGAGTTAACTGCGCTTGTGCTGCGCATGCACATACAGTTCAAGCTCCGGCTGAACCTGTCATAACAGTGGAGGAGTGTGATACCAGGCAAGTTCTGCAACTTTGTTCCTGGCTCCTGATCTTTTAATTGAAGAATGGCAGGTTAGACATTGCTCCTTTACCGCCCATTCTTCAATTAAACTGAAAAACATTCATTTTTAGCAGTGGAGATTCCTTTTAAGGCAATAACACTCAAAAAGCTTTCTAAGGACCCAAATCATTCTGTACCCAATATCAAGCATCATAGGCACATTGGCACTAACAGGCCTGGGACACAATTCAAGGCATATGGATTGCTGCAGTTACGCCTAAATTTTGGTAGTAAAGACTCCAGCATAATTTACAATTTGGTGTAATACTGTAAAAATATACATAATAAAATTAAAATGCATACAAGGCAGTGTAACTTTATAAAACATTTAAACAAATTTGATTGAAATATGCACTGTAAAGTGCATAAATAGAATTACAACATTGAGAAAAGTTGTTCACAATTACAAGTTTAATTATTTAAAGACTGGGCTTATAATGCTTACCATGCTTGCGAAAGGGTCTGGAAAACATGTAACGGGTCCCTCGCCTTTTTCCTCTTGTGTTGGTCATTGTGGCAAATTACTGTTAAGAAATTTTTTAAAACATATTTTTAGATTCAAACATCAATTACAGAGGCTGGCCATAAAGAGTCATCTTAGCCAAAGGACAGCACTGGAGTAGCCAGACTTCCAAGTAGCTATGGAAACTGGTGTCCCAGCACAGCAATAGGACTTAAAAACTAGTGACACTATTTTCCCAGTAGCGCCATGCAACAACAAATTGATTTTAATTTGGTAAATGTGCATGTCCACCCTTAAAAAAAAACAAAACCAACTGGTCAATTGTCAGTCACCTGCCCCCAACGAATATATTTTGTATTTTAGATTTTGATGTTACACACTAGCTAGATCAACATTCCTAGCCTCAATCCTCCATTGCTAGAAGCTTCCACTAATCTCCAATACACATATACAGTATGTCCATAGATGGATAGGGAGAAGCCAACAAACTCCAGACTAAGCTGTGCCAAATGTGTTTATGTCACACAACATATTTTGATTCACATGGAACCTATTTCAAGCACTTGAAACATGTGAAAAACAGCTGGCAGTTTAGCCTGTGGAGTTTGTTGGCTCCCCATCTATCGACATTTTGTATTTTATTACCTACATTACTAACCAGATATTTAATTAACCCCATTCAATCAAGGCTGGGACAACTGACATCACAGCCTATACTTGACAACTTTTTCACCTACTGTCTCCTCTGCACATGCTTAAAGGAATAGTTCACTCAAGGTGACTAATTCTTTAATGTATTGATTGAAGACCAGGAGATTAAGGAGCTATACCTTACCTCCATTCTTCAATCAATTGAGCATTGAAAACAAATATAAAATTGTACACATTAGACAATTATTGGCCAAATGAATTGGTCAAAGTATGTCAAAGTAGTTATTCATCCTTGTGGTTCACTTTATATCTGTAAGCAATGCCTTTGTTCTACTGTGCTGCTGGATGTCTTAAGCAACCCATAGATAGAATCGACTTCTTGAGCAACCCTACTGAATTTATCGGATCGCTCAATAAGTTGAAAATCAGTTTTTCCAATCGACCATATCAATCGGTTTATCAGAAAAGCAAAGACTGGGACAGGTGGAGCATTTCGGGTAGGCAGTTTTATAGACATTGGTGCCTACCAAGCCGCTGGAGATGTATCCTGCTCTGTGATAAGCATTACATTAAGCATCAGATTGCATGGAGATTCCCAACACACAGTATCCGACTGCACAGAGCAACTCCCTTCCAACTTCCAGCCCACAGTATCCAAGTTAGAATCACAGAGTTCACATCCACTTCAAAAAATAGACACTTAACACCATAATCTTCTACTAAAGGACAGGAGGGGGGGGCATTTTGTCAGAAATTACAGGGATTCTTAAATGGTGTGCATCCAGATGTTTGAAAACTACAACTCACAGAATTCATTAACTCCCGTGTAGTAAAGGAATTTGCAGTTTAAACACCCGGAGGCACATCTTTTTAAAAAATCCCTGGTTTAGATACACTGCACAGCAGTAATTAATGTAAGGCAGACTCATTCACAACGATGGTTTGAGACAAAACAACCTACAAGGCTGCCAGGTCATTTTCTGCATGTGTGTGTGGCCTCACTGGATCCTGGCCATGGTTTCTAATGGAATGACTGACCAACCTTCCATCGTGCTGATGTTAAAGGTGAGGAACACTGCCAGGCTACACGTGACGCTAGCGGTAAGGAAAGACAGATCTGTCCCATCATGGATCTACATAGGCGGCAACGGGTGTCCCAGGCCCCAGTGGTACCAAGCTAAGAAATGTCCACCCAGCCCATCCCAACCCCTCCCCTGGGAGACCCCCAGCAATCAGACATGGCTCACTAGACAGCCAAACGTACCACAGGCACTACACTTCCAACAAAATAACCTATTTCAGCCACGGTACAAGAGCAGCGAGTTTCACGCGGCTACCTTGAAGATGGCTGCCCCGGCGGAAAGAGAGAGAACTCTGGCTCCGCCTCCACTGACATAAAGGCCTTGTGATCTGTCTAACGCATTGCCTGTCCATAGCAGATACCAAATACTCCAGCAAAACTCATAATATCTGTGTCTATTATATACGCCTTATTACTATACAAGATTTTTATTTGTTTTTATAAAAAGCCATCTTTACACCACCTCTAATATTATACCGGCACCTCATTAACCAGCTAAAACGTAATTAGGCCCTGTGTGCAGAATAGCTATGTAACTCTAGTTAAAGCTTGCAATGCCACTACAGGGAGACTTGTTGTCACGTGACCCGTGATGTACTTCCGCCCAGCATGTTTTGCGATTGGGAACCAAGTCCGCCGTGGTTGTGATGTCAGAGTGACGTAAGTTCTGTCTAAGCAACTTGTTAGGGCTGTTTGAGTATTTTATTGGTGGTTCAGCTTTACCAGGGAGAGAGGGGTTTGGAGGGGGCAGTCTAGGGAGTGAACCTTTTCTTAAGACTTATTTAGAGGACAATTTAAGGTAAGATGTTGCCTAAAAGGACAAATGATAGTGAAGTAATATTTTGTTTATATTGTTCAAACCTAAATCAGTGGGTAAGTGACCTAGCTAGGAATTACTGGGCCCCCAGCTAAACTGTAACCCCCTCCTTCACGTCATCTACCTTTGTTTTCTTGTTGTAGGCTGTATCTGTCATAGGCAAAGTAATAAGATGGCCCCCCTGCAGGCGGGTCTAGTCCCCCGGTAGTTACTCCCCTGCAGGTGGGTCTGGTCCCCTGGTAGTTACTCCCCTGCAGGCAGGTCTGGTCCCCTGGTAGTTACTCCCCTGCAGGCAGGTCTGGTCCCCCGGTAGTTACTCCCCTGCAGGTGGGTCGGGTCTGGTCCCCCGGTAGTTACTCCCCTGCAGGCGGGTCTGGTCCCCTGGTAGTTACTCCCCTGCAGGTGGGTCTGGTCCCCCTGTAGTTACTCCCTGCAGGCAGGTCTGGTCCCCTGGAAGTTACTCCCCTGCAGGCGGTTTTGGTCCCCCGGTAGTTACCCCCCTGCAGGCAATTAAAATTATTGTGGCATCCATCATGGACAGAGGAAGACTGTGGGTTTCAAAGGTTGTGTTAAATGTGGATAGTAGTTGTTCTGCAAGTATTTCTTGGTATTTTTTATAAAATTCAGCAGGGAGGCCATCTGGACCCGATGCCTTCCCCAGGGTCATCGCTGCTATTGCTTCTGATATTTCTACAAAATGTTATTTCGGCCTCCAGCAGTTGTTTCTGGGGTGTTTGCAGTTGTGGGAACTGGACCGGCTGTAAATATTCCATGTTTGATTGAGTTGTATATCTTGACTGTGTAGCATATTGTAGCTGAAAATATCTTAAAAAGGAATTGAGCATGTCTTTCGTTGCTGTGAGGTGTCCCTCTATTGGGTCGTGAATGGCTAGTATGGCTTGTTCGGTATTATTTGTTTTCGTCAGACAAGCTAGGAGCTTAGCTGAGACCTTGCCATGTTCATAGTAGTGTTTTTGGAAGAACATCTTGCGGTGCAATTTTTCCCCGAGTAGAATATTGTATTGACGTTGCATTTGGCACCAATTTTCTTTTAGGGAGTCTGTGGGGTTGTTGCAGTGTGCCTGTTCAGCATTTCGTAGTTGAGCAGTTAGTGAGCTGTACCCCAGATTCTTAATGGGCAACCCACTCACATCTGACACAAACAAAGGTCCCTTGGAACAGCTGCTCAAAGATCCCATACATGTGTCTAGATGCACATTGTGTGGCCGAAACAAAACAATCCATACTAAAAAGTAATACACAACTACATATAAACAGCACTTGTTTTTAATCTTTTTCTTGTTCTAAATGACCATTGCTCTGCAAGCAGGATTTATATGTGAGGTTCAAAACCAGACACACCAGTGCACAAGCAATTAAAACCAATTAGCTACACCCCCTTCCAATCAGTGTAGAGAGGGAAAAAAAACAGTAAAGTTTAATTAAATAAATACCTCCCACCAAGCTATTCCTACCTATTCCAGCAGTAACAAACAATGGACGTCCTCAGACAGACCTGAGGCCAAACAGGTAAAACCCACTATACTCAGGGAAACCCCTGAGGCACTCACACGGGTATATAAACGGGAAGTAAATACCCCACGAAAAATATAATGGAAAAGCATAGAAAACCTTCCAGCAAACAAATACTCAGTAAAAACATCATTTATTGAAATACAGTAAACAAAAACATCCCAAAAAGAGCCCCACCATAAATATTCCAAACAAGAGAATCTGGGCGTCCGCAGATACAAAGTCTCTAACTAAAGTGTCTCCAAGTGAGGCAGCAATATAGATAAATAAATAAAGTGCATATATAAGGTGCGAGAGCAAGTAGAATGGAGCAAGAGAGATTACCGATCAGGGCACATCCGCGCAACCTCCTCGTCTCAGAGGTCGGGGTAACCCACACCTATAAATCTGAGAGCAAAAAAGCGAAGTTGCGACAGAAAGTTAACAGCTGTAATAAGATGTATAGCTACCAGCAACAATAGGAATGATATACCAGCGGAGGATAGATCCCCAGGTAGGTATCCAGTCTTGCATTTGTTCTAACTGTTCCTCCAACATAACCGATATTCCATAGACATAAATCTGTCAAGTCGACCGCTCTCACATACAAGTTGAAAGCCCCGAAACTCCCGCTCACACCACGCTGCCTTGGACTGACACCACCAACCGACGTACGTTTCAGAGGACAGGCCCTCCTTCTTCCGGGTCTTCCGGGTGAGACCCGGAAGAAGGAGGGCGTGTCCTCCCGAAATGTACATCGGTTGGTGGTGCCAGTCCAGGCAGCTTGGTGTGAGCGGGAGTTTCGGGGCTTTCAACTCGTATGTGAGAGCGGTCGACTTGACAGAATATGTCTATGGAATATCGGTTACCGTATATACTCGAGTATAAACCGAGTTTTTCAGGCTGAAAAATCAGCCTGAAAACTTGGACTCGGTTTACTCGAGTCAGTAGCTTACCTGAGCATTCCGGCAGCTGCACGATCTTCTTCGTGTACTGGCGCGCCGGCCTGACGTCACTGCCCGGCGCCAAGCCGGTCCCGCGGCAGTGACGTCAGCCGGCGCGCCAGTACTGGAATGAGCGCGCGGCTGCCGGAATGCTCAGGATACCGCTAAGGATACCGTACCTGCCAGGAAGCCCTTGGATGGAGGAAGCCCTTGGATGGAGGAAGCCCTTGGATGGAGAGAGCGCCACAGGGAGAAGAGCCACACGGTACAAACTGAACTGGGTGGGAGGGTGAGGGGGGCATTCAAGATGTTTGGGAACTACAACTCCCAGCAGCTTTATTAGCTGGGAGTTGTATAGTCCAAACATCTTGAATGCCAAGTGAGGGTGGCATTCAAGATGTTGGAAACTACAAATCCCAGCATGCTTTATTAGCTGGGAGTTGTAGTTTCCAAACATCTTGAATGCCAAGTTTCTACCCTCGGTTTATACTCGAGTCAACAACTTTTATTAGGATTTTTAGCTGAAACTGGGTACCTCGGTTTATACTCGGGTCGGTTTATACTCGAGTATATACGGTATGTTGGAGGTGTGGGTTACCCCGACCTCTGAGACAAGGAGGTTGCGCTGATGTGCCCTGATCGGTAATCTCTTTTGCTCCATTCTGCTTGCTCTCGCACCTTATATATGCACTTTATTTATTTATCTAAATTGCTGCTTCACTTGGAGACACTTTAGTTAGAGACTTTGTATATGCGGACGCCCAGATTCTCTTGTTTGGTATATTTATGATGGGGCTCTTTTTGGGATGTTTTTATTTTATGTATTTCAATTAATGATGTTTTTACTGAGTATTTGTTTGCTGGAAGGTTTTCTATGCTTTGCCATTATATTTCCCCATATATGTTTCTTTGGGGTATTTACTTCCCATTTATATACCCGTGTGAGTGCCTCAGTGGTTTTCCTGAGTATAGTGGGTTTTACCTGTTTTGCCTCAGGTCTGTCTGAGGATGTCCATTGTTGGTAATCCTTTATATATACCCACAGCACTCGTGACTAATTATATAGGGTTTTTTTTGGTTTACAATACCGATTTCCCTTTCCATTTTTGCTATTCCAGTAGTACCGGTAAGTTAAAAAAAGTGATTTTATTTACTTACACCCAGGCACACTCACAGATATAAAATAGTGATTCATTTTATTGTTTTTATGCAAGTCCCTGTAATCATTAAAAGACATTGTATATGCTTCTAAATCCTTTCTGGTATCTGTTATTAAGAGTGCTATGGACTATTAATCTTTTTTTCTTCTCCTTATTGTCAATTACTCTCTGTGGTTTGATCTGCCTATGGACACTTTTATTTACAAGAATTTTGAGGGCAGGACTTATGATGTGGCTGATGATATAAAAGTAATGTATACAAATTAAAAAAAAAAAAAAAAAGTTAAAATGTACCTAGGTCATGGGGGTAGCATTGATAATTCCTACCTCCCAATATTGTTTCTGTGAGGAGTGCCAGCATGAATAAAACTGCTTCTGCCAGGCTTCCTCCTGGCTTTAGCAATGTAGGTTATGGGCCCAGGCAAGCTCCTTGTGACTATTAGCCAGTTAGTCGCAAGGTGTTCACGCACCAAGTCCTCTACCAGGGACTCACTCCTATAGCACAAGCAAAAATTGATGTGAGGGGCACACTTGAATTCCAATCAAAGGCTATTTATTTCAATCACATACACAACATTTCAGGGATCACTTTGTCCCTTTCACCAGGTGTGATGAAAGGGACATCCTGGGTTTAGCAGACTTTATCTATGATATAGGAAGGTCCAGGGCACTAACCTGGTTGATGAAAACTGTACATGCTCGTGCTCCTAAATGAGACAATATTGGGAGGTAGGAATAAGCAATGCAACTTCCCTCTGTACCAGTAGGATTTTAGTGGCTATGCTCAAGCAATTGGCATGGAGGGGTCTGATTTTATTACAGTGCTTTACAAAAGTATTCAACCCTTTGGATTTTTGCCTATTGTTTTACATCTGCACCAAAATAGTCTAAAAAGCTGTGGTGCAAACAAATACCTTTAAAAAGGCACATGATTAGTAAAATAGAGTCCCCCTGAGTGTAATCTAGGTGTCACATGATCTGTCAGTATAAACACACCTTGGGATTGTGTGCGTGATTCTTGTGCGTTTTAGGTTTGCTCGTGTGTTTTGCACATGCAATTTCCACGTTTTCCGTTCTAGAAACACATGCGTTACACCAAAAATGCGTTACCAAAACGCGAACGGGCGCGCAATCGCATTCACATCGTAAATCACAGGAATTTTCATGTTCCCGCGATTTCCATTTTATCGTAAATTTCGGGCATAATCGCGAGCGCAAAACGCGTGAAAAACGCGCCAGTGTGGCCTAGCCCTAAGTGGCATCACTCCAAAAAAAACAAGAAAAGTTGTTGAGAAGTCTGTTGGGTGATGATAAAAAATATTTTTATTACTTAATTAAAATATTTCCAGCAATACATGTAATTAACTTTTTCTTACTTTTCTGTCGTATAGAGGTAGTCACACCAGATATAAGCAAAGCACTGCATCTTTTACAAATTGTTCTTTTGACTGATGGGTCACTAGAAATAAATAATATAAAAATATTATGGATTCAGTAACAGTTTTGGACAAATTTTTATACAACATTCTTTTCACCTAAATTACATTTGAAGGACACCACCCTCATAAGAACATCTTTTAGAAATAATGGCCTCTTTAAAATATGTTGATATATCATACTTTGTCCAATGAATTCATTACTGTATGCCTGCTATGTTTCTGGATGCCTCATGGAAACTGAGCAATTTAGAAACCTGTACTGAGCCTGGGCATGCTCAGAAGAGGCAGATAGGGGATTAACATTCAGTCATTGGCTGTGAAATTCATAACTGACCATTGTTAACTGGAAGAACCAGGAAGCAGAAACAGGGGCAAAAAGACTTTGTGCAGGATTTCAGGTTAGACATATAATTCAGATTTCAAACTTATCGTTTTGGGGGGGGGAGGGGGAAGAATATACCTGTATCTTTATGTAAGTTTCCATTTTAAGGCTGGACTTGCCCTTTAAAGAATGTCACAGTTATGTTATTAAGTCTCAGCCATAAAGGGCTGTCCATAAATATTCTTCAATTAATGTACCAGGAGAGACGAGCGAACTTACCCTGCAGCACAATCCACCACTGGCTCCGGCGTGGCCCAACCACTTCCGGCTGTAAGTAAACAATAGCGTGCCTGCACGAACATAACAGTCGTTACTTGTCAGAGGTTCCAGCGGCGGATCGCACTGCTGGGTAAGTTCGCTCGACTCTCCTGGTACATTAAGTGAAGAACGGGAAGTAAGACATAGCTAGTTTACCTCCCTTTCTTCACTTAATTCTGTTAAAGCAGAGTTCACTTTAAAAGTGAACCAGCCCCAAGAAAACTGATTTTGCCAGTCTTCCTCCTGGCTGCAGCACTAGCTTTAATACAGGAATAGTCCAGGACTAAACTGGCAAATGAAAACTTAGTGCTGTAGCCCCTTAACAAAATTATATTGTGAGGTAGGAATAATCAATCCAACCTCCCTGTGCCAGGTACTTTACATTTTTAAACAGTTAATTTAAACAAAGAGTATAGATATCCTTTAACACCCAGAGAAGCTAGAGACATCATCCTAGGCTTGTTTGAAAGGTATGAAAGAGCTCTTGTTTAATAGAAAGAGAGCTTGTGTGGAGACCACAGTTACCCTTTAAGCAATTTAAACTTCAGTATCTGAACATAAACACAGACAATCCTACATATCCAAACAAATTGTGATAAACAAGCACGCAAAAATATGCACATTATACACACACATATACAATCACAGCCATGCACTAGTTGGCACACTTTTGGCAGCATAGATGGATGAGAGCTAAATTAAACTGAAATATAATGAGGAAATCATCTTTGCCACTGTGTGTTAACATGCTTTAATAAACGCTTCCTCCAGTACCAAAACAAGTAATGTCTTTATATAAAGCTAAAATGAATCATTAAAAAATTCAGAATGACAATTAAAAACGAAATATTTAAAAAAAAAAAAAAGTTAATATAAACAAATATGATATTGAATAATAAATACAGTTAAGTAAAAGGAATTTTATAAAAACTTATATGTCAAATAGTTTTCTTCCTTTACCTTTAGGGGCTTATTTTGCCCCTGTTCTTAAATTACAGAAGCCAATCCAAGGCAATATCTGGTTGCTACAGATTAAATGCACAGGCAAAATTTCCCCCCTATTATAAAATAAGCCCCTTAGTGTCTTAAAATGTAAGGCTGGGTACACACCAGCCAAGTTTTGTCCCAACCGAGTATTCGCTACTAGCGAACCCTTGGCCAGGACAAATTACTGTCTGTTGTGGCAATAGTGGCCGTGGCCTACAGTGTCTGTGACCGATCATGCGGTCCCATAGGGAATCGGCTGCCCCACACCATCAGATATTTCCAGCTAACTGACTGATACACGGCACTATCGGTCGGGAGGCCAGAAATATCTTACCGTGTGTACCCAGCCTAAGTGCACTATTACCTTATGCTATGAAAAGTGTTAACTAGTTTTCCTGATATATTATTATGGGCATTGTAGCTACACCCTCTTTTAAAGGCCACTGTAATGTTAAAGTATACCATTATAATACATAAGTGTGATATTTTATAATAGGAGCTGCAGTGGTATATATCCTTATAAAAATCACTCCGCTATGTCACTAAGTGACTCATTTCTTATATTTCTTATATCCCACTACTCCGCCCCCTTCCAGTGTTCATGGCATATGTCAGTTCACCATACACTTGTAGGTCAGCCCTCCAGTTCACCAGCCAGTGCCAAGTAAGCCCTCCAGTTCACCAGCCAGGGCTAAGTCAAAACTGGCTGGTGAACTGGAGGGCTGACCAAACAGTGTCTGGAGAACTCGAGAGGTAACCTAACAGTTTCTGGTGAATGGAGGGTTGACCTGTTTTTAATGAACTGGAAGGCTGAGACCTAACAGTGTCTGGTGAACTAGAAGGCTGAGACCTAACAGTGTCTCGTGAACTGGAAGTCTGACCTAACCGTGTCTGCTGAACTGGAGGGCTGACCTTACAGGGTCTGCTGAACTGAACAAACATAGAGGAGATTCAATAAAAGTTCTTATCTTTTAAAATGGTGCTAATTTTGCCCCAACCAATCAGATATTCTTTAACATTTGAAAGCTAACATTTGATTGTTTGGGGCAAAATTAGCACCATTCTTAACAATAAGAACTTTTATTGAAGAACGCTGAGTGTGTGCTGAACTGGAGGGTTTAGCACCCGTTAGGCCAGCCTTCCAGTTCACCAGCCAGTGTCAAGTCAGCCTTCCAGTTCACTAGTGTCAAGCCAGCCTTGCAGTCTTTAACTAATAGGGCACTAGGTTAGGTAAACCCTTTAAAGGGCATGTCCACCCTTATAATAAACTTTTAGCCTATAATAGAATACCTTCCCCCAGCCCCAACTGCTATAAAATAAATTTAAGAAAGTGACCAGATCTTTACTTACCTTCCCTCTCTCCTCCGACGCCCGGCCTTCTGCTTGCAAGACACTGCAAGCAGGGGGTGGGACCGGCAGCCTCATCCGTGATTGGCTGAGCGGCAGCCAATCATGGACGCGGCTGCCGGCTTCTCAGAATGCCGGGGGAGAGAGGGAAGGTAAGTAGAGTTCGGGGGTCTTACTTAAAATTATTTTTTAGCGGTTGGGGCTGGGGGAAGATATACTAATATATGGGCAAGGGGTTTTATGGTAGGGGGAGGGGTTGCAAAACGGGAGGGAGGGGGAGAAGGGCTGCAGTACGCATGCCAAACTTCTCCCGGAGGCAAGATAGGAGGCAGAGTCCTATATGGACTCTGCTATCCTCCTGGTGGGCAGTTTTTGGGACTTTGGGGGGGGGGGGGTGGGGGGGGGGGGGGATACAGGGAACCTTATGGAGCTGGGATTGAGGTAAGGATTTTATTACACTACATGGTGGGGCCATTAGCGGGGGGGGGGGATTATAGTTTTGGGGGTTGACATGCCCTTTAATAGGGGAGGTGCTAATACGGAACATTTAATATACAATTCCATATAGAAAAAAACATATTGCAATGGAAAATATATATAAAAAATCCTTTATTGGATCAAAAATAGGGATATCAGCATATAAAAACCGATAAAAACATTGCCCATCCTTCTTATATCTCTAAATATAAAGTCATAACCATATACACAGTCTATGTGTATTGGTATACCTATACACCTGTCCACCGTCCAGTCATATAACCGGTCCACATAATACAAATGTAGAGGTCCAAAATATAGCATGGTAACAGGTCAGGTAAGCCTTGTGAAGGAGAAGGACTAAAAAAACAGCAGCCACGTAGGACACGTTTCGCTCCTTACAGCGTATACGGAGCTTCCTCAACTCGACTTGCAGTTCACCAGCCAGTGTCATCTCAGCCCTCCAGCCAGTGTAAAGTCAGCACTCCAGTTCACCAGCAAGTGTCAAGCCAGCACTCCAGTTCACCAGCTAGTGTCAAGTCAGCTCTCCAGTTCACCAAAGACTATTAGTTAGTTCCCCTCGCCGCCACCCCGCCTTCAAGGTCGCTCCCACTATTTTTGCATGAAGTATGGGGACGGCTTTAAATATCTGTCTCAGGTGCCAAAAGGTTTAGAAGCACCCCTGGTTGCAGCATGGATTCACTCCAGTATTTGTTTTGCTCAAGATCAGTCAGCCAGCTAGACTATCTGTGAGCGATACGATAAATTAGATCAAAACATTGATCCTGTGTATGACTTTTTTGATTAACCACTTGACAATGTTGGGCAGTTTATAAGGGGTAGAGATCTCAGAGCAGAATGTCACAGATGCTGCTTGTGCTAAAAATCAGATAACAGTCTTTATCTCCCTGTGTTAGAACTGCTCTCTTGTATATTTTAGCGGAGCTCCTATTCCCCTTCCATTCGCAACATTGTTGCAGAGTAGGGGGTGATGAACTCTGCTCATTCTATTCAGCAAAAATGTTCAGCAAACAGTTAAGGTACAGAATATAGTAAAAGGGAGTGGTAATAGGAGCTCAAAAACATTGTACAGGAGAGCAGTTCTAATAGGGAAATTAAAGCTGCTAACATTTTTTTAACACCCTGGTGCAAAACTACCCATCACACTGAAGTTGTCTGGATGCCCACAGGTAGTCAAAACGAATAGACTATGTCTCAACTTAACAACAAATGAATGGAGATGGAAGGAATTTACAGATGACTAATGACTCCTATGGGGGGGGACATTGATTACATCCCATGGAGGACAGAACCAAAAGACAGTTTATATCTTTGGGTACACACATGCCAGACTGTCCCATCATTTTTCAAAGATCAGGAAACACACAATCCCGAGCATTCTCCCTATACACAGCATAGGGGGAATGTTCAGGACTGCATGTTTCCCATGACTGTGGCCGACTCCCCTTAAATGGAAACTTTCGGTCTTTTCCCGACCATAAAGTTTGGCGGCCGTGCGATCGTTCATCGCGTGTGTACCTAGATTTAATACCAATACTATCTTATTCTACTCTAATCTAACCTGACCCACCCCCTTCATATCTGACAATTCATTAGTAATTAGTAATGTAATGTAATAGACTCACTGTATTGAAACAAATTATGCAAAGACAAATTAAAATAAGAGCTCTCACAGCACCATAGATCAAGAGATAAAATATCTCTTTATTTCTATTTATAGATGGTGATGAAGGGGATCTATTCGTGTGTATAAGATATCGAGATACAGTGACGATATTTTAAGGGGAATATACTGTAAATGCAACTACTACCCCATTCTGGGGAAATTATGAGAATATCCGAAAAGTGCAAAGTATTTTGCAGTGATAATAAAGTTTAAACATATTTAAATATATACTACTAAAAAATCTAGACATTGATATCAAAATGTAATTTCATTTGCGGATTCCTACCCACCTACCTAGCCTGATGCAACCTTTACCTTTTTCCCCTCCTCTCCCTTTGCCCCTCCCCTTATCTGATGTCTCCCACTTCTACAAACAAACTAATATTACATTTCATACATCCTGGAATAAAGCCCTTTTACTAACTTACAGACATTAAAAGCCCATGCTTTAGCGATTCCTACCAAAGGGTTTGAATATGCATGTTTGAAAACTACAACTCCCAGCATTCTCTGTTAGCAGTAAGCTTTTTCTTTATGTCCATTTGCTAATGAATGTATTAAAATGCAATACAGTGTAACAATAGGGTGTTGAACTTCACATGTTTAAAAAACTACAACTCCCAGCCCTTCCCTTACTTCCATAGCAATTATACTATTGGTTTAGAGAAGGATTATTCAGGTCCCTTCAGGCAGTAGGTGTCACACATCCAACCACCTATCTGACAGCTATAATCCATAGAATGTTAATGGAATAAACCTGCAGGTCTGAGAATAGACCCAGGCATTTCTATCACAATGTGCAGTTCAAGTCACACAGCACCATAGGGGAACCTGAGACCCTCCCTATCATATATAGATATCACCTACTGTCCAGCAAACAGCAGCTCTCCTTTTTTTCTATTGAGGGGAGGGGTGGGGTAAGGTGAGAGACTGTTACATGTTTTACAAAGGAAGTGACTTATTTCAACTTCCTACTAACACTCTAACACTACTAACATTTTTTTTGATTCGCTAGCACTGCTGTCAATCTAATATTAAGCACACCATTGGATACAACACTAAAAGGGAAGTGGTAAATATGTTTCTTTTTAAGCTTCCATTGCCTCCATGTAAAACTTCCTGGGGTGTGGCTAAACACTCCATTTTGAAGATTCCATTACAAAACAGTAGAGGGGACTATGCAAGCAGTTTTATTTATTTATATATTTTGCCTTATTTACATTTCTATATACTTTAATGTCATTACTACATATTTGTTAATATTGATACAACTATTTATTTAGTGCTTAAACAACACAAACACCATCCCTATGTATATTACTTTTACCTACCCCCACCAACATAGTACCTCTGAAAAACCCAATGTATTCCCCATGAATTTATAAATTTATTTAGAGGGAGGGAGGGAGAGGGAGAGAGATATCCTATATAAGATACCTATAATTAATAAATTATTCCACTTGAATGCATCTAACTTTAAACATCAAATTGATGCATTTCAGCCTTCAAGGGGCCGTTATCCGGATGTATATACCTACAGTTATGGAGAAAATTGTTGGCGCCCCAGAAATTTTTCCAGAAAATCAAGTATTTCTCACAGAAAAGTATTGCAGTAACATTTGTTTTACTATACACGTTTATTCCTATTGTGTGTATTGGGACAAAACAAAAAAATGGAGGAGAAAAGCAAATTGGACATAATTGTTAGGTTTTTATATAATTACTTTTATTGTATTTGCAGATGTTTTGTTTCCAAATGTTCTCTCTCATTTCTAGGTATTGATAACGCTTGAGTTTCCCAGTGAGCTAAAGGTCCTTTGCCTCCCACATTGTGTCTCAACCTGTCTATCCTTGCATTCCAAATGATGTTTTGCTACATCATCTGTAGACACAAAGTCTGGCCATGCCCCCTCTCTTTCTTTGTTATAATCTAATGTACCAAATGAATAAAGTGAGTTAGAGTTATGATACATTTCGTGTGTGGTGTAATTCTCCCGGTCGAGTGTAAGGGTCTTTTACTTGGTCTAAGACAGGCATCAGGACCCGGCGTGGTTAGTGCAGGATATTTATTCTAACAATAATGTCGCACAAAAAAAATGGGCTGGACTAAATGATTGGCACCCTTTTAAAATTGTGGATGAATAGGATTGTTCAAGCATGTGATGCTCCTTTAAACTCACCTATGGCAAGTAACAGGTGTGGCCAATATAAAAATCACACCTGAAAGCAGATAAAAAGGAAATTAGTTCACTTAGTCTTTGCATTGTGTGTCTGTGTGTGAGTGGATAGAAGAGAAAAAGTGATGAAAGGTTGCAACGCAGGATAGGCCGGATGGTGGATAAGCAGCTCCAAATAAATTCCAAAGAAATTCAAGCTGTCCTGCAGGATCAGGGAGCTCTCCTATAACCTCCAGGCTTTCAGCCTCCTCCTAAGCGTACTCCGAAGAACCCCGGCAGTCTAGGCCATATTTATTACAGTACAGTCAGGCCATGGAAACACCTGAGGGGGCTATGGCAGAGTTGAGTAAAACACATGGATGTTTTTGAACACCATCATATCCCTATGTATCAGTGTGAATTATCCATCGACATTTAAATGAAATAAAATGCTATGGCAGGAGACCCAGGAGGACCCCACTGCTGACATGCCTACAAAGAAAAGAATGCAGTACCTACAGTTAAATATGGTGGAGGTTCAATGATGTTTTGGGGTTGTTTTGCTGCCCCTGGCCCTGGGTGTCTTGAATGTGTGTGCAAGGCATCATGAAATCTGGGTTTGCATCTGAGATCTTGGGTCTTCCAGCAGGACAATGACCCCAAACATATGTCAAAAAGCACTCAGAAATGGATGACAACAAAGTGCTGGAGAGTTATGAAGTGGCCAGCAGTGAGTCCAGATCTAAATCCCATCAAATTCCTGTGGAGAGATCTTACAATTGCTGTTGGGAAAAGACACCCTTCCATTAAGAGAGACCTGGAGCAGTCTGCAAAGGAAGAGTGGTCCAAAATTCTGCGTGAGAGGTGTAAGAAGTTTATTGGTGGTTATAGGAAGCGACTGATTTCAGTTATTTTTTCCAAAGGGTGTGCAATCAAATTTTATTTAAGGGTGTCCATTTTGTCCAGCCCATAATGTTTGGTGTGACATTATGTCCAATTTGATTTCCCCCCCCTTTTTGTTTTGTTCCAATAAACACAAAAGGAATAAACATGTGTATAGCAAAACATGCATTACTGTAATACCTTTCTGTGAGAAATACTTATATTTCTAGAAAAATATCTGTGGTGCCAACAATTTCGTCCATGAATGTATTACTACTATATCTGGAGCCCAGAGCCTCGATAGCAGTCAATGGGAATATATCCAAATCATTCTCCCCATTCTGTACAGGTACAAGGCAGGGGTGCCCTCTGTCACCCCATCTTTTTGCAATTGCGGTTGTGGCTATGGCCCATAAAATACGGGCTACAACCTAAATTAAAGGCTTTAAGCTGGGTCCATATACAATTGGTGTTGTATGTAGACGAACTATTGGTGTTCCTAGAAGATACAACTACTTTCTTTCAATCCTTATTGTCAGTTATCTCCGAATATTGCAGTTACTCGGGCCTCCTAATCAACTGGGATAAATTTGATTACCGTATATACTCGAGTATAAGCCGACTCGAGTATAAGCCGAGGTACCCATTTTTGCCTCCAAAATTAGAAAAACATGATTGACTCGAGTATAAGCCGAGGGTATACAGTAACCCTAATACCTTTCCACTGTAGATGTTTGGAAACTACAACTCTCAGCATGCTTGGTTGCTGGGAGTTGTAGTTTCAAACCACCTATACTAGAAAGGTATTGGGGGTTACTGTATGGCATACTGTCCCCCACCCTAATACCTTTCCACTGTACATGTTTGGAAACTACAACTCCCAGCATGCTTGGTTGCTGGGAGTTGTAGTTTCCAACCACCTATAGTAAAAAGGTAATGTGGGTGTCTGCATGGCATACTGTCCCCCCAGCCCTCCCCCCAGTCCCCCCCCCCAGCTCACTTACCGTACCTGGTCTTCAGTCTTCCTCTCTCTGCCGGCTGCCGCAATCCAGAAGCAGCCGCGAGTCAGGCCGGCAGTTCCCAGTACTGCTTCGCGGCTGGGAACTGCCTCCACCAGGAGGATAGCAGAGTCCATATAGGACTCTGCCTCCTGTCTCCCCTCCAGGAGAAGTTTGGCATGCGCACTGCAGCCCTTCTCCGCCTCCCTCCCCCTCCCGTTTTGCGATCCCTCCCCCAGCATAGAAACCCAAGGCCATATATTAGGGTTCCTTTCCCCAGCCCCAACTGCTGAAAAACACTTTTAAGTCCCCCGAACTCTACTTACCTTCCCTCTCTCCCCCGGCGTTCTGAGCAGCCGGCAACCGCGTCCGTGATTGGCTGCCTCTCAGCCAATCATGGACGCATCTGCCGGTCCCGCCCCCTGCTTGCAGTGTCTTGCAAGCAGAAGCCCGGGCAGTGCATCGGAGGAGAGAGGGAAGGTAAGTTAAGATCGGGGAACTTTCTTAAAATTATTTTATAGCGGTTGGGGCTGGGGGAAGGTATACTATTATAGGTGAAATTTTTTTTATAAGGGTGGACATGCCCTTTAAAGTATGGCAAGAGTTCTAAGCTATATCAAACACCCAACCCCCCCAAGGAAAACCACCTAACACACTTTTTACAATCAAACAAGTTACCAATATTAAACAACGACCAACAAGAACATTTACAAAAAACAATCTCTCAAGAGGAACTATCAAATACTATCAAAAAACTTAAAAATCATAAAGCCCCCGGTCGAGATGGACTATCAGGACTATATTACAAAAAATTTAAAAAAATATTAATACCATATTTAGAGAGATTAGCCAACCACATTCTAAATGGAGGCATGCTCCCCCCAGAAATGATTTCTACTAACATTTCATTAATTCCCAAACCTAACAAAACAGACACCGAAATCAAAAATTATCGCCCGATCTCCCTCATCAACCAAGATACCAAACTGATAGCAAAAGTTATGACAGACAGACTTGATACTATACTCCCGCATATCATACATAGAGACCAAGTTGGTTTCATCCCTGGTAGGCAAGCAGCAGATAGTACACGTAAAGTATGCAACATAATTGCGTATACACACTACCAAAAAATACAAAGCTGCATACTCGCCTTTGATATAGAGAAGGCATTTGACAGAGTAATATGGCCATAACTTTATAGCTTACTCCAACATCAAAAATTTCCCCAACAATTTATAAACTTTATAGCTTACTCCAACATCAAAAATTTCCCCAACAATTTATAAATATATTATATGCCCTCTACAATAATCCTCAAAGCTAAAGTTAAACATACCAGCAACAACCCAAGAATCAATACACATAGGAAGAGGCACTAGGCAAGGATGCCCACTTTCACCAGCATTGTTTGCCATAGCTATGGAACCAATCGCCCAATCCATCAGGAACCATCCGGATATAAGAGGTATCACAACAGGCCCCACGGAACAAAGTTAATTTATTTGCAGATGATCTCTTATTAACAATCACAGCACCCCTTACCTCACTTTCCAATCTGTATCAACATTTAAACAGTTTAACCCCCACTCACAGGCCTTCGGATAAACCCAGAAAAATCAGAAATACTCTACTTGAACATTCCTCAAATCAAAAAAACTTATAGACCTTAACTAATCATACAAGAATCAAAGCATGGTCTCCCCTATTTAGGAATAAAACGGACTCCGAACCCCGATACAATTTATACCACTAACTTCCCCCCTCTTTACAACAGACTTATGAACAACCTTCAAGATGGATGACATGGAATATCTCTTGGTTGGGACGTATCACAGCAGTAAAAATGAACCTGTTACCTAAATTAATGTATTTTTTCAGATGTCTACCAGTCATAATAACACCACAATCTCTCCAACCATTACAGCAATTAATTATGAAATTTGTTTGGAAAAACTCCAAACCTCGCATCAGAAAAGCCATCATGTATCTCCCAAAAAACCGAGGAGGCCTATCAGTCCCACACCTTTATCATTACTATGCTGCAGCTCAGCTTACACATTTAGTCAAATGGCAGGATGAAACAAACCACCCTATCTGGATGGATATTGAAAACCAATTAATAAGACCACATCATTTATTATCAATACCATGGATCCCAAAAAAATCAGAGAGGACTGGGATTGGGAACAAGTCTATGAAGTAATAAACAAAGGCAGCGTAAATATTGCACTTAGAGAAACTGCTTTAAAAGTTCTTCACAGAACCTACAGAGTCCAGACCCTCCTTAATCGTATCTACCACAAATTTCACCGTTATGCTTTCGTAACTGTGGAACAATGGGATCATTCTTTCATATATGGTGAAAATGTCCAGTGACAAACACTATGGTCCCAAATATTCGACCTTTATCAGAAAATTTTACTATACAAAATCCACCCAGATCCTACAATTGCCTTTCTAGGCAAATATGTAGATATGGTTCCAATCAGAATAATAAATGGATCCAATATGTATGTTACCACAAAGATCCATATTGTACGCAATGGAAAAAACAAACCCTCTCTAAAACCACGTTAATAACAAGGGTTTCGGATATTATGATCTGTTGAAAAAATATTTCACACCAACAGGATACAATGATACTATTTGACAAGACATGGTACCCATGGTACACAAGTCAATATGCAACACACTCTACTTAACAACTGACACACAGTTAAAAGGGAACAAAAAGGAAAAAGTGCGACAAAGGGTTAGCCAGTGTTATGTTTGAATTTACTTCTCTGTCTTTGTATATAAGTTAAAGGTTACTATAACTGATTAACCAAGAAGTCAGAAGGGGAAAATTAGAGTTTTATCTTGTATATTTGTACCAAAACAGTAATTGCTAAAGTCACATTATTTATACATGGCGAATATTGATCTTACTGAAGTATACAACATGCCCAACAAGGTCAAGAAAATTCTGATGTGAATACGAGATAGGATATTTGCAAAGTATATAATTTTGTTTTACGTTATAAATGCTGACAACTATTTAACACTGAACATTACGCAAATGACTCTAAACATAATACTGAGAATATTGTATGTTTATCTCTTATGATTCTCCTTTCTTTTTTTTTTTTTTCTTTTTCTTCTTTTTTTAAAAAAACAATTATCAATAAAAATATATTGAACACTAAAGTATGGCAAGAGGCCTCCAAGCCCTTTAGTTATGAGGGATAACCCAGTCACGAACTTACCTGCTGCTCCGATCCAGCGCCACTCTGGCCACAGACGGGCGCTTCCGGGTAGGCAGTGCCGCCGACGTGATGACATCACGACGCCGACGCATCTCCCGGCGTGAAATTTGAAAAGCCAGCGGCGTGCTCCTCTCAGTGCCCGATTGTAGCTCCGCTACCCCTGGCTCCTGTGTGAATCCAGCTTCTTACCTTACCCGTTCCAGAGACTATACTTACCTTGCCAGTTCCTGAGTCACTACTTACCTTGCCTGTTCCTATATCAGCTACCTACCTTGCCTGTTTCCAGTATCCTGCCTACAACTCCCACCAGCACCTTGTCGCCAGCCTACAGTTCCTGCAGAACATTGTCGCCAGCCTACAGTTCCTGCAGAACATTGTCGCCATTCTCCAGTTATACAACTCCCAGCAGCACCTTGTCGCCACTCTCCACCTACAACTTCCTGCAGCACCTTGTCGCCATTCTTCAGCCTTCTGTTCCCAGCAGCCATTGTCTCAAGTATCCAGCCTACCATTCCCAGCAGCCATCTGTTCTCCTATATCTTCCAGGCTTTCAGCCTCCTCCTAAGCGCACTCGTAAGTACCCCGGCCATCTAGGCCATATTTATTACAGTACAGTCAGGCCATGGAAACACCTGAGGGGGCTATGGCAGAGTTGAGTAAAACACTTCAAACTTTGTCCAAACGCATGGATGAGGGACAGTTTGCCCAATATGGACACCCTTCCTGCCCGACTACCCCCGGCTCCTGCCTCTGCTCCTGGTTCTACACCGCCTCCTTCACCGTCCGGATCTGGCGACCCCTCTTCGTAGAGAACCCCACATACCTCCGTCTTCCCGTTTAATGGTAATGCTCAGGCTTGCTGTGGTTTCATTAATCAGTGCCAAATCCAATTTGAACTTCAACCATCTCATTTTGCATCTGATCGAGCAAAGGTTGGTTACATCATCGCCTTGCTTGAGGGCAACGCCCTGGCCTGGGCTTCTCCCCTATGGGAAAAAGATGATCCTCTAGTCATAATGTTACCAGTTTCCTGGGTATGTTTCGCAAGGTCTTCGATGCACCAGAGAAACCTCGGCTGCCTCGTCCCGATTGATGCAGCTCCGACAAGGGTCTCGTTCCGTAGGACAATATGCTATTGAATTTCATACCCTTGCTGCGGAAACTTCCTGGAATAAGGAGGCACTTACAGCAGCCTTTTGGCAGAGACTCTCTGACCGCCTTAAGAATGAATCAGTGTCTAGAGAATTGCCGATCCTGTTGGAAGACTTACTTACTCTCTGCATCCAAATTGATACCTGCTTTCGTGAACGGCAGGCAGAAAGGTCTGCAGCTCGATCCAACTTCTCTAAGACCCTTCCTCAGCCTGCTCAGACCTCTCCCCAACCTGTATCTTTGGTTTAAGAACCTGTGCAAATTGGCGGCACTCATCTGTCCCCTGAAGAAAAGTCACGTCGACGTACAAACGGACTTTGTCTCTATTGTGCCGGACACTTTGCAAGGAACTGTCCGCTGAAGTCAGGAAACTCCATGACCTAGAAGTTAAGGAGGAGCTCCTTCTAGGTAATTTCAAGTCTCCTACTAAATTGAACCACTGAAACTCTTTCTGCCTGCGACTATCTCCTTTAACGCTAAAACTTTTTCCACCCAGGCCTTTGTCGATTCCGGTGCTGCCTGAAACTTTATTGACTCTACCTTCGCAGCACAATTGGGGCTTCCTCTTCACCTGCAGCAACTCTTCGGGTTCTGGCTATTGACAATTCTGAATTCATGACCAAATCTATATACGAAGTTTCATTGCATATCGTAATACTCCATCAAGAACGTTTATCCTTTTTGGTGATCCACAGTCCTTCTGCTCCTCTGATCCTGGGACTTCCATGGCTCCGTGTTCAAAACCCTGTCATAGACTGGTCTAACAATGAACTAGTATCTTGGAGTTCTTCTTGTTTTGCCAAATGTCTCTCTTTGCCATTTGTTTGTATTATTCACAGCACCTCGCTGTGAATAATAGTACGCTCGGGGGACCTGGAACTTACCTCACCGCCGCTCCTTCACTGAACAGATAGGGCGCGCCGTTGGGACAGAGCAGCTGTCAGTGAAGGAGAGGCTGCAAGGTAAGTTCCAGGTCCCTTGAGCTTAATATTATTCACAGGGAGGTGAGAATAAGCGTTCTCACCTCCCTGTGAATAATACAAACAGACTGCAAATAGTTATTTTTCTGGCTTTAGGGGAGTTTAGTGTCCCTTTAATTTAGGCGTTTAGTGTCCCTTTAATTCCTCTTCCTGGATGTTACCATGAATTTATCGATGTCTTTTGTAAAAAACGGGCTGAAAAACTTCCTCCACACCGCCCTTATAATTGCCCCATTGATCTTCTTCCCGGTACCATGCCCCCTCGGGGACGCACATATCCTTTATCCCCGAGACCAAAGCCATGAATGACTATATTAAGGAACATTTGGCTCAGGGATTCATTAGACCTTCCAGCTCTCCAGCCGGGGACGGTTTCTTTTTTGTGGAAAAGAAAGACGGAGGTATATGTCCCTGTATTGATTATAGGGGCTTAAATAAAATCACTATAAAGAACCGTTACCCTCTTCCACTCATCTCTGAACTATTCGATCAGGTCAAAGGAGCTAAAATATTCACCAAAGTTGACCTTCGAGGAGCATATAATCTGCATTCGCAAAGGGTACGAGTGAAAAACGGCCTTTAATACTCGTGATGTCCATTACGAATATCTTGTGATGCCCTTTGGCCTTTGTAACGCTCCAGCGGTTTTCCATGAGTTTGTTAAAGACATCTTTCGAGATCTTCTAGGTATCTCAGTGGTCGTTGACATTTTAATGTATTCTTAAGATCTACCTACACATCGTCTTCATGTGCAGCAGGTATTCGCACATTTAAGGAAAAATAACATATGCCAAACTAGAAAAATGTCTCTTTGAACCTCCTCAAGTATCCTTTCTTGGTTACATTGTATCCGTTCAAGGTTTTTTGATGGACCCTGTCAAAGTTTCAGCCATCCAAGACTGGCCTCTTCCTACTGGTACCAAAGCCATTCAAAGGTTTATCGGCTTTGCAAACTATTATAGACAGTTTATTAAAGGTTTCTCATCCATCATTTCTCCTATTTTGGCCCTCATTAGAAAGGGTGGTAGACCCAACTTCTAGACTCCTGCTGCCATCCATCCGTGAATTACTGGCTATCAAGTTGGCTCTTGAGGAATGGTGCCATTTGCTAGAAGGCACTTCTTTGCCCATTACCCATCTTTACCGACCATAAAAAACTTGAATACATCCAAAACCGTAAAAGGTTAAATCCTCGCCAAGCACGTTGGTCCTTGTTCTTTTCCCGATTCAATTTTATCATCACCTACCAACCAGGTTCCAAAAACACTAAAGCCGATGCCCTCTCCAGATCCTTCATTTCTTCTGACCAGGATAAGGGTCCTGTAATCCCTGCAATCAAGATTCTGGCCTCCCTTACTCCACAACTGTTTCCAGATTCAAGCAGCTCAGGAGTCTGCTCCTCCTGACACCCTGACAGGCAGAATCTTTGTAACTGTTTTTCTTCAGAACACCATCCTTCGGCAGACACATTGCTCTAGACAGGCCGGACATACTGGTATGAACATGATCTTCTAGCACGCTCTCTCTGGTGGCCAACCATGAGAAGGGATGTTAAGGACTTTATTCTAGCCTGTTCTCACTGTACCGAGTCTAAATCTCCTAGAACCCTTCCCTGTGGACTTCTTCAACCCCTTCCCATTCCATCTCGACCCTGGACTAATTTGTCTATGGATTTCATTGTTGAGCTTCTTCCTTCCAAAGGGAATACTGTCATTTGGGTAACTATAGACTGCTTTAGTAAAATGGCTCATTTTGTCCCTCTTCCTAAATTACCATCTTCTGTGGAATTGGCTCAATTATTTATTTGCCATATTTTTTTTTTCCTTCTGAAATAGTTTGACAGAGGAACTTAAATTTGTTTCTAAATTCTGGAGGGCATTGTGTAAATCCACGGGAATCAAATTACAATTTTCTTCTGCTTATCACCCACAGTCCAATGGGGCTACTGAACGCATTAATCAGTCTCTAGAACAGTACCTCAGGTGTTATATTACCTATACCCAAGATGATTGGTCTGACTTCCTGCCCTGGGCTGAATTTGCCCATAACAATGCCACTGATGCCTCTTCTGGAAAATCTCCTTTTTTGTGTGACTTTGGCACTAATCCAAGAGGTTTTCCTCAGGATTTCCTTTGTACTCAGTTTCCTGCTGCTGATGACTCTGTGGCCCAAATGTCGGCTATTTGGCACTCTACTGAAATTTGCCTTACCTGCTGCTCCGATCCAGTGCCGCTCTGGACATAGCCGGGAACTTCTGGGTAGGCAGCGCCGGCGTGATGACGTCATCTCCCGGCGCTCCACTACCCCTGGCTCGTGTGTGAATCCAGCTTCTTACCTTACCCATTCCAGAGACAATACCTACCTTGCCTGTTCCAGAATCTATACTTACCTTGCCTGTTCCAGAGACTATACTTACCTTGCCAGTTCCTGAGTCACTACTTACCTTGCCTGTTTCCAGTATCCTGCCTACAACTCCCAGCATCACCTTGTGGCCATTCTCCAGCCTACAGTTCCTGCAGAATCTTGTCGCCATTCTCCAGTCTACAACTCCCAGCAGCACCTTGTCGCCATTCTCCAGCCTTCTGTTCCCAGCAGCCATTGTCTCAAGTATCCAGCCTACCATTCCCAGCATCCATCTGTGCTCGTATATCTTCCAGACTTTCAGCCTCCTCCTAAAGCATATTCGTAAGTACCCCGGCCGTCTAGGCCATATTTATTACACCCCACTTTCCCCATCTAAGATGTCTACCTGGTATATCTCTATGGAAAGAAATTAAGAATGGATACTCTTAGGGACTTGATAGTACATGGATCAATTCTCTCATATGAAGACTAAACCTACCATGCTGATATGTATAGATACATACAACTGAGGCATGACTTTCATGGCACAAATACCAACCTGCCTAAGCATCCTTTAATTGGTATATTGAGAAATCAAGGGGTGCAGGGTCTTACATCAAGCTTGTATGCTTGATTAATACAAACAAGGAACCCAACACAAAGTGAAACAGTGATGAGCAAGTAGTCTAAATATATACCTTAGCTTCAACAAGAAGATAGGGAAGGCTAATTAAATTTTATATCCTGCACCAGGCATATGTAACCCTACAAATATTCAGACACATTAGGAAAGCAGAGGTATTTTGTCTAAAATGTCATCAACCCAATGTTGACTTCTGGCACCAGATATGGTCATGCCTCATATTCAATATTATTGGAGAAAATGAATTTAATTGATCTTTTTATTTGTTGTATTCAATTAGATCACCGGACATGAAGTTAAGTTCTTGAAGACATTTCTCTAGTCATCCAACTGACTTTCTCAATTCAGAATGACTTGTACAAGAATCTGTGGCAATTACGTACCCTGGAAAATCCTAATTAGCATTTCCCAGCCAGATGATAAGGGCCTGATTGCATAGTGGCTAAGAGGTGCCATGTATTTAGGGACACCTGATTGCAGTGATGTAATATCCTGAGGACGGCTCGTTCAGGGCTGAAACGCGTCTACACATTTTAATGTTACAATACTTGTTACGTTTTATCTAAGTGTGCCTCCCCTGCTTTCTATTATCTATATTGTTTTTGGAGTGACAACCGGGCATTAAAGACTCTATTGGATTGGTGTGCTGACATTTTTGCATTCTATTTACATATCTGGTCTGAAGCACCCATGCTCTCTACTACGTACTGGTTGGTACATGCTCGACTAACATCTGAGATAGAGGAACAAGACCTGCTCAGGGCGGAGGTAAATACCCTGAAATCCTTTTACCAAATAGATGCTACTCGGATATTGTTCTCCGACTCCACCACTAAATTGGAGGCTCTGTCCAAGGATCTATATGCACGGCTGCTGAAGCTGAAAAAGAGGGAAGTGGACTACTACCTACACGGAACGTACCTGTCAGACTATTTCAGAGTAAACCAAATACCACAAGGCTTTCGGGTGAGGAA
Source organism: Hymenochirus boettgeri (assembly GCA_019447015.1). Taxonomy (NCBI): domain Eukaryota; kingdom Metazoa; phylum Chordata; class Amphibia; order Anura; family Pipidae; genus Hymenochirus; species Hymenochirus boettgeri. The sequence continues at coordinate 202,585,782 of CM033470.1, read as the reverse complement.
TACTCCCACTATTGGAAGGTATGATCGGGCCTTTTGCAGTAAATAGTGCGGGATCCTAAACAAATGCTTGTTTGACTTATTGCTTTTTGAGTATATGGTTGGCTGGTGGGTCGAAAAACCACCTAGACGTTTTAAAAGGATCTATGCGAGAAAACCAAGAGACACTGTGGATTCATTTGGAGATTCACCAAACACAGACACAGTGACAATACCACTAAGAGATCCAATGAAAACATGCATCCTAACTCCTCTTCTTTTTTTCAGGGGGTTACCACCCGACTGGAAAACGCAGGAGGCAGAGGCCACATCCCAGATGGGGGTGGGGGTACAGGGTTAAGGGGACGTCCTCCGAGGAACAAGAGACAATTTTTAACCTTAGCAATCAAATGTTGACTGTTGGGGAAATAACCCTTTTGGAAAAGGGACTCTTTTGTACCCACCCCTAAATTTAATTTGTTTGATATGGACTTGGACTTGTTTAAACTTCAACAAATTTAAAGTTAAAAGATTTCTTTAAGGAATCTAGCAATGTATCTGTTGTCCCTGTGGATAAATTTAAAGAGTAGCACGTTTGACCCACCCACTGTCCCAGCTGCTATAAAGGTCTTTCACATGATGAATATGAGCGCTGGCCAGATTCAGAAAACTCAGTCCAGAAGCGCATTATCATAATCGGACTGAACGGGAGAGAGAGGCTCTCAGGACCTTAAAAGAGGATAAAAACCTCGATTTTAGAGCAGCGGACAAGGGGGAGGGGGGCACAGTGCTCCTCAATCGAGATTTCTATGAAAAAGAACTGCTCTCCCAACTTGATGATGGGGAGGTTTATTTTAAATATGAATATGACCCTACTAGTAGACTCAAAAACCAACTTGATTTAAAACTTCCAAATGGTTGGACTGCCGAGAGACAATGTGAGTTTCTTACCACAGAGTATCCCAGGTGCCAAACCATTTACACTCTCCCCAAAATTCATAAAGACTTGGTGAGTCCCCCTGGATGACCGAATGTGTCATCACATGGCTCCCTCTTTAAACCGGTTGCCCAATTTTTAGACAGCTTTCTGCAGCCGTTGGTTAAAGAAATGCCCTCATATTTAAGGGATAACCAGCAACTGATACAACTTATGTCCCTTCAGCAATATTCTATGGACAATATATGGCTTATGACCTGTGACGTCAAAAGCCTATATACCATCAGATTAGGCATAGAGGCTTGTCGGGAAGCATTTGTGGCTTCCAACCACCAGGGCCCTCGAGTAAGTTCTTACTTGATCTATTAAGAGTTCATTCTGTCCAATAATTATTTTTGGTTTAAGTCTGAATACTATATACAACGCACAGGGATCGCGATGGAGTTCAACTTCCTTGTTTCCTTTAATTTCCCATTTGCCTATTTACATTATGCTGCTATGGGTTTACATTTGTGTTTTGCACTCTTATCATACAGTGTATAGCTAAAAATACCTTGTTTCTTTCTTGTTACCTTGTTCTTCTGTGATTTCCCTAATTGGTTTTAGGGTTTGGAAATATTTGTTTCCATTTTTATAGATTAATTGATTTTATCTTTGATGTGTTTCCTTGCTTGTCAACTGGGTCCTATTTAAAGGGGTGTGGTCCAAAAATGACTTTAGGTAAATTAATGGAATTGCTCTCCTGAGAATTTTTGCAATTTATTTTCATTGTTTCATGTGTTTCCTTGCTTGTCAACTGGGTCCTAGTTAAGGACACCTGATTGCAGTGATGTAATATCCTGAGGACGGCTCGTTCAGGCCTGAAACGCGTTGATACATTTTAATGTTACAATAAATGTTATGTTTTATCTAAGTCCCGTGAGGGTGCAACCCCTTTGGAAACTACAACTCCCAGCATGCTTTATTGCTGGGAGTTGTAGTTTTCAAACATCTTAATTGGCAAATACTTGCAAATAGGGGTAAATCCTCCTTTATTTGTGCATACAGTATGCACAAATAAAGAAGGTTTTACTCTTAATTCTAAGTATTGTGTGCCCTGGTGTCCCTGTGCTATTCTCCTACCTTGTCCGCAAAGTGAGAGGCGCCGGGTAGTGACGTCATCCAGAAGCGCACTGAAGATGCGGATCGCGCGGCTGCCGGACAAGGCAGGAGAAAGACTGACTCGAGTATAAACCGAGGTAAGATTTTCAGGCTTTTTTTAAAACCTCGGTTTATACTCGAGTATATACGGTATATATTCTGATGACGGCCCTCTAGTGGGCGGAAACATGTTAACTGATAATCTGGTGAATAAACACCACATTTTTGTTTTCATTAAGTCCCGTGAGTGCGACCCGTTTTTTGATTGTATATATATATATATATATATATATATATATACATACACACACACACACACATACACACACACACAATACAGGAATTGTGGAAGCACTCCAATTAGGCTAATTTACATATTATCTGCACACTGGCATACTTTATAAACCAAGGAGTTTTAGTATACATTACTGTGATCACATGAATGAAAAGCCTGTGATCACAGGAATGTATACTAAAACCCCTTTGTTTATAAAGTATGCCAGTGTGCAGATAATATGATATTGTAGGGGGCCTAGGAATGTGCATTGATTATCTCTCTCTCTCTCTCTCTCTCTCTCTCTCTCTCTCTCTCTCTCTCTATATATATATTTCCCACATATTAAAATACATTCATACAACAAATGAACGAAAAAGGAAGAGTAAGAAACTTACTTTCTCAACACCAACCGCTTGCTAACTGTTCTTAGAGTGTGGCAGTAAAACCTAGCCAGCTGTATATTCTCAGGATTTTGTGCCAAAACACAATGTGCAGCCTATGAAACGTAAATTAAATGGAATGATCACTACATATTTACAGTAAAATGTACAAATTAAATGACACAACACACATATACAGCCAGATTATTAATGCAGGTAACTAAGACCTACACAAGCCACATTACCAGGTCAAGAAAGGCAGCGGCAAAATAAATAAAATTCAAATCTACCAGCATTGAAATGGTAAAGAATAGTACTATATGCTAAGCAAGTAATAGTAAATATTCATAACACAAAAACAACGTTTAAGGGTTTTAAAGAACTGCTTTGTTGTCTTCAACCCTTTATGCCTTTGAGATGAGAGAATGTTCACATTTCTTTATGGTTTTTATATAAATGGCATATACTATTTTTAATTTATGTTATTAATAAAAATGTTTAGACCACATCTTCACTTGTTGGATACACTTATGTATTGTGAACTATAGTGCATATAAAGTTAAAAAAGGAGTTAAATGAAAAGTACCTGGGATGGGAGGTGCCCCAGTTAAGTGCTGGCCATCTTGGATTATGTCTGCAGTCAGGTAAGCTCCGCCCCCTGAGATTTGCTGGACCTCGTCCCAGGCTTAGGTCAAAAAATCCTGTAGCAGTTACCGACTTGGTAACTGTTAAGACTCTGTGCGCGCGCGTCATGACGTCACTCGCTCGTGTGAGCTCAGCGGGAACTGCTACAGGATTTTTTTACCCAAGCCTCAAACGGGGTCCAGCAAATTTCGGGGGCAGATCTTACCTGACTGCAGACATAATACAAGATGGCCAGCACTTTACTGGGGCACAGGTACGCCCTGGGGTCAGGGTGCATGGCTATTTTAAGCCAAGATGGGCTATTAGTTGTACTAGCAACAACATGAAAGCCTTCTTTGTTACAGAATTTATTACTTACATATACTAAATGCAACTTACTAGAGAAGAACTTTTCAATGTATAGGTGTTTCTAGGGAGAAAAGCTTTCACATTAGGATTTTAAAAAATTAAGTTTAGTTCTCCTTTAACTTACCTGTCAGACAGATAAAAATTACTTATTGCATCAAAAACACTATTGGGGTAAAGGAGCAATAGCAGCTGATACCGCATCTTCATCACACTTTTATTTCACCAAATTGTTTGCCTTACCTGGTACAGAAAATTTAGTCTCTGAAAAGCTTCCTTATCTTTAATTTGAGTTGTCATGGTTTATTACTTTTACCATATGATGAAGTTTGTCTCTGCAAACCAAGTGAAAATATATTTGTAACTGTACTTTAGAAATACATTTCATTTACAATAAACACTCACAGATAGTTGTTTTAAATGAGAAATAAACAAATCGGCACTCTGGGTTGCAAATGCATTTGTACTTTTTGATTTTTCGGTCAGGAACAGCCCTTTAAAAGGCATTTACACCTTTTTTTTTTTTTTTTAAACATATCTTATAGCTTTCGCCTACCTTCTCCAACTGGCACATACATATGAAACCTTTAGGGAAGATCAACCCAGCTCCACATTTTGTTAAAGGGCATGTCCACCCTTTAAAAAAGCCTTTTTATATGTTGTAGGGCTTGCTCCCCCAGCCCCAACCGCATTAATCTTATTTGCAGAAACTCCCCCGATCTTTACTTACCTTCCCTCTATCCTCTGCCGCACTGCCCGGCCTTCTGCTTGCATGGAAATGCAGGCAGGGGGCCGGACCGGCAGCCGCGTCTGTGATTGGCTGAGAGTCAGCCAATCATGGACACGGCTGCTGTCAGTTCAGGACAGCGGAGGATAGAGGGAAGGGAAGTAAAGATTCTGCAAATAAATTAATGCGGTTGGGGCTGGGGGAACAAGCCCTACAATATGTACTAAGGGTTTTACGCTAGGGGGAGGGAGACCTTGTTGAGGCAGGGAAATAGCAGGGACCGGATGACTCAGTGCACTTTCCTGGACTTAGAACAGGTACAGCAAGAAAACCATTTGGAGCTGGGATGTAAGGTAGGGATTTTATTACACCACAGAGTGGGGCCAGTAGTGGGGGAGATTATAGTTTTGGGGGTGGACATGCCCTTTAACATTTCAACTGAACTCCAGTGTGTGCAGGACTCATTCAATATCCTCCAGTAGCATCCCTAGAATACAGGGTGAGCAATTAATTTTTACAGAGGGTCTCACAAGAAACTTGGACTGTTGTGATGGGCCGGATCAGTAGGTTCAACATAATTTTCATTACAGTAATTTTCATTACAGTGATTGCAATTTTTAATAGCTGTGTAATATTTTAGATCCATTCAAATTAACTTAATCATTTTTTTTTAAAATAAAACTTAATAAAAAAAATCAATTATCCATTAATTTATAAAGGAAGACTTTTTTGGCTACAGGTCTAGTAGTGGGGGCCAGTCAGGCGCAGCCAACAGGACATGTGTGATACGCTAATAGAAACAACATGGTGCAAAGTTGCAGGTGGGAGATAATGTATCGAACCTGACCTAAGCATAGCTCCATGTACTGGTTATATATTTTACACTAGTGGACCTATCAAAAAGTGAATTATGGAGGGGAGTCCTTTCTATTTAAGGTAATAAGCCTGGGGAAAAAGGCAAAAGACTGAGAAAGGAAAAAAACAAACAAGGCAATAGACATCATTGACGGTTGAAGATATACAGGGAGATTCATTAAAAGTTCTTAATGTTAAAAATGGTGCTAATTTTACCCCAACCAATCAGATATTATTTAACATTTGAAAGCTAACCTCTGGTTGGTTGGGATTTGAATAAGAAACTGGTGTATTGCAATAGGTAAACCGCTTTGGGCCACTGAAAAAACACCGCAGACAGACTCGTACATACCCCTGGCACATAATTCAGTTGAGTCCAGCCTGGCCCAAATTGGTTTTGGGCATGCAAGTTGGCACCAAAGTCTGCAAAATAGCCATTTTTGCACATTTGAATAAGAAACTGGTGTAGCTCACGATTGTCACTAACATGGAAATTGCTGGAATGCGAATATTCCAGCGATTTCCTATGTGATTGCGCGTCCGTTCACGTTTTGCATCTTTTCATGACATTGCATTCTTTTTCTCTTTGTAAATAGCAAAAACGCATGCTAAACAACGTACAGAAATCGCGCTTGCGCCTTAGAGAGGTGTACAGGCGGCTTCTTGATTACAAAGGATTGCTGTAATCCATCATGTCTGTCACATGAAAATGGACATATATTCACAACATGCCACATTAGCGAACTTTACTGCATATACAATTTAGTAAAAGTATTAATAATAATAATAATTACGTTAAAATAAAAAGTACCAGAGGCAGGGAGGTAGGATACTAACCTGGTTGATGCAAACCAGATGTGGTGCTTCCCAATATCATTTATTTGAGAGGTGGGAAAATCCAATTCTACCACCCTGCCACAGGAATCTGGTTTCTAATAAGCAAGTGTTTACAATGTAGTTTTCCATTTAATTGTTGCACATAGGCAGGTTAATTAGTAACTTGTAATAAACGTTGTTAAAGCAGACCTCCTATTTCCCCCGACAGGCCAGCACGTTTCCACTTGTCTTAGAGTGGGGCTTCTGGCAACACTTGTATTCGTTTCCGCCGAATGGACAACGTCATTTCCGGTGGTGCAGCAGCCATTTTGTCTTTCTGCAAAGATCCCATCAGACGTTCCGCTCGTTGCAGTTCCTCGTGCTGTTGCGCTTGATTCCAGAGAGTGAGTGGTGGTGCTTTGACAGCTGTAATACTGGACCCCAACCAGGACTGGAACGCTTGGTGCCGGTGGAGGGCGCAAGGCAGCTGGGGATAGGTCGACTGTCAGTGAGCACAACAATCTACTGGCAGCTAGGGATGTCGAGCGAGGAGAGTTACCTGGCCATTTTGCGCTATCTGACCAACGAACGAGAGCCCTATGCTCCGGGCACAGAGGGTAATGCTAAGAGGAAAATTCGCAAGGCAGCTGCTTGCTATGTGGTCAGGGCGGGCATCTTGTTTTATCAACGCAAGCAGAGAGATAAGGAAGGATTCACTGAGCTGGAAGTGGTCCTACAGCCTGAGCGCAGGAAGGGGCTGATAGAAGCAGCGCACATTGGCATTGATGGGGAACATCTGACCCGGCACCAGACATGGCACGTTTTGTCCCGGACCTATTGGTGGAGAGGTGAGAGCCGGTCAGTGATTGTGTAGTGCTTCCTACTGTTTCCTGTCTTTGGCTCACATGTTATCACTACTGTGTGCAGGTTCACCATTTCAAATATAGAACTGTAGTAGCATCTTATGATGTCGAACCTTGGCACTATAGTGGATGTTTAAAGGGCATCTATACCGAAAAATAGGTTATTTTTTACTGACCCTAACTGGAAACTATAATTCTTCCTAACCACCACTGTATCATTTTTTAGTTGATATGCCCCCTATTTCTTTAGATATCCAATCTAAAACTTATATTTCAACTGTCAATCAAGTTCCTTGCTCTCAAAAACTATTCTTCTGTGAGTAGTTTTTCTGTAGCTGGAAAGGTGACAGTTTTGACAGTTGGAATGCTGAGTGCAGGCTTAACAGTTGGTTTGTGGGGGAAAAGTCAGGTTGGATCGAAGTGGGAGCGGTTAAAATAGGGAGCGGGGATACTTCTCCTAAACAAAATGGGTGCTGGATTAAAGGCATGCAGCAACACACGCAAATCAGAGTAAGTGCTACTTACATGTATTCAATTATAGATTAAGATGCGGCCAAGTAATTTTTTCAGTATAGCGTTCCTTTAAAGTTGTGGGAGTTTTCATTTTCAAATACCTGGAGTGCCAAGATTCGACATCACAGGTTAGTTAGTACTTGACTTGCCAAGTGTACAGGAAGAAGCCTTTGCTGCTTCAAGATATAGTTGCTTAGGGTGTCCAGTAGCAAGAATGGGACGTGTAGGAGCTAATCAATTATGACAATGTGCTCATCTCTTGGTATTTGTAACAAACCATTAGCTAGGAATGTCATTTGTCTGCCAGCCATTGTCAAAGGTTTATGAAGGATGCTGGGTACAGTACTCCATTAGATTGCAGATGAGAGAATTTACACTTGTCACTAAAATGAAATGACTAAAGCTAGGTACACACAGTACAGATTTCTGAAAGATGACAGACAGGTTCTGAACATCATAGGGAGAATGCTCAGGACTGTGTTTTTCCATTGGCCGCACTAGACTCCTCTATAGGGAGTCTAGCGTGGCTGATGGAAATTTTCTGTGTTTCCCGAACAAGCGTTCAGCGGCTGCACGCTCGTTCAGGAAACAAACGTACACACATAACTATAAAGCCCCGATACCGGCGGATCCGACGGTATCAGGGCTTTAGCGTTACTGTTTGTACCCAGCTTAACACAGTGATGATGCACCTTGACACTCCAGATGCATTCTGCAACCAAGAAATGCTGGAAATGAATTTTGTGGAGAGGTTATGTAAGGGTTTGATTTGTATTGCTACTGATGGTCCATATGACGGATTTAAAAAAAAACCCCAAAAAACTAATGTTTTTCTCTCATTAATAAAATAGAATTCTAAATGAAGTGGAATGATGTTTGTGTTTTTTGTTGCTTTTTGTACTTGACAACGTAGTTTTAAAATAATTGTGCTTTGTATTTTTGTTTTGGCATGATCGTAGACAAATGCTGTCTTGTGATTTTTTTTTTCTTGCGAAGTAATTGGTTGCATTTTTCATAACCAATTACAGAAGTTGTTCCTTAAAAAAAATTTCATACATAACTCCTTTATTAGAAAAAAGAGAGAACCCGCGTATGTAAATATTGATGCTATGAAACTCATTGGTACAAAACTTATTCATTTTACTCCTATTTCATTGATGATATACATATCTGAAAATGTTTGTTTTTCTTTTTGTGCTAATGTAAGATTCACCAACAGCCAAACAGACCAGAAAGAAGACTAAAAGCTATAGCCTTTTTAAAATTTTGCTTAAACTGTAAAACCATTCAGTAATAAAAGCATCGGTTTTTATACGTTTGGCTGTGCAAGATGGTTTAAAGCTTTTCATGTACCAGCTCTCCACAACAGTCACAGTTTGTAATGCAACCTCCTGAGAAAATGAATTGCCCACCCTTGTTCTGTGTGATTGTTTTCACAAAAATAGGGGCTTTTGGTTAAACCCAATCAAAACATAATATTTTTTAAAAGCTAAAGAAAATCCACAACTGGGGGGGGGGGAATATGAGCACTGCAGTGCTTGGTAAATTTTGCCGTAATATCTTTACTAAAGTAAACAGTCCAAACTGAGTATGGCGAGGCTATAAAATGGGTGGGCAGACACAAGGGGCTGTTTACTGACTGCTACTATAGAGTAATTGACTTTGCAATGTTATTCTATTTTAGGTAAAAATATATATTTTAGTTTACATAGCCTAAGGTGGTTTTACTTTCTAATATCTGAAATTAGAAGCATTTTTGTTCTCTTTAATCAGGTATTTTAAAACAAATGAAAGATTACATCAAAGACTGCAGCAAATGTCAGGAAAGAATGGACCGATCTCGATCTAGTAATGATCCTAATGACATGATAGAGGAACTTGGTTTAGATGTCCGATCTGACAGTAATGAGACAGATGATGAAAGCAACAATCCTGCGTCCAATGCAAATCAAGCTCACAAATCTTCTAAAAAGAAACCAGTGGCAAAACATGAACTAGTGTTTGTATGTTATTACCTTCTTAATTTCATAATAAACTTCTTGCAGCCACAGACTACTGCTGTCTGTTTACTTTTCGGCATGCTGTATGTATATATATCATTGAAAAAACTTTCCCATTTAGCAGATGCCCGTTTTGTTTCATATACTGATTTATATGTATGATATGGTTTACACTAGTAACACATAGGTACAAGAGCACATTCAACCTATGAACAGGTCCTATAAAGAAATATGCAAGCATGTATAGAACATAGTTGTGTGTACATTTCCTATAAGAATTCAAGGACTATTGAGAAGATGGTTGTCTCACACTTGAACTAGGTAGCATATTCCTCCTAATTATTCATGGAAGATAAAACCTCTTAATATAAATTAGTTTACCTTCAAGTGAAATTTAATATAAGAATTTTTAAAGATTATTATGCTGTTACAGTGAATGTTTAATCCCCTCGGCACTCACCACATTCATATAAAATATTTTGATTAATATCTATTTGCTATGAAAGTTTGCACTCCATTCTTTCCTTTTTTAAATACATTTAGTATAGAAGTGTGTGCAGATATGTTCTATAAACAGAGATGTACTGCAGGCAAATGACAAATAGTTTACAATCTACCTTTTGTTGAACTGCTGTGCACTGCAGTCCTTTATACTGATGGTCCTGTAAACTGTATGCTGATCTTTGTCAATATATAGGTTTAGACATACAATAGCACACACAACGCCCAACCGAATGCCCATACATGAACTAATAGTCGGCTGAAACTTTTGCCAGGCAGTCGCTGGTAGGACATTGTGTGCGCTATTACACGTTTGTTCGAGCTTTACAGTACTTCATGCATGCTATATAGTAGCAAACTGTAAGTAGTAAGGGGCTGATTTTTTTTCATAATTTTGCCATACATCATGCATGTTTACTCAACCTGAATGGTGTTAAAGTTCTACATTACATGCTAATTGCTCTAATACACAGCTATTTTTTATTGTCGGTTGTGGTTGTTGAACATTCAATTTTAGTATTGATATGCACCAGTAATTCCAGTAAGCATTTGTTTGATTTTAGGTTGACAGTAAAGGAATCTTAAAGCAGTCTTCTTCTAAACATGGACAAATAATCTTGGACCAGTTGAATCAGCAACGACTAAGTAATCAATTTTGTGACGTGACCCTTCTCATCGAAGGAGAGGAATATAAAGCTCATAAAGCAGTTCTGGCAGCCAGCAGTGAATACTTCAGGGATCTTTTTATTGAAAAGGGAGCTGTTTCCAGTCATGAAGCTTTTGTGGATCTTCCAGGTATGGAAGCACATCACAAGTTTAAGAGAACTGATAACTTCAGTGTATAATGTATTAATCGTGGATTCTTTCACATAGCAAAGCCACTAGTCACTTCTTCATGCTTTGTATTTTTAACACAACAGAGTAACAACAGATTATTAAAAAGTAACTATTCACTTTTTACGGCTCCGAAGAAGCAATTTAAATTGCTTAACACTGCTACTCGCTCTACATCTTCCTTCTGTGGAAAATTGGCCTGATGAGTAACTTACAGGGGGCCCATGCATGCACCAAATTCCTCTTGCACAATATTCTGGTTACGTGTGATTTTAGAACGTATTCGGATGTCAAGCCGAAGCCGTGAATTTCCCCCCCCCCCCCTATTCCTTGTGCTAGGAAACCTTTACCGGACCAGTACCAATCAAATTATACTGGGATTGTGTGATCTAGATTGTTGCCTGAATTGTACAGAAAATGCGGCTCTGTCAAAACTTTTTTTTATTCCAGTCTGTCATCATAGATTAGATGGCAGATCCAAATAGAATCTGTTATTTGCATTAAAGGGCAAGTCCAGCCCTAAAATGAAAACTTACATACAGGTAAATCAGCCCCCAAAACCCTAAAGGGTAATAGTTTGAAATGTGAAATATATAAGTCTAACTTGAAATCCTGCACAATGTCCTGTTGCCCCAGTTTCTGCTTCCTGGTTCTTCCAGTTAGTAACTGTCAGTTATGGATTTGACAGTTGACAACACAGCCAATGACTGAATGTTAATCCCCTGTCTGCCTCTTCTGAGCATGCCCAGGCTCAGTACAGGCCACTAAATTGCTCAGTTTCCACGAGGCATCCAGAAGCATAGCAGGCATACAGAAATGATATATCAACATATTTTAAAGAGGCCGTTCTTTCTAAAAGATGTTCTTATGAGGGTGGAGTTGTCCTTTTAACTCCTATATATTCACCCAGCCAAGCTCCTCATACAATGTGGTGATCAATTACTATGTTTCTGATGATGAACAATGGTACATCTATGTTGTTTTTTAATGGCATACACGTGTGACAATCATGAAATCTAATTGGATAAAAAAAGACTTAATTAGATGAGATTCTGTGTAATTCTACCATATTTTTTTTAAAAATATTTTACAGGATTCTGCAAATCCAGCTTTCTTCCATTGCTTGAATTTGCTTATACATCTGAACTCCGCTTTGATTTTTGTAGCATGGCTGAAGTGTCAATGCTAGCTAGACACCTTCTAATGAATGAAGTGCTAGAAATATGTGAATCTGTCCACAGACAAATGGAAACAAATCAGATAAACTTATACCAAAAGGTTGATATGGAGACTTTGGCATGTGGAAAAAAATTGGTTGATAACCATGTTGTGCAGCTACAGAGAATAGTAGATAATGCACCACCACTACTGGCAGATGCAATAAACTGCCATAAAACAATTGATGTAAATGAGTGCTTAGAATGTGAAGTTGTGGATGCATCTGAGACTGTCGCAAACACAATTGATGATGGTATTCCTCAACCTTCTGTGAAATCACCAGTGCAACTAGTCAGTCATGAAGTTCCCATCAGCTCATTGTCTGGCACTACAGCCCTATATGTTTCAAATGTGCCTTCAGAACTTCAGCCTACTGTTATTATTCCAACAGTATTGGATGTATCAGATGTTCAGGCTGATTCTCCGCAAACTGTGTGTATAACACAAGAGGTCAGTGTTATTGCAGAGCACACCAATTCTGTTGGATGCGACATAAAAGCATCTGATGCTAAATTGCCAATTGTTTCCTGCAATGCCACTGAACAAAAGTTACCAGGACCTGATACACAGACAGATGTTGGCTTAAAAGAATTCAGTACCTCAGGTGCAAAAGCAGATCCTCCAATTAATATGGACATTATTGAAGATCAACCAGTTTCTGCCATTGCTGTAGAGAACACTTGCACTGAAGATATGGTTATTGAAATCACAGATCCAGAGATAAAGATTAGTGAAGCACCCAAAAGAAAACGTGGTAGACCTCGGAAGACACTTGAGGTGAGCTGTAAAAAGAACACTCAAGAGACTTTTCCATTTGTCGACAAAAGTTATTATAAAGGCAAACTACGTGATCGTTTGCTTGCAGAGGGTGATTATATAAAAATGCACAAGGGTCAAGGAAAGTTTAAGAAAAGAAAGACATATCTCAAATCTGCAGTTCAGCAGGTAAGATACTTTTACTCGTTTTCTCATACGAATTTTCTGTTCATTGTGGGAGACAATTTAGGTATTGCACCTGTTTTGTTAGTATAGACAAATTAGGATGAATTAGAATTTTAAACTGAGACAGGTTTTTTTTTGCTTTTTCCTATTCAGACAGCATTAACAACTCTAAAGAAAGGGAAAAGTTATGTGTGCACAGATCATCACCCTGCAGGTGAAAAACTCTTCTGAACCTTTTTAGCAAATTAGACCCCTCTGAGATGCAGGACGGATTGCAACACTGTTTATATCAAGCATATAATCTGTGAACACACAGAGTAGCTAACTATTATTAGGAGAAATAAATGGCAACAAATGTGAAAAAAAGGTTTCTAAGCCCACACACAGTTAAAATTCAATGGTCTGGGTGCACATGCCCCAGACCCTTCGCAAAGAAAATCCCAGCAATATCATAGTTATTCGGTTCAGAGGATCTTTAGAGTGTAACAGTAACTCGCCACTCATTTAGGGTGGCTCAGGTGTAGCTTGCTCCAAGCCCGTCGCTACGGCCAAACATAATCCATGAAATCCACCAAGTAGGAGCGTGCACACTGAGAGATAAAGAATGAAACTCCAGCTAGTAAAATCAAATCATACTTTATTGGTTATCAATAGACATCTGGACCACGCGGCTACCTGGTGTTTCGTGCCTCTTGCGCACTTAATCATAGGAAAAGACGGCGTCCTACTTGGTGGATTTCAAGCATTAACAACTCCTACCAACTACAGCTCACTAATTAGTATGAGGAGAGGAATTTCCCTCTCCTTTTTGTGAAAAAAAATGTTTACAAATTGTGTTTCATTAACATCTTTTACAACATTCTTTTCTTCTGACCTGACACTGAAGGCTGCAATGAGATTGCTTCAACGAGGAAGAAAAAAAAGAAAAATGGTACCAAGAAAACAAACGAAAGATATAGAAGCACTGTTTAAATGTAATGACTGTGGAATGATGTTTCAACGCCGATATGCTTTGATTATGCATAGTGTGAAACATGAAAAGACAAAAGAATTCAAATGTCCGGTAAGTTACCATTAATATTGCATTTAACTGGTCGTCACTAGTCGCTATCATTTCTCCTTCGCAATATTTGCTACTGTGATTTTCTGTTTCGCAATACTTGTTACGGACGTTTCTCCTTCGCTATACTGTGAAGATCTGCCCTTTCTTCTCTAGCTCCACTACAAAATTTCTCATGCATGCCCTTATAATCTCTAGTCTGGACTACTGTAACATTCTGATACTTGGTCTCCTGGCCTGTCATCTTTCTCCAGTTTATTTTAAACTTAGCAGCTCGGATCATCTTGCTCTCCTCCAAAAGAGAACCCACAACCCCGATACTGCAGTCCATAGGGTGGCTTCCCATCAAACAAAGAATCATATTCAATACCATTATTTTAACCTTCAAATCCCTTCGCTCTACTGCACCTCCCTACTTATTATTATTATAATTGTAGATTTATGTAGCACCAACATCTTCCATGGTGCTTTACAGTTGCATTAATATACATGAGAAAACATACATGTTAAATACAAGGGTAGTGCAATTAATACAAAGTGCAAATTATTAAAGTGCTGGTCCAGCAGCATTCAATATGGTAAGTTACAATATTACTGTGGTACAATAGGAAGGAGGGCCCTACCCAAAAGAGCTTACAGTTTAGAGGAGTTGGGCATAAAACATAAAATGAAGCAGATCAGTAGGCTGTAAAAGTTGTCAGTGGATTATAACTAGCGGGATAACAATGGGTCAGTAAGAGGAGTAGAAGTGTCCATGTCCAGATTGTAACCTTGCCTTAAGAGGTGAGTTTTGAGGTTGCGTTTAAAGATATGAAATGATGGCGAGTGACATATAAAGCAAGGAAGGGAGTTCCAGAGCACAGGGGCAGCATGAGAGAAGTCCTGAATTCGGGCTTGGGAAGAGGTGATTAGAGTAGATGAGAGGAGAAGATCATTAGCAGATCGGAGGTTATGCCTTAGGTAGTATCTGTTTATCTGATCAGAGATGTATGGTTGGGGCTGAATTGGAGAGAGCATTGTAGGATAAGGTTAGCAGCTTAAATTGGATCCTTTGGGTAATGGGAAGCCAGTGGAAAGATTGACAGAAAGGGCAGTGTGTGAGAAGCAGAAAGAGAGGTGAATGAGCCTGGCAGCAGAGTTAAGGATTGATTTGAAGGGGTGCCAGCCAGTTGATTGGTAGACTGCACAGGATGCTGTTTGAGTAGTCCAGCTGAGAAATGATAAGGCCATCAAGTAAACTTTTGGTAGCATTCTGTGAAAGTAAGGGACAAATGCGTGAGATGTTTCTGAGCTGTAATCGACCGGAGTTAGAGTATTAATGTGGTGTTTAAAGGAAAGTTCTGAGTCAAAGGTTACTCCAAGGCATTGCACATAAGGTGTTGGGGAGATTGGTGTGTCTTTGATGTTGATAGTGTTAGGCAGGGGGTAGATCGAGAGGGAGGGAAAATGAAAAGTTTGGTCTTGTCCATCTTGAGTTTGAAAAAGTGAGAGGATGTAAAAGTAATGAGGTCATGGATGGAGATGTAAATTTACTTATCTTGTTGGCCCCTTATGTTCCTGGACATACCTTGCACTCCTCGCAATCTTCTCTACAAATCCCCTACGAACACTGCTTCCTCCCATATTTAACCATTTTCTCTTGCTGCTCCCTACTTTTGGAACTCCCTCCTCTCACTTTGCCAGTGACACATCCAGCAGCTAACTGCATAATTTTCTGCACAGAAAGAGTACAGAGCAACAGATGATGCTTATTCCTTTTCTTGATCTTAATGCTGAATCAATTAGCCATACAGTGACAGAGAAATAAGCTTTACTTTTATAGAATGGATAGTTTCTACATGTAGTCTGCCAGGGGGAGGGGCTGAGTGATTGACAGCCCTTTACTGACTAGCTCCACCCACCCTCTTTAGAAAGTATAACTCACAGCTAAAAAACAAGGTCTAGGAAGGTTAGAGAAGAAAAAAAAAGCAGATTTAAGATTGGTGGTAATTAATCCTAATTACTGTGTGATGAGTTAAAAAAGGATTTGCCTCAGTTTACATGTCCTTTAAAGGGCATGTCCACCCTTTATACAAACTTTATGTATATTATAGTCCATGTTCCCCCAGCCCCAAACGCTATAATTATACTCTCAGAAGGTCCCCTAATCATTACTTTCCTTACCTCTCTCCTTCGCCGCACTGCCCGGCCCTCTGCTTGCACGGAACTGCAAGCAGGAGGCGGGACCAGCAGCCTCTTCTGTGATTGGCTGAGAGGCAGCCAATCACGGACGCGGCTGCCGGCTGCTCAAAACGGCGAAGGAGAGAGGTAAGGTAAGTAATGATCGGGGGACATTCTGAGAATATAATTATAGTGGTTGGGGCTGGGGGAACATGGACTATAATATACATAAAGGGATTAACGCTAGGGGGAGGGAGACCAAAGCGGGTGGGAGAGGGAGGGGCAGAAGGGCTGCAGTGGGCATGCCAAACTTCTCGCGGAGGGGAGACAGGAGGCAGAGTCCTATATGGGCTCTGCTATCCTCCTGGTGGCCAGTTTTTGGGACTTTGGGAGGAGATTACAGTAGAACCATTTGGAGTTGGGATGTAAGGTAAGGATTTTGTTACACTACAGAGTGGGGCCAGTAGTGGGGGGATTATAGTTTTGGGTTGACATGCCCTTTAAAACTTTATTCATGTAAATTTAATGTATGTGTGTAATGGCTTGCACTTATCCCCAGGTTTGTATATTTTGTATTTTATAATGTACAGCGCTGTGTACCCAAGTGGCGCTATATAAATAAAATGATACATACATACTAGTCCACATTTAATAAGACTTGAATTAAAGGGCATGTCCACCCTAAAAATAATTTTTTAATATATGGTAGATACCCCCAACTGCCATGTTATTTCTTTAAAAAAACTATTAGAACTGTACTTGTAGCCCTTTTGCTTCCACACTGATCTGGCTGCCAACTTGCAAGCAGGGAGCTGGAGCAGCTGAGAAGCAGCCAATTACAGACGCAGCTGCCAACAATGGAGAGTGCCACAGGAACGAAGGGCTGTGTGGGGTATCTACCATATGTTAAAAGGATTTAACGCTGGGTGGAAGGACAAACATGGATGGATCCAGATGGGGGGGGGGGGGCATGTAGCTGTCTTTACTGAGGTTAAGGAAGAAGCAGGGACAGGATGACTCAGACACCTCCTACTATTCACTTTTTGGAACTTTGAACAGACATTACAGGAGAACCATAAGGAGCAGAGATCTATGGAAAGAATTTTAGTTTTGGGGCGGACATGCCCTTTTAGGAAAATTTTACTTGGATTTTCTTAGAGAAAAATGTAAAAAAACAAATCTATTTTTTTTTTTTTTTTAAAAAGTTCATTTGATTTTCTGTGTAATGAGGGACTGTATTATTGTTTGTCTAACTTCTAAGTTGTTCATTTTGGATTACCCTTTTTAGTAATGGATTGTATGGTTTAAACAAGCTTCTGATTTTCTGCATTCTGTTTTTGCATCCTACAGTTGTGTACAAAAGAATTTCAGTACAGGGCGTCATTACGTGCCCATTTAATTCGACACTCTAAAACAGGCAAATCGGATGTCAGTGTTGTTGAAGCGGATGTGGAAACGGCAAAGGGTATGACAAAGAGGCAATTTATTTGTGGTATTTGTGGAAGAACTCTACCTAAGCTATATTCTTTGAGAATACACATGCTTAAACATACTGGTGTAAAGCCACATGCCTGCAAGGTAATTGTTGGAATTATTGTATTTGTATTAATATTAACTAGCTTCTTTTCCTTTAAACTGGCTGAGATTCTTAGGCTGGCCTTAATTTATATGATACTAGCAAAATACCCACGCTTCGCAGCGGAGATGTATTCAAATAACCTTTTTAGTAAGAAAGCAATAATGTATCAAGATTGCTGTAATCACTCGGCACTTGATATCTTAAAGAAAGACAATTCAATAAGCTTTATGATAATGCAACACTCATTAACTTTAATTTAATATTATATTTTTTATTCAACAACAAAATTTTGGTGAAAATAACCCCCACCACCCCTCCCCGTCCGCCCCCAATACCCCCAATTATTCATCTCTGTCCACCCTCCAAACCCTTCCCCTTACACCTCAGCCAGTCCCCGCACACACCCTGAAATTTTGGTAAAAATCGGTCCAGCCGTTAGTGTGCAGGAGTTCAAAATTCTATTCCCCCCCCCCCCCCATTCACCCCCACCTTAAAAAAAATATTTTGTTAACCTTTTACTGGTATATGCATACAAAATTTGGTTGAAATCGGACCAACCATATAGATTTGTATAGCTTGTAAGCTAAGTAACCATAAGTCTGTGCAATGTCAAATACTCACCGTTACAGGTGGAATTTCGAAACGAAACCCGCTTAACTTTTGTAAGTAAGGTGCAATGAATGAGCCTGCAAAATTTAAGCCGCCTGCCTCCACGGCAAGTTGGAGAATTAGTGATGAGTGAGTGAGTGAGGGCTTTGCCTTTTATTAGTATAGATTATACCAAGTAAAAACAGTCTTAAGAGTGGTAAGGGTAAATATACAAAGATAAGGTAGAACATATATATAAATTATATTCACCTGGGTGCTTCCTATTGATTTTCCAAATAGAAACACATAAAGAATTTTCAGTGGAATTTTCAGTGGATTTTATTAATCACAACACAAATGTTTCGACCCTGTGCTTGGTGCCTTGACAATACAAAGTGGTGTACATGTGAGCAGTGGAACAAAAATCATACATAATTCCAAACATTGTGCCATACTCCTTACATTTCTGAATGATCGCTTGAACAGTGCTCCGTGGAATGTTCAAGGCTTTGGAAATCTTTTTGTAGCCTAAGCCTGCTTTAAATTTCTCAAAACTTTATCCCTGACCTGTCTGGTGTGTTCTTTGGACTTCATGGTGCTGTTGCTCCCAAAATTCTCTTAGATAACCTCTGAGGCCGTCACAGAGTAGCTGTATTTGTACTGACATTTGATTACACACAGGTGCACTCTATTTAGTCATTAGCACTCACCAGGCAATGTCTATGGGCAACTGACTGCACTCAGACCAAAGGGAGCTGAATAATTACGCACACCCCACTTTGCAGTTATTGATTTGTTAAAAATGTTTGGAATCATGTTTGATTTTCGTTCCACGGCTCACGTGTATACCACTTTGTATTGGTCTTTCTCATGGAATTCCAATAAATCCCAACATTTATTTTATTTTTTTGAATGAGTACTATTGAATTTCAGTTGTAATATTTTTAAATCTGCTATTTATAATGTTTGTATACTACTTTAAGTTTCTATATTAGTCCAATGTAGTTTAATAAATCTTTTCTTAATTAAGATCTTGTTTAGCCAAATCAAAAAAAAACAAAAACCTGCATTTAATGATGACTGTATAATCAACTCTTACTTCCTGTCATTTTGCCCCATGGACATCCTTTAATTGCTTAATTTATATGGAAACCTTTTGGCATTTTACACTCACGGCAATAAACATGTTTTTCTTTTTTAGGTTTGTGGGAAAACGTTTACTCATAAGCATGGTTTAAAGATGCATCAGGCTTTGCATGAGTCTCAGAAACAGTTCAAATGTGATATGTGTGATAAGTCTTTTGTGACTAATCGCAGTCTCCAGGAACATGTGAGCACCCATACAGGTAATGCAATTTTAATTTGTTAGATCTTAGTTCTAGGTCTGCTAGTCCTGTGTAAGCTTGCAATTTTCTGATCTGCATGCACCACAAAACAAACGCTAAATCTTGGTACATAAATGGTTTAATGCTGGTTAACCGGATGGTATTTTGAAGAAGCACCTGAAGAGTAATTTTTCACTTTTTTTTTTTTTTGATGTTTCATAAGTAATATAAGCAATAATACTGTATTTGTTTCTTATTCTACAGGAGAATCCAAGTACCTTTGCTCTGTATGTGGAAAGGCTTTCCACAGGGCATCGGGACTAAGTAAGCATGTAAAGAAACACAGGCCAAAGACTGAAACCCGTGGATATCAGTGTACACAGTAAGTTCAGTTTTCTATCTATGTTGCTGTAAACATTTCTATTTTATTTGTTGGCAAGCATAGCTGGGAATGCTTCCCTACTACTCATCCAGGAAGTAACCAGAAATTAGCAAGTTGGAAGTGAGGGGGAGTAAATAGAGAACCAGTATGATAAAAGGTGACTATGATTAAGGTGTAAACAAAAAGGAGGAAACCGTTGTCAGGAAATTGTTTTCTCTCCAGTAATACCCTCCAGCATACAATGGATCAGTTTCTGGTTCTGCAGCACTCACTCCTGGCAGTCAGATTGTGTACTGGTACAAAGTTGATATCTGCCTTAAACTTTTTTTTCCATTCTGGTCAGTGGAGTAAAGTGAATACAGAGTAATTACTTGAAGTTCCCAGGGAGCCTATCTAAATTCTGGGTGGAGGTGCGCCTATCTGTTATTCTCATATAGCAGAGACACCAGACTCCTGTAACACCAATCCAGACTATAAATACCAAACTTTAATTCTATATAACCAGAGGACTACATATATATTTCTTTTTGCTGTGTCTAGAAGTTCCTTGTTTTTTTGTATTGCCCCTATTGATTTTAACATTAACAATAGAGGCAAATAATAGTAAAGGAACTCTTTTTAAAAAATGTTTGTTATGCACCAAGAAGCATAGTACAGTTACTACCCACAGTGCAGGGGCTAAAAGCACAAAAGCCAGGCAGTATAAATCCATGCAAGATGTAATTAAAAGGATACATGTTGAAATAGAAAAATTATAGATGGGGCTCCAGCCCTATAAGGACAATACCGATAATAAAGTAAAACATAGCTTTTATTACTTAATTAAAACTGGACTCAATACACCAGGGGGAGGAGTAACATGATCTGACCTGTTTTGTGGAACTTCAGCTTCCTCAAAGACCACATGGTGTATTATTCGAAATGGTGACATTCATAGGGAGCGCTTATGAAAAGAAGCCTTCTGGGTGTATTCTCTTAATACCATTGCAACCATGGGTTGGAATTTTTTTGTTTAGTATCCAACCAATAGTGGCAAACTATAGCATTTGATAATAATAAGCAGTTTTAAAGGGCATGTCCACCCCAAAAATTACATTCTAATATGTTTTTGGCTTCATTACCTGTTCAATGCATTCTTCCTTTCTGCAATCTGAGCCTGAATTCCAGAGTACTGATGGATAAAGTTGGCTGTAAAGCAGTGAGCAGGGCTAAGAATCCCTGTAAAATGTTGATGCTTCCAGCCCTTTCTCAATGTGCCCTTTATGTGCCCATTCATGTGTACAGCTGCTCTTTCACAGAAGGACCCTGCTTGCTCTGCCTACTCCAAGTAACTTCCATTTGGAACAGCCTAGCAGTTTTCACTGTGTGGGAATAACAGACTTTCTCAAGCAAGGTAACTTGAGCTCCTGTGATTAGGAAAGTTCCGATTGGTGAGTAAATCACTGCTTTTACGATTCTCCCTTCATGGTGTGTGTGGAGGGGAACACTCCCTTCTCCCTTCTTGCTGTGTGTTGCTAAATTTGATTATTGGTTGGGGGGAGGGGGTGTTGATTGATTAGAACACAGCAAAGAGGGCGAAACATCCCCCACCCCCATAATAACATGGATCATCAGACAATAGGGAGAGAGATACTTTCCCCACCACTATATGTTCCCTTACCACCCCTAACCTTCCCCCTTCCTAAGTCACAGCAACCAGCACACACAGCATGGAGGGAGAAGTGATCTACTTCTCCAGGAGTCCATGTTAGCACATGGGTTTGTTTTTATATCTGCTATCACTATAGTAGTGTCTGGGTTACTTTAATATGTTGTTACAATTGACCTGTATTAACTGTTTGACAATACTTAATTGATTAATTGATGCATTGTTTTGTCTCTGCATTCCCCCTATATAATGTGGGGGTAGTAAGTACACCATGTGGTCTTGAGGAAGCTGAAGTTCCGTGAAACACGTCCGACCATGTTACTCCTCCCCTGGTGTATCAAGTCCGGTTTTAATGAAGTAATAAATGCTTAGTTTTACGTTATTATAGGTGTTGCCGACTTCTCCTAATTGGGCTGGAGCTCCACCTATATTTTTTTTTCTATTTGATACATGTTAAATTTTTACAAGTCATTTTCCCTTAGAAGTCCAGTATATTGGGCATGCACAATACCCGTTTGAAACGGGAGGAGGATCAATGGCAGCCCCCATGAGGCAACATTTAAACCCACATATCTTTCTTTTACTTGCCTAAGCTAGTGAAGTGTGTTTAAATATTTTAAATTAAATTCACACCCTGCTAAAAGAATAAGGACTTATATTTCAGAAACCTCTGATTAAAATGATCAATGTAAGTTTTTTTGCAAAGTTCCATGTTTGTGAAGTCCAGAAATTATTTTCAATACAGCAATCCTTCTCCTCACTTACTTGGTACAGCCATACTAGGAGCGTTTTATTTAGAAAGAGATGCTTTCAAAAAAGCAAGTAGAACGTGTTTAATCTAAAGATTTTCATTACCATTATTCATACTAATAATGTTGACTTTTTGCAGATGTGAAAAAAGTTTTGTAGAATTACGGGATCTGCAGCAACATATGAACAAACACCTTGGCGTAAAACCATTTGAGTGTGAATTTTGTGGAAAAAGCTACAGCTGGAAGAAAGATTGGTATTCACATGTAAAATCTCATTCTGTAACTGAGCCCTACAGGTGAGTGCACTTTTTCTAAAAGAAGTAAGTCGAAGTAGTAGTTTTAAGTCCATAATATATGGCAAATTTTGGCAAAGCTGTGTAAATGCTTTCAGCTCAGTTACATGACTAGATTCCACTAACCAGCAGCAATACCTTTTTGGAGTTAAAAAAAACTCCAATTAAAACAAAATTGGTTAATGAAAGAAATAGGTGCTAATCTGTGGTGCCTTCAATTTATAGTTTTGGCTGGACAAATCCTGGTAGCCAATGACAATAGAAATGTATTTATATTGGCTATATTTTTAGTGGTTTGATAGTTGGCTGCCTAAAATACAGTTAATTCTTTGGAAATTCTTCTGGAAGTGGTATAAAAAGTTATATCTGGATATTATCAAATGGACAATATCTGCATTTAAGTCGGAATATTTTACATCATTGTGTATAGGTAATTCTGCAAGTACAGCTTACTGTTAGTTTGGATCAATATGTTTGATTTCCATATTTATAAGGATTATGGGTAGTTGTATATGTTAAAGGGCATATTTGCCCCCTCAAATGAAAAATGATATATATAGGTAAATCTCCTCCAAACCCAAAAACCACAATAGTTCAAGAGCTAACAGATGTAGTACTAACATGTTATGCAGCAAAATTTTGTTCTTTCATTTCCACCTACCACTCAAAAGCTTTTTGAGATTATGAGCTTGCACGTGCTCAGAGGCATAGATGTCAGCTGTCAATCCATGACTGACAGTTGTTAATCGAAAGAACCAAGAGGCAGAATGAGAGGTAAAAGTACAACAGGTAACATTTTAGATTATTCTTATATCTCTGAGCTTTCTAACTATTGCATTTTGGTCGTGTCCTCTAACACCGGAATAAGTTTTATTCAAAGTATTGTGTGGCTTGGTCACAGTAAAGCACTATACTCGACTGTAAGATGTGCATTTGTGGAGTTTTTGGACTAGGTACATTTGCGATTTCCCATATTGTGGGACTTGGTTCCGTGAAACGATTCCCTTTTGGATTTTAGATAGATGGCATGCCATTTTTTGTATAGTGTTTGATAAAGGAGCTATTAGCTCCGATACGTTTCTACCATTTGTCCAAGGGGCATGTTGAAACAATAAATATATAATTGCTGCATTCAAGACCTATATATATTTGATGGACCTGTATATTTGATGGACTTTATATGTGTGTGCAATATTGATAAGTCTTATTTATGTAAATTGTATCATTTGGTATTTTGAAATGACTTTTCTTTAGCATTTAAAGTTTAACTTTTTTTTTGCTTTAGATCTTATGAAAATTTGTTTTTTTCAAAAACATATTCACCTATTGTTAATTAGGTTACTTTGTTAATTTGCTTACACAAACCGGGTTAGGGTTGGTCCACTGAGTGTTAATGGCTTAAAGGGTCACTATACTCAAACAACTTTACATTATCTGAAACTACAATTTGAGAAAAGTAAAATGGTGGTACTCACATATTTATCTGTGCTTACTTTGTCATTAAATAAATAATAATGTTTAGTGAGTGCTCCTAACTGCCCTCATCCTCCCTTACTCACTGCCTTCTTGTAGTGTCCGGACACTTGTATAAGTTCTGCACAGCCTCACTATAGACACTGCTCTGCTTATACATCTCCCTCCCCCTTCCTTCTTTTCTCTGCTGATTCTCATAATTGTTGCAGAAAGTGTGCTGTCAGACAACTAAAAATCCTAGTAAAAGGGTCTTAATGGGTCACATATTACAGTCTCTGCTCCTGGAGTAACAGGTCTTTCCCTGTAAATGCTGTGAATAAAATGATGATTTCTCAGGATCTTCAGCTCAGATTTAAAATCCGAAAAAAAGTAGTGCTGTATCTATAATAACATTTTTGAGTATAGATACCCTTTAAGGGGGAGGGTCACAATGTCTAGTGTTTTGTAATGTGTTTATGTGTGAGACCTTTTCTAACACCATGTAAAAGAACAAATAGGGCTGTCCAGTCGTTACTTAGCTTTTTAAGGGGGGATCCCTCTTAAGTGCAGATAACAACACACAACGTTTTGGCTCGTGTGTTGTTATCTGCACTTAATAAAGAGGTATTCCCCCTTTTAAAAGCTAAGTAATGAATGGACAACCCTATTTGTTCTTTTACATGGTGAATTATATGTGTGGCAGTGAGGTGGCCAACAGGATGAAGACGCCTAAAAGGTACCTAGCTTACCTTTTCTAACATGTCACACCCTGTGGACGACATAGTTACGAGCTAAAACACATACAGAAAGATTCAATAAAAGTTCTTATCATTTAAAATGGTGCTAATTTTGCCCCAACCAATCAGATCTTATTTAACATTTGAAAGCGAACATTGGATTGGTTGGGGCAAAATTAGCACCATTTTTAACGATAAGAACTTTTATTAAATCTCCCTGGTAGATTTTGTAATTGTTTGCTTTTTCATCTAAAAATCCCTCTGAGTGCTCTGTCAATCAGCACCGGGGTCTCAACCACAGAGAGCGTAAGTGTGGGATCAAATCGATGTGTGTGTATATAGACCAAGACTAATTAATTAGTCTTGGTCTTGGAGTTGAGAATTGTGGTTACCATTGTCAAGATGACTGCTTTATAAAAACAAAGTGCAGAAAACATTTTAGTTCAAGAACATGGATTGAAAGCTAGTTTTATTCTTGAAAAGGTGAAAATCAAGTCTTCTTATTTTAGGTGCAGCATTTGTGGAAAAGAGTTTTATGAAAAAGCTCTTTACAGAAGACATGTGAACAAGGCAACCCATGGGAAAAAAGGAAGAACAAAACTAAATTTTGAAAAAGCTTGTGAACACTGTGGAAAAATTTTCACACAGTTCAGAGAGTACAGAAGACATGTAAACAACCATGAAGGTACAGCTGTAACTGTTAGATTTTACAATCAAGAAATATAAGAAATAAAAGAATAGCATTGTTAAAAAAAATGGTTTATTGCATTCGTGCCAATATTGAATCGCCCAAGAAAGGGGACTACAATAAATGCAATAAAGTGATATATATTTTCTCTACAAAGTATTCTTTTATCTCATATATTGTGTCCTTCAAATTGTTACCCATCTGGTCCTGGTTGCTCTGTGTTTGCTGGGCAGTTAGATTTTTCTATAAAAACCCTGCCTACTTATTCTCCATTTTGTGAAAGAAGAATACTACTAACTAGTGTTAGAAGTGTTTTTTAATAAAATTATAGCAGTTTGTCACCATTACAAGCTTAGTACTCATGCTATTTTAGCTTTATTTTCCCCCTAAAAGTCTAGATATACAAATGGCAAGACAAGTTGTGTGGCAGTTCATGCTATTGCATTTGCTTTGTGATCCAATTGACATACATGTACATAAAACTCCACCCTCATAATAACATCTTTTAGAAAGAACGGCCTCTTTAAAATATGTTATGTCATAGTTTGTCCTATGAATTCATTACTATATGCCTGCTATGCTTTTGGATGCCTCATGGAAACTGAGCAATTTAGGAACCTGTACTGAGCCTGTGCATGCTCATAAGAGGCAGATAGTGTATTAACATTCAGTCATTGGCTGTGATGTCAACTGTCAAAGCAATAACTGACAGTTGCTAACTAGAAGAACCAGGAAGCAGAAACAGGGGCAACAGGACATTGTGCAGGATTTCAGGTTAGACTTATATATATATTTCAGATTTCAAACTATTACCGTTTAGGGTTTTGGGGGATGATTTTCCTGTATGTAAATTTTCATTTTGGGGCTGCCCATTAAGTTTTGGGCAAACACATATACTTTTGAGAAGTATTTTCCCATTCCTCTAGTCTTAATTTGTCCATTCAGCATTTTGTCTATGCCAAATTAATGATTCTGAGATACTTACTTCCTGTTTGCAGGACCCCTAATAGAGTCCCTTATGGTCTTGCCCTTAAAGGACAATTATACTCACCTTCCCTCCGCTCCTCTTCTTAGGTCTGTTCCTTTTACCTAGGGTGAGGACCTGAACCGCTAGGTCCTCACCCCTGCGTTCGCGAAAGTTAAAGCACAGCATTGCTCTGGCAGGCTCCGTCCCCTCCTCTCGTCGGCGACGAGGCCAATAGGAAGGCATGCTCTGCAACAAGCGTGTCTTCCTATTGGCCTCGTCGCGCAAGGAGAGGAGGGGGTGGAGCCTGCCAGAGCAGCGTTTCAGTAACTCTGTGCTTAAACTTTCGCGAACCCAGGGGCGAGGACCTAGTGGTTCAGGTCCTCACCCTGGGTAAAAGGTACAGACCTAAGAAGAGGAGCGGAGGGAAGTTGAGTATAATTGTCCTTTAAGTCAGTCCCTGGATTTTGTCCGTTTCTCAGTAGAGATCTGAGCATGTTTGACCCATCCATCAGCCAATAGATAGAAATTATGGTTAGGTGTAAGTTGTTAAGTGTGTATCCTGGGAAGAAGGACCTTGCAGAAACTGAAATGGCATCTTACTACAGATCACAGCAAATGAAATTAAATCAACTTAATTTTTCAAAATGGAAGAGAATATGTAGAATAACTAGGCATGTGTAATATAAACAAGAATTTAAAGGACATGTACACTGGGAAATTTGTTGTTTTTTAATTGCCCATTACTGGAAACAAATTCTTCCCAACTGTCGTTGTACCATTTTTTTTGTTGATCTGTCCCCTATTTCTTTAGAAATCCAGTCTGAAACATCTTACATTTCAGCTGTCAATCAAATGCCTTAGTATTATAAACTCTTCTATTATATATAGTTTTGCTGTAGCTGGAATTTTAACAGTTGGTATGTGAACTGCATGGTGGGAAATTCCCTCTCCCAATGCTGCCTCATAGGGATTACTGAGCTTGCTTGCCCTTACAGACAGTCAGATAGTCTTGCTGGGGGAGTGAGGGACTGAACTGTGTTGCTAACACATATTCATTTATACCTTGAAATAAGGTCATTTTTTTCCTTTAAAAAATATTTTCCACTGAACTGCCGCTTTAATTGCTTTTCTGTCTAGATATGAAATTAAATAAATATTTTGTTTTCTTAACCCTTTCATTTTTTTTAGGGGTGAAACCATTTGAGTGCCTGACATGTGGAGTTGCTTGGG
Source organism: Hymenochirus boettgeri (assembly GCA_019447015.1). Lineage (NCBI taxonomy): Eukaryota > Metazoa > Chordata > Amphibia > Anura > Pipidae > Hymenochirus > Hymenochirus boettgeri. Next base: position 202,557,952 of record CM033470.1, on the reverse strand, counting down.
CTGATGCCCGTTCTCTAAAACGCCATGTAAGGACACATACAGGTGAACGACCTTACGTTTGTCCCGTATGCAACGAGGGCTACATTGATGCTCGTACATTACGCAAACACATGACAAAGTACCATAAGGACTATGTTCCTGGTAAGATAATGTTGGAAAAGGACAGTCTTCAGTTCCATAATCAAGGAACCCAAGTTGAGCATGCAGTCAGCATTTTATCCACTGACTTAGATGATTCAAATGCGGAAATTGTTACAGAAGAAATTGAGACTGTGGTGGTTTCAGAAGATTCAGTTACGAACACACCAGATTGTACAGCAGTGTCCACACTTTCTGACCAAAGTATCATGCAAGTAGTAAATTATGTTCTTGCCCAGCATCAGGGGCAAAAAATAACTGAGGTGGCTGATGAAATAGAAACCGTAGAAGTTGAGGTTGGCCATATTTCAGAAGTGGTATGACCACAAATACATTTAGCAGACTGGGATTGTTTATACTGTAGCACTTACCCAGGACTCGTGTAATAGTGTTACACCAACATTATCACTTTGTGAATTTGTCCATTTTAGTCCTTTCATCAAGGAATGCAAAAGAACATCAATGTTTATTGGAGGCTTAGTAATGTGTCAAATAGCACTAATACGGAGGTTAATGTGTATCTAGCAAAAGGGGATTTAAAATCAAACTACTGTTGCTAGATATTGGAAATAAACACACATTTATTTTGAGTGTAATAAAAGATATGTGTTTGTTTCAATGCAAGTGTTTATAAAAAAAAAAAAAAAAAACACCTTGTTTAATATAGATTCAGATTTATTTTTTTACCTGCTCAGGTAATGTAAATTTATTTCCGTATGTGCTTTTATGTTGTAAGAGATTCTGAAATGATAAACATTGGTCAAATGGGGGCAACAAAGAGTGTAATAATTTAACTTTGTTTTTATAATATAATAGTAACATTTACATTCAGTTCTTTATGAATATTTCTAGAACATCTGATTTCCTTTTTACATGTTCATGGAAAGTGTTGTTTTTTTTTTTTTTCTCTGCCTCATCATTTTACTTTGTGAAAAATCATCATGCAGGTGATACATGGCCTTGTGTAAGTTATGACATATAATTGTGTATGTAAGCATCAAAATATTAGATTCATTATTAACATTTTACTTGTGTTAACTAGACTTCCAGAGTCCCTTGGGATCCAGAAATTTGTATCTATAAGCCACACTAGTTTAAAACTTTGTTATCAAATATAAATTTAGCTGTACAGCAGTCCATATTTTTCAAACAGTATAGTCCTGTCCCAAGTACTCAAACAGCATAGATTCCTCACAGTACTCTCCTAGAACCACTTGTATTTGTGGAACACGCCACACTTTAATGATTGTTCTGTGTACACACATAGGACCCAGGACCTGTTGCTGCACATGCAATTAAATACATTTGGAGTGGACTACAGAAAAACAGCATTATAGAAGTCTGATTTAAAAAAAAAAAAAGTAGAGACAATGCAGTCTTGCCACCTGTATTAAATATAATAAGCACAATCTCAAATAGAAATATTGCATTGGCTTTACATTTTTCAGTGTAGTTGTCCTATAATCTGGAGACATCTGGAGAATACTTGCTGTGGCATTTTGACTGAATATTTTAGATTCTGGTTATCTGGAGTTCTTTTATAAAGCTTTCCATATTTTATGGAGGCAGATATTGCTGAAGCCCTTTTTTAATGTTTTTTCAAATCAGTGATCCATACAGATGACACTGAAAAATCTTTTTTTTTTTTTTTTTTTTTTTTTACAGAAAGTTGTTTATATTGTAGTATAAAATACTGAAAGCAGTAACAACGGTTACAGTAAGCTGCATGTACATCTTTATCATAAGAGAATTGCTCATGAAAAAAAATAATTTTCAGTATCCCCAGTGATGTTTTTGTTAATAAACTTTACTGAAAATGCCCCAATATAAAATGCAAGCTCCATTTAACAGCAGGCTGATGTACATTCCTGGAAACTAGCTGAGGGCCTGAAACAGTTTCCGAATGGTTTGTCCAGAGAGGTTTGTCAGAGGTTGGTGTTAAATTCCCTGTTTGCAGGTTGTGGCTGTACAGTATACCTGCTGTTAAATGTACGCTAGTTTTCCAATATAAGTTCTATATTTGACAAAGTAGTCCTCCATATATGCTCCCTAACTCAAACAGTAAGCTGCCAAAGATGACACTTGTCCGCAGCTGACCGCTTCATTACTTGTTCCTCCAGCAACCCTCCTCCTCTTTAACACTGCATGCATGCAGAGCAGGACTATGCTAGTCGCTGCAGGTTAGAGGCGTAATGAAGCTGTCGGCCATGAACAAGTAGTATATTTGACATCTCACCCTTGGTTAGGAAGCATATTGGACGGTGGCAGTAATGTGTTTTACCTCCCTGTCAAATACAGAATTATTTTTCTCGTAGTTGCTCTTTTAATTTATTTTGGCTTCCACAGCAGGATCGAAGAGAAAGCATTTTCAGTGCTGTGTATCCTCATTCAAATATATAGTAAGTGCTAATTTTCATTAAATACTTACTGTTACATCATTCTATCATATGTTGACTGGATATACATGATGAATAAAGCATAAGTGGTATTTTTATATTAATTATGATATCTGTTTTAAGGTATTAAAATGTTAACAGTTAAAATAAGCTTATGACGTGTCTGCTGTATAAAGTTTTTTTTTAAAACTTTTGTTAAGGGGTGATTGGGAGCTGTATTGCAACTTGCCAGAACCAGATTTTCTTTTTTTTTTAAGAGAAGTTTTTAAAAGTATTTTTACCTAATACTGCTCCCCCAGTTTTTAAATGACTTATGACTGCTTCATTGCTGCCCTATAAGTTAGTTTTTTTTTTAAGTAGTTAAATGTGTCTCCTGACCAAATAATTTGTTAAGGGATCAATATAGTTAAATTTCAATATTGAACATTTATAGCCGTAACATGTCATCTGTAATTTCTACTGCTGTGTTTTTATGACCATACGTTGCAGTGTAACTGCAATGTATGTTACAACAGCACAGTATTAAGCTGGGTACACACGATGAGATATTTCGGTCCGATCGACCGATAGTTCAGTGTATCGGTCGATCGGACCGAAATTATCGCATCCGAAAGTGCCCATGTCCGATCGACCGCTCGTCAGAATCGGACGAAAGGACGATCGGACAGGGTGGAAAACCTCGTCCGATCGTGCGGTCCTCTATGGACCGCACGATTGGTCGCGGTGACTATCGGACGCGGCTGCTTTTGCCGCGACCGACAGTCCTTCCTCCTGGCTGACCGTTCGAAAGTATCGAACGGTCGGTCAGGAGGAAAAATCGATAGGTGTGTACCCAGCTTAAGTCAATTGACTGCCAGGGGTGTTATTTTTCAGTGTGGTCGTAGAAACAATGTGCCCAGAAATTACCAATAGCAATTTGTATTTTACTACAGTTAAAAAGTATCAGTATTTACCAATATCGATTCTTTATAAATATGGCCCAACGTTAGAAAATGTTTAATTTAAGGTTGAGGTAAACAAACTTGGGTCACACAAAGCAAATTTTTAAAAAGTTGCTGTATCGGTGATTACATTTACGTTATGGCCATAAAATATCTAAAAAATCATTACTTAAAATCCACTTTATAGTTTTAAGATCTAAGGTTGAGGCCACACTATACCGTGTCCCAGGGGACTGGAAACACGTGAGCACATGCGTTTCTGGTAAACAGTGCCGTGCACTGTATTTGCGCCAAAAGAAAAATTGCCTATTAAAGGATGCACTGAGAAATACGTTTTTATTAAACTGCCTGTTACTGGAAACTATAATTCTTCTCAACTATCACTGTACCATTTTTATTTTGATCTTTCCCCTTTCTCTTTAGATTTCCAGCCAGCAACATCTTACATTTCAGCCAATCAAGTGCCTTAGTATCATAAACTCTTCTTTTATTTATAGTTTTGATGTAGCTGGAATGGTGAGAGCTGGTATGTGAACTGCATACTGAGAAATTCCCTCTCCCAATGCTGACTTTTAGGGATTCTGAGCATTCTTACATGTATTCAGTTCTAGATTTAAATGAGGTAAAGTAATTATTTCAGTGTACAATTCCTTTAAATCGTCGCAGTGTGGCCTATTCCTAAGTGAGGAAATTCTGACTGCAATTTGAAAAGTCTGACATAATTTGCAAAATCTCCCTGAAAAATGTTGTAACAATATGGGGTGTGAAATCTTCATAATTCTGAACCCCCCAACCCAGACTAGAAAAAATTACCTATATGTACATTATATTCACTAAGCCCATAATCATTAAAACCCTTTTCCGCGTAAGACTTACCAGGTAGGCAGCCCAAAGTTACACAACCCGGAAAGGTTACCCTCCCCTCTGTATGAGCTCTTTATGCACTTACAGCTTACACATGTGAAGAGGGGGTGGCTTTACATTATCATATCATCTGTCAAGACTGATTGCTGCTGCCTGAAATGGAAAGAAGGGGAATGCAACTTCAGCTGCAAGTCTTACAGGTAAGAGGGTCATAATAATCACTGTTTTAAAGGTGTAATCTACATTTGGGAATTTTTTTGTTCAGGGGTGGACATGGTCTTTTAAGGAGTGCCCTAAGAACTTAAAGGGCATGTCCAACCTTAAAGGACTAATCCACCCTCATAATGACATCTTTTATAAAGAATGGCCTCATTAATATATGTTGATACTAGCAGTTTTATTAGTAGTATTTGGCGTTGCCCATGTACACACGTGGGTATAGTTTTTGTTGCAGGTGTGTATGTAATATTTATGATTTGAGATGACATTTCTTGAGGGACGTATGGTTATAGCAAAACATTATAATGTGAATATACAAATGTTGTGGTGAACAACAAATGTCTTTAATACTTTTTTCCTCCTCTGTATACACTATAGAAGTACAGATATCATAGAGTATAGTAGCAATAATTATATAAAAGATTTAAGAGCACTTTGGTTAACCAAGGATATGGTACAGAAAGAACTAAATAAGATTAATATTAATAAATCTCCTGGACCAGATAAAATACATCCTCGGGTACTTAAGGAACTAAGTTCAGTTTTATCTAGGCCATTATTTCTTATTTTTGCAGATTCCCTCATGTCTGGTGGTGTGGCTCTGGATTGGAAAAAGGCTAATGTTATTCCAATATTCAAAAAGTGTAGTCATTCACAGTCGGGTAATTACAGGCCTGTAAGTTTAGTTTCAGTAGTGGGGAAGATCCTGGAAAGTTTAATAAGGGAACATGTTCTAGAGTATGTTTCAAGGACTAACATTATAAGTAGTAACCAGCATGGATTTAGGGGGAATAGATCTTGTCAAACTAACTTGCTTGGCTTTTATGAGGAAGTAAGTAGAAATAGCACTAGATGTAGTTTACTTGGATTGTGCAAAGGCTTTTGATACAGTCCCCCATAGGCGACTAATGTATAAGCTGAGGTCTGTTGGTCTGGGAAGTCACATTTGTACATGGATAGAAAATGGGTTAATGAATAGGATGCAGAGAGTAGTTGTAAATGGGGCTTCATCATTATGGACTAAAGTGACAAGTGGAGTGCCACAGGGTTCTGTGTAGGGGCTGCTTCTATTTAATCTATTTATTAATGATTTGGAAGTGGGTATTGTCAGCAAGGTTTCTGTGTTTGCTGACGATACAAAACTTTGTCGACCATCAAAAACTTCAGAGGATGTGCAGTCGTTGCAGGGGGATCTAGATAGTCACATTGGGCTGCTAAGTGGCAGATGAAAATCAATGTTGAGAAATGTAAGGTGATGCATTTTGGACTTAAAAATCCTTGTGCTACTTATACTATAAATGGCTCTGTGTTAAGTGAATCCCTGTTGGAAAGGGATCTTGGAGTTTTGGTGGATAACAAACTTAAATTTATTGTGAACAACACACAACGTTTCGGGACTACAATTCCTTCCTCAGGTATAACCAGTGCAAAGTGAGTTATTTTTTAACTTAAGCACTTTTTTATTACACTATGCTTTTATTACACTGAATAAGGAGAAATAGTTATTGTATTTATTGAAACTTTGATATTTATTGTATATGATATTTTTATTAGGTTTTATTATATTTATTCACTTAATTGCACTATGTTTGGCTTGATCTATACAGCCTCACTCTGATACCCTGGCCTGTCACTCACATTGCCACATAGCCAGGAGGTGGGACTAAGGGCATATATGTTTGTAGGGAATAATGTAAGAGTCCTCTGTACTCGTACTAAGTGTGGGTGCTCACTCCTCCCAATAATCCAACCCTTGATGGATTTTAGATACAGGAAAAACGAGATAGTAAGGGTGGCACTCTAAACAGTAATTTTATTCAATATAGACCAAACAACATCCCACAACGTTTCGGGGGGTAGGTGCCCCCTTCCTCAGGTGATGTTACTTCAACAGTGTTACATATCTAAATAGGTGAACCACTACTAGGGACCGCCCTCTGGGGCTAGTTCTCATTTCTGATTGGTTCAAATAAAAAGTGCTATAGTGCATATAATATGTGTACATAAATACATAAAAAACTAAAATATAATCTTATACAATTATCGACAGTATTACAATATTATAAATAAGTGTCTCAACAGTTATATTCATAAAAGCAATAAAAGGGATTGTTAAACTATAAAAGATCAAATATCTAAATAAAGTGCATAATACTTGTAGGTGTATAAAATACGTGTAACTAGTATATATTACATTCACATAGAACCTTCCATATATATGAAGAAACAGTGCATTATTAAAATATCATCAAGATAGTAATAAGAAAGAATATAAGCTGGCCTGTGAAGAAGATTTCTTAAAGAAGTCCACAAGATGGCGCCACCACGTGTAGAAATATGTGAAGGAAATATAAATACCAGTTCAAGAACACCCTAGCACACTGCTGTTGGCTTGCTGTCAGACAATCACTAGGTGCTATCCCTCAGCTCTCTACTCCACGAGCTTAAATAATTCCAGAACGAAAATGCAAACGAGGGAGCACACTAGAAGTAATTTATTGTGAACAACACACGACGTTTCGGGACAGCAATGTCCCTTCCTCAGGTATAACTAGTGCACAGTGAATTTCAAACATATATACCTTAAGTCCCACCCCCTGACCATGTGGCAATGTGAATGACCGGTCAGGGCATCAAAGTGAGGCTGTACAAACCAAGCCAAACAAAGTGCAAATGCTTTAACAAGTAAATTTGTTGCACATTTCCTTCAAAAAACGACTGAAGGAAATGTGCAACAAATTTATTGTGAGGGGCTATGATGCTGCAACTTTGATGAAAGATTGTGAAAAGGTTATGCAGATCGAGAGATCCAGCCTAATAGGAAACAAGGTAGAAATAAAGAAGGACAATCCTAGAATACCCTTTATTACCAAGTATAATACTAACTCAGATAAAATCAAGAGGATAGTAAAGAACAATTGGAGAGTATTAGCACAAGATACTGAATTTGGGAAATTGTTCACTGAACCACCCTTGTTTTCCTATAAGAGATCCAGAAACCTAGGAGACCACATAATGCACACGGACTTAGTCCCTTCTAACTCGGAACAAACTTTTCTCTTAGGTCCTTTAAAAGCAGGCACCTTTCCATGCAGAAAATGTGGAGTATGTAATTCCATAATACCTGGGGAGATAGTATACCATCCGAGCAAGGGCACTAAAATTAAGTTGCATAATTTTGCTACATGTTCCACCAAAGGGATAGTATATTTACTTAAATGCCCTTGCGGGTGGGGCTATGTAGGTAAAACCGAGAGAGAAGCTAAAGTGAGAATAGGTGAACATAAAAGGGACATTGTCAATTATAAAGGTATACCATCTAGGCATGAAACTCCGGTCAGCAAGCACTTCTTCCACAATAGACACCAAGTGTCCCAACTAAAATGGCAAGTTCTAGAAGTGTTTAAACCCAACAGAAGAGGGGGTAATTACAAAAAAATGTTATTAAATAAAGAAGCATGGTGGATACATACGTTAGATACATTGAGTCCAAAAGGTATGAATGAGGACACAGGCCTCAATAGCTTTCTGTAACTTTATAGCAGTCTTCTCTGAAGATATAACTAGTAGACTGTATATGTTATTAAGTAAATTATTGGTATGATTATTATATCACTTATACTTTAATATTATTACCTAGGTTATTTATCGCCACCCACAGGATTTATTTACAGAAAAACCATATACAAGAACATCAGGAAGATAATATATCTAAGAAAATATATCTAAGTATACATTATGGTTTTATTGCTGTTTTTAAGTATTGCTATTTTATGTCACTACACTATATTGTTCTTAACACTGTTATATTATATTATACTATGTTTTTAGCATTATTAAACACTAAGTGAATAAGGAGTTATTGTATTTATAGGAACACCGTCATATATTGATTTTTTATTATATTAGACATCTTTTATTGTATTTAATGATATTTATTCACTTGTTTAAGTAAGCATTTGCACTTTGTTTGGCTTGGTTTGTACAGCCTCACTTTGATGCCCTGACCTGTCATTCACATTGCCACATGGTCAGGGGGTGGGACTTAAGGATATAGTTTGAAATTCACTGTGCACTAGTTATACCTGAGGAAGGGACATTGCGTCCCGAAACGTCGTGTGTTGTTCACAATAAATTATTGATTCTATACTTCTAGTGTGCTCCCTCGTTTGCATTTTCGTTCTGGAAGGAAATATAAAAGCTGTTGAATAAGGCAGAGAAAGTGAATAGTTACAATTAGATATATGGAAAAACATTGTAACAACTATATAGTGAACATAATAATATGTGGAAAATAATAATAAAAAGGCTCTAAGAGCCATGGAACTTAGTTAATAACGCAGTATAAAAAACCATAATGCAGTATGTACGATCTCAATATACTATAAATTAACTCATTACAGAAAACATGACCAGTTGAATTCCTCATTCATACCATAGGGGCAAGTGTTTCTAGTTTGTCGATCCAAAATAATTTCTTCTGTAATATTTTGGTATTCAGATTCCCTCCTCTTAAATCCTTTTCTACCGTTTCTAGGACTAAACATCGTAGCTGGGATGCTTATGCTTTTTATCCTAGAAATGCTTGCTAACTGGGGTTTCATATTTTTTGTTGACACCTTCATAATTTGTAGTGTCACGCTTGTGTTCTCCGATGCGTAGTCGGATTCTCTTGAGCATTCCCTACTTAAGCCCAGCCACATGGGCACTTCAGCATAAAAACAACATTGGAGGTTCTACAGGTAGCAAAACATTTAAGCTTGATAGCATTACCTTTCCTAGGATGATTGATAGAATCACCACGAATTATTGCATTGCAGGAGACAATTCCTACATGGGAATGTCCCCCGTTTGTGGTTCTCCTAGAAACATTTGCTTTTTGGTCGTTAAGGGTGCACATCTGCTCGTACAAGTTCACTTCCTATATTTTTGGATTTCTTATAGGAAAAGAGTGGTGCCTTTAAAGATTCCACCAATTTTTGATCAGCTTGTAGTATCCCCCAATTTTCTTAACGATCTGTTGGATGCGATAGGAAAGGGTATTAAATGTTGATACAAATGGTATTTATACTTGTTTTCTGTTCGCTATCAATCTCCAACAATGCGTTACGGTCTTGTCCAAATGCTCTTTCAGCTTCTTTTCTAGATTAGGGGAGGGTAACCTCTAGCTATAAATTTGCTGACCATCTCTTGTAACCTGGTATGACATAACATATCATCCTGTACAATTCTCCGAACACTCTAAGAATTGGCTAAAAGGTAGACCCTCTTTAACACTTATTGGATGGAAGCTATCAACTGCAACAAGTTGTTCCTGTCAGTTTCTTTTACAAACAGGTCTGTTATGATCGTATTCTCTGTTAATCACCATCACATCCAAATAGTTTACAGTTTACTTTCTGTAAATCATAACTTAATGTAAACCTTAGTGTGGGTGCATTTGGTCAACTCTTCTACAAATTGATTAATAAATATCACCATCCCAGATGAAAAAGATATCGTACACGTACCGAAAAAATATGTGACGTGGGTATAAACATGTCATTAGTACATAAATATTTTCTTCAAACGGGTCATGAACAAATTAGCGTATGCGGGCGCAAAATTTGCGCCCATACTAGTACCCTGAGCTTGTCTCTGTCAAATCGAAGAAGTTTTTTTTCAAACATAAAGTTAGAAGGTCTACAAGAAAAAAGACAAGACTGATATAACCAAAATCTAGTAATAATTCTTCATAAGAATTATAGATACAATACGGAGACCTGGGGGGATCACAAATTAAAAGCTTTTCTCATTTTTGATCTCAGTCTCCGGTATGCATGATCATGTTACCCAAGATCCATAAAAATCTGATTAATCCACCCGGCCGTCCCATTGTGTCAGGGGTTGGCTCGCGTGTTACAACCATTAGGGATTTTAATTGACTCGTATCTACAACCTATCGTATCACGCAATAAACTATGTTTGAAAGATACAACTGCGTTTCTAAGATATTTGACAATTACTGACTCTCCTTTGACAAAATACACATTAGGACATTGAGTCGTTATATACTTCGATTCCACATGAAGAGGGAATCACGATTTTAGAAGAATATTACTAGATTTGGTTATAATCATAGTCTTGTTCTTTTTTCTTGTAGACCTTCTAACTTTATGTTTGAAAAAAAACTTTCGATTTGACAGACTGGTACTTAAAAGCTCAGGGTACTTATGGCGCACAATTTTGTGCCCGCATACGCTAATTTGTTCATGACCCAGTTTGAAAGAAAAATATTTATGTACTAATGACAGTTTAATTCCACGTACAACCTTATGTTCGGTATGTAGACGATATCTTTTTCATCTGGGATGGGTGAATAAGTTTATTTATCAAATTTGTAGAAGAGTTGAACCAAATGCACCAAACACTAAGGTTTACATTAAGTATGATTTACAGAAAGTAAACTTTTTGGGATGTGATGGTGATTAAACAGGAGAATACGATCTAACAGACCTGTTTGTAAAAGAAAATGACAGAAACAACTTGTTGCAGTATGATCGTTCCATCCAATAAGTGTTTAAAGAAGGTCTACCTTTCAGCCAATTCTTAGAGTCGGAGAATTGTACAGGATGATATGTTATGTCTACCAGGTTACCAGAGATGGTCAGCAAATTTATAGCTAGGGTTACCCTCCCCATAATCTAAGAAAAGAAGCTGAAAGCATTTGGACAAACCGAACGCATTGTTGGAGATTGATAGCGAACAGAAAACAAGTAATAGATACCATTTGTATCAACATTTAATACCCTTTCCTATCGCATCCAACAGATCGTTAGAAAAGTTGGGGGATACTACAAGCTGATCAAAAATATGGTGGAATCCTTAAAGAAGCACCACTTTTTCCTATAAGAATCCAAAAATATAGGAAGTGAACTTGTACGAGCAGATGTAGCACCCTTAACGACCAAAAAGCAAATGTTTCTAGGAGAACCACAAAATGGGACATTCCCATGTAGGAATGTCAGTCCTGCAATGCAATAATTCGTGGTGATTCTATCAATCATCCTAGGAAAGTAATGCTATCAAGCTTAAATGTTTTGCTACCGTAGAACCTCCAATGTTGTTATATGCTGAAGTGCCCATGTGGCTGGGCTTAAGTAGGGAAATGCTCAAGAGAAATCTGATACGATCGGAGAACACAAGCGTGACATACAAATTATGAAGGTGTCAACAAAAAAAATATGAAACCCCAGTTAGCAAGCATTCTAGGATAAAAAGCATAAGACATCCAGCTACGATGGTTAGTCCTAGAAACGGTAGAAAGGATTTAAGAGGAGGGAATCTGAATACCAAAATTACAGAGGAAATTATTTGGATCGACAAACTAGAAACACTGCCCCTAATGGTATGAAAGAGGAATTCAACTGGTCATGTTTTCGTAATGGTTAATTATAGTAATATTGAGATGTACATACTGCATTATGGTTTTTTTATACTGCGTTATTAACTAAGTTCCATGGCCTTAGGCCTTTTATTATTAATTTCACAATATTATTATGGTTCACTATATAGTTGTTACAATGTTTTTCCGTATATCTAATTGTAACTATTCACAATTAGTTAGCTTTTATTTTTTCTTCACATATTTCTACACGTGGTGGCGCCATCTTGTGGACTTCTTTAAGAAATTTCTACAGGCCAGCTTATATTCTTTCTTATTACTATCTTGATGATATTTTAATAATGCACTGTTTCTTCATATATATGGAAGGTTCTATGTGATGTAATATATACTAGTTACACGTATTTTATAAACCTACAAGTATTATGCACTTTATTTAGATATTTGATCTTTATAGTTTAACAATCCCTTTTTGCTTATGAATATAACCGTTGAGACACTTAGTTATTATAATATTGAATACTGTCGTAATTGTATAAGATTATATTTAGTTTTTTTATGTATTTATGTACACATATTATATGCACTATAGCACTTTTTGAATAAAATTACTGTTTAGAGTGCCACCCTTACTGTCTCGTTTTTCCTGTATCTAAAATCCATCAAGGGTTGGATTATTTGAGAGAGTGAGCACCCACACTTAGTACGAGTGCAGTGGACTCTTACATTATTCCCTACAAACATATATGCCCTTAGTCCCCCTCTGGCTATGTGGCAATGTGAGTGACAGGCCAGGGTATCAGAGTGAGGCGGTAGATCAAGCCAAACAAAGTGCAATTAAGTGAATAAATATAATAAAACCTAATAAAAATATCATATACAATAAATATCAAAGTTTCAATAAATACAATAACTATTTCTCCTTATTCGGTGTAATAAAAGCATAGTGTAATAAAAAAGTGCTTAAGTTAAAAAATAACTCATTTGCACTGGTTATACCTGAGGAAGGAATTGTAGTCCCGAAACGTTGTGTGTGTGCACATAAATTGTGATTCTACACAATAGCGTGCTCCTCGTTTGAGTTATACCCAACCATCCCGGTTTGACTAGATGGATGGGGGCGTGGCATTCTGGGATGTGGATGGTTGGGGCATGTGCATGAAGTTGTGGTTTCCAGGAGGTGTGCCATTTGTGGGCGTGAAGTTTGTGACGTGGCCATGCAGTTTGGGGCGTGACAATCGTGTCTTGGGTTGTTTTAAATTTCTGTATGACCATAACCGCAATTGTGGTTCATATCGCCAATAGCATCTTTACAGGGTTCATATTCGAAACCTTCCAGGAGCAAATTGGAATGTCTTACAGACTGTAAGGCAGTGCTCGTTCCCTCTGTTGTAGAAAGTCGGGTGTAGCATTGTTGTTATGTCTGCAGCTCTCCAAGTTGCTGTAGGCGGGGGTCACATTGTTGTATCTTGAAGCATGTGACATGCTTGCTCTTTCTAAGAGTTGCTGTAGCCATGCGTCACGCTGTTCTTGTGTCGCTGAAGATGTGATGTGCAGACTTTGTGTTGTTAAGCTGGTTAGCGCATGGAAACCAGGCCTGTTGCTGAAACTGTGCATTACACTCTACAAGTGACGTTCAGGCTTTTGTTGTTCATATTAAGCTTAATGGGTGTTGACTGATCCAGAGGGCGTTGCAGTTATGTGGGCTCAATTAGGGGGTGTGGCTGTAAGGTGAGCACATACAAACCTACATATAAGTTTTGAACTTTATATAGTAGATATCCTACTTTGTCCTTTGGAATCTTTACTGTATGCCTGCTTTCAACTATCGATTTAGTGCAATGTTCCTCTGGTTAATGCATAAGTTGCGGACATTATTTTCAATGGCATAACATTAACATAGTACATAGTAACATAGTAATTAAGGTGAATAAGACATTCGTCCATCAAGTCCAACATTCCCTTTTTTTTTTTTTTTTAACCCTACCTAACAGTTGATCCAGAGGAAGGCAAAAAAACCCCAGCTAAAAAGGGGGGGAAAATTCCTCCTGACTCCAAACGGCAAGTATCCCTGGATCAACCAGATCTATATGCATTAAGATTGAAACGGATCCTAGGAAATTAATTATCAGGCAGCTTGGACTGCCGTGTAGTTCCAACTACCCAATTACAGGTGGTGCTTAGGACAAAAAACTTACTGTTTAAAAACACACATTTTTGGTTAAAGACCAAGATAGTGTCCTTAACCCTTTCACTGCCAGGAGATTTTCATTTTTTTTTGCGTTAACTGCCAGAAGAATTTTCAGGATTTGCCCTTAATCACTTTAGACTAATTTTACAGTAGGAAACCTTGCAGTAAATCAGGAATATATTACATGTTTTTTTCAGCACAAAGTCTACTTTAACATGGTAACAAAATTTTGTAACTTTTCTGGAAATTTTACTGGAATTATGGGTAAAATATGTAAAAAAAAAATGAAAAATTTGCAAATTTTCATGGATTTTTCCCATTTTTACTTATAGTTATCTTAAGGTTACACACAAAAATCTTACTGTTCTAAAAGCTCTGATACTCCGAGTACAACGATACCAGATATATGTAGGTACCCGACTTTTCCTGTACAAGGAGACCCAAACACCAAACTAAAAAATACCTTAACATTAAAATGTATTACACACAATAGTTCAACATAGTAAATAATTCTTCCAAATTAACTAAAATATCCCCACAAGTGAGATATTGTTAGAAACACACACTCGCAGGATTTTACGAGTGGGTTAGTTTTGATCAAAATGCAGATACCCGGACACAGCTTTCGTCAAATTGTAAGTTACTTTCTCACATTTTCCTTTTTTTCCTCAACTGTAAAATCAGAGACAAAATCAAATGCGAATTTCAGCTATAAAAACTGTGGAGGAAAGTTCAAACGCATCTCAAATATGAAAGCCTAACCCTCCGAATATAAAACGGTATGCCACATTCATGGGGGTACCCAGAGACAGGCTACCAACAACCCAGAGCATGACCAGTGCCAAATGGCAGTAGCAGCAAAAAAAAATTAGCCAGTTTTGTATTTGAACAGTCTGAAGTTTTTCCACAAAACACCCCCCCAACTCAAAAATACCCCCACAAACTATATATTCCTGAAATCTGCACCTTTAGCTTTAGCTATGTAACGCTGTAGTTTGTTCATTCATACCATCAATGGTGTGGGCGCAGTTCTTCGTAGAAGTTTGCACTTTTACCAGATTTTCAAAAAAAATTAACATGAAACAACATTCAAAAAGGTAAAAATCATGCCAAAACCTCATGGAATCTAAAAAAAGTTACTAAATATCAATCTCCCAAATGTCCTGAATCAAACGATATGCTATATGTGTCGTTACACACGCGGACGTGGAAGCGGAAAGCCACAAAGTGTGAGACAATGCAAGATGGCTCAGAAACAGCGAAAATATTTAGCCAACTCCGAATTTGGACAGTCTGCAGTTTTTTCCAGGAAAAACCCCCCGTAACTTAGAATAACCCCCACAAACTATATATTCCTGAAATTTACACACCTTCAGCTATGTAACACTGTAGCTTGTTCATTCATACCATCAATGGTGTGGGCGCCATTCTTCGTAGAAGATCGCATTTGTCACCATTTTCTACCGTCTACCAATTTTCCCCCCAAACACCCCCACCCAACCATATATTTTTCAAATCCCCACCCATTGTCATTCACATTGCCACATGGTCAGGGGGTGGGACTTAAGGTATATATGTTTGAAATTCACTGTGCACTAGTTATACCTGAGGAAGGGACATTGCTGCCCGAAACGTCGTGTTTGTTCACAATAAATTATTGATTCTATACTTCTAGTGTGCTCCCTCGTTTGCATTTTCGTTCTGGAAGGAATATAAAAGCTGTTGAATAAGGCAAGAA
Source organism: Hymenochirus boettgeri (assembly GCA_019447015.1). Classification (NCBI taxonomy): domain Eukaryota; kingdom Metazoa; phylum Chordata; class Amphibia; order Anura; family Pipidae; genus Hymenochirus; species Hymenochirus boettgeri. The sequence goes on along the minus strand of CM033470.1, from coordinate 202,542,081 downwards.
GTGAATAGTTACAATTAGATATATGGAAAACATTGTAACAACTATATAGTGAACATAATAATATTGTGAAATATAATAATAAAAGGCTCTAAGGCCATGGACTTAGTAAGGGGGTGGGACTTAAGGTATATATGTTTGAAATTCACTGTGCACTAGTTATACCTGAGGAAGGGACATTGCTGTCCCGAAACGTCGTGTGTTGTTCACAATAAATTATTGATTCTATACTTCTAGTGTGCTCCCTCGTTTGCATTTTCGTTCTGGAAGGAAATATAAAAGCTGTTGAATAAGGCAGAGAAAGTGAATAGTTACAATTAGATATATGGAAAAACATTGTAACAACTATATAGTGAACATAATAATATGTGGAAAATAATATAAAAAGGCTCTAAGAGCCATGGAACTTAGTTAATAACGCAGTATAAAAAACCATAATGCAGTATGTACGATCTCAATATACTATAAATTAACTCATTACAGAAAACATGACCAGTTGAATTCCTCATTCATACCATAGGGGCAAGTGTTTCTAGTTTGTCGATCCAAAATAATTTCTTCTGTAATATTTTGGTATTCAGATTCCCTCCTCTTAAATCCTTTTCTACCGTTTCTAGGACTAAACATCGTAGCTGGGATGCTTATGCTTTTTATCCTAGAAATGCTTGCTAACTGGGGTTTCATATTTTTTGTTGACACCTTCATAATTTGTAGTGTCACGCTTGTGTTCTCCGATGCGTAGTCGGATTCTCTTGAGCATTCCCTACTTAAGCCCAGCCACATGGGCACTTCAGCATAAAAACAACATTGGAGGTTCTACAGGTAGCAAAACATTTAAGCTTGATAGCATTACCTTTCCTAGGATGATTGATAGAATCACCACGAATTATTGCATTGCAGGAGACAATTCCTACATGGGAATGTCCCCCGTTTGTGGTTCTCCTAGAAACATTTGCTTTTTGGTCGTTAAGGGTGCACATCTGCTCGTACAAGTTCACTTCCTATATTTTTGGATTTCTTATAGGAAAAGAGTGGTGCCTTTAAAGATTCCACCAATTTTTGATCAGCTTGTAGTATCCCCCAATTTTCTTAACGATCTGTTGGATGCGATAGGAAAGGGTATTAAATGTTGATACAAATGGTATTTATACTTGTTTTCTGTTCGCTATCAATCTCCAACAATGCGTTACGGTCTTGTCCAAATGCTCTTTCAGCTTCTTTTCTAGATTTAGGGGAGGGTAACCTCTAGCTATAAATTTGCTGACCATCTCTTGTAACCTGGTATGACATAACATATCATCCTGTACAATTCTCCGAACACTCTAAGAATTGGCTAAAAGGTAGACCCTCTTTAACACTTATTGGATGGAAGCTATCAACTGCAACAAGTTGTTCCTGTCAGTTTCTTTTACAAACAGGTCTGTTATGATCGTATTCTCTGTTAATCACCATCACATCCAAATAGTTTACAGTTTACTTTCTGTAAATCATAACTTAATGTAAACCTTAGTGTGGGTGCATTTGGTCAACTCTTCTACAAATTGATTAATAAATATCACCATCCCAGATGAAAAAGATATCGTACACGTACCGAAAAAATTGTGACGTGGGTATAAACATGTCATTAGTACATAAATATTTTCTTCAAACGGGTCATGAACAAATTAGCGTATGCGGGCGCAAAATTTGCGCCCATACTAGTACCCTGAGCTTGTCTCTGTCAAATCGAAGAAGTTTTTTTTCAAACATAAAGTTAGAAGGTCTACAAGAAAAAAGACAAGACTGATATAACCAAAATCTAGTAATAATTCTTCATAAGAATTATAGATACAATACGGAGACCTGGGGGGATCACAAATTAAAAGCTTTTCTCATTTTTGATCTCTAGTCTCCGGTATGCATGATCATGTTACCCAAGATCCATAAAAATCTGATTAATCCACCCGGCCGTCCCATTGTGTCAGGGGTTGGCTCGCGTGTTACAACCATTAGGGATTTTAATTGACTCGTATCTACAACCTATCGTATCACGCAATAAACTATGTTTGAAAGATACAACTGCGTTTCTAAGATATTTGACAATTACTGACTCTCCTTTGACAAAATACACATTAGGACATTGAGTCGTTATATACTTCGATTCCACATGAAGAGGGAATCACGATTTTAGAAGAATATTACTAGATTTGGTTATAATCATAGTCTTGTTCTTTTTTCTTGTAGACCTTCTAACTTTATGTTTGAAAAAAAACTTTCGATTTGACAGACTGGTACTTAAAAGCTCAGGGTACTTATGGCGCACAATTTTGTGCCCGCATACGCTAATTTGTTCATGACCCAGTTTGAAAGAAAAATATTTATGTACTAATGACAGTTTAATTCCACGTACAACCTTATGTTCGGTATGTAGACGATATCTTTTTCATCTGGGATGGGTGAATAAGTTTATTTATCAAATTTGTAGAAGAGTTGAACCAAATGCACCAAACACTAAGGTTTACATTAAGTATGATTTACAGAAAGTAAACTTTTTGGGATGTGATGGTGATTAAACAGGAGAATACGATCTAACAGACCTGTTTGTAAAAGAAAATGACAGAAACAACTTGTTGCAGTATGATCGTTCCATCCAATAAGTGTTTAAAGAAGGTCTACCTTTCAGCCAATTCTTAGAGTCGGAGAATTGTACAGGATGATATGTTATGTCCTACCAGGTTACCAGAGATGGTCAGCAAATTTATAGCTAGGGTTACCCTCCCCATAATCTAAGAAAAGAAGCTGAAAGCATTTGGACAAACCGAACGCATTGTTGGAGATTGATAGCGAACAGAAAACAAGTAATAGATACCATTTGTATCAACTTTAATACCCTTTCCTATCGCATCCAACAGATCGTTAGAAAAGTTGGGGGATACTACAAGCTGATCAAAAATATGGTGGAATCCTTAAAGAAGCACCACTTTTTCCTATAAGAATCCAAAAATATAGGAAGTGAACTTGTACGAGCAGATGTAGCACCCTTAACGACCAAAAAGCAAATGTTTCTAGGAGAACCACAAACTGGGACATTCCCATGTAGGAATGTCAGTCCTGCAATGCAATAATTCGTGGTGATTCTATCAATCATCCTAGGAAAGTAATGCTATCAAGCTTAAATGTTTTGCTACCGTAGAACCTCCAATGTTGTTATATGCTGAAGTGCCCATGTGGCTGGGCTTAAGTAGGGAAATGCTCAAGAGAAATCTGAATACGATCGGAGAACACAAGCGTGACATACAAATTATGAAGGTGTCAACAAAAAAAATATGAAACCCCAGTTAGCAAGCATTCTAGGATAAAAAGCATAAGACATCCAGCTACGATGGTTAGTCCTAGAAACGGTAGAAAGGATTTAAGAGGAGGGAATCTGAATACCAAAATTACAGAGGAAATTATTTGGATCGACAAACTAGAAACACTGCCCCTAATGGTATGAAAGAGGAATTCAACTGGTCATGTTTTCGTAATGGTTAATTATAGTAATATTGAGATGTACATACTGCATTATGGTTTTTTTATACTGCGTTATTAACTAAGTTCCATGGCCTTAGGCCTTTTATTATTAATTTCACAATATTATTATGGTTCACTATATAGTTGTTACAATGTTTTTCCGTATATCTAATTGTAACTATTCACAATTAGTTAGCTTTTATTTTTTCTTCACATATTTCTACACGTGGTGGCGCCATCTTGTGGACTTCTTTAAGAAATCTTCTACAGGCCAGCTTATATTCTTTCTTATTACTATCTTGATGATATTTTAATAATGCACTGTTTCTTCATATATATGGAAGGTTCTATGTGAATGTAATATATACTAGTTACACGTATTTTATACACCTACAAGTATTATGCACTTTATTTAGATATTTGATCTTTATAGTTTAACAATCCCTTTTTGCTTATGAATATAACCGTTGAGACACTTAGTTATTATTAATATTGAATACTGTCGTAATTGTATAAGATTATATTTAGTTTTTTTATGTATTTATGTACACATATTATATGCACTATAGCACTTTTTGAATAAAATTACTGTTTAGAGTGCCACCCTTACTGTCTCGTTTTTCCTGTATCTAAAATCCATCAAGGGTTGGATTATTTGAGAGAGTGAGCACCCACACTTAGTACGAGTGCAGTGGACTCTTACATTATTCCCTACAAACATATATGCCCTTAGTCCCCCTCTGGCTATGTGGCAATGTGAGTGACAGGCCAGGGTATCAGAGTGAGGCGGTAGATCAAGCCAAACAAAGTGCAATTAAGTGAATAAATATAATAAAACCTAATAAAAATATCATATACAATAAATATCAAAGTTTCAATAAATACAATAACTATTTCTCCTTATTCGGTGTAATAAAAGCATAGTGTAATAAAAAAGTGCTTAAGTTAAAAAATAACTCATTTGCACTGGTTATACCTGAGGAAGGAATTGTAGTCCCGAAACGTTGTGTGTGTCACATAAATTGTGATTCTACACAATAGCGTGCTCCTCGTTTGAGTTATACCCAACCATCCCGGTTTGACTAGATGGATGGGGGCGTGGCATTCTGGGATGTGGATGGTTGGGGCATGTGCATGAAGTTGTGGTTTCCAGGAGGTGTGCCATTTGTGGGCGTGAAGTTTGTGACGTGGCCATGCAGTTTGGGGCGTGACAATCGTGTCTTGGGTTGTTTTAAATTTCTGTATGACCATAACCGCAATTGTGGTTCATATCGCCAATAGCATCTTTACAGGGTTCATATTCGAAACCTTCCAGGAGCAAATTGGAATGTCTTACAGACTGTAAGGCAGTGCTCGTTCCCTCTGTTGTAGAAAGTCGGGTGTAGCATTGTTGTTATGTCTGCAGCTCTCCAAGTTGCTGTAGGCGGGGGTCACATTGTTGTATCTCTGAAGCATGTGACATGCTTGCTCTTTCTAAGAGTTGCTGTAGCCATGCGTCACGCTGTTCTTGTGTCGCTGAAGATGTGATGTGCAGACTTTGTGTTGTTAAGCTGGTTAGCGCATGGAAACCAGGCCTGTTGCTGAAACTGTGCATTACACTCTACAAGTGACGTTCAGGCTTTTGTTGTTCATATTAAGCTTAATGGGTGTTGACTGATCCAGAGGGCGTTGCAGTTATGTGGGCTCAATTAGGGGGTGTGGCTGTAAGGTGAGCACATACAAACCTACATATAAGTTTTGAACTTTATATAGTAGATATCCTACTTTGTCCTTTGGAATCTTTACTGTATGCCTGCTTTCAACTATCGATTTAGTGCAATGTTCCTCTGGTTAATGCATAAGTTGCGGACATTATTTTCAATGGCATAACATTAACATAGTACATAGTAACATAGTAATTAAGGTGAATAAGACATTCGTCCATCAAGTCCAACATTCCCTTTTTTTTTTTTTTTTAACCCTACCTAACAGTTGATCCAGAGGAAGGCAAAAAAACCCCAGCTAAAAAGGGGGGGAAAATTCCTCCTGACTCCAAACGGCAAGTATCCCTGGATCAACCAGATCTATATGCATTAAGATTGAAACGGATCCTAGGAAATTAATTATCAGGCAGCTTGGACTGCCGTGTAGTTCCAATACCCAATTACAGGTGGTGCTTAGGACAAAAAACTTACTGTTTAAAAACACACATTTTTGGTTAAAGACCAAGATAGTGTCCTTAACCCTTTCACTGCCAGGAGATTTTCATTTTTTTTTGCGTTAACTGCCAGAAGAATTTTCAGGATTTGCCCTTAATCACTTTAGACTAATTTTACAGTAGGAAACCCTTGCAGTAAATCAGGAATATATTACATGTTTTTTTCTAGCACAAAGTCTACTTTAACATGGTAACAAAATTTTGTAACTTTTCTGGAAATTTTACTGGAATTATGGGTAAAATATGTAAAAAAAAAATGAAAAATTTGCAAATTTTCATGGATTTTTCCCATTTTTACTTATAGTTATCTTAAGGTTACACACAAAAATCTTACTGTTCTAAAAGCTCTGATACTCCGAGTACAACGATACCAGATATATGTAGGTACCCGACTTTTCCTGTACGAGGAGACCCAAACAACCAAACTAAAAAAACCTTAACATTAAAATGTATTACACACATAAGTTCAACATAGTAACATAGATCTTCCAAATTAACTAAAATATCCCCACAAGTGAGATATTGTTAGAAACACACACTCGCAGGATTTTACGAGTGGGTTAGTTTTGATCAAAATGCAGATACCCGGACACAGCTTTCGTCAAATGTAAGTTACTTTCTCACATTTTCCTTTTTTTCCTCAACTGTAAAATCAGAGACAAAATCAAATGCGAATTTCAGCATAAAAACTGTGGAGGAAAGTTCAAACGCATCTCAAATATGAAAGCCTAACCCTCCGAATATAAAACGGTATGCACACATTCATGGGGGTACCCAGAGACAGGCTACCAACAACCCAGAGCATGACCAGTGCCAAATGGCAGTAGCAGCAAAAAAAAATTAGCCAGTTTTGTATTTGAACAGTCTGAAGTTTTTCCACAAAACACCCCCCCAACTCAAAAATACCCCCACAAACTATATATTCCTGAAATCTGCACCTTTAGCTTTAGCTATGTAACGCTGTAGTTTGTTCATTCATACCATCAATGGTGTGGGCGCAGTTCTTCGTAGAAGTTTGCACTTTTACCAGATTTTCAAAAAAAATTAACATGAAACAACATTCAAAAAGGTAAAAATCATGCCAAAACCTCATGGAATCTAAAAAAAGTTACTAAATATCAATCTCCCAAATGTCCTGAATCAAACGATATGCTATATGTGTCGTTACACACGCGGACGTGGAAGCGGAAAGCCACAAAGTGGAACAATGCAAGATGGCTCAGAAACAGCGAAAATATTTAGCCAACTCCGATTTGGACAGTCTGCAGTTTTTTCCAGGAAAAACCCCCCGTAACTTAGAATAACCCCCACAAACATATATTCCTGAAATTTACACACCTTCAGCTATGTAACACTGTAGCTTGTTCATTCATCCATCAATGGTGTGGGCGCATTCTTCGTAGAAGATCGCATTTGTCACCCATTTTCTACGTCTACACAATTTTCCCCCCAAACAACCCCCACCACCATATATTTTTCAAATCCCCACCCATTATTCTATACTTCTAGTGTGCTCCCTCGTTTGCATTTTCGTTCTGGAAGGAAATATAAAAGCTGTTGAATAAGGCAGAGAAAGTGAATAGTTACAATTAGATATATGGAAAAACATTGTAACAACTATATAGTGAACATAATAATATTGTGAAATATAATAATAAAAGGCTCTAAGGCCATGGAACTTAGTTAATAACGCAGTATAAAAAACCATAATGCAGTATGTACGATCTCAATATTACTATAAATTAACTTCATTACAGAAAACATGACAGTTGAATTCCTCATTCATACCATTAGGGGCAAGTGTTTCTATTTTTGTCGATCCAAAATAATTCTCTCTGTAATATTTTGGTATTCAATTCCCTCCTCTTAAATCCTTTTCTACCGTTTCTAGGACTAACCATCGTAGCTGGGATGTCTTATGCTTTTTATCCTAGAAATGCTTGCTAACTGGGGTTCATATTTTTTGTTGACACCTTCATAATTTGTAGTGTCACGCTTGTGTTCTCCGATGCGTAGTCGGATTCCCTCTTGGCATTCCCTACTTAAGCCCAGCCACATGGGCACTTCAGCATATAAACAACATTGGAGGTTCTACAGGTAGCAAAACATTTAAGCTTGATAGCATTACCTTTCCTAGGATGATTGATAGAATCACCACGAATTATTGCATTGCAGGACTGACAATTCCTACATGGGAATGTCCCAGTTTGTGGTTCTCCTAGAAACATTTGCTTTTTGGTCGTTAAGGGTGCTACATCTGCTCGTACAAGTTCACTTCCTATATTTTTGGATTTCTTATAGGAAAAGAGTGGTGCTTCTTTAAAGATTCCACCATATTTTTGATCAGCTTGTAGTATCCCCCAACTTTTCTTAACGATCTGTTGGATGCGATAGGAAAGGGTATTAAATGTTGATACAAATGGTATTCTATTACTTGTTTTCTGTTCGCTATCAATCTCCAACAATGCGTTACGGTCTTGTCCAAATGCTCTTTCAGCTTCTTTTCTTAGATTATGGGGAGGGTAACCTCTAGCTATAAATTTGCTGACCATCTCTTGTAACCTGGTATGACATAACATATCATCCTGTACAATTCTCCGAACTTTAAAGAAAGTGGCCTAAAAGGTAGACCTTCTTTAACACTTATTGGATGGAAGCTATCATACTGCAACAAGTTGTTCCTGTCAGTTTCTTTTACAAACAGGTCTGTTATGATCGTATTCTCTGTTTAATCACCATCACATCCAAATAGTTTACAGTTTACTTTCTGTAAATCATAACTTAATGTAAACCTTAGTGTTGGGTGCATTTGGTTCAACTCTTCTACAAATTTGATTAATAAACTTATATCACCATCCCAGATGAAAAAGATATCGTACACGTACCGAACATAATGTTGTACGTGGGTATTAAACATGTCATTAGTACATAAATATTTTCTTTCAAACTGGGTCATGAACAAATTAGGTAGCGGGCGCAAAATTTGCGCCCATACTAGTACCCTGAGCTTGTCTCTGTCAAATCGAAAGAAGTTTTTTTTCAAACATAAAGTTAGAAGGTCTACAAGAAAAAAGACAAGACTATGATTATAACCAAAATCTAGTAATAATTCTTCTATAAGAATTATAGATACAATACCGGAGACCTGGGGGGATCACAAATTAAAAAGCTTTTCTCATTTTTATCAATAATCCCATTAGTAAATGCTTCTATAATTAGATTATCAACCTCCTTTTATATTATTATAGAAGCATTTACTAATGGGATTATTGATAAAAATGAGAAAAGCTTTTTAATTTGTGATCACCCCAGGTCTCCGGTATTGTATCTGTTACCCAAGATCCATAAAAATCTGATTAATCCACCAGGCCGTCCCATTGTGTCAGGGGTTGGCTCGCTGTTACAACCATTAGGGATTTTAATTGACTCGTATCTACAACCTATCGTATCCACGAATAAACTATGTTTGAAAGATACAACTGCGTTTCTAAGAATTTGAACAATATTACTGACTTCTCCTTTGACAAAATACTATGTACTATGGACATTGAGTCGTTATATACTTCGATTCCACATGAAGAGGGAATCACGATTTTAGAAGAATTATTACTAGATTTTGGTTATAATCATAGTCTTGTCTTTTTTCTTGTAGACCTTCTAACTTTATGTTTGAAAAAAAACTTTCGATTTGACAGACTGGTACTTAAAAGCTCAGGGTACTAGTATGGGCGCAAATTTTGTGCCCGCATACGCTAATTTGTTCATGACCCAGTTTGAAAGAAAATATTTATGTACTAATGACATGTTTAATACCCACGTACAACCTTATGTCGGTATGTAGACGTAATCTTTTTCATCTGGGATGGTGATATAAGTTTTTATCAAATTTGTAGAAGAGTTGAACCAAATGCACCAAACACTAAGGTTACTTAAGTTATGATTTACCGAAAGTAAACTTTTTGGGGGATGTGATGGTGATTAAACAGGAGAATACGATCATAACAGACTGTTTGTAAAAGAAATCGACAGAAACAACTTGTTGCAGTTGATAGCTTCCATCCAATAAGTGTAAAGAAGGTCTACCTTTCAGCCAATTCTTAAGAGTTCGGAATTGTACAGGATGATATGTTATGTCATACCAGGTTACAAGAGATGGTCAGCAATTTATAGCTAGAGGTTCCCTCCCCATAATCTAAGAAAGAAGCTGAAAGCATTTGGACAAGACCGTTAACGCATTGTTGGAGATTGATTAGCGACACGAAACAACAAGTAATAGACAGTAATACCATTGTTATCACATTACTTACCTAGTACGCATCCAACAGATCGTTAGAAAAGTTGGGGGATACTACAAGCTGATCAAAAATATGGTGGAATCTTTAAAGAGCACCACTCTTTTCCTATAAGAAATCCAAAAAATATAGGAAGTGAACTTGTACGAGCAGATGTAGCACCCTTAACGACCAAAAAGCAAATGTTTCTAGGAGAACCACAAACTGGGACATTCCATGTAGAATTGTCAGTCCTGCAATGCAATAATTCGTGGTGATTCTATCAATCACCTAGGAAAGGTAATGCTATCAAGCTTAAATGTTTTTGCTACCTGTAGAACCTCCAATGTTGTTTATATGCTGAAGTGCCCATGTGGCTGGGCTTAAGTAGGGAAATGCTCAAAGAGAATCTGACTACGCATCGGAGACACAAGCGTGACATACATTATGAAGGTGTCAACAAAAAATATGAAACCCCAGTTAGCAAGCATTTCTAGGATAAAAAGCATAAGACATCCCAGCTACGATGGTTAGTCCTAGAAACGGTAGAAAAGGATTTAAGAGGAGGGAATCTGAATACCAAAATATTACAGAGAGAATTATTTTGGATCGACAAACTAGAAACACTTGCCCCTAATGGTATGAATGAGGAATTCAACTGGTCATGTTTTCTGTAATGAGTTAATTTATAGTAATATTGAGATCGTACATACTGCATTATGGTTTTTTTATACTGCGTTATTAACTAAGTTCCATGGCCTTAGAGCCTTTTATTATTATATTTCACAATATTATTATGTTTCACTATATAGTTGTTACAATGTTTTTCCGTATATCTAATTGTAACTATTCACAATTAGTTAGCTTTTATATTTCCTTCACATATTTCTACACGTGGTGGCGCCATCTTGTGGACTTCTTTAAGAAATCTTCTTCACAGGCCAGCTTATATTCTTTCTTATTACTATCTTGATGATATTTTAATAATGCACTGTTTCTTCATATATATGGAAGGTTCTATGTGAATGTAATATATACTAGTTACACGTATTTTATACACCTACAAGTATTATGCACTTTATTTAGATATTTGATCTTTTATAGTTTAACAATCCCTTTTATTGCTTTTATGAATATAACCGTTGAGACACTTAGTTATTTATAATATTGTAATACTGTCGATAATTGTATAAGATTATATTTTAGTTTTTTTATGTATTTATGTACACATATTATATGCACTATAGCACTTTTTGAATAAAATTACTGTTTAGAGTGCCACCCTTACTGTCTCGTTTTTCCTGTATCTAAAATCCATCAAGGGTTGGATTATTTGGAGGAGTGAGCACCCACACTTAGTACGAGTGCAGTGGACTCTTACATTATTCCCTACAAACATATATGCCCTTAGTCCCACCTCCTGGCTATGTGGCAATGTGAGTGACAGGCCAGGGTATCAGAGTGAGGCGGTATAGATCAAGCCAAACAAAGTGCAATTAAGTGAATAAATATAATAAAACCTAATAAAAATATCATATACAATAAATATCAAAGTTTCAATAAATACAATAACTATTTCTCCTTATTCGGTGTAATAAAAGCATAGTGTAATAAAAAAGTGCTTAAGTTAAAAAATAACTCACTTTGCACTGGTTATACCTGAGGAAGGAATTGTAGTCCCGAAACGTTGTGTGTTGTTCACAATAAATTGTTGATTCTACACATATAGCGTGCTCCCTCGTTTGAGTCTATACCCCAACCATCCCGGTTTGACTAGATGGATGGGGGCGTGGCATTCTGGGATGTGGATGGTCTGGGGGCATGTGCATGAAGTTGTGGTTTCCAGGAGGTGTGCCATTTGTGGGCGTGAAGTTTTGTGACGTGGCCATGCAGTTTGGGGCGTGACAATCGTGTCTTGGGTTGTTTTAAATTTCTTAGTATGACAATAACCGCAATTGTGGTTCATATCGCCAATAGCATCTTTACAGGGTTCATATTCGAAACCTTCCAGGAGCAAATTGGAATGTCTTACAGACTGTAAGGCAGTGTCTCGTTCCCTCTGTTGTAGAAGTCGGGTGTAGCATTGTTGTTCTATGTCTGCAGCTCTCCAAGTTGCTGTAGGCGGGGGTCACATTGTTGTATCTCTGAAGCATGTGACATGCTTGCTCTTTCTAAGAGTTGCTGTAGCCATGCGTCACGCTGTTCTTGTGTCGCTGAAGCATGTGATGTGCAGACTTTGTGTTGTTAAAGCTGGTTAGCGCATGGAACCCAGGCCTGTTGCTGAAACTGTGCATTACACTCTACAAGTGACGTTCAGGCTTTTTGTTGTTCATATTAAGCTTAATGGGTGTTGACTGATCCAGAGGGCGTTGCAGTTATGTGGGCTCAATTAGGGGGTGTGGCTGTAAGGTGAGCACATACAAACCTACATATAAGTTTTGAACTTTATATAGTAGATATCCTACTTTGTCCTTTGGAATCTTTACTGTATGCCTGCTTTCAACTATCGATTTAGTGCAATGTTCCTCTGTGTTAATGCATAGTTGCGGACATTATTTTCAATGGCATAACATTAACATAGTACATAGTAACATAGTAATTAAGGTTGAATAAAGACATTCGTCCATCAAGTCCAACCTATTCCCTTTTTTTTTTTTTTTTTTAACCCTACCTAACAGTTGATCCAGAGGAAGGCAAAAAACCCCAGCTAAAAAAGGGGGGGAAAAATTCCTTCCTGACTCCAAACGGCAAGTATCCCTGGATCAACCAGATCTATATGCATTAAGATTGAAACGGATCCTAGGAAATTAATTATCTAGGCAGCTTGGACTGCCGTGTAGTTCCAACTACCCAATTACAGGTGGTGCTTAGGACAAAACAACTTACTGTTTAAACAACACAATTTTTGGTTAAAGACCAAGATAGTGTCCCTTTAACCCTTTCACTGCCAGGAGATTTTCATTTTTTTTTTTGCGTTAACTGCCAGAAGAATTTTCAGGATTTTGCCCTTAATCACTTTAGACTAATTTTACAGTAGGAAACCTTGCAGTAAATCAGGAATATTATACATTGTTTTTTTCAGCACAAAGTCTACTTTAACATGGTAACAAAATTTTGTAACTTTTCTGGAAATTTTACTGGAATTATGGGTAAAATATGTAAAAAAAAAAATGAAAAATTTGCAAATTTTCATGGATTTTTCCCATTTTTACTTATAGTTATCTTAAGGTTACACACAAAAATCTTACTGTTCTAAAAGCTCTGATACTCCCGAGTACAACGATACCAGATATATGTAGGTACCCGACTTTTCCTGTACAGGAGACCCCCCCAAACTAAAACTGCACCTTCAAGAATATTACACCAAATTAAAATGTATAACCACTACTGACAGTTAACATAGAATATCTTCCAAATTAACTAAAATATCCCCACAAGTGAGATATTGTTAGAAACTACACACTCGCAGGATTTTACGAGTGAGGTTAGTTTTGATCAAAATGCAGATACCCGGACACAGCTCTTCGTCAAATTGTAAGTTACTTTCTCACATTTTCCTTTTTTTCCTCAACTGTAAAATCAGAGACAAAATCAAATGCGAATTTCAGCTAAAAACTGTGGAGGAAAGTTCAAACGCATCTCAAATATGAAAGCCTAACCCCTCCCGAATAAAACGGTATGCCACATTCATGGGTGTACCCAGAGACATGGCTACCAACTAACCCAGAGCATGACCAGTGCCAAATGGCAGTAGCAGCAAAAAAAAATTAGCCAGTTTTGTATTTGAACAGTCTGAAGTTTTTCCACAAAACACCCCCCCAACTCAAAAATACCCCCCACAAACTATATATTCCTGAAATCTGCACCTTTAGCTTTAGCTATGTAACGCTGTAGTTTGTTCATTCATACCATCAATGGTGTGGGCGCAGTTCTTCGTAGAAGTTTGCACTTTTACCAGATTTTCAAAAAAAATTAACATGAAACAACATTCAAAAAGGTAAAAATCATGCCAAAACCTCATGGAATCTAAAAAAAAGTTACTAAATATCAATCTCCCAAATGTCCTGAATCAAACGATATGCTATATGTGTCGTTACACACGCGGACGTGGAAGCGAAAAGCCACAAAGTGAGACAATGCACGATGGCTCAGAAACAGCGAAAATATTTAGCCAACTCCGAATTTGGACAGTCTGCAGTTTTTTCCAGGAAAAACCCCCGTAACTTAGAAATAACCCCCACAAACTATATATTCCTGAAATTTACACACCTTCAGCTATGTAACACTGTAGCTTGTTCATTCATACCATCAATGGTGTGGGCGCAATTCTTCGTAGAAGATCGCATTTGTCACAATTTTTCTACAGTCTACAATTTTTCCCCACAAAACAACCCCCACAAACCATATATTTTTCAAATCCACACACCTTTATCTACGAAATGCTGTAGTTTGTTCATTCGTACCATCAATGGTGTGGGCGCAGTTCTTCGTAGAAGTTCACAGTTTTAGCAGATGCCAAAATCATGCCAAAATCATGCCAAAATCCCAAGTAATGTAAAAAAAAGTTACCAAATATCAATCTCCCAAATGTCCTGAATCAAACGGTATGCCCTATGTATGGTTACACACGCAAACGTGGAATCAACTAGCCACAAAGTGAGCCAATGAACAATGGCCCAATTACAGCAACTTTTCAGATTTGTCAGACTAAACACCCCTCTATATTAGAAATACCCCCCCAAACTATATATTTTTGGAATCTACACAATGGTGTGATTCTTTTATGCATACCACCAATGGTATGAGCGCAGTTTCATGTAAAATTTCGCTTTTTTACCAGATTTTCAGGAAAAATTTATAAAAATACAATTCAAAGTTAAAAATCATGGCAAATTTCCATGTCATGTAAAAAAAACTTGTCAATTATCAATCTTCCAAATGCCCTGAATCAAATGGTATGCCATATGCGTGGATGTACACAGGGACATGGCCACCAACTAGCTCAAATGGGACACATGCAGAAGTGTAATTACAAGAAAAAAATCAAAGTGCTCTGTAATTTCAAACAGCCCCAAAACTTGGAAATGCCCCCCACAAATAAAACCCCCAACTAAATATCAATCTCCCACATGTTCTGAATCAAACAGTATGCCCTATGTGTGGATGCACACAGAGACGTGGCCACCAACTAGCTCAAATGGGATGCATGCACAAATGCAATTACAAGAAAAAAATCAAAGTGCTCTGTAATTTGAACAGCCTACACTTTTTCTAAGGAAACAGTCCTGAAACATGGAAATTTCCCCCACAAACTATATATTTTTGGAATCTATACACCTTCAGCTACGTTACGATGCCATGCTTTCATACATACATGACAAATTCCAGACCCAGTGATCCAAAGAACTCTTGTGTTTTTAGGAGGTTTTGTGAAAAATAAAATAAGATGATTCAAGGATTGAAATCCTACCTAAGCCAACTTGACAAGCAAAAAAACCCACTAAATGTCAATCTCCCACATATCCTGCATCAAACGGTATGCCATTTGTGTGGGTGCACACAGAGATGTGGCCACCAACTAGCTCAAATTGGACACATGCACAAGTCCAATTACAAGAAAAAAATCAAAGTGTTCTGTAATTTGAACAGCCTAATCAACTTGGAAATACCCCCCACAAACTATATATTTTTGGAAGCTACACACCTTCAGCTACGTGATGGTATCATGCTTTTGTATATACATGAAGAATTCCAGGCGCTGTTATCCATAGAACTCCGTGCTTTTAGGAGATTTTGTGAAAAAATAAAATAAGAGGACTCAATGGTTGAAATCCTACCTAAACCCACTCGGCAAGTAAAAAACCCACTAAACGGCAATCTCCCACATGTCCCGAATCAAACGGTATGCCATAAGGGTGGGTGCAAACAGAGACGGGGCCACCAACTAGCTCAAATGGGATCCATGCGCAATTGCAATTACAAGAAAAAATAAAAAAATGCCACAGCCCACCCCCCACACCCCCTTTTAGTGGTATTTTAGTGAAAAAGCAGTTAGTACGGAGAGTCCCACAAGTTTTTGCACACTTTTACTGATCCTAAAAATTCAATCTGGTCCGTTTTTGGTACCTCTGCAAAATTCCCTAGTAAAATAGGCTTAGTTTCCCTTGAAATCGAACAAATAATGATCCGCGTTTACTTTAGCGATATCGCCGGGGACATTGGGAAGCTTGGAGAAGACAATTTTTTTTGTAATTTTATGTTTTTAGGGTAAAAAAAAAAAAGGTGTGTGTATCACTTTAAGATTTTATTTTGTGTGCATTTCCCCTTTTTTGGGGGGATCATTCCCTAAGATGATCATCAAATCATCTTAGGGAATGATACCGAACTTGGAATACGGGCATAAATGCCCGTTTTCCAATTCGAAATCCGATCGGAAAAATCACTTCCCGGAAATCATTTTCCAGGAAGTGATTTTTCATTCATTGGCAAAGATCAATAATTTGTTGATCAGAAGTGATCACCAAATTTTGATCTCTGTCCCCATTTTTTTTCTAAGTCTTCGCTAAGTAGCAAAGACTTAGAAAAAATCCTATTTGTGAATACACAAAATGTATAGTAAGGCTGTCAAGCATGACAGCTTGTGCTATACTAGGTACTGCAGCATGATCTGGAGATCACACTGCAGTACCTCCACTAGACCACTAGGGAGCAGTCTTATACCACTCTAATGGAAGACCCCGGTGAAGGAAAAAGTTCTGTGAGTCACTGGGGTCTCCATTGCCGTTTCTCAAGAGCACCTCCTCCTCGTGGGACCGGCTGATGCAGCATAAAGGTACCATATCTCCTGATCCCCCCCTCGGATTTGGACGAAACCGAGGGGGGATCGAGGGGGCTAGGGGGGCAGTTGAATGCTGCCCCCCGATCGCCCCTAGCCGGGGGCAAAATTTTTTTGGGAGGGGGGAAGCCACAGATCGTATATTCACGGTCTGTGGCAGTTTGTGCATTCACTGCACAGATCGTGAATATACGATCTGTGGCAGGGAAAGGGTTAAAGCACTCGTGGAATCATAAACTCATGATCAAAACGTTACTTAAGTAGTAACTATACCAACAATAAAGGTGTCTTTATTTCAACACGTATCTTTTATTGCACCTATTATAAATATATAACTAAACAAACACTCAACTCTACACCTCCAGGCATTTCTGTCTATATAATTTATAAATCTATTGCAACAATTTAGTTTAAAAGCAAATATACTGTGGCACATGTGCTAATGGATACAATATCATATTGTGAATAGTCTATTGCCTTTCTGTGCTGCAAACAGTATCAATGTTCTAGATACAAACTGATTATCCCAGCTGGTGGATCCGTGCACTATCCTGGGTTGATGTTTTGTAAAGACCAAATTGCTGTTTAACAGAAATTATTCCACAGTCACAGATTCTTGCAAATACACATTTTCCAGATAACAAGGTAAGTATAACTACTGACCTGCCGGACCTTCGGCAGTGTGAACACACCACTCCTTACTTCGGCCGATGGGACTTATCCGGACTATTTTCAATGGCACTGCTGTGCGTTAATGCACAGAACGTCCACATACAGCACCCAACACACTCTATCGCAGCACATAGGTGTGAATGGTGCCAATCATTCTAATGTACAGAGCATTTTGGTGCAATGTTTCCACAGGAAATCGCACCAAAACGCTTAACAGTGTGAACAAAGCCTTACAGTTTAAGGTTTTGGGGGGTGATTACCTGTATATAATTTTTCAGTTAAAATTTGCTTTGCTCCTTTAATACAAAAACTAGTTAATTGTCTGTTTACTGTCCCCAACCCCAACTGATAAATTTTGCACTTAATTACCTGAATTACTACTACTATTTAAAGATAATTATTATCCCCATTCTGACAGAGTAAGCTGGCCCCTCCCTCCATGCAGACAAGCAAGGCTGTGACAACTGACATCACAGCCAATGATTGACTGTTTCATCTGTTGTCTCCTCTGCACTCACTCTAGCATATAAAAAGCTCTTTGAGCAGAAGGAGGAGGCAGATACCTTTGCCAGTAAGGAATAGAACTTACCAACAAATATTTTGTTGCAAATGCATGTAAAAAAACTTAAAAATAGCAGTTGGGGTTTGTGGGCAGTCAGTCACCAGTTTTTTGTTTTAAAGGTGGACATGCCCTTAACAAAATGCAAGTTTTCCAATAAAGGGTTTTTTGTTTAGTTTACTCAAGGGAAAGCTCCCTGAAGTATATTTTGAACATAATGATTTTAAATGGATAAGCTTGCTAATCCATGTTTAAATTGGATTTTTATAATTTTAAGTTCACGTGTGAAGTGTGGCTAAAGTATTAATCCATTTTTAAAATTACCATGCAAACTGAAAAGGAGTTTTCTATTTTGACTTTTTCCCTAAATTAATAATAGCCTTCAGGAACCCTGGGCTATTGAAAATGCACAAAACTCAGAGAGTAAGGTGGAAGATCAAAGGCAACACCAATGGGACAGCTTTAAAACACAATATATCTTCTGCTTGCACTATGTACTGTATTCACGATACAGAAGTCACTTTTCCTGCTATACTTACCCTTTAATATATTAAAGGGGATGACTGAAACCTTGTGGGGAGGACCATTTGTCAATGTAAAACATCTCAAGAAGCAAGAGAGATTATATATGTGTATTTAAAAAGGTGTGAATAATGTGTTTAAACTCCAGCTCCAAAATAACTTAACTTATTTATATAAGTCATGTAGAAAGATTACCCCTAAGCTTACCTTTCTTAGACGCGCCCATGCTAAGATTAAGATTATAATGAAAGTGGGCTTTTAGGGAGTAATCTTGTTATGTTGGGGCTGGAGTTACACTTTAGAAGAAAAAAAACCCCAGATCTCGACAAACAGAACTAATCGCATACAGTGAATATTTGCAATTCATGTTTCAGACAAACTAGGCCCATCCTTGGGTGCAATTACCTGGAATCATGTGGAGAAACATAGAAAAGCTAATCAATTAGACTGTGTGTAATGTGTGTACATTACTGTGATTACATGAATGAACTATAAAGTATATATATGGGGGCACCACCTTAATCCATAACCTTAATCCATAACCGGATGTGTGTTATCTGAAATTGGACAGTGCTAGAACCGACACCAGCAGGGAAAGGGAAAACTTTCCCAAGTATCCCTTTATAGCACTCATACACTTGTCATCCACATGATAAAAGTTCAATTTATTAGCACATATAAATCCATAAAATAGCCCTCCCACACAATACCCCCACACCATACAATGCTATAGTAGACTGGGTGTCCCCAATATAAATTAATAAAGTGCTGAAAAAAGGGGTCTCAAGAATAGGCCGATAAACACAGAATCCCCCTAGGTAGAAAGTGGCTCCAGTGCAAACCAAAAGTTATTAACAGTGTAGAGTATGAAATAGTATCAATTTGTTGTATCAAGAGGCTCTACACAGAATATGTTTCCTACGGCAGATCGATTATTAATTTGACTTGAAAAAGCCAAATTACTGTTCTTTCTACCTTTAATGCATGTGACATTATTTAAAGGGTAAGTAAAAAACAACAATGTCGTCTTCATTGACATTATTGAGTTTTAAAATCTGCAGCACAAACACACAAATTCCCTTCCAAAATGCAGTCTTTCAAGCCAAATTCAAAGTTTATACTTAAACTTTCCCTTTCTAGTTAGCATATTGCAGTTCAAAGTACACAAACATGGACACAAGCGAACTCTGCTATATGGATTACCACTCACGGGACTCCCAGAAGTGCTACACCTGTACTTCACCAGGTGCCTCAGGAGATCCTTGTTTTATACCTCTGTCAACCAACCAACTCTGTAGCTTTAGCTGCTAGCAAGTATTGTCCACCACAGAACGTGTTATTTTAAATGGTGAGGGAGAAAAAAATCTTTGTAACCAGTTCCTGTTGTACTTGTTACAGTTTGCAAGGAAATGATGTTGGGTTGGTCTCATCTTCTAAGCCTATTGTGGACAACAGAGCTACCAAGAATTTCATACATATCTTTGCTGATATGTTTAACCATTATCTGTGCTTGCTGAGTTGTATAGTTTTTCCTCTTTGGTGAAAGATAGACAATGTACAGTATCTATCATGGCCCCCAAGTAAACTAGGGTACAAGTTGACTCTTGTACTTTGACAGTACTAATCATACATAGTCTATCCATACTGAAAGGCCTTTTGAAATTGATGTATATCACAGCAGGTGCGTTTAGATAACCTAGACACAGGTGCATCCACGTGTCCCAACACAAAGTCTTTTCCGCTTGAAATGGATAAAGTCTTTTAAACCTTTTTTTCTAATGGCCCACGTCTATTTATTCTGTCTTTTCAGAGCAATCATATTTGTGTCCAGTTATAAATAATTAAATAAGACTTCTTCGTTCTTTGAAATATAACAGAAGTAGAAGGTTGCTCTTCCTCCATAGTCAAAGTCTATCTTACTGACCTAATCAGTGTAGGCTCCTGCCTGACATCAAATGAAGCTATCTTAAAGAGTTAGGAATCAGGCTCACAAATAGGAACAGAGGTAGTGGGGTTATTATCCTCAAATCAGTATCTGATGGCTAGACAGGATTTGTCACACAAGGTCTGTTCTGAGCAACCATACCAACTTAGAACAAACCATCTAGGCAGCTAACACTAAGCTGCTGTCAGAAATGAAGAACAAACTTTCAGCATTAGGTAAAAAGGTAGCCACAGTTCACGATGCACAAGATCATATCTCTGCCTATTTACACCAAATGGTTATACATGCTAGAACAAGCACAGGATGACATGGACAACAAGCTTAGACTTTTAAAGACTTACTAGAGTCATTAACTGATCTTGAAGACCATGTCACTTCCTTCTTCTACACTATGGTGTCTGAATTAGCGACCAGTTTCTGATTGACAGAATCCACAGGGCGCTCCATCTAACCCAAGCCAAAACAGACCCACCCAGAGATGTTATTAAGGCTCCACAATTACGGCACAAAAGAAAACATCCTAATGGCAGCAAAAAAGTAAGGCCCCGCTGTGTGAAGGCTCTACTATGATATACCAAGACAACTCACCTACTACATTTGACAAATAGCAGGATGTCAAACCCATCACGGAGCATCTCACAAGCCACAATATTAAATATAGATGGGGATTTCCCTTCAGATTATCTGAAGGGAAGTAAGTCCAGTTGATCTAATTGAATACAACAGATATACCATGACCTGGATGAATGAGAACCTTCACAAGTATGTTGGTTTGCAGAAATGCTAAGAGGTGTTATAAGAACTCCCAGAGTAAGGTGTCAAAACAGCATTGTACCATCTGTCTGCCATGTACAATGCTGTTTTGACACCGTACTCTGGGAGTTCCTATAACACCTCTTAGCCACTATCTAATCACACCCTTAACACCTGGCTGTGATATGCTAATTGGGATTTTCCAGGGTACATAATTGCCACAGATTCTTGTACAAGTCATTCTGAATTGAGAAAGCCAGTCGGATGACTAGCGAGACGTCTTCAAGAACTAAACTTCAAGTCCAGTTGATCTAATTGAATACAACAGATATTATGATCTGTTCTTTTTCCTATGACTAGACTCTGGATGTGTTTTTGTTTTTATCCACACAGGTTCCGCCTGAAGGATGTTGTGTTAGGTTGTTTATGGTATGTGTGCTGAATTACCCTTATACATGTTGGAGGGTGAAGGGACCTAGCTGCTGGTTAAAGGCAATGTTACCAGAATGCAAAGTGTATGTCATTGTGTCTCATTTGTTAGCTTGAAAAAGTCCTCCAAAACGTTGCTTGTTACCATCTGTACGAATGAGATGAAACAATAAAAGAGCATATCATTAAGATATCTGTGTGCCATATTATGGATAGATAGTCATTGTTGTTCGCTCGGCTGGGACAAATGACTGTCTGTTGTGGCTGCGGCCAACAGTTTGCGTGACTGATCGTGCGGTTTCTTAGGGAACTACCAACATGTCCGGTCGCCCATTTTTCTGATCCGGGTGAATTACGTGTAAGCACACATATTTTTCATAAAGAAATACTGAAATAAATGTATGGAATGGGAAGGCCCACAGAATTAACAAACTCAATGTTCAAAAGGTACGTACACTGGAAAATAAGTTTTTTTCAAATTACCCATTAGTGGAAACTATAATTCATCCCCACTATCACTATGCCATTTTATTGTTGATCTGCCCCCTATTTCATTAGATATCCTATCTGAAACATCTTATGTTTTAGCATTTCTGTTAACAGTTTTGCTGTAGCTGGAATGGTTTGACAGTTGGTGTGCTATATACTGTATTCTATACAAGTATAGAATGCATGCAGCAACACACACACCTCAGAGTAAGTGCTACTAACATGTATTAATTTATAGATTAAGATGACACAAAGTAATTTTTTCAGTATACATACACTTTAAGCTGGATCTCTGTCAGGGCTGCCTAATGATACAGGGTGAAGCTCATTACAGAGCGGCACCCTGAAGGGAGGCGGGTGATGCGGACCAAAAAGAAAAAGAAAAAAACAACTTAATAGAGGTTCCCCGTAGCAATTGGAATTTTGTGTCAGTTGCCAAAAAGTTTAGATCCCTGATCACTGGTAGAAATTTAGACCACAGAACTCTACATGTACTCAACTGACAGTATACTTTCGTCCCATAACCCATGTAAACCGAAAGAACTGGGACGCCCAAACCCATATGTTTCCCACACTATACAAATTTGGCAACAAAAGTTTGTACCAAAATCTCCTGTTAAAGTCGCTGACACTCTCAAATATGGGTTACACTGCCTTACCATAAACGTATTCAATAGTTCAAAAAGTAATTTAGAGAGGTCCAGACGTTGATTTCAGTGGCGTAACTACCACCCCCATGACCGCAGTGGGCCCGGGCAGTAGTAGAGCCCGCCACAAGCCCAAGATGCCTCCCGCGATCAGCCGTTTTAAACATGATCGCGGGAAGTTCGAGTCTGGTCTTTTAAACAGCTGATCGCACGTATGTTTCATTCATATGAGGCAGCTTGGTGGGGGTCAACCAGGGCAGGTATGCCCCTGGTTGATTTCGTGCAAATTAGTGTATTTAATATCTGTTGTATTCAATTAGATAAACTGGATACAACAGATATACCATGACCTGGATGAATGAGAACCTTCACAAGCATATTGTATTTAATCCTCCATTAAGAGTACAAAACAGACTATACAAGTTTGGGATACCGCAGGTTTCTAAATATGGTTCAGATTTCTCACAAAATACGCCCATCCTATCTAATGCTGAATTCCACACACCCCCCACCCGGATTGTCAGATAAATTTAAATCATATTGACAGTCACAAGGAATATTGCTTGTAAAGGATGCCATTCTACCCACACATGGGAAATTGCAAAAAATAAGTATAAATGTCACCCTAGTGATTGGTTGCAATACCAGCAGCATTCATTTTGCTAAAACACATAAATCAAATAAACCGATATTACAGACACAATTCCCCCTTATATCTGTCATCTATTCATCATTGAACAGAGCAGGGGCCTAACTACCAGGGGAGCAACCACAGGGGGGCCCCATCTCATTTTTCCTATGACCGATATAGCCTCCTCCCAGAAAACCACTTTGGATGAAGCACAGATACTGGCCCCATTATCGTTTTGCAGGGGGGCCCAGTGATTCCTAGATATGCCAACCCCTTGCTGATAAGCCTAAATTTATAAGTAGGTGAGAAGAGGAACCTGGGGAAATAATGATAGAAGTGCAGCGGAAACTAATGATTAAAAAATCAGATAAATGGTCGTGGAATGTAGTGAAAGTCAATGGAAATCCTACATGATTGGTACGGGTCTCCCTGACCTTCTTCATGTTTCATCAACTAAGGGCTAGGCCACACTATCGCGTTTTTTTCTTTGCTTGCGCATGCGTTTTTTTTTTCTAACACTGCAATCGCAGCAACACATGCAATTGTGTTTCCATTTGCGATACGCAATCGCATGGGATCACCATTTTAATGCGCAATCGCATGCAATTTCGTATCAAAAGGAAAAAAAGCAATGGAATCGTGTGTGCAGTTGCGCCGTAGTGTGGCCGTGCCCTAACACTGTGGAATGCTTTATTCAACTTACCCTGTACCCCCCTACATCAAAACACTGTATTGCCCCACATATGTGCTGCAGATGCACCCTTGCCGCCCAGAGGAAAAATTCACTCCTAACACTGGACAATCTGATCTGCAAATTATGGTGGATATACGGAAAAGAATTGATCAGATAAACCTTAAACAATAAAGTTGATTTGTTTTTTACAATATGGGAACCGTGGATTACGGAAATGCAAATAATCTGAATATGTATTCAATATAACAGACGACCAACACCCCCCCCCTCCTTCATAACCACCAAATTCTAATAATTAAAGCTTAAAACAATAATGTATAAGTTGAAATTTCATGTTATATAGATAAGTGATGTATGCTGTTTTAAATGACATTAAAAAGATACCAATAAAAATTATTAAACAAAAAATGTGTATTTTATGCTTCTATTCACTTTCTTATTATATTACATATCTTGCCATGCCACATTTTCAAGCTTGACAAAAGATCAGTGATCTGAAATGTTGCATGTTGTCTCTGATAGGATCAGAGTGATCCCAAATGTTGAATGTTCTCTGAAGAGGTTAGAGTGATCCCAAATGTTGCACGTTGTCTCTGATAGGATCAGAGTGATCTGAAATGTTGCACGTTGTCTCTGATAGGATCAGAGTGATCCAAAATGTTGCATGTTGTCTCTGATAGGATCAGAGTGATCTGAAATGTTGCACGTTGTCTCTGATAGGATCAGAGTGATCCCAAATGTTGCACGTTGTCTCTGATAGGATCAGAGTGATCCCAAATGTTGCACGTTGTCTCCATTAGGTTCGGAGTGATCCCAAATGTTGCACGTTGTCTCCATTAGGTTCGGAGTGATCCCAAATGTTGCACACTTGTCTCAGTTATAACTACAAAGAATAAGATTTGCAGTTCTGCCTACCTGACTGGATAATTTGCTGAGATACAGTCTCAAGAGTTATTTTTGTACACCTTTATTTCTATTATGCGGCTGTCTAATTGTTTCTTACCAACTTTGCTTTTCTTGCCTATGATTTTTATTCTATGTAATAAAAAGATATAGTGCACTCCAGTGTATTTATTCACACATGTAAGTACATGTAAATACACTGGATTTTCTAAGACTGGAGTGCGCTATATCTTTTTATTACATATGTTTGATTGGCTATGGCTTTATAGTAGCACCCAGCACAAAGTAGTAATCTTTAAAGGGGAGTGCGGAGACAAACCACCACAGTATCTATGATTTTTATCCAGGAAATGTTCATCAATTTTGTTTTTGTTTACAAATGATTATGATAATTAATTGATCAATTATCTTATTTTGGGGGAGAGGCATGGCTTAGTAATAAACAGATGTTTGTTACCACATACCAATAAGGGAGTTTGCAGTGGGAATGCAGGTTCCAATGAAGTAAGGGGTGAATTATAAAGGATAATGTATCACCTACAAGAAATTATAAATAACCTCAGTGACCTTGGTGACCTTAATATCCTTATAATTTATAGAGGAGGGATAAATTATCCCTTATAATACATGTTATAGTAGGCCGAGTTCCCTGACCTGTATAACTAAGCCTGTATCCTTGTACCTTTACATGGGTACAGAACTCCCCAGAAACGTTTAATATCCTTATAATAATAATAGAGGATACATTCAGGGAGATTCTCCCAGAGCTGCAGGGGTTCTGCCACTCTGGACAAATCTCCCAGAAGATATTCTCCAGTGGCTGTGGGGCTCTGGGTCAATTTCCACTCCCCTAAGTTTTTAACACCAGCTTTTCGCTCACTAAGCTAAAAGAGCTGCACAGTCTCTGTTGAATAGGCGGTGGCAGCTGCACGAGTGTCTCTTGCATGGTTAATCACACATATATTCCTTACAATTAATTGTTGGTACTTAGGAGTTCCCTGACCTGTATAACTCAGCCTGTGTCCTTCTACCTTTATGTGGACACAGAATTCCTTAGTGACTTCTTTGCTATTTAGTAGCAGTTACATTATCCACTACTACTGAAGAAGTATCACAATATCTCAAGGCATAGTATAGTATTAGTAGTATTTGTGGTTAAATAAAGACATGGGTCCATCTAGACCAGCTACTACTCAGCAATACCTACATTTCATGCCTAACAGTTGATCCAGAGGAGGGGAAAGAAACCCTGTATAAAAGGGAGGGGGGGGGGAATTCCCAACTGGCAATCGTCCTGCCATCACCATGTCCAATGGAAGACATTACCGTTGTTTTACCGTTCTCACAAATAAATACCCCTTCCTTACTAAAAAACTGAATTTCTTTTCGAATTTAGGGATGTGTGCATGTCCTCTGACATGTTCTATTGGTGAACAATGTCCCAGACAGTTTATTGTATAGCCCATTAATGTATTTATACACCGTGATCATGTCCCCACGCAAGTGCCTTTTCCCTAGAGTTGCATATTAAATATATCTTCATATTCAAGCTCCCCCAGTCCCCTTATTAATTTAGTTGCTCTTCTCTGAACCCTTTCCATTATGTCCCTTTTGTACACAGGATCCCAAAACTGCACCACATAATCCAAATAAGGTCTTACCAGTGCTTTGTAAAGAGAATATTTTTCTCCCTGCTGCCACCTGGCACTGCTTTCCCAACAACTCTGTTTTCTAACAGAAATTGAGGCACAGCATGAGGAGTTTTTAACCCAAAATGCATCACCTTACATTTATGCATTCCAATGTGACAATCTATATAAATATGCCTGCAGCATTTGCACATCATCTGCAGCTTTTAATGGTCAACAAAATTTTGTGTAGTCCACAGAGACCCTGCTGACAATACCCACTTCCAAATCATTAATAAACAGATTAAATAGAAGTGGCCCCAACAATGAACGCTGTGGCATACCAACTAGAACCATATTGATGAAGCACCATTATCAAATACTCTCCGCATTCGATCCATCAACCGATTTTCTATTTTTATGAACAAATATGCCACCCAAGCCTAACAGACCTTTGCTTTTGCAGAAGTTGCTTATGAGGGACTGTATCAAAATCCTTAGCAAAATCCAAGTATGCCACATCTACTGCTATACCATAGTCCAAAATTATACTCACTTCCTCATAACAGCCAAGCAAGATTGTTTCACAAGATCTGTTCCTCATAAATCCAGGCTGATCACTATTTATAAGGTCAGTCCTTTTTACCCTAGAATATGTTCCCATGTTAAACTTTCTGTAATATTCCCTACCACTAAAGTTACTCACTTGTCTGTAATTACCAGGCTGTGAACAGCTACCTTTTTTGAATATTGGAATAACATCAGCTTTTTTCCAATCCAGAGGCACGTTTCCAGACATGGGTGATATTAACCTTCTTTACTTGTTTCTGAACCATATTCTCAGGTAACCAAAGTGAAATTGCATCCTTTATACCTATCTGTACTTGAATGTTCTATAGAGTATACAGAGGGATACAAGATGTTTGCTTTATTGGAATCCTCTGTAACAATCTTATCCACATTATTTAATGGCCCCACATCTTCAGTCTTGCTTTGTTCAGTTATCCTAACTTCATTAATTATTTTAACTAGCTTAAAGTGTATCTCCCCCCCCCCCCAATTAAATTTTTAACCTTGGCTAGTCTATCCCATCTCACCCCCAACCGCCGAGTTATATTTGTTAAATAATCACAAAAGTATCCTACAGACCTTCGGTACCCCGTCGCTCTGCTCTCTCTGAACCAGAAAGAGCAGAGAGGAGTGGGACCGGCAGCTGTGTCTGTGATTGGCTAGCCGGCAGCTTCTAGGGAAGGACAGGATGACTCACTGACAGCTTCTACTCTTCACTTTCCTGGACTTTGAAAAATTGCAGTTGAACCATGAGGAGCACAGATGTAAGAAGGATTTTTTAACACTACACAGTGGGGCCAGAATGGGGTTAAATGTTAGTTTTGGGGGTGGACCTGCCCTTTAATTGCTTTCTTACAATCATTGTTACGATTTTTATAGCTCCTAAAGGCCTCCGTTTTCAAGATTTTAAATGCCATTCTCTACCTTTCCATTTCCCTCTTTACATTAAGCCATGCCCACTTAATTTGCAGCATGATACGCACACCACTTAGCACCCTTCTGCCCCTCCACCCCCCTGGAAAACTTTCTGCAGACACCCATGGGAAATTCTCAGAAAGGGTTTTCATTTCATTTGAAATTATTTCAAAGAAGACTGGGAAGTAGACAAATAATGAAACCTTTAGGCATGGATTAGGGGTCCATATTTGGCTGCTTTATTTTCTGATTTTTTTAATCTCTGACTTTTTCTGCAAAATTATTTTATCCCTTTAATGTTTGATAGTGTTGTGAAAGTATATGTCTCAAACATTGGTGTAGATTGTGTTTGCAATGGAACATATGGGTTAATCCCACAACCACCTGTGTTTAGAGACGCATCTAGTGCACTCCCACCCATGCACTTACCTCCACCCACTCCACCCACCCCAAACATTGGCCAGCCAAAATGTTGCAGTGGGGTTTCTCACTCCGTTCCTTCTGATAGACTCTCACTGCTGCTGTTGATATTTCTTTATAGTGGGACTGCTTTAGCAATAAGAGAGGCGCACACTGTAACAGGTGGGGAGGGCGTGTGTACGTATTTTTGTGCATACACAGCATCACTGGCTACCAACGAAATACTGATTGGAAGGACACGAAAGGTTTTCAGCAGATGTGCAGTATAGGGCACCAGTGTTTTCCCCAGAAATGATTTCTATCCGGGAGGGTCGGAACAGGGAAATTCTGTGACATCAACGATGTTTAACTCATTCAGAGCCAGCAGACATCCCAATTACTTAATTACCATTAACCCTTCAGTACCAGAAGACTTTCCTATTAATACTTTCAGTGCCAGCACTTTTCCAGAGTATTGCCATTAACCCTTCAGTTCCAAGTTTCCCCAGAGTATTGCCATTAACATTTTCTGTGCCAGCAGAGTATTACCTTTAACCCTTTCAGCTGCCAGCATTGACATGATATACAGTATGTACCTGCCATGTCCATGTCTCCTCCATTGAATGGTTCACTCCTCACCTACTCTTAAGTTCAAATTTGAGTTGAGTGGAAGGAGTAAAGAGGCAGGGATAGGGCTGATAGGGCTCATGGCTGCTAGTCAGAGGCCACTGTTAAAAGTCTGCAGCAGCTGAACTCATCCTCTCCCCCCCCCCAACTTCCTTCAGCTTCATTAAGTTCAGCATTGTTTCCAAGTAGAGTGAGCAAAGTTCAGGCTCTTTACTCATTACAATGTTGCAAATTAATGCAGCTGAACAAGGAGACCAGATCTAAAATAGCAAGTTGTGTATTCACGGATTCTCTTACAAAAAATATAGTGCTTGTATAAACTAATGATCAACGTATTTTGGCAGGACCCATTGGGATATTTACTTAAACAAAAGGTCTATTTCATTTTAATTTGTATAAATGTATTGTTCCCTAAATAATGTATTATAAATTCTACTTAACATTCAATAACTATGAATTATTTGTACCAAAAAAAAAAAAGACATTTAAAGCATATTTATTTGTATGCTATATAAGCATCTTAAAAAAAAAAAAAAAATCTATCCATCCATAAAAAAAGGAATTGAATCCTTAGTATTACCAACACAACATATCCCTACCCTTCCCCCCCACACACACAAACATTTTTCAGTTATTAGGGAGATGATCCAGCTGAGATTTAATATTTCGTTCCCACAACTTTTGGCTGTCTGAAAATCCATGCTTTCCTTTGTTAAAGGAGTTTGGACCAGCAGATGTAGGTGTATCCCTAATGAGAGAATAAATAAAAACACACAGAATAAGTAAACAGACTTTTTAAAAAGCATTTATAGATATTTCTAAGCAATACAAGTGTCAATGCAGGTGAGAACAATAACATCAATTAAATAAACTCCTATAATTGAAAAAAAAAACTTAACCCCTGGTCCTGGACACAGATTTCATTTGCAAAAAAAAAAAAAACAAAAACTAATAAGCATAATTATTATGAATGTCCATTACATTAGAATATTTTCCTGCATAAAAAGCTTTAACCCTTTAAGTGCCACAGATCGTATTCACGTTCTGTGCATAAAATGCTCAAACTGCCACAGACCGCAAGTATACGATCTGTGGCTTCCCCTTTAAAAAAAAAAATCTGCCAGTGCTAGGGGCGATCAGGGGGCAGAATTCAACTGCCCCCCTAGTCCCCTCGATCCCCCCTCAGTTTCATCCAAATCCGAGGGGGGGGGGGGGGGGGATCAGGAGATAGCATACCTTTAGTGCAGAGCCTGGAGCAGGAGGAAGGAGAAAGTCTGTGCGATAAGGGAGACCCCGGTGACATTACAGGATTTCCTGCTTCACCGGGGTCTTCCTCTTAGACTTCCCCCAGTCTGCCCCATGTGATGTAGTGATGGTACTGCACTTTGATCTCCATTCAGATTGAAGTACAGTACCTGGTATAGTAAAGCTGTCAGTGTGACCACTTTACTATACTTTTTGTGAATGGAAAGCTACTTAGCAAAGACTTAGAAAAAAAATGGGGACAGAGATCAAAATTTGGTGATCACTTCTGATCACCAAATTATTGATCTTTACCAATGAATGAAAAATCACTTCCTTGAAAATGATTTCCGGGAAGTGGTTTTTCTGATCGGATTTCGAATTGGGAAAAAAAAAAAAAAAAAAAAGGAAAATGCACACAAAATTTCTTAAAGTGATACACATCCTATTTTTTTTTTTTTACCATAAAACTATAAAATTAGCAAAAAACGGTCTTCTCCAAGCTTCCCAAAAGTAAACGCAGATCATTATTTGTCCAATTTCAAGGGAAAATAAGCCTATTTTAGTAAGAAATTTTACAGAGGTACCAAAAAAAAGACCGGATTGAATATTTAGGATTAGTAAAGTATGCAAAAACGTGTGCGACTCTCCGTACTAACCATTTTCACTAAAATACCACTAAAAGGGGGAGTGTGTGTGAGAGTGGGTTGTGGCTTTTTTGATTTTTTTCTTGTAATTTCAATTGTGCATGCATCCCATTTGAGCTAGTTGGTGGCCCCGTCTGTTTGCACCCACCCATATGGCATACCATTTAATTCAGGACATGTGGGAGATTCATATTTAGTGGGGGTTTTTTACTTGTCAAGTGGGTTTAGGTAGGATTTCAACCTTTGAGTTCTCTTATTTTATTTTTTACAAAATCTCCTAAAAGCACAGAGTTCTATGAATAACAGCGTCTGGAATTCTTCATGTATATACAAAAGCATGACACCGTTATGTAGCTGAAGGTGTGTAGATTCCAAAAATATGCGTCCCATTTGAGCTAGTTGGTGGCCATGTGTGTGTGCACTCATACATATGGCATACCGTTTGATTCAGGACATGTGGAAGATTCACATTTAGTGGGGGGGGGTTTTACTTGTCAAGTGCGTTTAGGTAGGATTTCAACCTTTGAATCATCTTATTTCATTTTTCACAAAATCTCCTAAAAACACAGAATTCTTTGGATAACTGCGTCTGGAATTCTTCATGTATGTATGAAAGCTTGGCACCGTAACGTAGCTGAAGGTGTGTAGCTTCCAAACATATAGTTTGTTATGGATATTTCCAAGTTTCGGGACTGTTTCCTTAGTAAAAGGGTAGGCTGTTTAAATTACAGAGCACCTTGATTTTTTTCTTGTAATTGCACTTATGCATGCTTCCAATTCGAGTTTGTTGGTGGCCATGTCTCTGTGTGCACCCACACATATGGTATACATTTGCCATGATTTCTTAAAAAGTATGTCCACCCTTAAAAAAAAAAATTTCCTGCAAAGATTCCCCCTGTCCCCCCAGCCCCAACCGCTATGTTAATATGATTAGAAAATGCCCCAAACTTTACTTACCTTCCCTCTTGCCTCCTCCGTGCTGCCAGGCCCTCTGCTTGCGAGTAAATGCAAGCAGAGGGGCGGGACCAGCAGTCGCGTCTGTGATTGGCAGAGCAGCAGCCAATAACGGACGTGGCTGCCGGGAGTTCAGTGTGGCGAAGGCAAGAGGGAAGGTAAGTAATGTTTTGGGCATTTTCTAATAATATTAACATAGCGGTTGGGGCTGGGGGGACAGGGGGAATCTTTGGTGACAAGGGATTTACACTAGGGGAAGGTAATCCTAATAGGGAGGGAGAGGGAGGGGGAGAAGGGCTGCAGTATGCATGCCAAACTTCTCCCGGAGGCCAGGTATGAGGCAGAGTCCTATATGGACTCTGCTATCCTCCTGGTGGGCAGTTTTTGGGACTTTGGGGGGGGGGGGGGGGGGGGACTACAGGAGAACCTTATATGGAGCTGGGATGTGAGGTAAGATTAAACTACACTACATGATGGGGCCAGTAGTGGGGGGGGGGATTATAGTTTTGGGGGTGGACATGCCCTTTAACTCTGAATTGTATTTTTATAAATTTTTCCTGAAAATCTGGTAAAAAAGTGAAATTCTACACAAAACTGCGCCCACACCATTGGTGCTATGCATAAAAGAATCACACCATTGTGTAGCTGTGTAGATTCCAAGAATATATAAATTTGGGAGGTATTTCTAATATAGAAGGGTGTTTAGTCTGACAAATCTGACAAAAGTTGCTGTAATTGGGCCACTGTTCATTGGCTCACCTTTGTGGCTAGTCGATTCTACATCTGCATGTGTAACCATACATAGGGCATACAGTTTGATTCAGGACATTTGGGAGATTGATATTTGGTAACTTTATTTTACATTACTTGGGATTTTTGGCATGATTTCTACCTTTGAGCATGTTTTTTTTCAATTTTTTTAGAAAATCTGCGAGCTTCTACGAAGAACTGCGCCCACACCACTGATGGTATAAATAAACAAACTGTAGAATTACGTAGATAAAGGTGTGTAGATTCGAGAAATATATGTTTTTTGGGGGGTGTTTTGTGGGGAAAAACTGCAGACTGTTCATATTCAGAGTTGGATGAATATTTTTGTGGTTTCTGAGCCATTGTGCATTGTCTCACTTTGTGGCCATTCGCTTCCACGTCCGCGTGTGTAACCACACATATGGCATACCGTTTGATTCAGAACATTTGGGAGATTGATATTTAGTAACTTTTTTTACATTCCATGAGTTTTGGCATGATTTCTACCTTTTTGTATGTTGTTTGATGTTAACTTTTTTTTGAAAATTAACCCAAATTAATGGTAAATGTATGAAAAGTTTCACCAATAAAAGGTTTTAGCTTTTCTCTCAAATGCAAGGTTCCCTTGAATGTGTGTAGGTCTAGCTACCAATGTACATTTTGTAATGCTTTAACTATAAATTACTATTATTGATTTATATAGCACCAACATATTCCATGGCGCTGTACAATTATAGTCATACATGTTACATTCAAGCGTAGTACATGTAATACAAAGTCATACATATTACATACAAGGGTAGTGCATACAGTATAATATGCAGTACCCCAACGTGGCAGAGTGATGAATTAATTTACAGCAATAACAAGCCCTGCCCAACTGAACTTGCAGTCTAGAGCAGGGGTGTCAGTCAAACCCATAAGGGGCCAAAATCAAAAAGAAAAGTGGTGGGCCAAATTATTTTAAGATACTTAACAGGTGCAGGATTGGGACTGTCACACTTGTGCCTAGTGCTGGGTCTCAGCACTAGGGATGCAGATGCAGATGGCAGAAACTTACTTTTTGCACAATCCACAGCAGCAGCACTGTGTGATATAGTTGATTATACTTGATATTAGCAAGCTGTCGGGACCTGTCAGTGCTGCTGCTGTGGATTGCGTGAAAAGTGCGTTTCTGCCATCTTAGGCCCTGGCTCCTGAGATATTGATCGAAGAACAGAAGGTAAGGCATAGCTCCTTAACCTACCGGACTTCAATTAATGAGAAAAAGTATGTGAAAGAGTGATTTGGAATAAATGGAAGAAAATTGGTTTTCGCTTTTTTATTATTTTTTTTTTCCATGAACACTATACAATACTAGAAAAACATTTTTTTCTTTTTCATTTCCTTGCATAGAAGTAGTTTTATATCATTAGACCAGTCTAGACAAACAACCCTCTGTTTCTATTTACAAATTTTGCCTAAACATACACGAGTAGCTCTGAAAAGTAGAAGAAAGCATGGGTAAAGTACATTCTGCATGTCTAGACTCACTGGAACAGAATGTAAGGAAGGGAAAATATCACCGATTTGATTTCAATTTGATAATACCTTTATCAAAACTCTATTAGATACATACAGGCAAATTGTAATAGTCTAGTATCACTGGATGCATGCGCTTGCAATGCCACCGGTAATCAGATGTTAAACTCTTAACAATGTTTTCAAAAGATTAATTTTCTTACCTTCCAATATTTTTCATTCTCATTTTTGCTTCTGGGGGCATTTCTTCTGGCTCACTCTGCATATTAAAAACATGGTATAACTGGCTTAAATATTTGCAAGTAGAAATAAGAATATTTTTTATGAAACCACAAGAAAATGCCAATAAATAATAGTTTGTTTTAATTTTCTAAGACTGGTCACATGGATACATGCTGCCAAATGCAGGAAGTTATAATTCTTAACCTTTCCAGTATAAACAAGTTTTACATACAGATGCGATGCAGGGTTCATTTTAAAAGATGGCTTTTATTTAACCATAACTTGTTTGGAGAAAAGTTACTCTACAAGTAGTAGGAGCAGATATCATCGGCCCCTGTGAAGGCACACAAGCTGACCCATCTCCATACAACATGGTCAGTAGAGTATGTGGTTACCGCAATATATTGCAGTTAGAATCTGTCTGCATATGAACTATGGTAATTGCACACCACCTTTATGGCAAGAGAACTGTGTAAATTTTATGGTGGGGAAATTACCCTCTCCCAGTTCTGGATGATTGTGATTTCAGAGCATGCTAAGTTTAACAAAGTCAGGTCAGATGAAAGGAAGAATAAGTTAAAAGGATAACTATTGCCTCAATGCATTTTTTTTATAATTGCTTTCGAAAGAGTAAAAGGTATGCAGCCCTCTCCATACATTTCAAGCCTCTCTCTGCCTTCAATTAGCCATGCTGTGAAGGGGGCATAACGATTGTCTGCCTCTAACTGTCACTCAAAACTAGCATGTAAGAAAACACCTCCACCCACCATTGATCAGCTTTTTTATGTAGGCTATATCCTAGCAACAGGACATTTCAAGTTTGTTTGAATGGCAGAGGAGGAGGAGAGAGGTTGTAACAGACATTCCCACCAGCCAATGACAAGTGTTATGTTAATCATGGCCCTGGGCCGTCTAGGAGGAGGGCTTTCAGCACTCATCTTTGCTGTGTGATATCTAAGGGAGGGCAGCAAGGCTGTAAACGTAAGTGATTTCAGCTGCTGGAAGTGTGGATATGTAATGGGGGTGATTTTTTTTATATTGTTGTCCTTTAAGAGAGACACAGGGGATTTTGAGCCATTCGTGCAGATGGAGGTGATAGGAGATAGAATGTTAATTTAGGGCTAGTATCCACAACTATGATTCGCATTCCTATCAAATTTTAAATGCACAAGTTCATTTTTGGTGCATTTTAATGTTAATTGTTGGGGAATGCTTTATCTATGTGGTTTATTGGGGCCTCACCTTTATCTGAAAAAAGAAAGGACTAAAATATGCTGCAACCACTGTTTGGATGTGAACACAGTTTTAGGGTGTGCACACTAACCGGCTGATGTTACCTTTAAACAGTCTACCAATCGATAAAACATTCAGTACCCTAAAGAGGCACTATTTCATTAAATTGTGTGGCCTATTGAAGAGGATGTGTTCAGGCTAAACTTGCTTATAAGTCCAATCAAACATTTAAAAAATGGCTTTTTTATGAAACAGGTATGTGAAAAGTTTAAATGAAAACAAGTTATCTTGAGTTACATACAACAAATTGTTAAGTACTTTTTAATCAAGAATTTACCTACAAGAATAAATGTTTTACTGCAGCAAACTGCAGTTACTTACAATCTTCAATTCCCCTTGGCACAGAAGCATTAAACTTACTAACACAAGCAATAGAAAGATGCATTGATTAAGAGGTTTGTGATAATTTTTTTATGTAACTAATTTTTTGTTGATTTTAGAAAAGTAAAGAAAATATTTTAGAAGACAATATTTCAATAATGTAACACCTAGTATAACATATCTAAATTGAACATAAACATCATTATTAAAAGTACAATATTTCTGGTTGTCTTAATAAAAGGGGATTACAAAGTTGAAAATAACATTTTTTGGAAGACAATTTTGCAGTTGTCAGTTTCAAATAATTTATAGATAAAGGGGAGTGGAGTGTAGGAGACAAAAGAAAGGAAGAAATCAAATGGCAAATGCAGCATTTTTATAGTTAACTTAAACAATATTCATGTTGCCAACTTGAACGTATTACTTAATAATCATTACATAATATTAACAAATTGTTGGGGTAGGCGAGATTGTGGGGTTTAGACTTTTACTCCTACCTTACTGTCAAAATTCTTGATTATCCCACGGATACCATATTTCAGTGAACCTGGCTAGTTTACCTTGTAAACATGCTGTAAATTATACTTCAATTATATATACCAAGTTTGAGGGAGGATACGGTAAGTTGCTTTTCAGTATTTGGAAATAAGGCATTTAGCAGTTGTGATGAGGTGATGTGCCAGTGCCCATTCTTTTCTGGTCAGTTCGGGAGTGGTTAAATTTGGGAAGGCAGTTGTGTTGGTTATTTGGGATGAGGTGTAAAAGATCTTTTGAAACAAGTTTTGCCAATAAGGAGCTAACAAAGTACATTTCTAAAAATATGTAATAGGATACCTCACTTTTGGTGGCATCTCCAACATAGATTAGCGATATAAGGGAACATATTATGAAGTTTGTCTGGTGTATAGTACCAGTGCATAGGTTTTCTTCATTAAGATGACATACTGAGGTTTTTGCAATTTGTTCCCAATCATCTGGGTCAATTACCTCACCCACAACAATTTCCTATTTAGTCATATAGACATGTTTGATTGGCTGTTCAGAATGGGGAGAGTTTAAAATGTTATCTATGTAAGAGATGAGAGTAGGTGTTGAGTAGGTCCTCTTGCCAGTAGGGACTCAAAGAGTGGGATGAGGAATTATGCCTGTTTTTGTTAGGAGTGTGTGCATTGTGTGAGATCTGATGGTAGGTGAGCCAAGAAGGGAGGGGAAGTTTGTATTTGCTTTGTATTTTCTCTAGTTGGGGCGTTATAGGATCTAATAGCATAAAATCTTAAGAACCCTGCGTTTAAGCATGGAACGAAGGATCTCGGTTCTATGCTCTTGGGGATATTTTTTGTGCAAGGGAATGGTATTCATACCATTCACTTGTGTGGCTATACCAATATTTTGTGTGGCCATATTCCATAGAACTTTGTGATATTATTCAGGAAGAATATGCATCTGCAGTCTGGATAATGATTGTACATAGTGACATAACCTTACATTATAAAAGGTTTATAAAAACAAAAGTTAAATAGTTCATATTCCATGAACTATTTATATTCCATTTAAAAAGACTGGCTCCTGAGATTTTTTCCACACTTATTTACGACTTTTCTGCTAACATTTATGAAACTGGCTTCCTAAAAACTAAACATCTTAGAGGCGTTTTTAAAATTGACAGTAGCACACATTAGCAATACCGTAGCTTCAACAATATTGTAAAAAGTGCCTAAAAATGACCGTGGTGCAAAATACTGAAACCACATATTTTGCTACAGCTTGGTGTAGGTAATGCAATACCATATGATAATCTATGATTATCATACCTTATGATAAGTACGCAGCTACAAAATACCAATAACAATCAGTACTTTATGGCAGCATGGCTAGTACCCCATTTAAATAAGTCCCCCAATGTAAAAAAAATGATT
Organism: Hymenochirus boettgeri; assembly: GCA_019447015.1. Classification (NCBI taxonomy): domain Eukaryota; kingdom Metazoa; phylum Chordata; class Amphibia; order Anura; family Pipidae; genus Hymenochirus; species Hymenochirus boettgeri. Next base: position 202,504,040 of record CM033470.1, on the reverse strand, counting down.
TTTCCACCCCTATTTTAAGAAAGTGTACCAAATAAAGATACTTACATCATCTTCATTAAATACTGCTGCCACTGGGGTTTTTTTTGCAGCTACAGCTGGTGCAATTCCTTTAGGTTTCTAAAATAAAAGTGAACAAAGTACAGTAATTTATAAACATAAGCTATTGTTTCAAGGACAGATTTAGCAAAATATATTTACATCAAGTCACATTATTTTAAAACAGTTTTCCTCCAACTTTGGCCTGCCAAATAGTATTTTTCTGGATCTATCATATGCACAACTGACGATTCTTAAATGTTCACTTATTTAAAACTAAGCTGCTTCATGTTCTTTTCTTTTACAGACCTTCCTGTCTTCTTTAGTACTAATAATCCCACTCTCTCGGTTATAAAGGTATAAAATAACTTCTTGGGTTCTATTCTTGAACAATTTCTGTTCCCCAGTCACATTATTTTCTCGAGATATCCGAGTTATTTTTGGGTTAAGTATAATCGTATTCTTTTATTCAGAATATGCTTTAATCTAATTTCTTAAAGGGCATGTCTATCCCCAGAATAAAAATCTATATTTATCTTCTCCAACACTCTAGATCGTTAAAGTTACTTACCTCCCCATGGTCCCTGAAGCCCATAATACTTAGCCTGCTTTTACTCCCCGGTCCTCACCTTCTCTGTAAGGTCAGAGAGATTTTTCAGAAAAAATGTCAGGGAAAGTAATCTGGTCTTCAGGGACCACAGGGAGGTGAGTTACTATAACAATGTCAGGCTTTGGGGGGGGGGGGGGTTTGGAAAAGTGGAAAAGGTAAGTAAGGGATTTTATTCTGAATGAAGGATACTTCATGTAACCAGAAGTCCCTTTCCTCCCATCATTAGATCCTTGTATTTTGCCCAGTGCTCCCTGTTACTCTGCACTTGTGTGCATGCAAGCCTCTCCCTGCTGTGGGAAGCTCTCCCCCCTCCTCCTCCTCTATTTGCTTTAATCCATGTAATTTTCAGCTCCTTAGTTCACAGCTGATCACTGCTTGTTGCCCAATCTTATGCAGAACTACTACGACACTGAGCTGATAATGATCTTAGTAGTTTTATGTAAGATCGGGCAGTGATCAGCTGTAAACTAAGGAGCCGAACACTATGTAGACCAAAGCAACAAGGGGAGGAGGGGGGAGCTGCCCAAAACAGGGAGAGCAGAGTATATTCACAGGGTAATGCTGATTGCATAGGAGTGTGCCACACCTCCTAGATTACTGGAAGAGAGGGATCCTAGTATGGGTACAGGAAGTGCCCATAACAAACATGGCTGCTCCCAGTAACTGAGAAATGGAGGAGCAAATGGACAAGAAATCAAGGGGGTTTAAGCAATAGTGTGGCCAATAGTATGCCAGAGGGGTAAGTGCACACTTAGGAACATATTCAGACAAAATAATTTCGCACCCCCAGTTCACCTTAAAACTGTACTCTACTTGCAATTCCTTTCACGATTTGACCTACAAAATCCATTTTTATTTATTCTAATGATATGTTAGAGATTTTCAATCACAACTGACCGAACAAACACCATTGGCTGCAGAACTGACCTCTTTTCATATACATGGCTAATTATCAACAAATCCTGTTGTGTATTTGACAACTATCACCATGTGTGTGCCCAGCTTCAGAACAAGTGAACATCATTTCTCAACTTTTTATCTGGTAAAATCGCAGGTGTGAGCATCACCCCCTAGAGTTTGCCGGTGAAAAGAAGGGCCACCTCTTTGTTTGTTCCCTTGGCTCAGCTTTGCCAAGAACAATCTCTCAGAGAAGCCTCCTACACATGTCTGGCCATGTCTGGTAGACGAGGACTGCCACACAAGCAAACGCTTACGCGACCGTCGGCCAAAACAACTGTTCTGCTTGCATGCAACATGCACTCAGATGCCAGGCCTCATCAATTAGATGTGTGTACGGACTTAAAGTCAATGGGCAATGCAAAAGTGAAATGCAGTACATGCCCCTCCCATCCATCCATACAAGTGAAAATTGGGTTGGATATCCCTGTAAAATTTAAAACGATGAAATGGTAAGGAGAACAACTTTAAAGACATAACTTAGTTTAATGTTCCCTGTTGAAAATTACATTTATTTTATAAGTACATTTATATAACAACAACAATTATGTTCATCAAGGTCATGAAATGCTTGTGGATGAGAGTTAGGTGTGTGTAGCCAACATTGATAAAAAAAAATTAATGCGGCATGCCTAACATAACAGTATCCTGAAATGACTAGAGTCTCTGCTTCACAAACAAAATTATATTTTGGTAAATGTTTATGCTTGTGAAGGATCCTATTCATCCAGGTCATGGTATATCTGTGGTATTCAGTTAGATCAACTAGACTCCACGTTAAGTTCTTGAAGACAAGTCAAATGTCTGGGTTTCTCAATTTAGATTTGTAATTTTTTTTATTATGTACTAAATTTTTCTTTTAGTTTACAGTTTTTCTCCCCTCATTTTCGCATTTAATCTTACGGATACTGAAATACAGACCTTTTACTTAAAGGGCATGTCCACCCCTCTTACAAAAATTAAGCATGTAACAGAAGACCCCCCCAAAACCCAGTTTCCATGGTAATGATAGTCTGCCATTGTCTCAGCCGTGACCAGGAAGTAGCTGGGAGCCATGCTAATGGATCCTGGGTTTGTAAGGCACAGTCTGAGAGCATGTATGTATGTATTTTATTTGTTATATAGGGCTACATATTCCGCAGCGCTTTTACTCAATTCACATCAGGCCCTGCCCCGAAGAGCTTACAATCTAATCACGTTATGTACCCATACAACCTATCAGTATGTCTTTATGGTTGTGGGGGAAACTGGAGTGCCCGGAGGAAACCCACGCAAGCACGGGGAGAACATACAAACTCCTTGCGGATGTGTCCAAGGGTGGAATCGAACTTAGGACCTCAATGCTGCAAGGCATCAGTGCTAACCACTGAGCCACCGTGCTGTCCCATATATCATCAGCACCAGCATCTATGGTAAATGTAAGTAAAATGGAATCTGGGTTTTGGGGTGTGTTCTGTGACATCTTTAAAGGGCATGTCCAAACCCCCCCCCAAAAAAAAAAAAACAACAACACATTTTCCTTAATGTGCACATGCCTCAACTGCTAACTGCTCTACTGTTTTAATCAAAATCCTGTGGGTTAGCCTGCACTAGCCCACAGTCAATCGGTGTAACGTTGTAACTGGGGTTTCTTGAGCATATAGCAAGGTTCATGCTTAAGCTCAAATATGGCACAGTGTGCATACCCGACTTCATATCAAGCACATACAGCAGGTATGGAGGTAGAAGCCTTTTGACTGGAGGCAGAAGGAATGTGTAGGCTGGTGCAGGCTGAGAGGACTTAAATTACTATAATTTCTTGTCAGTAAAGCCTAGAAAGCATGTATTTGCCCTCACTGAGGACAATTGCTAATAGGATGCTTTAACTCCTTTATCAGAGTAAGATGCATCCACAGCTCCCAAACAAAGAAATACATGAAATTAACTTTACCTTTTGTGTCATCCCTATTTCCTTTATACTGTAAGCTCACTTAGACAGGGCCCTTTTACTTTTGTATCACAGTATTGCTGTAAATTAACACGTGCACGTGTGTACGAAGCTTTACTCATCACTTTAGGTTTGTACACACGTGCCATCGCGGGTCCCGACCTGTAATGCACAATGTGTACGAACGACAGTTTCAGACGATAATCGGGCCGCGTGGAGGCCGGGACCTGCGATCGCACGTGTGTACGAACCACACTCTGGGTGCTGCACTTAGTTGTATTATATGCACTACCCTTGAATGTTATTTTCCTGACTTTGTATCATATGTAACACCTTGTATGCAACATATATAACTATGTAATAGCAAAGCGCTACGGAAGATGTTAGAGCTATATAAATCCATATTAGTAACAAAATAAGAAAACAATTAGTCCAGATTTTAAATAAACAGTGATTTAAAGTAATATTTAAAAATAGTTTTTTTGTTCTAAACAAAACTTAAAACAATAAAAAAACAGCACATTTGTCTCAAAATAAATGTTGAACATAATGTTGTAGACGGAAAAAAAAAAATTCTACACAAGCCAAACTATATTACACATAGCTAAACTTCAGTGGCATTTTTTGGTGAAACTGATAATATATATGCTTGTGTACATACTGTTATGAATATCTATACTTACACCGGCTTGAAGTTTGATAGATATTGATTGCGTTTTCTTCAAATTTTGGCCTCCTAGCGCAAATCCAATCTTGGCGACTTTAGATGGACACGGGTCTTTACTTTCATTCTCAGATAAACTGGCTGACCTTTTCTCTGTGCTTCGGCTAGTACTTTCTCCTCCATTGCTGGAAGAAACAGTCTTAGTGTTCACTGCTTTTTCTGCCTCTTCTTCTTCAGGTCCTGGTGAAGTTGAAACAACTTACCAAGATGAGCATTTTTTTTACTGAGCTGAATGACGGGAACAGCAACCACAAGAAAAAATATCAACAGGGTCCTTTTTTTTTCTTTTTTAAATTAGTCTATGCAAAAAAAAAAACTACTTACAATTTAAAAAAAAATCTCTAAAATGGGGCTATAAAAAACACACAAGGTTAATGCTACATATGTACATACAAATATTGCAAGAACAGTTGGTTAGACTGGAGTTCTCCATCATCCGATCATCTATAGGAAGCAGATTGGACAGCAGTTTATAATACAGGTCTGAACCAACACAGCCCCCTGCATTGTGATCAGCGAGTGGTACATTATACAGACCCATTAGCACAAGACGCCTCAGATGTACTAGGTACTAGAACACCACAACCATCAGAACCTTTTGTTTACAGACAATGGCGAGTCTGGAACTACACTCACTTTATAGATAATAATCTAACGTACGTCCTTTGTAAAACATTCACACTAAAGCCCAGTCACAATAACATTTAAAAATACACAAATAACGCCATCCACAACCGAAAGTCACACACACGCTCCATATCACCTCCTCTCCCCTTCTTCTCCGCCATCTTCCCCAAGGTTCCTACAGCACAGTGGTGACGCCATCACTTCCGTTCTTTCCAGGCGGTGGATTTACCATAGAGAAGAAAGAACTTGTGCAAGACCGGCTCGTGTTTGGGAACGTCCAATCAGCGAGTTCAATGTTGAAAATGTACAGAGGGAATGTAGTGTGGGTCGGGGGAACTGAAGTAGATTGGTAGCGGGTGGGTTTATATAAATTATATAAAATGGTTTCTTTTAATCATTCCCCTTGTTGAACCGAAATAAATTAATTTCTATTTGATCTGGTTTGTGTAACACAGCCCATACTAGAATGATCACCTGGCATCACTGCAGATCTTTAGAAACCTATCTTAGAAACCTATCACCCATTGGGTAAACCATTGCATGTTTGTTTGCCAACATGTTTTATAAATGGAATGCAATGCATTCTGTGAAAACTACCCCCCCCCACACACACACACTTTTTTTTAACCCCGTCCGCGCCTACAGAATTTCACACTTTTGTCGTGTTTGTGATCCCCCCCCCCCTGAACCGGTTGAAAGAAACTTTACAGCAAAGTACGCTGGGTACTCACCATCCAATATTTCAGGCCGACCAATATTTCCATGCATCATGCGACTGACGTCCAACCATTCGTTCAGACAAATCAGACGAATGGGCGATCAGATGAGTCAGAAAACCATGGCCAGTCGTATGGTCCTCTATGGAACTGTTGGCCACGGCTACTTTTATCCTTCGTCTGGCTGATTGGTCGCAAGTGCTGAACGGTCGGTCGGGATGAAGGATCCCAATGTGTGTATTCAGCCTAAAGCTGGGTACACACGATGAGATATTTCGGTCCGATCGACCGATAGTTCAGTGTATCGGTCGATCGGACCGAAATTATCGCATTCGAATGTGCCCATGTCCGATCGACCGTTCGTCCAAATCAGACGAAAGGACGATCGGACAGGGTGGAAAACCTTGTCCGATCGTGCGGTCCTCTATGGACCGCACAATCGGTCGCGGTGACTATCGGACGCGGCTGCTTTTGCCGCGACCGACAGTCCTTCCTCCTGGCCGACCGTTCGAAAGTATCGAACGGTCGGTCAGGAGGAAAAATCGCTAGATGTGTACCTAGCTTAAGAAACCCCTTAGTTAATAGGGAATGTTATACAGAATTCTGTAGCTTTTCTGGAGGTTTGACTAGATCTTTTTTACTAATAGCATTATTATTTTTATTTATTTTTTTTTTAAATGTTGGTTTATGCACAAAAATCTTAATGCTTCTAAAAACCCTTATTCTATAACAATACCAGGTGAATGTAAGTAACCCACTTTTCCTGTCCAGGAGACAACCCCACCATTAAAACAGCATTTTCTAGATTTTGACACCAGACTGAAATTTACAAGCACTTATGATGGTTAACATAGAATAACTGCCAAATTACCTAAAATATCCCAAGTTTGTCATTCAAAGTTTAAGTTTTTTTTCCCCTTTTCTCCAAAAATAATAAATAAGACAAAAACAACAAAGGTGAAGTTCACAGAAATACTGTAGCAGAACGTTCGAAACCAACACAAATACGAACAATATCCTTGGGACCAGGGACGTTTTTAGGCATAGGCCACATAGGCAAAGAGCTAGGGCGCCTATTCTTCTCCCTGTCAGCTTTTAATTTCAGTGTTAGAACTGCTCTCCTTGTTCAGCTGTAATTTGCAACATTGTATTTAGTACACAGCCTGAAATCCACACACTTAAATGTTGCAAATAAATGTGGTATTAAGGAAGGAGGTGGGAGGATGAGCTCAGCTAACAGTACTGAAGAGAGCAGTTCTAAAATGCCAGGTAAAATCTGCTGAAGGCGACATATTTTTTCTTCCTTTCTTCCACCCAACTCTCTAATTTGAGGAGTAAACAATTCATGGAAGACATGGAAAGAAGGTACATACTGTCTATCATGTCAATGCTGTCAGCTGAAAGAGTTAAAGATAATACTGTGCTGGCATCAGGGCCGAATTTACACCTCGGGAGCCTGTAGGCTCAAAGAGCCTGGCACCCTTAGCCACACCCCTAAACACAGACCACACCCCTAAACCACACCCACTTCCTCTTTTGTGGAGAAGAAAATAGACTATAAAGGGGTTGAATTGGTGGGAGGAAATTGACGGCCGCCCCTCCAAACTCAGGCGCCCCTAGGCGTGTGCCTAATGGTAAATCCGGCCCTGGCTGGCATTGACAGTTAATCGCCATACTCTGGGAAAGTGCTGATGCCGATATTCTTGGAAACTCCACTCAACTGGAAACAATTTCAGAAGGAATTGAGTTGAGAAACCCAGCTGCAGTTTGTCTGGCCAAGTTTGGGGGGGATGGCGCCTAGGGCTCCAAAATGGCAAGAAACGGCCCTGTGTGGGACAATACAATAAATAGGACAACCAGGCAGTTCCATAAGGCTTTTGTGGATTTTTGGTATGGTGTAAAATACAGGGGTACGGGGAGTTCTTCAGTGTATTGATCATTAACTTCAACATATAGTCAAAGCTATGCCCTCCTACCTGAATTTCTGAAAAGTCAGCATTTGATAGAACTTTTGGCTTTGAAAACATACTCAATGCAGAATGTCTTTCTCTTGACATGTGACATCAAAAGTTTGTATATGCTTGTGAAGGTTCTCATTCATCCAGGTCATGGTATATCTGTTGTATTCAATTAGATCAACTGGACTTGAAATGTAGTTCTTGAAGACGTTTCGCTAGTCATCCGACTGGCTTTCTCAATTCAGAATGACTTGTACAAGAATCTGTGGCAATTATGTACCCTGGAAAATCCCAATTAGCATATCACAGCCAGGTGTTAAGGGTGTTATTAGATAGTGGCTAAGAGGTGTTATAGGAACGCCCAGAGTAAGGTGTTAAAACAGCATTGTACATGCCAGACAGTTGGTACAGACAGATACATAAGGAAGGGGCCCCAGACAGATACATAAGGAAGGGGCCCCACTAAGACCTATAGTCAGCAGCATCAACTCGGTAACATACAAGGTGGCAAAATATCTAGCTAACATCTTAGGACCTTTGGTGGGAAGTTCTAAGCATCACATCCAGAACTCTCAGGATTTCACCAACAAGATTGAAGATATAGTACTCGGTGTAGAAGAAACTATGGTGTCCTATGATGTGACATCTCTCTTCACTTGTATACCCACCAAGGAGGCTGTTGACATGGTGAGAAAACGGCTGGACCAAGACAGCACTCTTACCAGCAGAACTGATCTCAACCCAGAACAGGTGTGTTCCTTGTTGGACTTGTGCCTGAATACCACCTATTTCAAATACAGGGATAAGTTCTATAAGCAAAAACATGGATGTGCTATGGGATCTCCAGTTTCACCTATTGTGGCCAACCTTTACATGGAGGAGGTAGAAACACAGGCGCTTAATACCTTTAAGGGCATAGCACCCAGCCACTGGTTCAGATATGTTGATGACACCTGGGTTAAAATCCACCAGAAGGAAGTACAAGCTTTCACAGAACACATTAATGCGGTGGACCAAAACATTAAATTCACAAGGGAAGAGGTACAAAACAACAAACTGGCTTTCTTGGACTGCTTGGTAGAAGTTAAGGAAAATGGTAAACTGGAAGTAGAGGTTTACAGAAAACCAACACACACAGATCAGTATTTGATGTTTGACTCCCACCACCCTTTAGATCACAAGCTGGGGGTCATCAGAACCCTGCAACACAGAGCCGAGAACATCCCCACTAGCACAGAGGCGAAGGCTAAAGAAATGAAACATCTCAGAGGAGCCCTTAAAACTTGTGGATATCCAGACTGGGCCTTTGTCAAAAGAAGTAGAAGCGACATCATATATGCAGTGCAGTGCAGTGAAGAATGCTCTGATTTGTATGTGGGGGAGACCAAACAGCAACTGCATCAACGTATGGCCCAGCACAGAAGAGCCAATTCCTCGGGTCAGGACTCAGCCGTGTATCTGCATCTTAAGGGTAAAGGACATACCTTTGAAGATTGTAATGTTAACTACTGGCGAAGGAACGTGGACTGGTTCAAGAGAGGTGTTAAGGAGGCCATTTATGTGAAAATAAAGAAACAAGCCTAAATAGAGGTGGGGGGGTTCGACACCAACTGTCTGCCATGTACAATGCTGTTTTAACACCTTACTCTGGGCGTTCCTATAACACCTCTAGCCACTATCTAATAAACACCTTAACACCTGCGTGGATATGATAATGGGATTTTCCAGGGTACATAATTGCCACAGATTCTTGTACAAGTCATTCTGAATTGAGAAAGCCAGTCGGATGATAGCGAAACGTCTTCAAGAACTACATTTCAAGTCCAGTTGATCTAATTGAAAACAACAGATAAAAGTTTGTATACTATCATTCCACAAAATAAGGGCTTTAAGCAGCCGGGAAGCTTTTATCAAATTTCAACATACTGGTCCCCCAAAAGAGTAACTCCTAACCCTTTACATTTTATAATCTTTAATAACTTTTTTAGATTTAAGTCTGAGTTCTATGTCCAATGTTCAGGAGTTGCCATGGGCACCCTCTGTGGCAAACCTATATTATGTGTAGTTTTAGATTCTACGCATCTACCCTATTTTCTTGGGCATCAGGGGAATTTTCAAGGACTTCATTCTGTGCCTCTTTCACACCCCAATTCCCCCAGGCCCCGCCTCTACCTGTCATTCTGTTCATGAACATCTGTCCGCTTCTGATCTCAATTCTTGTGGACCACCTATCACCCCCCACTCCAAACGAGCAGTGTCGAACCACTATCTCCGCATCCTACTAACAGCATGTCAATCTGCTCCTGTCGATTCATACCCAGCTGCAAACTTAATCCCTCTACAAATCACCACCACGGTCTACCTCGTTTTCCCATAATTTCATTTTTAGACTCAGACCCCGTTACTATAAACATGAAGAGAAGCTTCCTTGCGTATCCTCTTTCCCCTCCACCCCCCTACTACTATGAACAGAAGACAATAATAAATCCTCGCATTTGCCTCTTTACTGCTACACACCGCGCCTGATTCCTATCCTCCCTACAAGTCATTCTGAATTGAGAAAGCCAGTCGGATGACTAGCGAAACGTCTTCAAGAACTACATTTCAAGTCCAGTTGATCTAATTGAATACAACAGATAAAAGTTTGTATACTATCATTCCACAAAATAAGGGCTTTAAGGCATGCCGGGAAGCTTTTATCAAATTTCAACATACTGGTCCCCCAAAAGAGTAACTCCTACACCTCTTACATTTTATAATCTTTAATAACTTTTTTAGATTTAAGTCTGAGTTCTATGTCCAATGTTCAGGAGTTGCCATGGGCACCCTCTGTGGCAAACCTATATATGCTGTAGTTTTAGATTCTACGCATCTACCCTATTTTCGGGAAGGGGAAACTGTTTTACAAAAGGTATATTGATGACATGATAATTCTGTGGAACTATACAAAAGAGAGTGTCGAACTATTTATACAACAGCTTAATGCTCTGTAAACCCCAGTCAAACTTACTCTTAACATCAGCCATGAGTCCATACATTTTTTAGACTTCTGTATCTTAAAAATGAAGAAGCTTGGTACTATACTATATAGAAAGAAGACAGATAAAAATGATATCCTTTATGCTACCAGTTATCATCCCCAGGATACCAAAATGGGTATAGTATTCAGTCAATTCCTCCGAGTACTCTGTAACAACACAGATTAGCTTCAAGCTGAGGTCCAACTTGAGGAAATGTTGACAGACTCATCGAAAGGGAATATTTGCATGGCATTTTGGTGGAACAATTTGAGAGAGTAAGGGCATGGGTAGGAGAACAAAAATTTGGTAAATCATCTACCCCCAATCAGGATGGACAAAACGGATTTTTGTACAACCTATACCACACATGACAAAGAGAATGAGAGAGGTAGCCCTGGGATATTGGAGTTTAGTGAAGAATGATAAACAGCTTCCGTTTGGTAATACCAGTCTCCAGCATACAAACAGGAGGGGATGCAGTCTAGCCAACCTTCAGATATGTACTGGTACTGTGTTGGTGCCTATAGAAAGCATTGGTGGATTGTGGGGTGAGCAAAATCATCCACCAATACTAAATACAGTGAACTTTCAGGGGGCTTAACATTTTAAAAAGCTGTCCCACCTGTTATCTAGCCTTAGATGCATGATATTTGATGGTCTAACAAAGCTAGAAATCAAATCATGCATTGATCACGATAGGCTTCTTCTTCAATGAAAGGCCCAGGGAGTTAAACGAGCAATTGTCCTTAAACTGTTTTCTGTGAGTAAGTGCATCTAACCACCCATACTACACATACAAAGGGCAACGTTTCGGGGGGCTCAGAGGCTTGAGAACGGGCAAAAGTGTGCCCGAAACATTGCCCTTTGTATGTGTAATATGGGTGAATAAATTCTCTTTTAACAAACTGCAACTCTGTGCTCCGGCTGAACTTTTTTAAAAATACAAAGGATTTTTTGACCACAGGCAGTGTGGCCAGCAGCATTGTGGAGCAGTGAACCACAGTAACAAACCGGGTTTATCAATAGTAGATAAGTGCATCTAACCAACACTTTGTATCTAATGGTAGCATGTGCTAATAAAAGTTCTTATTGTTAAAAATGGTGCTAATTTTGTCCCAACCAGTCAGATGTTATGTAACATTTGAAAGCAAAGATCTGATTGGTTGGGGCAAAATTTGCACCATTTTTAACGATAAGAACTTATATTGACTAACCCCTTTTGTATCCAAAGGTACTGTAGAATATACTAAATTGTATCTTTCTGGGCATTGAATGTAGTATTACACCTACAGATGCATTTTTTATGTAGCTACTATGTTTGCAATGTATCTTATGATAGTTTGCTTGTTTTTAATTTGCTTTTTTTTTTACTTTTAATAATTTTGCTTTTTTGTTACTTTGTGTTGTCATTGTGGTTTTAATATATCCTTTATGCTAAGCCAATTAGTACAGAGGGTATATTATCATATATATATGCACAATTTAACACACAAACAGGCAACAGTCTTTGTTTTGATTTTCAAACTGACCTCAGTCAGGTTTATTTAGTGTATTAGCTCACACAATAAAATAATAAATCCTATGCCACACTGGCCTTACTAATACAGTAAGTATCCCTGACTGTTTGAACACTCACAGTCCAGTACTAACACAGCTCTGTGTCTCTCCCTGAGAATTAGCTGGTTGTACCCAGTCTCCTACTGGGGTTTACAACTCTGACACTCAGAGGTACTGGTCTGCCTGCTTGCAGACCCACAGGCTCCTTGCCTGATCAGACTCCTTTCCAAAACCACAGCCAAAGGGAATTAATTGATCTAAACTTTGGACTGGATCAGCATTGAAACCATTTAACATTAGTGGCTTGGGCCACAGTAAAGCAAACTATATCACAATTTAAACCATTTTATGACTTTCTTACATTTACACCTTTACAATATATATATATATATATATATATATATATATATATATATATATATTTAGTACCTCATATAAACTCATAAATACAATATGGAGCACTCCTGGGTCTTCATAAACATTTTATTAGATTTAAAGTTTGCAAAACATTTAGCAATGTTTCAATGTGACCTAAAGGTCTGTGAAGGTCTGATTGGATGTCCGAAGAAAGACCCGAGTGCAAGACACACCAATAGTCAAGAGCGTGTATGTGTTCAGTCGACGTTGTGCAGCCCAAATGCCTCATCACCAACTAGGACATGGGGTAAAGTATTACCTCCTGCAAGAATGAGTTTGATTTCTGGAAGATCCAGCTGGCAACTGTAGAATTTTAGACCCATGGCACACTTCCTAAATGCATTAGCATCAGAAGAACTCCCATACGCTCTATGTCGACAGCCACAAATTGCCATTAGCACCAAAGAATTTTTTTAATTTATAAATAAAATAAAGTGACCCACTGTGACTGGGCATTTAATGAATATGAAACTGGGCATTTCTCTGGAAGCCATCAGCCACATCACACCATTTCTTTTCAGTCATTTCCGGCATAACAAGATGCAGCATGAACAACCAATGCACCTTGCACATGTTTATGACAATTCCCTGAGTGGTTGATACACCCAGGAGGAAGCTAAAGTGCAGAGAAGAGTACTCCCCAGATGAAGGAAAACATCAACAAAGGTTCTGGGGAATGTCACAACACACACAGTATAGCAATAGCTTGCAATGCATTGAGTCTTTATTTTAACACATACATACAATTTTAAAAATTCATACTATGGGGGAAAAAGTATATATTACAAAAATGTTTGCAATGTTCACCTGAAGAAAAACAGGTTGCAACAATCGAATAGTGTTAAATTAGGCAATGAAGGTAATGTTTGGAATATTTACATACCTCAGTGTCCCCAGCAATCCTTCAGGAGGATAATACTACTACTTTTGGTAGACTGCCAGATGTAACATGGAATTCCAGACAACAGGGTATCAGGCGAACTCACGTCTTCCTAAGTGCTATTGTCCTTAGCACCCAAGTGGATACACAAAATACATTCAAAAATGGAAGAGCCACGAGTCCTCAGGAGTAGATGCAAGTGAGGCTTTATTCCAGATTACACAACATGTTTCGGATACATGTACCCTTTGTCAAGTGACTGCCAGATGATATGTGGAGTCACCAGCTGCAACATCTCAACGTAGGATGACACCATTAAGTCACAGAACTTTAGGAGATACATTCTCAACTCCCCATAGATGGCTTGAAATGCCCCCTTCATCTTTCTCTGTGCCAAGTGAATGAACCCACAAACAATGAGTTGCCATCCTCTGTCGGCTGTGTCTGGTGAAAAGAATAAGCAGAGCAAGCAAATCTAATTGAAGACTGAATTTTGTTTTTAAAGGGTAACTGTGGTCTTGAATTCTTCCTAGTAAGAATTATATAAAAAGCCATCCATCACACATTCAAAATAAAACCTAAATCACACTCTAGATAAAATTTGTTGAGAAGCTATTGGTTCAGCAATATTAGTTCCTGCTTGAACACTTCCTGTTTTCAGCCATGTGACCAGCCTCAGCCTGCATTAATAGGCTCCCCTTCTCAACCTTCAATTTTTTCCCCAGGTACTTCCTGATTTCGTAAATAAACTAAGGAAAAAAGGGTATCACACATACCACAACTAGTATGGCCGGCATAGTAGATGAGAAGCTGTCAATGCCATTAGGCGGGTGCACACCCTAGAACAATAAAATAAAGAATTAAATAAAGAGGCCAAGGGAGGAAACAAAAAGGAGAGAAGGGGGGAACAGAGTAAACAATAACAAAAGAAAGAAAAACCAAGATAAATCCCAAAAAGATCAGAGCGGACTTAGAGTAAAACGGTGAAACTAAACCAACGAAAAAGAGAAGGGAATAAGCTAGGTAGTACAACAACTTCCTGATTTCCCCAGCATTAAGTCTTAACTGAGCATGCTTCTCCCCCGGGGTGGATGGGCATGGCAGAGGTCAGGTGATGTCACTCAACCTACTGGAAGCAGGAAGTTTGAACGTTCACCCCAATGTAATGTCTCACAGGCTCCAGCCAGAGAAGTGATTGTTGGAAATACTGCAGGCTTTCATTCAACCCTAACTTGTTTTGAGACCACAGTTGCCCTTTATATGCATTCAGACAACCATTACAAACCACCAGGATCACCAAATGAATACAGGAAGTAAATAACTTTTCCAGAACACTCCACCCCTTCTTCTGGCATCTACAGGACGTCTGTATAGCGACTAGGATGGGTTAAAAAAGCAGTACAAACTATATAAAAACGCAGGTTTTCCACTACCCAAATGCAGTGTAAGTTACTAGCTGTTAGCTTCATTGGTGGCTGAATGTTGGCATGCTGTTCATTTGAAATAAGCCTAAGAGTTAGTCGGCTTTATAATACTGGATGCTGACTCCCCATTACGACTTTCCCACCAGCAATAATCACTTTGGGGCATATTTATAAAAGAGCGAAAAGTAGCGAAATGTTTTCGCATTCGCTTTTCGCATGGGTTTTCGCCAAAAAGACAGTTAACGCTATTTATAAAGGTAGCGTTAACGAATGGCGAAACCATTTCCGCGAGCTATCGCTAAACCCTTTTCGCCTTACTTCGCAATGGTAATTTTAGCGAAAAGGGAGCGAAAAGGCATAACACGATTTATAAAAGAGCGAAAGGTGGTTTTTGCGTTAAAAAGAGTGTAAGATTAGCGCGACCCTGAAGGTGGTGAAAAGTCATTGTTTGAGCGAAAAGGCATTCTAATGGGTAATATGCCTTGAAAAAGCGAACGCGCATTAGAAGGGCGATCGCGCATTAGAATGAAATATGCCTTGGAAAAGCGACATTAGAAAGGCGAACGCACATTAGAAAGGCGAACGCACATTAGAAAGGCGAACGCGCATTAGAAAGGTGACCACACATTATAATGGAATATGCCTTGGAAAAGCGAACGCACATTAGAAAGGCGACCGCGCATTATAATGGAATACGCCTTGGAAAAGCGAACGCACATTAGAAAGGCGACCGCACATTATAATGGAATATGCCTTGGAAAAGCGATCGCGCTTTGGAAAGGCGAATGTGCAGTGCAAAAGAAAATTGTATTCCAATTGAGAAATTCTAAGAAGATTGACTAAATAAGACATGGCTGACTTCTTGGTAAATGTGAGGTGGCCATTTTGAACTTGACATCATTTTCTAGTGGGCTTTTCTGGTTTTGAATGGTTTTCGCAATGCAGTCTTCTTAGATGCGTTAAGTTTTCGCTGCGATACTTTTCGCTCTTTATCGCGCCCGTTCGCCTTTTATAGCCGCGAAGTGGCTTTCGCTTTTTTATAAATAAGGCGAAATGAAGCCCCAAATGGCGCTATTTTGGCTACGATGTGCTGCGCTAATTATTTGGCGAAAAAGACAATCCTTTATAAATATGCCCCTTTGTGACACTCACGGCATTGTGAGAGCCAGTAAGATAAGGAGCAACTGCTTTTGTTGGGTTTACAGGCCATTGGAATACACCTACATATAGAGCAATGCACCGCCAGTAGCAGGGCTAATCCTTTCTTCTAATTCTGTTTTTGACAACAATGGTTGGAAGGGACGGGTAAAGAAACTGAAACTTGGATTAAAGTGAGGCTGGATAGTGTATTTTCAGTCACCTTTAAAATTCTAGTCTGGGATGATTGTGAATTAAAATCTGGAGGGCAGCAATTGGTACATCCGAAAGACCCAATACCTAAACACAAGAAAAGCGACATCATATATGCAGTGCAGTGCAGTGAAGAATGCTCTGATTTGTATGTGGGGGAGACCAAACAGCAACTGCATCAACGTATGGCCCAGCACAGAAGAGCCAATTCCTCGGGTCAGGACTCAGCCTCGTACCTGCATCTTAAGGATAAAGGACATACCTTTGAAGATTGTAATGTTAACATACTGGCGAAGAAACGTGACTGGTTCAAGAGAGGTGTTAAGGAGGCCATTTATGTGAAAATAAAGAAACCAAGCCTAAATAGAGGTGGGGGGGTTCGACACCAACTGTCTGCCATGTACAATGCTGTTTTAACACCTTACTCTGGGCGTTCCTATAACACCTCTTAGCCACTATCCAATCACACCCTTAACACCTGGCTGTGATATGCTAATTGGGATTTTCCAGGGTACATAATTGCCACAGATTCTTCTACAAGTCATTCTGAATTGAGAAAGCCAGTCGGATGACTAGCGAAACGTCTTCAAGAACTACATTTCAAGTCCAGTTGATCTAATTGAATACAACAGATATACCATGACCTGGATGAATGAGAACCTTCACAAGCATATATTGAGTCCTCTTTTTCAAGTTTGATATCCTTGACTATATCTATTCTGAAGCCGCCCTGCAACATGTGTTTTTAATACATAGACCAGACCATCAGACAGCTGTTATCTTTCAAGATATTGTCTTGTATAAGGAGAGGTATGGCTTCAAGGGAGAAAAATATTATTTCCCCTCTTTACAAAGCATTGGTAAGGCCTCATTTGGGATATGCAGTATGGAATAGGAGAGCTTGAATATGAAGACAGATTACAATTATGTACACTAGAAAAAAGGTGCTTGCTTGGGAGCAATACATTAACGGGCCATACAATAAACTATCTGGGGCACCAAGAGAACATGCCAGAGGACACATGGACAGCCCTTAAGACTTGAAGAAAATAAGTTTATTCTTCAAGTTCAGAAAGGGTTTTTCACTGTAAGAATGGTAAAACTATGGAATGGTCTTCCAGTGGACGTTGTTATGGCAGTTTCATTGGATAGTTTAAAAAAAGCTGAATGAGTTTATAAAAACAAGGAATGTTGCAGGTTACTGGTATTGATATGTAGAGTTGATTCAGGGATATTTCCGATTGCCTCTTGGAGTCAGGAAGGATTTCCCCCCCTCCATAATTCTGGTGGGTTTTTACTTTCTCTGGACCAACAGGCAGTAAATGTGGGTATTGCTGATTAGGTTGGACTGGATGGACGTACTGTATGTCTTTATTCAAGCTCAAATACTATACTATCTTTTTTTTATAAGCATATTTTTTATTGGTTTTACAAGCATAATATAAAAACAAGTAAAGTTAGTTTTCACATGAAATTTTCACAGTTATAAAGATTTACATTTCTTACATTTACTGTTTGAATTGTTACAATTGTTGTCACATAACATTGTTAAAACATTCTTTTATACTTATAATTAAAAAATGTTTTTATTTAAACTGGGAGGGGTATAGGGGGGGTAGTTGGGTATATATGCTTACAGGTACATTTCTACTTAATATATGTTTCTGGTCTCTATTGGGTGCCAGAGCTTTCCACAGATCGAAGACACGGTGTTTAATATATAGGCCGTGTTTTCACATCATAGATCTGGTGTCTGTGTACCAGTATTCCCAATTGTAGTAAAATTTTTCAAATTTGTTTTGAGAGATTGCATACATTTTTTCGTAATGCATGTTTGTTGTTAGTTGTTTTAGAATTTCTGTTAAATTTGGGATTTTGTTAGTTAGCCAATTTTTGGCTATTGTTGTTTGTATTATTATGATTATGTGGTAAACTATTGTTTTTTGTTCCACAAGGAGATTGTGGAGGCTCATAAGCAGTAAGGTAACTCCACCAAATATGTAGTCTTGTTCCTGGTTCTCGTCCACACCTCCAACATATTGGTGAGACTGATGTGTACCATTTGGCTAGCTGTGTGGGTATCCTGTGAAATCTATAGAGAACGTTTCTAGACATTTACCAGTGGTTAAAACATTTGGACATTTTAAAGGGTAACAGTGCTTTATTCCATTGGTCTTCTGTGAACTGTTGTTTCAGTTCGGATTCCCATTTGTTAATGTAGTTGTTTTTGGGTAATTCATTTTTGTTGTTTATTGCTAGGTAGAAGATCTTTATTGATTTGTCTGAGGTTGGGAGTTGAGATGGATATATTGGTTCTGTGTTGTCCATTGCATTGTTGAATATTTAGTTTCTGGATAAATAGGATAATATTTGTAGGTGTTTATAGAATTGATTTTTAGGTATTAGTCTAGATTTTTGGAGCTCGATAAAGGTAATGTATATGTTATTATGGAATAGGTGTTGGATTTTAGTTGTTTCATAATCTGTCCAATCTATATGGAAATTGGGTATAAGTAAGTTGGAGCTATCTAATGTAATATCTTTGATTAAGGGAATCATGAATTTCTGTTTTTGGTTACCGGTAGTTTTATCCCAAATGTTAATTGTAGCTTTGATAGTTGGAGAGAGTTCTAGGTTGCATTTGTATCCAAATAATGTTGCTCCTAATATTTGTTTTAGTTGGTATGGGGCTGTTTCAGCCTTTTTTATTTGAATCCATTGATTGGATGTTTGTTCCTCAAGCCACCATTTCCTTGCTTGGTCTAATAGTACTGCTTGGTAATAGTCGAGCAGAATTGGAGCAGTCAAGCCTCCTGCTTGTCTTGTTTTGGACAAAATATGTCTGAACTCTTGGGGTTTTGTGGTTCCATATGAACGTTGCGATCAGAGATTGTGATTGTCTAAAGAAGTTGTGAGGTATTTGTATAGGTACTGATCTAAAGACATACAGGAATTGTGGGAGGATCATCATTTTTGCTATGGCTATCCTTCCCATGAGTGACCATGTTACCGATTTCCAAGAGTTGAGATATTTCTGTACTTTGTGTATAAGGGGTGTGTAATTATTATTATATAGATCTTTGTTGTTACTTCATGATTCCCAGGTAGTTTATTTTGCTAGTATTCCAATCGAATTGGTATTTACTAGATAGTAGGACTTTAAGTGCAAATTATGTTTCAATAGTTAGTACTTCGTGTAGTAGTGATTGGATTGGTTTAAGTTATTGTTAAAGGAGAACTAAACCCAAAAAATCAAAGTTTAAAGGACAACTCCACCCTCATAAGAACATCTTTTAGAAAGAATGGCCTCTTTGAAATATGTTGATATATCATAGTTTGTCCTTTGAATTCATTACTGTACGCCTGCTATGCTTCTGGATGCCTCATGGAAACTGAGCAATTTAGAAACCTGTACTGAGCCTGGGCATGCTCAGAAGTGGCAGACAGGAGATTAACATTCAGTCATTGGCTGTGATGTCAACTGTTAAATCCATAATTGACAGTTGCTAACTGGAAGAACCAGGAAGCAGACACAGGGGAAACAGGACATTGTGCAGGATTTCAGGTTAGACTTATATATTTCACATTTCAAACTATTACCATTTAGGAATTTGTGGGGTGATTTACCTGTATGTATACTTTCATTTTGGGGCTCGACTTGCCCTTTAAGTTAGAAAGTACTTGCCTCAACATCCTTCTCAGTATGGAAGATCCCACTCAGGGGCCTTTTCTTTACCTCTATGAGTTCATTTTAGGTTCTGTTTGTTCCCCAACTCTGAAGCTGACATTTTCACTTGCCTGCCAATACTTTTGCCTTGATTACATTTTCAGCACCTGTGTGATTTCCACTCCCACCTCCTAACCCCTATGATGTAGGAATATATTAAATAATCAATATTCAAATTGGTGGTGCAGCTGATTAACACTTTCCTAGTAGCAGTGTTGTAGTGTGATGTATATATGTCTGGGTATCTAGTGTGTCCGGATATGAAATAATGTATGTCTCCCCTACGGCTTTTACACCAAATCCAATATATAAACAATAAATTGCAGGTAAAACATACAAAGACAAAGGTCTGTAGCTGTGAATAGTGCAGGTTTATTGCAAAACATGTGTTCTATATGTTTCAGACCCACTCAAGCACTTGAGGAAGGACAAGTGGGTCAGAAACATGTAGCACGCATGTTTTGCAATAAACCTGAAGTTACAGACCTGGGTGGTTGTAGGTTTCACCTGCAATGTATTGTTTAAGTGTTGGAGGGCCATATTTAAAAACTTGCGATACCGCTGGTTTTCGTTACTGTACGACTGTGGCAGTAGTATACCATAACATGCGGTAATAAACTATCGTAATAATATTTTACGGGTGGTCATAGATTTACATTGGCTATCATACATTTACAAGATTTACGATAGTGATCATAAATTGATGAAAGAAGGCTATACCACACCTTTATAAATATTGCCGTAGTGTGAAGGTCTCTAGCTCTCCCTGTCAGCTGTAGCAATATGCTACAATGCTTAATGAAAAATGCTTAATGAAAAAACGCATGCGCAAATGCAACTGAATCGTACATGAAATCATATGCAATTCCGTGTGCGTTTGCGTTGCAGTGTGGCCGTGCCCTCAAATGCCTTTTCGGCGTCTAATGTAATGAAAGTGGATGTAATATTTATAATATTTCTTCCAAAGTATTAAATTTATTAATCTTCTTGTATTGTCTGCAGATTGTCGGTGTGGTACAAATCCTACTTGTATGATCCGGATGTATGAGTAATGGTAATTATTCTTACCATTCTGTATGCCATCTGTTTGCTAATATTTTCGAGTATATTTTTAAATCTGTATTTAATAATGATATAGGTCTGTAATTTAGGATTAATGATGGGTTTTTATTTTGTTTTGGTATTGGGATGATTAAGGCGTTTAACATTTCTTGTGGTAGGGTTCCTTTTTCCATGGCTAAGTTTAATATTTTAGTAAGGTGGGATACTAATGTTTCTTGGTATGTTTTGTAATATTCGTTAGTTAGCCCATCTGGTTTTAAAGATAGTATGGCTATCTGTATTTTGTCTTGTGTAATTGGTTTGGATAAAAAGTCTTTCTATTCTTCATTCATTGAAGGCAGTGTAATTGTTTCTAAACATGATTGTATTTCAGTTTTTGTGGGTGATTTGTTTTTTGGAGAATCTGATAGATTGTATAAATTGTTATAGAATTTTCCAAATTGGTTTGCAATTTCTTGTGGGTTCCTTATTCTTGTTTTAATTGGAGAGAGTACATATGATATTTTTGTTTTCGCAGATTTGTGTTTCAGTCTGTTGGCTAAATATTTGTTGACTTTGTTTCCTTGTGCGTAATGATTTGATCTTAGTCTGCGGATTATAGCTTGTTTTTGGTTGTTTCATGAAGGGGATTTATTTTGTGTTCGGTTTCAAGGATTTCTAGTTCTTGTTATATTTTTAATTTATTTTGGGTTCTAGTGTGTTTAAGTGTTGAGGCTAGTCTGATACATTCGCCTCTGATATTTGCCTCGTGTGCTAGCCATAATGTTTCAGTGTTAATTTCTGGTGTTTCATAAGATTGGAGATATTCTCTCATTGATGTATGTATTTTTTCTTTAATGCCTTCTTTAGATATAAGATATGGGTTTAGTCTCCATTGTGATTTATATTTGTAATTCAATTTTTCATTAATTTGTGTAGTGATTGATGCATGGTCTGACCATGTTTTGGTTAGTATTTCTGATTTTTGTATTCTCTGTAGTGTCCATTTGTCTACAAGACATAGGGTCTATTCTAGAATAGGTATTATGGGTGTTGGAGTGGTATGTGTAGTCTAGGTCAGAGGGGTGTAGTACTCTCCACGTGTCATAAATATCTTCTTGTTTGATCCACTCATAGAATTGCCAATTGTGTTGATTTGGAGGTTGAATCTCTATTAGGGTCTGGGTGCAGATTAAAATCTCCTGTTATTATAATGTTATACATGGTTATTTTATGTTTTTACTTTATTGACTACTTTTTAAATGAATTTTTATTTGTAGCATATAGGTTGGCTATAGTGTATAATGAACTGTTGATGTATCCCACTAAGATTATATATCTACCATTGTGGTCTATAATTGATTTTTTTAGTTGGAATGCTATTGTGTTTTTTATCATTATGGCTACTGTGTCTTGGAGACAGACAATATCTATTGTTTGCTGATTTAGTTCTTTGTATAGTAGATGCCTTTTATATGGGGAGTTTAGACCCCTTACATTGTGTGATGTTATTTGGAAGACCATTTAGGGTTTTGAGGTGTTTTGTTTATTTTCCGGTGTATTAACATACCTGTAAAGGAAAGATTAAGGGTAACGGGTGATAATAAAACATTAATAACTATATACATATTAGAAATAGAAATATTACTCTCCATTAATGGCCCGAAATGGTTCTCTTGGAGATTTGGTTGGTGGGCTTTTTGCCTCAGCCCAGCCTACCTGAGTTGTCCTGTCAGGACTTAGTTGTTTTTTAAGCAAATTAATTTTGCATGACAATTAGATCTCTTATTTTTAGACATTTTTGGTTATATATGTATTTGGTATCCAAATTCACATAGGGGCACCATGGGTGGGGAATATTCCCAACTAATAAACGTTAGGGGAGAGGTAGAAGAGAAAAAGAAAAAAAAGGGGGGTGGGGGGATGTGGAAGGGGGTCAAAAATGGTTAAAAATGGTGCTAATTTTGCCCCAACCAATCAGATGTTATTTAACATTTCTAATTGGTTGGGGAGACAATCAGTGAGAAAATCCACGAAACCCTGTTGGGGGGGTCATTAAATAATCCTGCACACTCCGAGCATGGCTGTTTTTAAAGGCACAAGTGTCTTGATCATTCTCTTACGATCTGCTGCACTCTGCTGGTCCTTTGGTACAGAGATCGTAACATTTACGATCTGTGGCCCTTAAAGGACAATTATACTTGCCTTTTCCCCATTCATTAGCTGCATAATACCCAGGTTGAAGAACATTAATCGCTAAGTCCTCATCTCTGGGTACTTTATCTAACAGCTGATATACTTAAAAAGCTTCCACTCTGCCACTGACAGTACGTGATGTAACCAGTTTGTCTCCCCATTGGCTTTATCGCTGACTGCAGAAGTGGACTATAACACAGAGAAACTTACAGGTAGATGTAATAAAAGTTCTTATTGTTGAAAATGGTGCTAATTTTGCCCCAACCAATCAGATGTTATTTCCCATTTGAAAGCTAACATCTGATTGGCTGGGGCAAAATTAGCACCATTTTAAGTAATAAGAACTTTTATTACCCTGTTAGTGTACATAAGTTCAGCTGTTAGGCAAAGTACCCAAGGGAGCAAGGTGACCATACCCTTATTAGTTTAGTTGCCTCTCTCTAAGGGCTAGGCCACACTGCTTCGTTTCGTTTGCACTTGCGTCTTTTTCAGATCATTGAAACACGGCAACGAACCAAAAATGCGTGTTTTCGGGTGCGTTGAGATTGCGATCCGCATTTTTAATCACAATCGCATGCATTTTCCTATACTAAATGAAGAAAATGCATGCGCAAACAAAATCGCACATGAAATTGCATGTGATTCCGTCTGCGTTTGTGGAGCAGTGTGGCCGTGCCCTAAAGACTATATTTTCAGTGATCGTTTCTAAAGTTTGTGTTGAAATATGCTTGAGGTTTTGGAATCCTGTGTACAAAAAAACACATCTTGGAAATGGAAAGGGTTCAGGGATAGGGAACTGGGGGAACATCAATAT
Organism: Hymenochirus boettgeri; assembly: GCA_019447015.1. NCBI lineage: Eukaryota > Metazoa > Chordata > Amphibia > Anura > Pipidae > Hymenochirus > Hymenochirus boettgeri. Next base: position 202,480,059 of record CM033470.1, on the reverse strand, counting down.
GAAGGATAAGTTACAATTAAAAAAAAAAAAGTGAATGAGATTCTAAAAACAAAGAATGTTGCAAGTTACTTGTATTGATACATAAAGATGGCATTGATCCAGGGATCAAATGAGGCCTTACAAGTGCTTTGTAGAGGTAGAATAATATTGTTCTCCTTTAAATCTATTACCCTCTTTATACAAGACAGTGTATTGCTAGCTGTATCTTGTTATTGCTGTCTTTAGCCAAGACTTATCTACTAGAATCCCCAAATCATTATTTACTTAGCACAGAGAACATGTATGGTGTAGGTCAGTAATGCCAGGGGCATGCCTTAGACATAACCATGTTGATCGGGGGTAGGGCTTCACCCATGGCTGGTCACATTTGCCCCTTTTAATAATCTATTTAGGAACATCTGCCCCATTTGAAAATCTATTTAGGAACATCTGCCCCAGGGCCGGCCTTTGATATGGGCGACCTGTGCGACCGCACGGGTTGCATTACCAGGGGGGCGACAGCTGGGAGTCTTAGGTCACAGACCTGTAGCTCAAAGTTGTGCATCAGTGCCACAGCCCCTCTAGTTACGGTCCTCCAGATCAAATATATGTATCGGCTCCTCACCACATACTAAGCCCCAACACATATAAGCTTTACTTAAGATGTCCGTATGCTGTGCTGATCTGTCTGTGCATTTAGTAAGTTACTTAAGTTACATAATGATGTACGCACCATATATACAAGCACGCACTGAAGATACTGAAAGACAGTAAGCACAGGTGGGGTAATTTATTTGAAGGCAAGCACCATTCAACGGAGTATGGGGGGGGGTTGGGTGCTAGGCGTCAGTAACAAATCTTGCACAAGGTGTATTTATCCTAAGTCCGGCCCTGATCTGCCCCATTTGATTATATCTATTTAGGCACATCATTTGAAGTTTCCAAAGCTCTGCATAGTTTTGTCTCATCAGCAAACACCGATGTCTTGCTCTCAATACCCACTCCCCCCCAAATATGGGAGGGTGACACCATAGCCAGCTTTTGAAAGGTATGCCTATACCCCATCTAACACACACACAAAAAAACTTTCTTGGCTTATCTTCTGCCATTATAGTAGAAATCTTTGTTATCTTTAAGTACTTAAAGCTGGCCATACACCAGTTAAATAAATTAAGGCAAAAGTACTGTCAGGAAAGGGAAAAGGTCAGCTTCAGCTTTGTGGAACAGAACTAGAAATGAGCACATAAAAGTAAGAGCACCTCTCTGTAAGTAAGAGGCTTCTCTAATGCCTCTCCTCTCTGCCAGTCCTTCCACTGCCCATCATGCAAAGGATCCAGTTCAAACTGCTTACCTTATCCTATAAAGCATTATCCAACACAGCCCCTCCATATATCTCAGTGCTGATCCAGCGATACCGTCCCAGGCTCAACCTCCACTCTGCAAATGATACCCTCCTCTCATAAGGTATAGTGACCATTATATAGTGTCATTTAATATAGGTTGCAAAAAACTTAAGTGCACTGGGTTAACAAAAACTTAACTTTAGGAAAAGCTAATTTTATGCTGTTAAAGGAATTGCTCATAGACTGGGGGCAGAGATGGATTATGATCATATGGGGCCCTAGACAGGGCCATCATTTAGGGCCCCATTTTTTGCTACATATATTGTATAGACTATAATATTGTTATTGCTTTTGAAGCTGGGCCACTGGAAGTTTCCTGGGCCCTAGGCTGGTGCCTAGGGTTGCCTTGTGGATGATCCTGCTCTGACTGGGGGGAATTGTTTCTAGGTAAAGATACTGAGCAGATGTGGACCACTTTTAAAGGGAAATGAAACTATTACATTTCTAAATCTGTACCTTTAGGTAAAAAGTGTAAAAAATTAGGTCCACTCCTGCATGGCTTAATGCTCAGGTAAAAAGGGAAATGGAAAAAAATAAAAAGGCTTTTAAAATTTTGAAAACAGAGGGAACAGATCAGACTTACAGGGAGTACAAAAGCTGTAATAAAGAGTGCAAGAAAGCAATTAAACTAGCTAAAATAGGAAATGAAATACGGATTGCCAAACAAAGCAAGTCCAACCCCTACATTTTTATGTATATAAATGGTAAAAAGATGAGGACTGAGAATGTGGGACCATTAATCAATGGGGCTCAGATGGTTGTAGAGGATGCCAAAAAGGCTAATCTACGTTTTTTTACATCAGTTTTTACTGTTGAGAATCCTTGTCCTTACAGCAGGGATTGTAATAATATGCAGGGAAGAAATGAAGAGTATTCACATAGGATATGGTTAAACAAAGTTAATATCAATAAAGCCCCAGGACCACATGGATTGCATCCTCGGATTTTAAAAGAGCTTAGTTCAGTTCTATCTAGACCACCGTTTCTCATCTTTTCAGATTCGCTTTGGTCTGGGGATGTGCCGCTGAAATGGAAAAAAGCCAATGTAATACCAATATTCAAAAAAGGTAGTCGTTCACAGCCTGGTAACTATAGACCTGTAAGCCTAACATCCGTGGTAGGGAAGGTGGTGGAAACTTTGTTATGGGATCATATCCTTGACTTTGTCTCCAGAGCTCATCTTATTAGTAGTAGTCAGCATGGATTTATGAGAAATAGATCATGCCAGACAAATTTAATTGTTTTTTATGAAGAAGCGAGTAAGAATTTAGATTCAGGCACGGCAGTGGATGTGATATATTTGGATTTTGCGAAAGCTTTTGATACTGTGCCACATAGGCGACTAATGTATAAAATGAGGACTGTTGACCTTCAAGAAAACATTTATTCATGGATAGAGAACTGGTTATTGGATCGCAAACAGAGTTGTGGTTAATGGAGCTACATCTATGTGGGCTAAAGTTCTAAGCGGAATGCCTCAGGGTTCTGTAGTGGGGCCACTTCTGTTTAATCTGTTTATAAATGACTTAGAAGGGGGCATTGAGAGCAAGGTCTCAGTGTTTGCTGATGACACTAAACTATGCAGAGCTTTGGAAATTGAGGTAGTTCAGAAAAGGGCAACTAAATTAATAAGGGGAATGGAGGGGCTTGAATATGCAGGCAGATTAGACAAGTTAGGGCTGTTTACATTGGAGAAGCGACGTTTGCGTGGGGACATGATAACCTTATACAAATATATTAATGGGCCATACAATGAACTCTCTGGTGCATTGTTTACTAATAAGTCATATCAGAGGACTCATGGACATCCTTTAAGGTTGGAAGAAAAGAAGTTTCATCTTCAGGTTAGGAAAGGTTTCTTTACAGTGAGAAAGGTGAAAATGTGGAACTGTCTTCCAGCAGAAGTGGTAAAGGCAAGTTCATCGAACAGCTTTAAAAAAGGCCTGGATAAGTTTCTAAAACTAAAAAATATTGAGAATTACTGGTATTAATGCATATAGATCTGGTTGATCCAGGGATACTTTCCGATTGCCGTTTGGAGTCAGGAAGGAATTCCCCCCCCCCTTTTTAGCTGTTTTTTTTTGCCTTGCTCTGGATCAACTGTTAGGTAGGGTTAAAACAAAAAAAGGGTGAATAGGTTGGACTTGATGGACGTTATGTCTTTATTCAACCTTAATTACTATGTTACTATATCCACTCTTGTCACCTCTTCCCATGCCCGCATCCAGGACTTTACTCGTGCCCCCCTGCACTGGAACGCCCTTCCTCCGTCTGTCCGTCACTCACCGTCCCTTAATACCTTCAAACGTAACCTTAAAACCCACCTCTTTAGGCATGCATATAACCTACCCAATCTGGTCAAGCCCGCCTTTCACGCTCCACTGCCAATCTATTTACACTTAAACAAACACAAAGAGAAACAGGTGCTACACCCCCATCGATATGGCAACTGCAAAGAGGTTGGAGGAGCACACTACTACGTTTTCAGTGTTTATTTCAGCAAAATGCAAACATACAACGTTTCGGGGGATACAAATTCCCCTTCCTCAGGTATAACTGTGTGCACACCCCTTCCACCTTATATACCCTAAGTCCCACCCACTTGTGATGTGGCATCAAGTGACTCAATTGTGCAATAAAGTATACAATAATTTACTTGTGAGTATATAACACACCATCTATAACATCCATATACACATAAAACCCCTTCTTTAAAAAGATACTGTCATAGTTTTTTATAAAGTGCCATACTAATTATATAATAAATATGATAAAGGCATATTGTTTTAGCCTATATAAAGTGCCACTGTGCTATCATAAATTCTTAAAACCGTCTTAAGAAACAGTATATCATACTAAAAAAAGTGTCCAGTATTCATTATAAATATCAAAATAATATTCAAGTGTTCCGTGTTTTCTAAAAAGGTGCTTCCTTTAGTGCATATTAAAATTGTTACTTTAAAAAGTGCTTCCTCTAGTGCATATTAAAATGTTTCTTTAAAAAGTCTCATCTATACAATATATATTAACATTGTTGCAATTCATAATCAGATTAATAAATATAAATTTATACAGTGTTTGATCCATAGATGGCGCTGTGTACTTGGGTAAAAAATTCAGAGAATGCTTTTTTAGGCAAGATCAATTTTCAATTGTGGCATGTCCTTATTTCAAGATACATAATTCCACACACTATTTCTCTTCATCCAGTTATTCTAGCAGTAGAAAGTCCATTATATGAAACTGTTCAACCCAGATTCCTCATTCATTCCCCATGGTTTTATCTTGTGCAGTCGGTCTATCCAATATGCTTCCCTGTTCAATAAAAGTTTTTTTATAATTACCTCCTCTGGCCTTTTTCTTTACAACCTCCAATACCTGCCACTTTAGTTGTGAGCTCTGGTGCTTGTGCTGGGCGAAGTGCCTACTAACTGGGGTCTCATATCTTGAGGGGATGCCTTTATAGTTAGCAATGTCTCTTTTGTGCTCCCCTATTCTTATCTTGGCTTCTCTTTCAGTTTTTCCCACATACCCCCATCCACAGGGGCACTTCAACAGGTAAACGACCCCCTTTGTGGAGCAGGTGGCGAAGTCTTGTAATTTAATCTTTGTCCCTCTTGTGGGGTGATATACCACCTCCCCTGGTATAATTGCATTACAGACTCCACACTTTCTACATGACACTGTGCCTGGTTTGAGTGGGCCTAACAATAGTACCTTTTCTCTTTCTGGAGGATTAATATCTGCTTTGACCACCTGATCTCCTATACTTTGGGGCCTCTTGTAGGAGAATAGGGGTAGCTCCGTGAACAATTCCCCAAACTCTGTGTCCGACTGCAACACCCTCCAATTCTTTTTTATGATTTCACTTATTTTTCCTGATTGTGTACTAAATTTCGTGGAGGGCTGGGAGGATTGCACCTACCAACCAAAGGCCGTGCCATTTGAGGTGTGCTGGAGTGTACTTTACTGAAGATTTTGGTACACCCCCATCGACCACAGTATTAGATCCTGACTTGGTGAGTATAAAGTGTAGTTATACACTTACTTATCAAAAGGAGTATTCCGGGTGCATATCAGCCCCGAACCCTTCGCCACAACAATAGACGTGTTCCTCACGTTTCTCCCAAGGCCCGATTCAAACACATATATTGGAGCCCAAATCACAATGTAGCATTCATATAACTCACCGCGTCTTCCAGGTGGTCCAGGTGTGAACAGCCCCGGACCCGTCGCTAGTCCGTATCATACAACTGCAAGAGAACAAATAAATGGCACCGCTGCACAAACTGGAACACACCACAATCGGAGTACCGTAGCAATATAACAATTTATTAAGGTGAAAAAAGCTTGACGCGTTGGACCTGACTGGCCCTTAATACAAACCCATGATTAAGGCCAGTCAGGTCCGAAACACGTCAAGCTGTTTTCACCTTATAAATTGTTATATGCTACGGTCTCCGATTGTGGTGTGTTCCAGTTTGTGCAGCGGTGCCATTTATTCAATCTATTTACAGCCTACAGATTCCCGCAACTGTATGTCTCACCCCCATTTCCTCTAGACTGTAAGCTCTTTGGGCAGGGTACTCTCTCCTATTGTATTACGCTATTGCTGTAAGAAACTCATCACTCTGTTTACTTATATTATGTTTTACCTGTGTATGTAATATGTATGACTTTGTATAACATGTATTACCCTGTATGTAATGTATGACTATGTAATTGTAAAGCGCCACGGAAGATGTTGGCGCTATATAAATCCATAATATTTAACGGAATAGTTAACTTTTTTAGTGAACTATTCCTTTAAGAGAATCTTTAATGCCAGCAAATAGCCAATGTTAAAGATTAACCACATTCACAATGCATAAAGAGATGCTATCAGCTCAGTGCATTGCCTTATGGGGGCAAATGAGCATGATAGCAGCTCTCTATACATCGCCCCGTTTGTTTTTTCAACAAGGAGTTAAAGGAGTAGATTTCAAAATTTACCAACTGCAGCAGTCACATATTCTATAGTTACTGTACTTTTTTAAAATGGTAAGCAGGTGATTAGCAAACCTCCAGTCATTATTGTGATCAATATTTGCAGGCCCTGTTTAAAATCAAAATGACCTTTAAAATTACCTAGTTCCTTTTCAACTAATAGGGACCATAGGTACTGAATTTTAAAGTGTTGTGGGGAAAAAAATCTTCTAAGGTCACTTAATCTTCCACAACTATGTGGCTGCAACACAGACAACTTTGGAGATCATATCACCAGCTGAAGAGGGCCATATGACAAAAGGGTTAATAGTATAATGGTTTATTTTTTCCATTCCATAAAATTTTTTCCATTCCATGGTTAGCTCCGCCCCTCTGAGATTTGCAGCTACCTCCTGATTCTTCAGCCTCAAATGGTAAGGCCCATTTGTTAGCGTGTGTGCACCATTTGAGGCTAAAGAATCAGGAGGTATCTGTAATTCTCGGAGGGGCAGAGCTGATCATTCAGCTAAGCAGAAACAAGATGTCAGCAACTTTCAATCTGGAAAGGTAGGCTCTGGAGGGGCATAGGAAAAAAAAATGTGCAAACAGTATTTTTAAAGCTGCAGCTTCCAACTGAACTTAAAGGGCATGTCCACCCCCAAAACTATAATCCCCCCAACTACTGGCCCCACCATGTAGTGTAGTTTAATCCTTACCTCACATCCCAGCTCCATAGGGTTCTCCTGTAGTCCCCCCCCAAAGTCCCAAAAACTGCCCACCAGGAGGCTAGCAGAGTCCATATAGGACTCTGCCTCCTACCTGGCCTCCGGGAGAAGTTTGGCATGTGTACTGCAGCCCTTCTCCCTCTCCCTCTCCGGATTCCCTCTCCCTAGCGTTAATCCCCTTTAATATAGTAATCCCCCTGGTCCCCCAGCCCCAACCGCATGATTTTTATTTTTAGAAAGCTCCCCAAACTCTTACTTACCTCTCCTCTTTCCTCCGCCGAAGTGAGCTGCCGGCAGCCGCGTCCGTGATTGGCTGCCGCTCAGCCAATCACAGACGCGACTGCCGGTCCCGCCTCTCTGCTTGCATTTCCTCGCAAGCAGAGGGCCGGGAGCGCGGCGGAGGAAAGAGGGGAGGTAAGTAGAGTTTGGGGGGCTTTCTAAAAATAAAAATAATGCGGTTGGGGCTGGGGGACCAGGGGGAAGGCTATATTAAAAAATAGGTTTGGTGGACATACCCTTTAACTTGATTTTACAGCGTACTTATCCTTTAAGGTCCCCCTTTAAGAGGAGAATCACCTAAAATTAAGTTATTTTTCTCTCTCCTTTACAAAAGTCTTTTTTTTTATTTCTGTATATATATTTTATTCCAATCGGTACTTAACATTTTTACATACAAACATCAACATCCTTGAAATTATTTAATTGTACTGATAAAGTAGAACAAGAAATATTTACCAATCTATGAATTGAACATTTGTCAAAGTGAATCAACTACCTGATCTTGGAGATTTTGGTTTGTCTTACATACATTGAATTTGCGCTGCTCAAACATCCAAAAATCTCTTTCATTACGTAATACCTGAACAGGATCGGTTGGCAAAGCATATAACCGCTTTAAAAGGCTTTTTTGGAAATATGAGATTGGGACTGGGCAATGCTAAAAGTTCCTTTATTTTTTTCTTCTATAATTATATCAAGCTTTAATGCTCGCCTAAATATATTTATTAGTTGTTTAGATTGAGCTTTTCTCAGACATAAGGCTGCTAACACAAGAGGACTGCCAATCCCATAGACCTATACAGTACATAAAGTCCCAAATTCATTAGAGAGCATGAAGCATGGGCCAAGAAAATGGAACGCATACATTAATGAGGTCTGCCCCTTTCTTCAGCATTAGCAACATTTGTTTTCCCAAAAATAAAATTCAGTTTTCCTCTTTCCAACATCTTTTTTGGTTTCCAAAAGAAATACTTTGAACCCTATGCTGATTTGTTAATGTTTTATTTTGGCCAAACTCATACTTTTTTGAATGCTTTGAAAAAAAATTTTTGTTAGTGGGAACACGTTCTATAAAACCTTCATGTTTTCTGGTTGGTACAAAAGATAATGCTTTTTTCCAATCACCACCTTCCTTTAAACATATTAGAATGCGCATCATTTGGTCAAGGGTTAGATTTTTTGCGCCAACATCCCACTTTAAATATCTGTCTAGAGGAAGCCTAGCAGTGGCAAGATTTAGCCTTTTAGCATTAGCCAGAGACAAGCCTGTCTGTTGACATTTGTCAACTAAAGAGCCAATAATGTAAATTTTATTATGGTCAAATTGTTTTAACTCATGGGGAGAGTCTGCAGTCAAGTACACAAGTTGATCTTGAGGGAAAATGTCAACATGGGACTTTTCAGTGGTTGTCACCAAGATGTTATCCCAAGCTCCCATATAACGTTTTACCAATTCTTTATGGTATGGGCCATTAGTTTGAAGACTGCAGAAATACAAATGAAAAGGATCATCAGATCTTCTATTACAGCCTTCACACTCCATAACCTGACGAACAGTATTCTCTAACTCATACCGTGACATATACTTTTCATATACCATATCAAACACTATTGGTTGCCCAAATTTCATTGCCTGTGCAGACTTCCAGCGTTGCATTAAATCCATAGATTTATCCCAAAATTTCAATAAAAATGTATTTTTAAGTTCCCTGGTATCATCCTTTTTCAGTTGATCCAAGATTTCCATCTTGGACTTAATTTCTTTTTTCTTTTCCTTGTTGCTTCGTTTAATATTTTCCTTAATACAGAGAAATTTCAAATATTTTTTTCTTGCAGTTTTTGTAGGAAGCTCCATGAGGACTTTGAGTTGCTCTGTAGTAACCAATTCAGGCACTGCTCTCCCTGCTAGTCTCCACATCTCAACTAGTTCTCGCATTCCATTTAAAGATGAATCTTCATGTACTTGTATTTCCTCTTTTTCTCTGCTTTGTGTCCCTAATTTCAAAATGCTTTTCCATTCTTCCAGATTTATGGTCTCATTTGAATCTGACTTGGGGTCTTCATTCTTCATACATTGGGATACCATTAGCCTTCTATACTGAGTGACAGAGTGGGGGATTTTGAAGGAAGACCAACCATTTCCTCCTTCTTGCACTAGAATTTTAATAGAACTTTTGATGGTTCTCAATGTTGTATTCATCAGTCTCATTTTGCAAACCAAGCAGAACATATAAAAACCTATAAATCAACAAATACTCTTTTTAGTCAGAATGCTTGTACATATTAAAAACTATTTGTACACTGAAAAAAATATTTTTAATCTTAATGAATACATTTAAGCAGAACTTACTCTGATGAGTCTGTGTTGCTGCATGACTTCAATCCAGCACTTGTTTTGCTCACTCAAGCTTAGTCCCCTGCCAAACTGACTGTGTATACTGTAAAATTAGTTTTTTTAAAACTGCCCATTACTGTAAACCATAATTCATCCCAAACATCACTACCATTTTTTGTTGATCTGTCCCCTATTTCTTTAGATATCCAATCTGAAACATCTTACTTTTCAGATGTCACTCAAGTGCCTTAGTATCATAAACTAATCTGTTATGTACAGTTTTGCTGTAGCTGGAATGGTGACAGTTGATATGTGCAGTGCATTGAGGGAAATTCAGTGCTGCCTCATACTGAGCATGCTTGCACTCACAGATAGTCAGTCTGGCAGGGGGACTAAGATTGAGTGAGCAAATGGAAAATTAAAAATTGTGTCCTCCCCCTCCCAAAAAAATGATATTTGGTTGGCAACCTCCAAAACCTCGTCCTCACGCCGTTTATAATATCCAAAGATGCTTCTAACAGTACTTACCCAGTCCCCCCCCCCCCCCCGCATGCTTGTGTCTTTTTCGTGGACAGAAGCAAGTAAAAGGGGCCGGACCAGCAACGTCTCCTGTGATTGGCTGAGACGTGCGCTGGTCTTCCTGGTTCTCACCTCTGCAAGCTCAATGAGTTCTTACACATCTCACAAAGCTGCAGATTCATACTAGTATGCAGCTGTAAGTCATTGGCCATGAGTGATGGCTGCAAGCTGGAAGGAAGCAGGATAAGAAGGCAGAAAAGTATGTATAGGTAGCTTCAGGGACCATGGGGAGGTAAGTAAATTTAAATCTATAGGTTTGGGCTGGAAAAGGTAAATTTAGATTATAGTGCTGGGGGTGGACATGCCCTTTAAATACATTTTAATATATTAGCACAAAACTGTTATAAAATGAACAGTAATATACTTGTGAAGGTTCTCATTCATCCAGGTCATGGTATATCTGTTGTATTCAATTAGGTCAACTGGACTTGAAATGTAGTTCTTGAAGACGTTTCGCTAGTCATCCGACTGGCTTTCTCAATTCAGAATGACTTGTACATAATTGCCACAGATTCTTGTACAAGTCATTCTGAATTGAGAAAGCCAGTCGGATGACTAGCGAAACGTCTTCAAGAACTACATTTCAAGTCCAGTTGACCTAATTGAATACAACAGATATAACAGTAATATAACATGTTGATTCCCAACTAAATAGTTAAAGGCCAGCTCTCCAATGAAAATGTATATAAAGAATGGTATTGTAGTGATTTCAGAGTGTTCAGATGTTTAGAGGCAGTAAATCGTTATATGTAGCATTTTGATAATGGTGACCACTCAAAAAAAATGCCTGGAAACTGCTAATGGTTACCTTAATGAAAGCACGCTGCTTGTGGAAAAGTAGTCTAAACTAAACATACATATTTATAACACCCAAAATCTTTTAAAAAATTAAAATCAACCCCAAGAACACCAATGGCAAAATATCACCCCACTTAATAGAATGTAGTTATACGAAACCCCCCGAGGGACAAGATCAAGTAAACAGCCGGTGCCACCGTATCTCTCACTTTCTAGTAAACCTTAAAGGGGAACTGTGGTCTCCAAACAAGTTGAGTAAATGAAAGGCCAGTTTTCTACCTTTAAAACGAGCCATCAACCACCTCTCTACGTGCTCCACAGCCCAAGATATACAGAAATGACTGACCAGAAAGTTAATGGGTGGGAGGCTGACTTGTGACATTCCTAAGGCTTCTCCTGCACAGTGCCGCCGGCAAGCACAGCCTCAGACTCCCTCAGTGTGCGAGGGAGACAGGAAGTCCCTCCTCCTCTCTGCTGTGTGAAGTCCTGTCAAAGAAGGTTAGGGGGGTCTGAGTAACCAACAGCACCCACGAGTGGGTGGGGTTTAGACACAGTGAGTGGGTGGGGTTTAGACAGTGAGTGGGCGGGGCTTAGACACCCATGAGTGGACGGGACCACGACACCCGCGAGTGGGCGGGGCCACATGGGGCTGTAAGATAATGGGCCATGGGGGCCTGCAACCAGGGTTGCCAACCGTCCGTAAATTCATGGACAGTCCGTAAAAATGTGCACAAAATATAGTCTGTCCGGGATGTCCGTGTTTTCATATGGCTGTCCGTTAAAAATTACTGTTTTTTCAGCACCCGGCAGTACTGTCACTTTAAGGCGGACAGGCTCAATGCGCACAGAACTCCTCCCGCTCCCTTCCCCTGCATACAGTCCATTCCCCCCATTTGTTACCGGGTGTTTGGGAGGCGGAGCAGCTTGAATTCCTCGTGGAGAGAGACAGAGAAACTCTTGAGTCTGTTGTTCCATAACCAGTTACTAGTGATCGTGTTTTATTCAGCAGAGCCAGAGGAGGTTGTATGCTTGAGCCTGACACAGACGTTAAGATAAGTGGATAGTTAAGACAATCTAATATCTGTTTCCTATATTAAGTCACCCGACAGCCAGCTTGTGCTGCTAGTAGTGAAGTGATTGAACTGCCTCCAACTTGGTTTAGGTCTGTTTGCTTCTGGGTCCTAGTGCTCAATGCTGCCTTGTAGTTTCCATTAGTGTGTTCTACTATGCTCTGCTTTTACTAAATGCTTGAATACTACAGATATCCAGTCCTAATCAAAGGCAGAAATGCTGCCCTGTTTAAAGTTGTGCTGCCTGGGAGAGGGGAAATGACACAAACCAACCCTCCAGCTAGTGTAGTCAGTCAGCCCTCCTGTTCACAAACCAGGGTCTGTCTGCCCTCCTGTTCACAAACCAGGGTCTGTCTGCCCTCCTGTTCACAAACAGGGTCTGTCTGCCTCCTGTTCACAAACCAGGTTGTTGCCCTCTGTTCACAACCAGGGTCTGTCTGCCCTCGTTCACAAACAGGGTCTGTCTGCCCTCCTGTTCACAAACCAGGGTCTGTCTGCCCTCCTGTTCACAAACCAGGTCTGTCTGCCCTCTGTTCACAAACCAGGGTCTGTCTGCCCTCCTGTTCACAAACCAGGGTCTGTCTGCCCTCCTGTTCACAAACCAGGGTCTGTCTGCCCTCCTGTTCACAAACCAGGGTTGTCTGCCCTCCTGTTCACAAACCAGGGTCTGTTTGCCCTCCGTTCACAACCAGGGTCTGTCTGCCCTCCTGTTCACAAACCAGGGTCTGTCTGCCTCCTGTTCACAAACCAGGGTCTGTCTGCCCTCCTGTTCACAACCAGGGTCTGTCTGCCCTCCTGTTCACAAACCAGGGTCTGTCTGCCCTCCTGTTCACAAACCAGGGTCTGTCTGCCCTCCTGTTCACAAACCAGGGTCTGTCTGCCCTCTGTTCACAAACCAGGGTCTGTCTGCCTCTGTTCACAAACCAGGGTCTGTCTGCCCTCCTGTTCACAAACCAGGGTCTGTCTGCCCTCCTGTTCACAAACCAGGGTCTGTCTGCCCTCCTGTTCCAAACCAGGGTCTGCTGCCTCCGTTCACAAACCAGGGTCTGTCGCTCCTGTTCACAAACCAGGGTCTGTCAGCCCTCCTGTTCACAAACCAGGGTCTGTCAGCCTCTGTTCACAAACCAGGGTCTGTCAGCCCTCCTGTTCACAAACCAGGGTCGTCAGCCTCCTGTTCACAAACCAGGGTCTGTCAGCCCTCCTGTTCACAAACCAGGGTCTGTCAGCCCTCCTGTTCACAAACCAGGGTCTGTCAGCCCTCCTGTTCACAAACCAGGGTCTGTCAGCCCTCCTGTTCACAAACCAGGGTTGTCAGCCCTCCTGTTCACAAACCAGGGTCTGTCAGCCCTCCTGTTACAAACCAGGGTCTGTCAGCCCTCCTGTTCACAAACCAGGGTCGTCAGCCTCCTGTTACAAACCAGGGTCTGTCAGCCCTCCTGTTCACAAACAGGGTCTGTCAGCCCTCGTTCAAACCAGGGTTGTCAGCCCTGTTCACAAACCAGGGTCTGTCAGCCCTCTGTTCAAAACAGGGTCTGTCAGCCCTCCTGTTCACAAACAGGGTCTGTCAGCCCTCCTGTTCACAAACCAGGTCGTCAGCCCTCTGTTCACAACCAGGTCGTAGCCTCCTGTTCACAACCAGGGTCTGTCAGCCCTCCTGTTCACAAACCAGGTCGTCAGCCCTCCTGTTCACAAACCGGGTTGTCAGCCCTCCTGTTCACAAACCAGGGTCTGTCAGCCCTCCTGTTCACAAAACCAGGGTCTGTCAGCCCTCCTGTTCACAAACCAGGGTCTGTCAGCCCTCCTGTTCACAAAACCAGGGTCTGTCAGCCCTCCTGTTCACAAACCAGGGTCTGCAGCCCTCCTGTTACAAACCAGGGTCTGTCAGCCCTCCTGTTCACAAACCAGGGTCTGTCAGCCCTCCTGTTCACAAACCAGGGTCTGTCAGCCCTCCTGTTCACAACCGGGTCTGTCAGCCCCCTGTTCACAAACCAGGGTCTGTCAGCCCTCCTGTCACAAACCAGGGTCTGTCAGCCCTCCTGTTCACAACCAGGGTCTGTAGCCCTCCTGTTCACAAACCGGGTCTGTCAGCCCTCCTGTTCACAAACCAGGGTCTGTCAGCCCTCCTGTTCACAAACCAGGGTCTGTCAGCCCTCCTGTTCAAACCAGGGTCTGTCAGCCCTCTGTTCACAAACCAGGTCTGTCAGCCCTCTGTTCACAAACCAGGGTCCTGTCAGCCCTCCTGTTCACAAACCAGGGTCTGTCAGCCCTCCTGTTCACAAACCAGGGTCTGTCAGCACCTACTGTTCACAAACCAGGGTCTGTCAGCCCTCCTGTTCACAAACCAGGGTCTGTCAGCCCTCCTGTTCACAAACCAGGGTCTGTCAGCCCTCCTGTTCACAAACCAGGGTCTGTCAGCCCTCTTGTTCACAAACCAGTGTCTGTCAGCTCTCCTGTTCACACACCAGTGTCTGTCAGTTCTCCTGTTCACAAACCAGTGTCTGTCAGTTCTCCTGTTCAAAATCCAGTGTGTTGGCTCAGATAGACTTTCATTTCACAAACCAGTGTCAGTCAACCCTTCTGTTTAAAAACTGTTAGGTCTGCCTTCACAAACTAGCTGTACATTCAGACCTCCTGTTTAGTTAGTGTAAGACAGCAAAACTGCACACAGCAGAAGAGTTTATGATGATAAGGAACTTGATTGTCAGCTGAAATGTAAATCTTTAGGGGACAGATTTTGGAAGAATTATAGTTTTCAGCAATGGGCAATTCAAATGCACATTTTTTTCATTATAGATACCCTTTAACAGTCTGTTTTCTCTAGTACAATCATTAAAAGGGGATTGGCTTAGGTATGCTACTAGCTCCACCCCGTCAGTGAAAAATCTTGGGTGTCCAGAAATTTTTGCTCTATTGTCCGTAAAAAATTTTAAATTAGGTTAGCAACCCTGCCTGCAACTGGAGGGACCATGGGGTCCATGAGTGGGAGGGACCAGGGGGGCTGCAAAGGGAAGGAGGAGACAGGACAGATTGACTGACAGTTTCAGAGCAGGAAGTGCAGGGGACCTGGTGATGCTGCTGCCATATCACACACAAAAATGTAAATATCTTCAAAACTATGCAAAATAAACAATGGAAATAATTTGCAAAAATTCCCAGGGGAGCAATTCCTATCAATTTACCTAAAGTCATATTTGGACCACAGTTCCCCTTTAAAGGATAACTGTATTGTCCAAGCTCTGTCCCCACCACAGTCTGGGATTTATCCAAAGGGAAAAAAGGCTTGCAGTATGTGTCTTCCCATTGATTAGACCCTGGGCCAACAACCATACATTTTTCCAGACATTCAAACAGACTTATGTGCTTGTGCACTTTTCTGTCTACGCCTTCCAACCCCTTCACATGCTCACTTGCTTTTTCTAGTCTGTAACAGGATTGGCTAGAAACTAAGTGGATAATACCTGCTGCAACACGCTACCGCAGTGCTTAAGACTTGATTTATGATAAACAAAACAGTCAGTGATTGACAACGTGGGTTGGCCTGTGAGACTGGGATGATGGTAAAAAGGGCACACAAACAAAATGTTATTGGAGGCACATTTCTCATAAACCACAGCAAAATGAGTAGTGTAATACAGATAATTTTCTTTAAAGGGCATGTCCACCCCCAAAACTATAATCCCAACTACTGGCCCCATCATGTAGTGTAGTGTAATCCTTACCTCACATCTCAGCTCCATAGGGGTCTCCTGTAGTCCCCCCCCAAAGTCCCAAAAACTGCCCACCAGGAGGCTAGCAGAGTCCATATAGGACTCTGCCTCCTACCTGGCCTCCGGGAGAAGTTTGGCATGCGTACTGCAGCCCTTCTCCCCATCCCTCTCCCTCCCGTTCTACTATCCCTCCCCCTAGCATAAAACCCCTGCAATATAGTAATCCCCCTGGTCTCCCAGCCCCAACTGCATGGTTTTTATTTTTAGAAAGCTCCCCAAACTCTTACTTACCTCTCCTCTTTCCTCCGCTGCACTGAATGACCGGCAGCCGTGTGCATTCTCACAAGCAGAGGGCCGGCAGCGCGGAGAAGGAAAGAGGGGAGGTAAGTAAAAGTTTGGGGGGGCTTTCTAAAAATAAAAACCATGCGGTTGGGGCTGGGGGACCAGGGGGAAGGCAATATTAAAAAATAGAAATAAGGGTGGACATACCCTTTAAATCACCTTCTAAGCACCACCTTCCAAATAAATGTAATTTGGACACATTGGGTGCAATTTAAATGCTATTTGCTAAAGTGGTAACTTAAGCTACACTACAGAAAAGTATTTTAATGCTAGGGAATAAGGCAGCCATAAGGGCATCAGGAGGATGGGAGGAAGAAAGGGCTCTCCTGCACTTGCCTGTGTCCTCTGGGAGGACAAGGAAGTAGCAGGGACAGAATGACACGCAGACAGCTCCTATTCTTCACTTTTCTAAATTTTGAACAGGCGCTGCAGGAGAACCATAAGGAGCAAAAATGTAAGGTAAAGATTTTTAAACACTACACAGTGGGGCCAGTAGTGGGTTAAATTTTAGTTTTGGGGGTGGACATGCCATTTAACACTGGCTGGTGGACTGGAGGGCTGACTAGCTGGTGAACTAGTACATATGCCCACAATACAGACTATAAAATAGCAACATGTACCCATCCCCAACCACGAGGAAGCGTGTTCAGTCCCACCCACTTCCAGTGTGGAAATCAGGGAAACTCACATCAATCTTACAGAGTTTCTTTTCCTGGTCACCCCCCTGGGCAGCAATGACATAATGATTATTTCCCCGCCTCCACCAATCCAAAGAAACAGACTTTACTTCATCCTCCTTTACTTTGGTATAGTTGGTTCAAAGCTTCAAAAAGAAAAAAAATCAGAAAAAAAAGGGAAGGGTTGCTGCCCAGAGGCATGGCCAGGAAAAGAAACCCTTGGTAAGTTTTATAGGAGTTTCCATTTTCCTGGCCATCCCTGGGCAGCAATGACATAACGAGTAAGTACCCAAGCAATACACATGGGAGGGTGAAAAAGAAAAAATAAATATATTAGAGGCTTTTGTCATAGCATTCAAAACTCTATAACCA
Organism: Hymenochirus boettgeri; assembly: GCA_019447015.1. Lineage (NCBI taxonomy): Eukaryota > Metazoa > Chordata > Amphibia > Anura > Pipidae > Hymenochirus > Hymenochirus boettgeri. The sequence continues at coordinate 202,462,828 of CM033470.1, read as the reverse complement.
ACATCTGCCTTTTTAGAATTTCTTATATCTAATTAATAATGTCTAATAAAAGTATTCAGAGTTGCCAAATTTCTTCAGGGATTCCCCTGCTTCTGTGCCCAAGTTGCCGCTATACCTCTTGTGGAGTATGCTCGAATTCTCAAAGGAGGTGTCAATTATTGAATTGTATAGGATTTTTGGATGCTTTAATGTTCCATCTTCTCAAGGATACAATTGATGCTGCTGCCCCTTTATTAGTTCCTACTGGAATGACTAATAATTTCTCAGTTTTTCTAAAAGACGTTCTTTCTACATAGATTCTCAGGCATCTGGAAACATCCAATTTCTTTAATTCTTCCTGTCCTTCTGAGGCTGGGACTGTTGAAAGGACAATGGGTTGATTAAAGTGAAAACTGGAAATTACCTTGAGTAAAAATTCATCCACAAAATAAAGGATTACAGGGATGGAAAATCAAATTCTCATATTGCGAGGATACAGCTTGCAGCTCACAGATTTTCCTACCAGAATTTAGAGCTATTAGGAGCAGAACCTTATACGACAAGTCCATTAGGAAAGCTATTTCTAATGGTTCAGATGGTGGTAATACTAAGGCTTTTAGAACAAGCGGAAGATCCCACAGGGGATTGATGTTCTTTTTGGCGGCTTGATTCTCAAGACTCCCTGAAAAAAACTTCTTAATTATTCAGAAGCTAGAGCTTTCCCCATAATAGCAGATATATATCTTAATGTCTCCGCTTTTTAATTCAGTGAAGGCATTTTTGAAACAAATTTTTTTTTTTTTTTTTTTAAACAAAATAATTATTTCTTGTTGTCTTACCTCCTGTGGACTTAGATATAATGTTGTCCAGATCTTTTCCAAAAAGCCTTTTTCCTTCAAAGGGAAGATTACAGAGATTATTCTTAGAGGGAGTACCTGCAAACCATGTTCTAAGCCACTGGGATCTCTTGGAGGATACAGATGCCGTCTTACAAGCATAAAGTTTGACTAGATTTGCGGTTGATCTTAAGCAAAGTTTGCTGCTAGGGGGAATTTTGGTAGGCTTCAGATAATAGAATCCCTAGATGTTCCATTTCTAAGGGCCTCCTCCAACTTATACATCCACACAGAAAAACATTTTGAGACCGAGACTAGAGCAGCTGCAGCTTTACAATCGGCTCCAGCTATTGTATAAGCTTTTTAATGATCCATCTTTATATGCCTGTCCATTAGATGGTGTAAAAGTGAAGCATCATCAATGGACAAAGCTGTACGTTTGTAAAGTCGGGCTACCGGGGTGTCCACTATAGGGGTCTTCTCCCAACACGAAATCTTATCCTGAGGAAAAGGGTCCAATTTTTCAAACTTTCTACAGGGACCTTTCTGGAAAGTTTTTGCCACTCTGAAGTTACTAGGTCATTAGACTCTTTTTCCGGGAAAAAAGAGTTGAGGCTGAAGGTTATTGAACCCCTTCCATCTTCAAAGTATGTTTAATATGCATGATTAAAGGGCATGTCCACCCCCAAAACTATAATCCCCCCAACTACTGGCCCCAATGTGTAGTGTAGTGTAATCCTTACCTCACATCCCAGCTCCATATGGTTCTCCTGTAGTCCCCCCCCAAAGTCCCAAAAACTGCCCACCAGGAGGATAGCAGAGTCCATATAGGACTCTGCCTCCTACCTGGCCTCCGGGAGAAGTTTGGCATGCGTACTGCAGCCCTTCTCCCCCTCCCTCCCCCTAGCTTAAAATCCTTTAGTTATAAGATTCCCCATGCCTGCCCAGCCCTAACCACTATATTTCTATGCTTAGAAAGCTCCCCAAACTTTACTTACCTCTCCTCTTTCCTCCGGCGAAGTGAGCTGCCGGCAGCCGCGTCCGTGATTGGCTGCCTCTCAGCGGAGGGGAGGTAAGTAGAGTTTGGGGAGCTTTCTATACAGTTGGGGCTGGGCAGGCATGGGGAATCTTATATAAAAAAATAAAATTTAGGGTGGAAATACCTTTTAAAGATGAACTTGTCTTAAATCAAAACTTAAGTCCTCAGACTCATCCTCTGAGTAAAGATACAGATGGGGAATAAATAACCGGAATCAGCTGGGGCTCACCAGCCAGTGCTGCTGAAGTGGATGGCTGACTCTCCTTAAAACCTTGAGCCAAAGATTGGGTGATCCATCACAAAATATTATCAGGCTGAACATCAGGAATTCCTTTTGTTTGCTTAGCTTGAATAGGGTCCTAAACAGGTTGGTGAGCAGGTTGCTGTACCATTTCCCCTTTAAAAAAATCCTGAATGCATTCATTGCAGAATCTTTTATCCTTATAAACAGGATTTCTACAGGCTTCACAGATTGGAACATCTTGTTCATCTGAAGATGAGACCCTTGATGAAGAGAAAAGGCTTATGAATGCAAGCATACCTAATGAAAAACCTCTCAGAAAGATAAACTTGGAAGTTCTCTTACCACCTCCCTTGAAACTTAGATCCCCCGGCAGCCAGCTCCATAGTAACATAGTAATTTGAAGTTGAATAAAGACATACGTCCATCAAGTTCAAACTTTTCACCCTCCTGTTTAACCCTACCTAAGAGTTGATCCAGAGTAAGGCAAAAAACCCAGCATAAAAGGGGGGGGGGGCGCAATGCTTCCTGACTCCAAATGTCAATCAGAAAGTATTCCTGGATCAACCAGAAAGGGGCAGAGGAGCAAATCCGCAGCCATAGGCAAAGACCGCCATGCAGGATGCCGGTAAAGTACTGTCGGCACTTGCGGATGATGTCAGATGCATTACGGGATGACATCACGCGCGATGGTGATGCGGAAGACCCGCGACAGCCAGGAAAGGAAGAACGTGGTTTTGAGTTTGAGAATGCGCACGGCATTCACAGCAGCTGGGACATCGGCAGGAGGAGAGGAAACTGAGGCAGGAAGAAGGTGAGATAGCACAAGGCACACACCATAGAGTTAGATCCTTGGAGACTGAAGAAAAAGACTACACCAAAGCAAGGGAGGAGGAGCTATTTATGCTTTTCAGTGGAGTCGGTTTCTTCTTGGTTGGTGGAGGTAGGGAAATACCCATTGTGTCATTGCTGCCCAGGGATGGCCAGGAAAGAGTGTACAATGTTCTTCCTATTACTTGTTATAACTACAACCTACTGTCCATTCTGCTCCATTCACAGGTGCAGAGGCATTGTAAGGTGAAGGACATGTCTTTCCTATTGTATCACGGTTTTGCTGTAAGTAACTCATCACACTGTGTACTTATATTACCTGTGTAAAATGTATGACTTTGTCTAATACGTATTACCCTTTATGGAATGTATGACTATGTAATTGTAAAGCGCCACAGAAGATGTTGGCGCTATGTGAATCAATAATAATAATAATACCCAATTTCTCTTCTCCTTCTATGAACTGAACTCCCATGCTGCAGAAATGCACTGTTGAAGGAAGGAGGATTTTTTTTTCACTGCTGGCTTTCTAGGTGATCACAGGCACCATGAGCAAATGTTTCAGTTTGCTTAATGCAAGGTTGGACAAATCATCCAAATATCTAGGAGCCAGCTCCAAAAAGTTAGGAGCCAGCAATTGACAGGTGACACCCTTATATAATCCCACCAAGCTCCACCCCATAGCCCTGTGCATCCAACACAAAACGTGCCGCATTTTTTTTGCATTGCAATAGGGCCTCAGCATGGGGGATGCATAATCAATTAAGTATTCCAACACTCTATGACTTACAGATACATTCACACAAAATATGCTTACTCACACACTTTATAATTTCACATAAACACACACTTTGCTTCACAAATACACACATACACTCTCTAAAAAACACTATTACACACAAATAATATACACACTTCCTTTCTTTGAATACATACATATCTACACTTATCACATACACAGGGATAGGCAACCAGTAGATCTCCAAATGTTTGAAAACGACAACTCCCTAATTAAAGTGCTTTTGTAAAGGAATGATGGAAATTGTAGTTTTTAAACATCTGGAGATCTACTGGTTGCCTACACCTGCACAAATTCATACACTACAACTTGTGTATGCTTGTGAAGGTGTTAAAACAGCATTGTACATGGCAGAGGTGGGGGGGTTCGACACCAACTGTCTGCCATGTACAATGCTGTTTTAACACCTTACTCTGGGCGTTCCAATAACACCTCTTAGCCACTATCCAATCACACCCTTAACACCTGGCTGTGATATGCTAATTGGGATTTTCCAGAGTACATAATTGCCACAGATTCTTCTACAAGTCATTCTGAATTGAGAAAGCCAGTCGGATGACTAGCGAAAAGAACTACATTTCAAGTCCAGTTGATCTAATTAAATACAACAGATATACAACTTGTGTACTATTGCACACACACACACATACATACATAAACTCTTTGTATCAAGACACAAGGCAACTCTCAAACGATCCCTGTGATTTCTTAAAATATAAGGGGTGCCTCCAAGGCAAAATTATAATGCATAAACTACAAAATGTAAAAGACCCTTAACACACTCTAACCAAAGTGCCGAAAATAAACTGTTAAATCACACCTCCAAATTAAAATGATACTTATTGGAGAAGACCATTTATTTCCCTAATTATGGTTTTATTGTTTCACAAAAATGTAGTATCACTTTAAGATCGTGTGTGCATTTTGCTTATTCTCAATGAGAATGACAGTTTTCCAAGTCAAAATCCAATCGGAAAAATCACAACCCGGAAAGAATTTTCCAGGAAGTGATTTTTCATTTATAGGCAAAGATCAATAATTAGGTGATCAGATTTGATCCATGATTAAGGGGGCGTTCCTTGTGTGGTCCTTGTGTGCTTTTTATGATGTGCATGTCTGAATAAAGTTTTTTTTGTCAAGATCTGGAGGTGCGGCCTATTCTGTTTTTTGTATGTCGACTAGACAGGGTCTGGGACCTGCACCCGGCTCTTGCTGCACTGTCATCCCTCCCGACTTCCCAGGCTTGGAGCAGCCACTAATATTGAGCTCTGTCCCCATTTTATTTTTCAGTATTTGCTCTTTCTATTTGTGAATAGAACTCTAACAGGGTTATTCAATGAAAGTTCTTATCGTTAAAAATGGTGCTAATTTTGCCCAACGAATCAGATGTTAGTTTTCAAATGTTAAATAAGAAGATCTGATTGGTTGGGGCAAAATGATCACCATTTTAAATGATAAGAACTTTTAAAGTTCCATTCACAAATACTATAGCAAGCTGTCACACACTAACTTCATGCTATAGCAGGTACTGCATTGCCATCTGAATGGAGATCGCAGTGCATTACCTCAACTAGGCCACCAGGGGCAGTACGGGGGAAGACTAAGGGAAGACCCTGGTGAAGGAAGAAGTACTGTGATGTCACCTGGGTCTTACTTACCACAGCCACTTAAGAAAGCTGGTTATGTAAATGATCTGGTAGGTAATTAGTTAATTTCTCCTGATCCCTGCATCGGTTTCAGATAAAACCGATGGGGGATCAAGAGGGGCTCTGGAATGGTGACCTCTGATAGTCCAGGGCTGCCATATTTTTTCCCCACAATCTTCTCCCTGTCCAGATTGTAACTGTTATGATCTGTGGCATAGAAAAGGTTTAGACTTAAAAGAAAGTCTTGCAGATCCACTCTGAAATCGTGATCTGCAGCAGCTCCTTTATGGACCTCTTCACCTCAGAGTAACAGATTCCAAGCGACGCCACCGCTACTCCTAGGACTCACGCCCTACCTCCATAAAGTTTTCTCAATTGCCAGCACACATTTTTTAGTCGTCCTGGCGACTGAGATTTGTCCAGCCCTGCCTTACTGGTAGGGACGCCCCTCCGCAAAATGCTTCAGGCCATTTCTCCCCCTCACATCTATGTGCTTTTGTGATGAATTTTATCAATAAACCACTGTTTGACAAGCTATGGGAGTTGTCCTTGGAGCAGTTGAGTGATATCCCAGTTGCCTCTTTTTGTGTATCAATTATTATATATTATTCAGAGGCTGGATCGGCTAGCATGAAGGATCACTCATAACTGGAAGACTATGTAATAGAGCAGGTGGCACAGACGTCATCTGCCCTAAACTAAAGATACTCAATTTAGCACTGCATCAATGAAGGGACACTAATAAAAGATGGCAATTATAGCACGTAAATAAACCAAGCTCACAGGAATAGCCAAACTGAAGTTGTATTATAGACAAACACATAATAACAAAACAATAACCACAGTCCCATGTAGAAACCCCCCCCCCCACAGTCACCCACGATATCAGCAGCAGATAAGAGGAATAAATTAGATGTGCATACGTGACAGCACCGTCCAAACAGTTACTTGAATATAGATACTATGTAGATAGATCCTGTGCTAAGCTGGATGCACAGTGTCCTTGATCACAGTTCCCGATCTGAAACACAATTGTAATCCACACAACATTTCCATGATTAGTTACCATCCTCCGTGTTACCAATCTTATCCAATCCTACGGTCGAAGTTCTTCCTACTGAGGTTCCCCGGTTCTCACATCTGCGTCCGTTACTTCCGGTTTGCACTTCCTGTCCACCACGCTGGAATCCACCATTGCTTCTCCTTACTCAAACTCTCTCTGTTACTGCTGTGGGTGCCGGTACCGGTACGTATGCACATCTAATTTATTCCTCTTATCTGCTGCTGATATCGTGGGTGACTGTGGGGGGGGGGGGTTCTACATGGGACTGTGGTTATTGTTTTGTTATTATGTGTTTGTCTATAATACAACTTCAGTTTGGCTATTCCTGTGAGCTTGGTTTATTACGTGCTATAATTGCCATCTTTTTAGGTGCCTTCATTGATGCAGTGCTAAATTGAGTATCTTTAGTTTAGGGCAGATGACGTCTGTGCCACCTGCTCTATTACATAGTCTTCCAATTGTTAGTGTTCTCATAGCACCACCTATATGTTAGGTGAGACATCGACACGATTTTGTAATATAGGAGGTGCTGACCTGTTTCTGTAATACGAAGGATCACTCATGCAGAGGACATAGCTACTGAACACTGATTCTGGAAAAGCTCATCCCTATTTTTCTCTACCCAGGAGTAAGACATAAACTGCTAGGTCACCCCCGAGTTTATACAGCAGCAATATAGTATAGAGTGCACTCCAAAGTGAAATAGTGGGTTTATTTAAAAAACAGTCATCAACAACGTTTCGAGTGTACAATCCCCCTTCATCAGGTGGGGATTGTACCCTCGAAACGTTGTTGATGACTGTTTTTTGAATAAACCCACTATTTTCCTTTGGAGGAGTGCGACTCTATACTATATTGCTGCTGTACAACGTGTTCCCTTTGGAGTGGGGAAACTAGATGTCTGCACCCACCAAGCTAGTGTGCAAATGGACTTTTGTTGACCACACCCTGAGTTTACCTTATTTTAGCTGGGTATAGGGCTAGGCCACACTGATACACTTTTATGCTTTTTAAAGCGCAAACTAGTGTGGCCCAGTTGATGTGGTCACACGTGTGCGATCCTTTAATAATGCAATTTTTTGTGCAATTGCATGTGCACGGTGGAGTGTGGCCTCTACTTGCAGAGCTAATCTTCCTATTAATCAGTACAACTGTATTGTTTCCATTTAATTATACAGGCAGAAGATGTTCTTGCCTTCCACTCCCATTGTGCTTGCCAAACTTTGACAGGTGAGCAGAATGGGAGGTAAAAAAAAACAAAACAACTGCAACCTCCCATCAAATTAGATGTCATCCTAGAAATGATATTGTGCTGCCAAGAACACGACACATTCCAGCATCGATTAAATACGAAAACGTACGTGAAAAGTGTTTACACAAAGGCACATAAAGGTGTAATTGTGTTTGCAGCGTTAATAAGCCAGTAAAGCATAATAAGAAAGCTGTAAGTACACACATTTTAGCATACCCACCAAAACAAATGAGATATTTTGATTTATAGGAATTTTTACTGCACCAACTTCCTTGCGATCTGATGAAACATTTCAATATCCAGGGAAGCTCCCATGTCGAGAAAACACACACCACACAGTGTACACACACATTCCGGTACAACGACCCTCCAAGGTGAGAGTTACCAGCACCACTCTGAGACACACCGATCACCTAGCTCCCAGACACATGTAGCTCTTCCGCATCCGGTCATGTGATTCTGCCGTCAAGCACATTCGCTCTGGATGTATGGAAGGCGATGTGGTGAGTTTTGCTTCACTTCCTTTACAGATAGACCTTTACTTGGATGCATGAGATACTACGGGTAAGTTATGACACTGTGCTAAAAGTTATTAGTTCTCCCGTGGTTTCGGTTAGATTAGGTAAGCCACCGGTTTTGTGCGTCCAGTTATGTTATAGATTCAGCAAGGAAAGTGCTGCTCATTTTTCAGACCTGCACCAACTAAACAGCCAACCGCTTGTGGGATCCATAACCGCGTCAGACCCGCACCTGGATTTACACAGGAAGTCCGGACAGATATCTACCGGACCCCCGATCCTTCAAACTCACCCAGTGTCGGTCAGAGTTACAGGGAATCCCCGGCGGGCCCACAGTCCATTCACCCAAAAACTGATAACATTTAAATACAGAGCCAAAGGGACAGTAAAGGTTCCTACACATGTGCGATCGCGGCTGCCGACCCATGACGCACGATGTGTATGAACGTCCGTTTTGGCCGATAATCGGACAATTTATAGACACGTTATCGGCTGAAACGGCCGTTTCGGACCATAAAGTGCACGTACACAGGCCTATAATCGGCCAAAACGGACATTCGTACATGTCGCGGGTCAGGACCCACGATCGCACGTGTGTACGAACCTTAAGAAATGCATTTTCATAAACAATAGTCAGTAGGAGTAATATAGATATGTAAATGAGTGACAGTAGAGATATGAAATGTTAGGTGGGGCCCTAAACTCATCCTGATGGGCCCCAACACCCCAGTTTGACACTGAACTCACTGTGGTTTACCAAACTCCCACACTGTGCTATCCTTTTTTGCTGCTCATGCAATCACCATTTTGTTGAGAATCGCAAGCGTTCCGATAATGGAATATTAATGGAATTGCAGCACAAACATACGGTAAGACGCAACATTGTGTTTGCGCATTTATATTGTGGTGACAGACTTAAGCACCCTCTATATGGGCTCGACATTTTGAGCAAACCAATCGAAATCCCTCCAAATGTCGAAACCCTTTGTCCCATCGACCACTCTGCAATGTCGAACAGTTTATCAGAAATACAAAGATTGGGCCCGGCGGAAATTTTTTTGCTCGATTTACGAGCGAGGAATGACCCTACCCATTTGGCGGACTGGCGAACGAGCCCCTAAATGGATAAGGTCACAATGGATAATTGTGTACCAGGACTTTAAGACAACTAAAGATTCGTACACACGTGTGATCGCGGGTGCCGACCCGTGACGCACAATTTGTACGAATGGCAATTATGGACGATAATCGGCCTGTATATGGGCACTTTATCAGACGAAACAACCTTTTCTTTGGATATAGTTTGGATATAGTTGCCCGAACTGCCAGGCGGATACTGGTATATGCTAAATAAGTTTATTGTTTTTATGCTGGAGTGAGTGGTACGCATGTTCTTTCCATACATTTGCTGATTGAATCATTGGCCCAGCTACAAGTCAGGGGCTGTTGCACCCAGCTCACAGATCAACAAGGGTGAGTATCAACATAAGTATTATACCTAAGAGATCTTAATCCAGTGGAAGTATGTTGCAATGGGTCCGGGGCACACCTGGAATGCATACAGCATCACCACTGCAGTGGGGACGGGCCAGAGGCAGCACCCGGACTACAGAGGAACCGTGGTGAGCATTTATCTGGTTACACATAACATTTGCTAGAAGATAATTTCATATTAGTGTTAGAGTTGGATTCCATTTAGCTAAGGGTCCCGGGCTAATATATATATATATATATATATATATATATATATATATATATAGTTATGGGACCTGATATAAGGAGTTAGAGCCCTGTTTATTTGTTGTTATATTGTAGGATTTACATTTTTGCACCAGGACCACCATTTTTACTTTGAGTTAAAGTAAAAATGAACTGTATGTGCAGAGCTAACATTTACATAATTTTGCTATACTGGCATAAGCCCTTCTAAATCAAACCCCTCTGCTAATAATACCCAGGGTTAGGACATCAACTGCTAGATCCTCACTTAAAGTAGTAAAGGAAGGAGATGCCACACAGAAGTACTGTTAAACCATGTGCTATTACAACATCTTTCGGTCCACAAACTGACCTTTGTCATAACTTTACTTTACATGTGGACCGAAACATGTTATAAACACATAATTTAGCAGTACTTCTGCATTGCATCTCCTTTCTTTGCTACTTTAAAGGGGAAGTTCAGTGCAAATACATGTACTTTTCAGAAAAAAGAGCAGTATTTTTTCACCCTAATGACCTTAATCTGCCTATTCAGGTTTTTGTCTGTGTATAAATAAATGTAACCGAAATACTGACTTCCTGTTTGCAGGACCCCTAATAGAGACCGTTATGGTCTTGCCCTTGACCCAGCGCCTGGGTTGATTCAGTTGCTCAGTAGAGATCTGAGCATCTTTGACCCATGCAACAGCCAATCAGTAGAAATTACTGTTAGGAACATTCCAAGGTTGTGGTGCATCCTGGGAAGAAGAAGGACCGTTAGAACCTGAAATGTCAGCTCACTAATGTCAACAGCAGGGAACAGCAAAGGGTATGAAATCAAATGATTTTTCAAAATGGGAGAGAATATGTAGGCATTACACAAACTAACAATTTAACAAATATTGATAATTTCCACTGAACTGTCCCTTTAAGTTGCATTAGACTGCTGGGAACAGAGCAGTGGGAAAGAGAGACCCTGCATACTTACTTGGCAGTGAATATATAAATCACCTGCTAGGTCCTTACCTCTGGGTTTCCTTTTTTTTGCCCAAACAAGTCTGCAAAAGATGTGCTTTGCATGGAGCACGTCTTCCCACTGGACAGTCCGGGAGGAGTCCTGAACAAGGGAGCATCAAGCATCACACCCTGCATTATATTTTTTTTACTATGGCTACCTTCACAAAATAAATACAAGAAAGGAAAAAAATTATAATAAACAAAATATTTTTAATTCCTTTTTGCAACATTTTAAATTATTTGCATCTAAGTATGTCTTTTCATACAGTAGATTTTCTTTTTTCAGACATTTTGCCCTGAATGAGCTTACATCATGAGCTTCCTGCTACCAAAGCTGAGCAACAAAACGGATGTGGATCAGGCAATAAAAGTTATAGCAGAGAAGGTCCTTGTTCTACGATTTGGAAGAGACGAGGACTCTGTTTGTCTACAACTTGATGACATTGTAAATGCTGTGACTCAAGTTTTTTTTTTTTACTCAAAACTTTGGATTATACAAATTTCTGTTCTACTTATGCATATTTTTCTTTGCAGTTGTCTAAGACTTCCCATGACTTAAGCAAAATGGCTGCTATTTACCTTGTTGATGTGGATAAGGTGCCAGTCTACACTCAGTACTTTGATATTAGCTACATTCCATCTACTGTATTTTTTTTTAACGGGCAGCACATGAAAGTGGATTACGGGTAAAATATAATTTTGTGTATATGATTCTAAACTATTTGTTTTGAAATACAAACATTGGGCCTTACCTTTGTTAAAAATACTGTGCTGTATTTAGAAAGTGCACTGTATTTTTCATTGGCTGGCCACATTGCAACCATGAAAAAAATGATATGGCCATAAATTACTGGTATGTTAGCATATATAGTGAGTACAAACATGTTTGTAGCTATTGTGATAATTTTTTATTTTTAAAGTTCCTTTAATGTATTGATTGAAGCCTGGGAGCTATGCCTTACCTCCCGTTTTTTGAATCAATTTAACAGGAGCCAGGGATGAAGGCAAGTATAATTTAACTTTCACCAATGAGAGGATGTAATCCCTGACCACTTCCTGGTTCTAATCCTCTATAGCGCGCGTTATCGCACATGCGTGCTATAGAGGATTAGAATTAGGAAGTGGTCAGAGAATTTATCCCTCCATCAGTGGATTGCGCAAAAGGTACTTGCCTTCTTCCCTGGTTCCTGCTCAATTGATTGAAGAACGGGAGGTAAGGCACTTTGAGTGAACTATTCCTTTAAATTTATAATGAGAACTGCCTGTGATTGTCAATAGATGTATCCTGTAAGGCTGGACATAAATGGCTATTTTAATCATTGTTAGTCTTTTCAGTTTGACAAGGCAGGTGGCGGGTCTATAGGTAGAACCCCCATGTTTTACTGGGTACGTTTATTTATTTAATTAAATATATATTTAACTATATGCAACAGTCATTTAGAAGGAGAATTTGTTTGTCATGTCTGTTAAAGAGTCATTATACCACCCTAAAAATTACTTTCCTCATCCTTAATCTATAGTTCTGTGAGAGGACGGAGAAAGTATTCCCATTGTCACCTCTCTTTTTGTAATCTAACATTTCCAATGAGCATCTATCATTTTTAGTTTTTTCAGGCTGTGTCCTTGGCTACAAAAATTGGCACCCACAAAAACATCTATTTTCATGTTATTAACTGTGAACCTATGTGAGTTCATTCTTGGCGTTAGGGTCTGTCCCATGTCTCCTACATATAGTCCTGCGGGGCACTTGGCACATAAAATCAGGCAAAATACTTCAGATGATTTGTAGGAGCAAGTTCCAATTTCAAACTAATGATAGGAACCTGGCATTAGTATCTTATCTTCAGTGTAGATGTACTTGCAGGTTTCATACTTTTACGGCAAGCTGGAGATTTTGTGCATTGCTTGTTAGGGAACTTCTTACAACCAGTTATTATAAATAGGGCGGTTGTCGATAAGCTAAGAGAGGGGGATCTAGGAATATGTCCTGTAGTTTCTCATCCTTTTGTAAATTGGGTTGTACTCTATCTTTCACAGTACATCCCATTTGGGGGGTATGTAACAAAAAATGGGACGCGGCTCTCCTTTTGGACATATTTGTATTGCATGTGTCCTACACACCTGGTTTCTAATGCAGTACAGTATTTTAAAGAGGAATTAAAAGGTTAATCCACCTCATCTGCTATACCCTTGGAGAGGACCTTCAATTGTCTTAAATACTCTTAGGAGTACGGCATATTGGGAGAAGTGCAGCTCTAGTTCTGTCCAGTCCCATCTTTCATTTGTCAGGCACCCCAACCTATGAGAAGATGCACATCCTCCCTTTGGCAGCGCAGAGCCTGGCTCGCTAGCCCAAAAGAGAAAGCAGGACTGATGCAACACTTTGATTTCTCCCCATCTGGTGTAATCCTAGGGTTGGGGCTATAGTGTTTTAGGATTTATATTATGGCTGCTGGGAGGGATGCAGAGTTAACCCTTTAATTGCCCTGTAAGACATTGTTACTTGTCCCACAAGATTGAATTCTATATAAATCCTGGCCTTCCCATAATCATATTCCTCGTCAATAGGTTTACAGGGAAATGAATAGTCACTGGCCATACAAATAATATGCAGAATTACTTACTTGTCAAGGTGGGCATGTAGACACTAGTTTAATGTCCCAAGCCTTATGAATTCACAGAAAGTATGTATTGGAATTGGCTCTTCTGTGCTGGGCCATACGTTCATGCAGTTTAATGTCCCAAGTCTTATGAATTCACAGAAAGTATGTATTGGAATTGGCTCTTCTGTGCTGGGCCATACGTTCATGCAGTTGCTGTTTGGTCTCCCTACATACAAATCAGAGCATTCTGCACTGCACTGCATATATGATGTCGCTTTTCTTGTGTTTCGGTATTGGGTCTTTCGGATGTACCAATTGCTGCCTCAGTGTGTTGTTCGGTTTAAAGCAGACAGGGATACGGTGTTTTTTGAAAATTCTTCTTAATTTCTCGGAGACCCCTGCTACATATGGAATGACCATGTTCTTTCTCCTGTCTTGCTTTTCTCCTTCACTGTTGGTATATGTGTTCTTTTCTTTCCTTCTACTTTTTTTGACAAAGGCCCAGTCTGGATATCCACAAGTTTTAAGGGCTCCTCAGAGATGTTTCATTTCTTTAGCCTTCGCCCCTGTGCTAGTGGGGATGTTCTCAGCTCTGTGTTGCAGGGTTCTGATGACACCCAGCTTGTGATCTACAGGGTGGTGGGAGTCAAACATCAAATACTGATCTGTGTGTGTTGGTTTTCTGTAAACATCTGTTTGACACCAACTGTCTGCCATGTACAATGCTGTTTTGACACCTTACTCTGGGCGTTCCTATAACACCTCTTAGCCACTATCTAATCACACCCTTAACACCTGGCTGTGATACGCTAATTGGGATTTTCCAGGGTACATAATTGCCACAGATTCTTGTACAAGTCATTCTGAATTGAGAAAGCCAGTCGGATGACTAGCAAAATGTCTTCAAGAACTAAACTTCAAGTTCAGTTGATCTAATAAAATACAACAGATATACCATGACCTGGATGAATGAGAACCTGCACAAGCAAACAATGGTATCACTCTTTACATGTATACCCTCCACAGAGTCTGATCCAAGACAACAACCTTTTCTGCAGAACAGAACTGGACTTCTCTTTCTACTTGAAATAGATGGTATTCAGGCACAAGTTCTATAAGCAAAAACATGGATGCATTATTTGATGTTCAGTTTCACCCACTGCCACAAAGCTTTACATGGAGAAAATAAAAAAAATACATTCATTCCCCAGCCACTGGTTTAGATATATGGATGACAAATTTTCACAAGAAAAAGTACTAGAATTCTCAGAACACATCAACGCTGTGGATTAAAACAGACTTAGAGAAGAACTACTAAACACACTGTTTTTCTTGGACTGATTGGTAGAAGTCAGGTAAGTCGTGGTAAGCTCTAAGTAGAGGTTTAAAGAAAACTGACTCACACAGATCGGTACTAGATGTTTGACTCCCACCACCCTTTAGATCACGAGCTTGGGATCATCAAAACCCTAAAACACCAAGCAGAGAACTCCCCCACTAGCACAGAGGCTAAGTAAATAAACATCTCAGATGAAACCTTAAAACTTGTGGGTATCCGAACTGGGCCTTAGTGAAAACTAGAAGAAGGTAAGAAAAGAACACAAATACCACCAGTGAAGGTGAGACACATGATGGGAGAAAGAACATGATAGTCCCATATGTAGCTGGGATGTCAGAAATATGAAAAATTTAAGAGGCACCATATTCCTATTTGATTTACTGAAACACACTGAAACAGCAACTGGTGCAGCCAAAATACTCAATACCAACACAAGAAGATGATCATCATATACAATATAAACAGCAGCTACATCAACTTATAACCCAGCACAGATGAGACATTCACTCTGTTTATGACTCAGCTATGTAACTGCATCTTAAGGAAAAAGGACATATTTTTAAAGACTGTTCAATCATTATCTTGGCCAAAGAAGAATTCTGGTATAAACAAGATGTCTAGGAAGTAATTTTTGTCAAAATAAAGAAAACAAGTATGAATGGGGTGGGTGGCTATTATTATTATTATTATTATTGTGGACTTGTATAGCGCCAACATCTTCCGTAGCGCTTTACAATGACATGTATACATTCACACCAGGCCCTGCCCAGAAAAGCTTACAATCTAATCACATTTATTTGACACATACAACCTGTATGTCTTTATGATTGTGGGAGAAACTGGAGTGCCCAGGAAACCCACGCAAGCACGGGGAGAACATACAAACTCCTTGCAGATGTGTCCAAGGTTGGATTCGAACTCAGGACCTCAGCGCTGCAAGGCATCAATGCTAACTACTTAGCCACCACGCTGCCCATATACATACATACATACATTGTTGAGATTGGTCATTTTGTATGCACATGCCCAATTGTCAGAAAATCCTATTAGATCTGATTCCATTTATCTTGCATGTGTTATGTCCAGCATAACTCCTACCCTAATAATTCAGCCAGTTGGGGAGCTACAGAAACAGTAAATTAGTGCCCAGAACTCTGTTTTAAAATTTAAAGGACAATTACACATACCTCCTTCTAGCTTCATTTCTTCCTCCCATTCATAGTACCCAGAACCAAAAATGCTAAGTCCTCACCCCTGTGTACTTGACATACAATGCAATCAACAGACTCTTGTACAACTCATTCCGAATTGATAGTCTGTGGGATGACTAGCGAAACATCTTTAAGAAGTAAACTTTAAGTCCAGGTGATGTCCTTCAATACTACAGATAGACATGTTCTTGCTTAAATGGGTCTTCAGAAGGTCTCATGTGTTTCCCTGTTTGTCAATATGGGGAAAGTTCTTTAAAAGTTTAAAGAAGAGGAATCTACAATACTTGTAAAACGCTAGTATGTAAAACCTTGGGGAGATGAGATTGAAAGATCCCTTTCCTCTCCATTCAGCTGTCCTGGCCAGGAATCTAGTAAACCTTCCTGATACAGCCCAGTTATCCTTGACATCCTGGCTCCTGAGAAGAGTCCTTAAAACAACAAGGCCTTTCTTATGCTGCCACCTGTTTGCTCATGGAATCTAATTCATATTACAGTTTGGGATGTTTTATGTATTGTTTTTCTAAAGCTCCCCTGATTTTATAGAGGACCTTTACCTATCCTGCATTTTTGTGTATAAATTAATGCTTCGGAAATACTGCCTAGACTAGAGTCCTGTTATGGTCTTGCCCTTGACTCAGCCACTGTGTTGATTCAGTTGCTCATTAGAGATCTACAAGAGATCTTGATCAGTCAAACATGTAAGCAGGTTTGACTGATCCAACAGCCAATCAATAGACATTACGGTTACATAATAAGGAAGGGTGCATCCTGGGAAGGACAGTTACAGAACCTGAAATGGCAGCACACTACTGACCACATCAAAGAGGTCAGTAGTGGAAGAAAATATCTAGAATAGCTAGGCATGTGTAATATAAACAAAACATTTAAAAACATTTTCCACTGAACTGCCTCTTTAAGTACTTCCCTTCCCTGGGTGTCGGACATTAACCTATTAGTGACCATTGCCAATTCAGTCCAGAAATGAAAAAAGTATGAAGGGATTTTCAGTTTTCTACATATTCATATTTATTCATAAGTGAATCTCTCTAAAATTATGCATAGTGAATACATTCTATATTTTGGTAAAACTTGTGGGAATGAAATGTGTTGTTTCATGAGAAAAAAGGCAGTACTTGTAGAAACATAAAGAGAAGGCTAGTGCTTTCTTATATTTTCCATTCTTTGCAATAAATACTCTTCAATGGTGTTTTTCATAGCTGGGAATAATTAAAAAAAGACTACTAGACTAGACTCTTAGAAAGTCAAGGTAAATTTTAATAAATGTTTTTTGCATTCTACAATTCTCTTTACTTCTTTAGGTCTCCAGACCATACAAAGTTTGTTGGAAGTTTTAAGACAAAGCAGGATTTTATTGACCTTATTGAAGTAATCTACCGAGGAGCCATGCGTGGAAAGTTGATTGTGCAGAGTCCAATTGACCCAAAAAATATTTCTAGGTATGACCTTCTCTACCAAGGTGTTTAGAGCAGTGCCTGTTCCATATTAATTTATGCAGTAATTTTTTTTGTTGTTGAAAAGAGATGGTATACATTTTATAGTATAATGTTTTGAAAATGTCAATTTGTAAATGCATGTCAATAAAGTAACTTGTTGTGTGTATTCCTGCAAAAAGATTTCTACTAAATAATTTACATCAAATGATCATAAAACACAATTTTCTTAAAGATTTTGTGTAGCTACTGATTTTTATTTTCCCAAAATCATACATTTGTGACTTCAATTAATCTTTTGGTTACAGGCTGTTTTCAGTAGAACATCCATTAAATAATTTCTTGGTGCAATAGTTTCTTGGTTTCTAGGTTCAATATGGGTTTGACGTTAACATGGATAGTAACAGAAATTAAAAAAAAAATACAGAACCTATATTATAGAAACAATCTGGTGTTTTAGCCACCATCTCTAACTACCCACCCACACACGGCTGACAATCCTATGAAACTGAAAGGGTTGAATTAGATTAAAAAAATAATAAAATTAAAAGGGTATGTTCACCCTTAAAACAAAAATGGGTGACTTGTCAGTAATTTGCCTGTAACCCCAACTGCTATTTTTCCCAGTTTATTACATGTATTTGTAATGCATTTTAGTTTGTAGTGCATTTTAAGTTCTGTTACTTTCTAGGAAAGATATGACTCCTCCCTGTGCTCCAAGAGCTTTTACTATGCTTGAGTGTTTGCAGTGGAGGCAGCAGGTGAAAGGGCACTCAATCGTTGGTTGTGATATCAGCAGTTGCAGTCTTGATTGACTGCATGGAGGGAGGAGCCATCATTGGGACAATAATTATCCTTAAAGGGCAACTGTGGTCTCAAAACAAGTTAGGGTTGAATAAAATAATATTACAAGAACAGGTCAGCACCTCCTATATTACAAACTCGTGTCGATGTCTCACCCAACATACAGGTGGTGCTATGAGAACACTAACGATTGGAGGACTATGTAATAGAGCAGGTGGCACAGACGTCATCTGCCCTAACCCAATCAGTAGAAATTACTGTTGGAACATTCAAGGTTGTGGTGCATCCTGGAGAAGAAGGACCGTTAGAACCTGAAATGTCAGCTCATAATGTCAACAGCAGGGAACAGCAAAGGGTATGAAATCAATGATTTTTCAAAATGGGAGAGAATATGTAGGCATTACACAAACTAACAATTTAACAAATTGATAATTTCCACTGAACTGTCCCTTTAAGTTGCATTAGACTGCTGGGAACAGAGCAGTGGGAAAGAGAGACCCTGCATACTTACTTGGCAGTGAAATATAAATACACCTGCTAGGTCCTTACCTCTGGGTTTCCTTTTTTTGCCAAACAAGTCTGCAAAAGATGTGCTTGCATGGAGCACGTCTTCCCACTGGACAGTCGGGAGGAGTCCTGAACAAGGGAGCATCAAGCATCACACCCTGCATTTATTTTTTTTTACTATGGCTACCTTCACAAAATAAATACAAGAAAGGAAAAAATTATAATAAACAAATATTTTTAATTCTTTTTGCAACATTTTAAATTATTTGCATCTAAGTATGTCTTTTCATACAGTAGATTTTCTTTTTTCAGACATTTTGCCCTGAATGAGCTTACATCATGGCTTCCTGCTACCAAAGCTGAGCAGCAACAAAACGGATGTGGATCAGGCATAAAAGTTTAGCAGAGAAGGTCCTTGTTCTACGATTGGAAGAGACGAGGACTCTGTTTGTCTACAACTTGATGACATTGTAAATGCTGTGACTCAAGTTTTTTTTTTTACTCAAAACTTGGATTATACAAATTTCTGTTCTACTTATGCATATTTTTCTTTGCAGTTGTCTAAGACTTCCAGACTTAGCAAAATGGCTGCTATTTACCTTGTTGATGTGGATAAGGTGCCAGTCTACACTCAGTACTTTGATATTAGCTACATTCCATACTGTTTTTTTTTTAACGGTCAGAACCAGCACAGAAAGGGATTACGGGTAAAATATAATTTTGTGTATATGATTCTAAACTATTTGTTTTGAAATACAAACATTGGGCCTTACCTTTGTTAAAAATACTGTGCTGATTTAGAAAGTGCACTGTATTTTTCATTGGCTGCCACATGCAACCATGAAAAAAATGATATGGCCATAAATTACTGGTAGTTAGCATATATAGTGAGTACAAATGTTTGTAGCTATTGTGATAATTTTTATTTTTAAAGTTCCTTTAATGTATTTATTGAAGCCTGGGAGCTATGCCTTACCTCCCGTTTTTGAATCAATTTACAGGAGCCAGGGATGAAGGCAAGTATAATTTAACTTCACCAATGAGAGGATGTAATCCCTGACCACTTCCTGGTTCAATCCTCTATAGCGCGCGTTATCGCACATGCGTGCTATAGAGGATTAGAATTAGGAAGTGGTCAGAGAATTTATCCCTCCATCAGTGGATCGGCAAAAGGTACTTGCCTTCTTCCCTGGTTCCTGCTCAATTGATTGAAAGACGGGAGGTAAGGCACTTTGAGTGAACTATTCCTTTAAATTTATAATGAGAACTGCCTGTGATTGTCAATAGATGTATCCTGTAAGGCTGGACATAAAGGCTATTTTAATCATTGTTAGTTTTTCAGTTTGACAAGGCAGGGGCGGGTCTATAGGTAGAACCCCCATGTTTACTGGTAACGTTTATTATTTAATATATATATTTAACTATATGCAACAGTCTTTAGAAGGAGAATTGTTTGTCATGTCTGTTAAAGAGTCATTATACCACCCCTAAAAATTACTTTCCTCATCCTTAATCATAGTTCTGTGAGAGGACGGAGAAAGTATTCCCATTGTCACCTCTCTTTTTGTAATCTAACATTTCCAATGAGCATCTATCATTTTTAGTTTTTTCAGGCTGTGTCCTGGCTACAAAAAATGGCACCACAAAAAACATCTATTTTCATGTATTAACTGTGAACCTATGTGAGTTCATTCTTGGCGTTAGGGTCTGTCCCATGTCTCCTACATAGTCCTCGGGGGCACTTGGCACATAAAATCAGGCAAAATACTTCAGATGATTTGTAGGAGCAAGTTCCAATTTCAAACTAATGATAGGAACCTGGCATTAGTATCTTATCTTCAGTGTAGATGTACTTGCAGGTTTCATACTTTTACGGCAAGCTGGAGATTTTGTGCATGCTTGTTAGGGAACTTCTTACAACAGTTATTATAAATAGGGCGGTTGTCGATAAGCTAAGAGAGGGGGATCTAGGAATATGTCCTGTGTTTCTCATCCTTTGTAATTGGGTTGTACTCTATCTTTCACAGTACATCCATTTGGGGGGTATGTAACAAAAAAATGGGACGCGGCTCTCCTTTTGGACATATTTGTATTGCATGTGTCCTACACACCTGGTTTCAATGCAGTAAGTAATTTTAAGAGGAATTAAAAGGTTAATCCACCTCATTGCTATACCCTTGGAGAGGACCTTCATTGTCATACTCTTAGGAGTACGGCATATTGGGAGAAGTGCAGCTCTAGTTCTGTCCAGTCCCATCTTTCATTTGTCAGGCACCCCAACCTATGAGAAGTGCACATCCTCCCTTTGGCAGCGCAGAGCCTGGCTCGCTAGCCCAAAAGAGAAAGCAGGACTGATGCAACACTTTGATTTCTCCCCATCTGGTGTAATCCTAGGGTTGGGGCTATAGTGTTTTAGGATATATTATGGCTGCTGGGAGGGATGCAGAGTTAACCCTTTAATTGCCCTGTAAGACATTGTTACTTGTCCCAAAGATTGAATTCTATATAAATCCTGGCCTTCCATAATCATATTCCTCGTCAATAGGTTTACAGGGAAAGAATAGTCACTGGCCATACAAATAATTGCAGAATTACTTACTTGTCAAGGTGGGCATGTAGACACTAGTTTAATGTCCCAAGCCTTTGAATTCACAGAAAGTATGTATGGAATTGGCTCTTCTGTGCTGGGCCATACGTTCATGCAGTTTATGTCCCAAGTCTTATGAATTCACAGAAAGTATGTATTGGAATTGGCTCTTCTGTGCTGGGCCATACGTTCATGCAGTTGCTGTTTGGTCTCCCTACATACAATCAGAGCATTCTGCACTGCACTGCATATATGATGTCGCTTTTCTTGTGTTTCGGTATTGGGTCTTTCGGATGTACCAATTGCTGCCTCAGTGTGTTGTTCGGTTTTAAAGCAGACAGGGATACGGTGTTTTTGAAAATTCTTCTTAATTTCGGAGACCCCTGCTACATATGGAATGACCATGTTCTTTCTCCTGTCTTGCTTTTCTCCTTCACTGTTGGTATATGTGTTCTTTTCTTTCCTTCTACTTTTTTGACAAAGGCCCAGTCTGGATATCCACAAGTTTTAAGGGCTCCTCGAGATGTTTTCATTTCTTTAGCCTTCGCCCCTGTGCTAGTGGGGATGTTTCAGCTCTGTGTTGCAGGGTTCTGATGACACCAGCTTGTGATCACAGGGTGGTGGGAGTCAAACATCAAATACTGATCTGTGTGTGGGTTTTCTGTAAACATCTGTTTGACACCAACTGTCTGCCATGACAATGGTTTTGACACCTACTCTGGGCGTTCCTATAACACCTCTTAGCCACTATCTAATCAAAACCTAACACCTGGCTGTGATACGCTAATTGGGATTTTCCAGGGTACATAATTGCCACAGTTCTTGTACAAGTCATTTGAATTGAGAAAGCCAGTCGGATGACTAGCAAAATGTCTTCAAGAACAAACTTCAAGTTCAGTTGATCTAATAAAATACAACAGATAACCATGACCTGGATGAATGAGAACCTGCACAAGCAAACAATGGTATCACTCTTTACATGTATACCTCCACAGAGTCTGATCCAAGACAACAACCTTTTCTGAGAACAGAACTGGACTCTCTTTCTACTTGAAATAGTGGTATTCAGGCACAAGTTCTATAAGCAAAAACATGGATGCATTATTTGATGTTCAGTTCACCCACTGCCACAAAGCTTACATGGAGAAAATAAAAAAAAAAACATTCATTCCCCAGCCACTGGTTAGATATATGGATGACAAATTTTCCACAAGAAAAAGTACTAGAATTCTCAGAACACATCAACGCTGTGGATTAAAACAGACTTAGAGAAGAACTACTAAACACACTGTTTTTCTTGGACTGATTGGTAGAAGTCAGGTAAGTCGTGGTAAGCTCTAGTAGAGGTTTAAGAAAAATGACTCACACAGTCGGTACTAGATGTTTGACTCCCACCACCCTTTAGATCACGAGCTGGGATCATCAAAACCCTAAAACACCAGCAGAGAACTCCCCCACTAGCACAGAGGCTAAGTAAATAAACATCTCAGATGAAACCTTAAAACTTGTGGGTACGAACTGGGCCTTAGTGAAAACTAGAAGAAGGTAAGAAAAGAACACAAATACCACCAGTGAAGGTGAGAACAATGATGGGAGAAAGAACATGATAGTCCCATATGTAGCTGGGATGTCAGATATGAAAATTTAAGAGGCACCATTATCATTTGATTTAACTGAAACACACTGAAACAGCAACTGGTGCAGCCAAAATACTCAATACCAACACAAGAAGATGATCATCATATACATATAAACAGCAGCTACATCAACTTATAACCCAGCACAGATGAGACATTCACTCTGTTATGACTCAGCTATGAACTGCATCTAAGGAAAAGGAACATATTTTTAAAGACTGTTCAAATCATTCTTGGCCAAAGAAGAATTCGGTATAAACAAGATGTCTAGGAAGTAATTTTTGTCAAAATAAAGAAAACAAGTATGAATGGGGTGGGTGGCTATTATTATTATTATTATTATTGTGGACTTGTATAGCGCCAACATCTTCCGTAGCGCTTTACAATGACATGTATTCATTCACACCAGGCCCTGCCCAGAAAAGCTTACAATCTAATCACATTTATTTGACACATACAACCTGTATGTCTTATGATTGTGGGAGAAACTGGAGTGCCCAGGAAACCCACGCAAGCACGGGGAAGACATACAAACTCCTTGCAGATGTGTTCAAGGTTGGATTCGAACTCAGGACCTCAGCGCGCAAGGATCAATGCTAACTACTTAGCCACCACGCTGCCCATATACATACATACATACATTGTTGAGATTGGTCATTTTGATGCACATGCCCAATTGTCAGAAAATCCTATTAGATCTGATTCCATTTCTTGATGTGTTATGTCCAGCATAACTCCTACCCTAATAATTCAGCCAGTTGGGAGCTACAGAAACAGTAAATTAGTGCCCGAAAAATGTTTTTAAAATTTAAGGACATATCACATACCTCCTTCTAGCTTCATTTCTTCCTCCCATTCATGTACCCAGAACAAAAATGCTAAGTCCTCACCCCTGTGTACTTGACATACAATGCAATCAACAGACTCTTGACAACTCATTCAATTGATAGTTGTGGATGACTAGCGAAACATCTTTAAGAAGTAAACTTTAAGTCCAGGTGATGTCCTTCAATACTACAGATAGACATGTTCTTGCTTAAATGGGTCTTCAGAAGGTCTCATGTGTTTCCCTGTTTGTCAATATGGGGAAAGTTCTTTAAAAGTTTAAAGAAGAGGAATCACAATACTTGTAAAACGCTAGTATGTAAAACCTGGGGGAGAGAGATTGAAAGATCCCTTTCCCTTCCATTCAGCTGTCCTGGCCAGGAATCTAGGAAAACCTTCCTGATACAGCCAGTTATCTGACATCCTGGTCCGAGAAGAGTTTAAAACAACAAGGCCTTTCTTATGCTGCCACCTGTTTGCTCATGGAATCTAATTCATATTACAGTTTGGGATGTTTTATGTATTGTTTTTCTAAAGCTCCCCTGATTTATAGAGGACCTTTACCCATCCTGCATTTTTGTGTTTAAATTAATGCTTCGGAAATACTGCCTAGACTAGAGTCCTGTTATTGCTTGCCCTTGACTCAGCCACTGTGTTGATTCGTTGTCATTAGAGATCTACAAGAGATCTTGATCAGTCAAACATGTAAGCAGGTTTGACTGATCCAACAGCCAATCAATAGACATTACGGTTACATAATAAGGAAGGGTGCATCCTGGGAAGGACAGTTACAGAACCTGAAATGGCAGCACACTACTGACCACATCAAGAGGTCAGTAGTGGAAGAAAATATCTAGAATAGCTGGCATGTGAATAAAAAAAAAACATTTAAAAACATTTTCCATGAACTGTCTTTAAGTAATTCCCTTCCGGGTGTCGGACATTACCTATTAGTGACCCTTGCCATCAGTCCAGAAATGAAAAAGTATGAAGGGATTTTCAGTTTTCTAATATTCTAATTTATTCATAAGTGAATCTCTCTAAAATTATGCATGTGAATACATTCTATATTTTGGTAAAACTTGTGGGAATGAAATGTGTTGTTTCATGAGAAAAGCAGAGAAAAATAAGCAAGTACTTGTAGAAACATAAAGAGAAGGCTAGTGTTTCTTTATTTTCCATTCTTTGCAATAAATACTCTTCAATGGTGTTTTTCATAGCTGGGAATAATTAAAAAAAGACTACTAGACTAGACTCTTAGAAAGTCAAGGTAAATTTTAATAAATGTTTTTTGCATCTCACAATTCTCTTTACTTCTTTAGGTCTCCAGACCATACAAAGTTTGTTGGAAGTTTTAAGAAAAGCAGGATTTTATTGACCTTATTGAAGTAATCTACCGAGGAGCCATGCGTGGAAAGTTGATTGTGCAGAGTCCAATTGACCCAAAAAATATTTCTAGGTATATGACCTTCTCTACCAAGGTGTTAGAGCAGTGCCTGTTCCATATTAATTTGTGCAGTAATTTTTTTGTTGTTGAAAAGAGATGGTATACATTTTATAGTATAATGTTTTGAAAATGTAATTTGTAAATGCATGTCAATAAGTAAACTGTTGTGTGTATTCCTGCAAAAAGATTTCTACTAAATAATTTACATCAAATGATCATAAAACCACAATTTTCAAAGATTTTGTGTAGCTACTGATTTTATTTTCCCAAAATCATACATTTGTGACTCAATTAATCTTTTGGTTACAGGCTGTTTCAGTAGAACATCCATTAAATAATTCTTGGTGCAATAGTTTCTTGGTTTCTAGGTTCAATAGGGTTTGACGTTAACATGGATAGTAACAGAAATTAAAAAAAAATAAACAGAACCTATATTATAGAAACAATCTGGTGTTTTAGCCACCATCTCTAACTACCCCACCACACGGCTGACAATCCTATGAAACTGAAAGGGTTGAATTAGATTAAAAATAATAAAATTAAAAGGGTATGTTCACCCTAAAACAAAATGGGTGACTTGTCAGTAATTTGCCTGTAACCCCAACTGCTATTTTTCCCAGTTTATTACATGTATTTGTAATGCATTTTAGTTTGTAGTGCATTTTAAGTTCTGTTACTTTCTAGGAAAGATATGACTCCTCCCTGTGCTCCAAGAGCTTTTACTATGCTTGAGTGTTTGCAGTGGAGGCAGCAGGTGAAAGGGCACTCAATCGTTGGTTGTGATATCAGCAGTTGCGTCTTGATGACTGCATGGAGGGAGGAGCCATCATTGCTGGACAAATTATCCTTAAAGGGCAACTGTGGTCTCAAAACAAGTTAGGGTTGAATAAAATAATATTACAAGAACAGGTCAGCACCTCCTATATTACAAACTCGTGTCGATGTCTCACCAACATACAGTGGTGCTATGAGAACACTAACGATTGGAGGACTATGTAATAGAGCAGGTGGCACAGACGTCATCTGCCCTAAACTAAAGATACTCAATTTAGCACTGCATCAATGAAGGGACACTAATAAAAGATGGCAATTATAGCACGTAAATAAACCAAGCTCACAGGAATAACCAAATTGAAGTTGTATTATAGAAAACACATAATAACAAAAAATAACCACAGTCCCACGTAAAAGAAAGCCCCCCCCCCACATCACCCACGATATCAGAGCAGATAAGAGGAATAAGTTAGATGTGCATAACGTGACAGCACCGTCCAAACAGTTACTATGTAGAAAGATCCGTGCTAAGCTGGATGCACAGTGTCCTTGATCACAGTTCCCGATCTAAACACAATTGTAATCCACACAACTTTTCCCAGATGCATAGTTACCATCCTCCGTGTTACAATCTTAATCCAATCCTATGGTCCAAGTTGTTCCTACTGGGTTTCCCCGGTTCTCACATCTGCGTGTCAAACCCCTAACGTGATCTACCTAATAACGTGCTCCTGCAGTCTAAGGTATGTGGGCAAGACGAAGCGTCCACTCACGGCGAGAATTCAGGAGCACGTTAGGGCAATAAAAAATAAAGAACCGGCACGGACGCAGTGGTGGCAAACATGTACTGGAGAAGCATAATGGCAATCCATATGTGATCTCTTTTTGTGGAGTGGAACACCTTAGTATGAACTAAGGGGGGTGACTTGACACACAGCCCTCTTGAAGAGTGAACTGAAATGGATTTTCAATTTAAATACGATGTGTCCTCATGGTATGAATGAAGAAATGCATTATGGATGCTTTCTGTGAATTGAGAGGTTAAAATGAGACCCCAATATAGGATAGAGACCCCCTTAAAAAGAGTATCCGATGTGAAGGGTTAAATATATTAATACGTGTGACTATGTAAGAGAATGCTTTTTGGTCCATTATTAGACAATACCATGTTGTTAAAATTGTTTTTCAGTATTAGTTTCCTGGGTTATATTGTGGGCACCTTCGGGATTCACCTTCAATTTGGTTCAATTGAAGGGGCAGTGGGCTGGTACTATTTAGAGGATCCAGTCTATTTAATCCCCTTTGTGCCTTGAAGGGTTAACAACCAGGAAAAAGACGGGGAATTGATGCAGGCGGGTTCAGTTTCGTACGTTATGCATTAAGGTGCCCTCATTGGGAAATTCTGACGCCCTGAAGAAGTCACGTGAGTGACGAAACGCGCGTAGGCCGTACCAGCACCCACAGCAGCAACAGAGGGGTTTGAGTAAGGAGAGGCAATGGGATTCCAGCGTGGTGGACAGGAAGTGGCAAACGGAAGGAAGCAACGGCTGCTCCGTGCCGGTTCTTTATTTTTTATTGCCCTAACGTGCTCCTGAATTCTCGCCGTGAGTGGACGCTTCGTCTTGCCCACATACCTTAGACTGCAGGAGCACGTTATGGACGCTTCGTCTTGCCCACATACCTTAGACTGCAGGAGCACGTTATTAGGTAGATCACGTTAGGGGTTTGACACGCAGATGTGAGAACCGGGGAACCTCAGTAGGAACAACTTGGACCATCCAACTGACAGGTGAACAGGTGATGCTTGCTGCATATCACACACAAAAAGTAAATCTCTTAAAAACTATGAGAAATAAACATAAAATAATTCTCAGGAGAGCAATTCCTACATTTACTAAAGTAATTTTGGACCACAGTTCCCCTTTTAATTTAGTCATTTAAAAGTACATTACGTTGCCCCAACATATGCTCCTTTCAGACGAATGGCAAACCTGAGTGGTTCCAGATGTTTGCAGATAGAAAATGCTAAATGTTTGTCTTTTGCGATATTATTTGAAGGTTAGCCTAAAGCGGGTACACAAAGGACTGTTGGTCATGGCAAAAGTAGCAGTGAGACAGTTTGCCGTGACGAGAAGACGGTCCATAGAGGCCTTCGGTCTGCTGTGGTTTTTGGGCACGTCCGATCAGCAGAGATGGATTAATATCACGTGGGGCCCTAGCAGGGCCATCATTAGGGCCCTTTTTTGTTAAATATATGTATAGATTATAATAGTGTTACTGCTTTTGAAGTGGGCCCCCGAAATTTCCTGGGTCCTAGGCAGGAGCCTAGGGTTGCCTTGGGGATAATATACACTGAACTATTGGTCGATGTCCCGAATAATTGCATAGTGTGTACACAGCTTTAAGCTGTTTGGACATCTTAAAGGAACTAAAGCCTCAGAAAACATTGAATTAGAAGGCAGACGCTTTGATATAAAAACAGTTTCTCACTCTCATTTTAATATGGTTGTTGAGAAATGTAACTTCTAATGAGCTTTGTGTATTTTTCCAAGTGTTCTGGTATCGCACTGTGTGGTCACTGATCATTATTTCTGTTACACATGCTCCAGTCCTTAAGATTACTCCAGGAACTTTTTACAGTTGGTCAGACCCACTAGTAGCCTCTAGCCAATCCTTTTACAGGGACAGATAAGGCAAGGGAGTATGTGACTGAGATCATGGGGTGGGCCAGTCACGTAAATACAGTTATTTCATCCAGTTCTTCATGGTAACATTTACTTTAATGCTATATACTTTGTTGCTTTTTACAGCTTATTGGTGTTTTAAGGGGGATATGTTCAGATTCTTCTGGAATGCAAATATTGGGTTTAGTTCTCCTTTAAAAACCACCAAGTCAAAGCCCTGTGTATTTAGCACTAGACATTCTTCAGCGCTTTACACTTTATTTCCCATTTACATCAGGCTGCTGCAAAAAGCTTACAATTTACCTTTTTTCCACCGTGTAGGCACCCCCTCTCAACCTAACCACCATGTTAAAATTGTTAAAAGTGTACAGCCTTCAATCTTAATTCCGGGAATGGAGGTAAGGGGGCCGTAAGGAATTGTTTACTACCCGACCGAGCGATCCCACAACATTAGACCGATCCCTGCCAGAACAGCAATTCCATTTATTTTGCGAATGTAAAACTAACTTATAAGGTATTAGAAGTCACAGAGGAGTTCTGTGACCATATAAAAGTATGAGGCCGCAGGCCGAGTACCTTTTATACAGGGCAGGAACTCCAGGTGACTTCTAATATCCCTTTAATTTACAGTTTGGGGTGCATTATTTTTATAATCTACCCCTTTGTGGCTTCTGGTTACCTTCTACTCTTGGAACTGTAAGATTATAAGGCTATAAACCTTACAGAGTCCCATAGAAAATTCACTACAGGGGAAGGTTATGAAAGACACTGTATATTCGAACCTTTGAAAACTATCTCAGGTGAGACAGGGAGATTCCTAATACACACTGCATTATAAACCACAAATCGCACTATTGGTTAACATATATGCACCACAAACTTTCTGGGAGCGGGTTTTTAAGATATGGGGGGAAAACAACTAAATTAAATTGCCCCATGTGATTATTGTGGTGATTTTAACGCCATCCCACACAACCAATGGGATACTGTGTACCATATAAACTAGAGAATAAACTGACCCAGTATAAACAGAGGTACCTATTTTTATCTTTAAAAGGAGTAAACCTGATTGACTAAGTATAAACCGAGGGTAGACAATAGGACACTACTGCCTTCTGATTCTGTATTGTTTTTAGGCTTTAGTTGCCCTTTAAATGGACAGCAGAACTCTCATACAGTAATAGCCATACTGGATTTGTCTATTACTGCATGGGAATTCTTCTGTCCATTTAAAAGGCAACTAAATCCTCATTCCTTGGCACTCCAGATGTTTAGAAACTACAACTCCCCGCAATTAGTAGCTGGGAGTTATAGTTTCTAAACAATCTACAGAGGCAAATAGCTTACTTTCCTGCCCGGCTCCTTGAAGAGCCAGGAAGAAGAACTGAAGGATGTGTATTAGGCACATAGAGTATCAGAAGGCACCCTCTCCCGAGGAAGCTATGCAAGAGACAGGGACCGGTTGCAAGAGCACAAATGAAAGAGTGTTCGCATATGCAGATGTTGAAGCCCACCCAAACAGCAGCTATAACTCGCCGTGCAACTAGCGCAGCGCAAACAGTGACGTTGTCACTGGGATGGGCGTGACATAACCACGCATAACTAATAGTGTCCGCCCCAGCTCATTAGAGCCTGGTCTGGGGGCATCTGCCCCTCCGGCTGCTGGGCCAGTCAGCCAGTGCAGGGAGTCCAGGAACAGGGGAGGTTTGTACCGGTGGATTTCAGGATTCTGAGGAGAGACCAGCCGCTGGATTGCTTAGGTAAGTAACTGATTGACCCGAGTATAAGCCGAGGTTCGGTTTTTCAGGCTAATTTTAAGCCTGAAAACCTCGGTATATCGAGTACATACGGTATTAAAACATAAAAATTTAAAAGGAGCACAAACCAACAAAAGCGTTTGAACTACACGAACTAAGGGCCTCTACAATGTGTGGAGGTGCAAACACCCACTGCAGGGAGTTTACTTTACTACTCGCCAGTGCACCACACATACGTATAGATATGTGTTAGACTGAAAATGGACACTCCAAAAAGTCGAAAAGGCCAACATAGGTCCACCCCTGTGGTCATACCACGGCCATCTACTAATAACCCTTAACCTAGATTACCAACATACCCAGAGTCGCACATGGCGACTTAACATGCTCTTAGCTAACCCAGAAACGCAATTTTTTTTACAAGAACAGATAAAAGAATGATACCTCAGAGACTATTCTCTGGCGGGGCCCATAAAGCATATATAATATACGTATATTATATATGTCCATAAAGGGCATGTCCACCTTTTTTAAATTTTTTCCTGTAGTGTATGGCTCCCACCCCCAACCGCTATAGTAATTTGTCTAAGAACTCCCCCGCTCATTACAATACATTGCCTCTCTCATCCGACATTCTGTCACGGCCCTCTGCTTGCATGAAACTGCAAGCAGGGGGCAGGACCGGCAGCCATGTCGGGATGGCTGAGAGGCAGCCAATCACGGACACGGCTTCCGGCTGTACAGAACATTGGGGGAAAGGCAATGTAAGTATAGATCGGGGGGGGGGGGGTGTAGACAATTTTTAGCCCTACACTACAGAAAAGGGAGAGGGGAAAAAAAAAAAAAAGAGTGGAGAGGGCTGCACTGACATGTGCAAATTCTCCCGGAGGAGAGACAGGAGGCAGAGTCCTATATGGACTCTGCCAGGCTCCTGGTGGTCAGTTTCATTACAGGAGAAACATTTGGAGCAGGGATGTAAGGTAAGGATTTTTATACACTACACAGTGGGGCCAGTATGGTTAAAATTAGTTTTGGGGGTGGACAGGCCCTTTAAAGGAGCTTCACTGGTCATCCAGCATTTGACATTTCTACTCTGCTATTAGGAATTGCATATAAGGTACTCCCACAAAAATCCCATTTATAGTTATTTTTGTGCACTTGTGGTAATAGCTTCAGTTGTCTCCTGAGGAGTGCTGTGTGTTCAACGTGTGCATCAGGATCAGTCATACGTTACTATCCTCCATATGATCGAAGTATCACTCCAAATTGGGGGTGGTTAATATCCAGGACTTACAGGGAGATTCAATAAAAGATACAAAAAAAAAAAAAAATATTAAGTGACCATAATCCAAGTATCCCTCCAGAATAAGCTCAAATTCCAGCTCACTTCAGACAGAAACTCATCTGAACAATTAAGCTATATACAACAAACAGATACTTGAATTAATAAAAAAGGAATATTCCTTTAATAATTGCCGAAAAGATAATAACTGTCCACATACATAAAGTGCACTAGTGCATACATACACTAACAGCTTTATATGGCAAAAAAAAAACAATAGTCTATATGATAGAAATTGTATAAAAGTATATATATAAAAGTGCAAATAATTTAAAAAAATTTGAGCCTGCCGATAGTTCCAGTGAACAATGATGTCCCAGTTCGAGAGAACACTTACCCTCCCTCCGCTGTCTACCACATTCCGGTACACTAAGAAATCACGGTTACCTCACCACCCTCGTGGAGGTGAGAGTTGACTTTTGGAGGAGTCCACGAGGGTGGTGAGGAACCGTATTTCTAGTGTACCATTTTTAACGATAATGAACTTTTATTGAATCTGTTAGTATTTTGTTTTTTGCTTGTCTGGGAGCCCACTTTTGAGTACCTCTGCATTATCCAGCTCGAAGTTGAGGGTGTCGTGAGGAAGTCACAGGCAGTAGTGACTAAATGCGCATTAGCGTTTCTTATCCAAGCCCAGACCATGGAGTGTATATGAGCTTTGCACCACCGTTGGGGTTCCCATATACCTGTTTATGCAGCAATCCATGGATTAAATAAGATTAGTGACAGTTTCTCAAACTTGCTGCATTCCCTTGTTGATATGTCACATTGGCATTACTAGGAAATTACAGATGTGTGTCCATTAATAGTGCACAACCACACTACAAAGTGTTACAAAAGATCTTTTGATGCCAGAACATGAAACATGTTGTGACCCATTTACGCACTGCAAAAAAAAAAAGTTTGTGTTTGTTTTTCTCCTCTTACCTTTATTTACACATAAAACTTTGTTACCTGCTTGTTATTAATGACTGTTTTTAGGCTTTTAGGGCTTTTTTCGGGTGCGATCGAGTGGAAATGCGATTGAGTCTGGCCGTTGCATTAGCGAGTTTGTTTTTCAGAAGGTGTTTTAGCAGCTTTTGCATGTATGAGTATTGGATTTCACAAACTCAAATAAATTCTATTTTAACAGAATACCTACAGCATGTGCCAGTTAGACAGACAGTTTGTCACTGTATTGGTGGGATCATGTGCCGTGATTAAAGGGCAAATCCACCTTCCACAAAATGTTATACTTACCGTTCCCAGCCACAAACCCTGACCTTGCAAACCTTACTTACCTCCCCAGCTTGACTGAGTTTAGTCACCCTGCAATCCCGTCCTTTTTCTGGGTTTTTGGTGCCCCTATTAAAGTTTTGTTAGGTGGTGGCCTGGTCAGCAGCAGTCATTGAGTGTAATATGTCATGGCATATCATTCTCTCAGTTAAGGCACATACTAATTCATCATTGAAAAAAAAAAAACTGAAGCATATGAGGCATTCACATTACTTAGAGTATTGTTGCCAATTGCACTAGTATTTCAACTTGGATTGGATTCCTTTATGCAAATAACTTTCCATCCTGATATAGATTTATATATTATTTTGAAGCGAGTGAGTGATCAATCATATTTCAGAAACTAATACATATTTAGGGTAGGTTCTTGTGTCATTTTTTAATCTTTCTATCTAGCCAACAAAAGAAGATAATGATTTGCCATTGTTGTTGCACTCTGGAGATCCTGGCCTAAATGAGGAATGTAAGAGAATCTGGAAAGATAATGCTGAGTTAGTTTTAACGGCCAAGTAGAATCAATGCCAGGCACATGACAGTAACAACAGCTTACAGACCGTAGCCAGGTTTAAAACTATCTTTAAAAAATATAGAACTGTTTTTCAAAGAAAAGTCCAGTTATAATGAATCAATGAAATGCAATGGCCATTCAGATTCACGGAGTAAGTGCCCCTAAATTGATAACACCCTGCAACATGTTTCTACATGTTAACAAATTCTTGACAAACACTGAATAAAAGTTACACTCCAAATTTAATTTCCTCCTTATGGAGGTAGTTTTATTAAAAAATACCAATGTGTTTTTGTACATAAGGCAATGCAGCAGAAATTGTCATACAGTATATGAATATTATGAAGCATTCTGTCCTCAGTGTCGTTCTTGTCTCTTCAATGAGCAAGTTCATCCAGCCCATTTGTTGTGGGTATTTGTCTTGTTATTGGGACTATTGGTACCCAGTCATAACATCCATTGTGGGCAATAAGGAAGCATTCCTGGGATAACTCAGGGAGGAATATATTCTCTACTGCTTATGCATATTTAATGTATTTTAAAAACTAACTGGTTAACTTTAATTAATACTGATTTTACCAAACATTTATGCAGTTTGTCTATTTTTAGTGCTTGCTATCTGTATACAGTAGTTCAGTGTGGTTTTAGTTGTATTGGTGCTGTGCCCTAATTTTATTACACATCATTGCACATCACCAGTGAGTTCTCCCAGGTACCCACATTTTATTATACTTGAGGAAAAACCCTATGTGAATAGACTAGTTTTCGTTTAAAATTACCATTCCAATGGTACTTTTATTCTTCCAGAGCGGCGTTTGCAGGTGGATGGATGGTATGTTTGTTTTGGATTACAGATTCTGTCAATTTCAAATGTTGCTAGTGATACATTTGGTAAATTTGGGCAGTCAAGTAGTATGTGTGAAAGTCTGGTACTGCTATTCCTCTTAAATCTACTTTATCTTATAAAAGGGTTGTAGTAACCCAATAATTGTTAAAGGGAATGTTCATCTTAAACAAAACTGGCAATTGTCAGTTACCTGCCCCCAAACCTTAATTAATATTATTGCAATTAAAAACTAACCAGATATTTAAAGGGTAAATGTGGTGTCAAATTCTCCAAACTAGTAAGAATTATATAAAAGCCTTCCATCACACCTTCAAAATAAAACCTAAATTGCAAAAATTTGAGAAGTTATTGCTAGAAAGGTTCAGCAATGTAACTTCCTGGTTGAACTCTTCTGTTTTTAGTCATGTGACCAGCCTGTCTGCATTATTGGCTCCCCTTCTCAATGTCAATTTTTTCCTCAGGTACTTCCTGATTTCCCAGCAAACAAGTCTTAACTGAGCATGCTTCCCCCCGGGGGGAAAAGGGCGGCAGAAGTGATGTCACTCAACCTACTGGAAGCAGGATGTTTGAACATTCACCCCAATGTAATTTCTCACAGGCTCCAGCCAGAGATGCAATGTTGGCTCAGTGTAAAGGATAAACTGCAGGCTTTTATTCAACCCTAGGAGGACTATGTATAGAGCAGGTGGCACAGACGTCATCTGCCCTAACTAAAGATACTCAATTTAGCACTGCATCATAAAGGGACACTATAAAAGATGGCATTATAGCACGTAAATAAACCAAGCTCACAGGAATAACCAAATTGAAGTTGATTATAGACAAACACATAATAACAAAAAAAATAACCACAGTCCCACGTAGAAAAAGCCCCCCCCACAGTCACCCACGATATCAGCAGCAGATAAGAGGAATAAGTTAGTGTGCATACGTGACAGCACCGTCCAAACAGTTACTATGTAGAAAGATCCTGTGCTAAGCTGGATGCACAGTGTCCTTGATCACAGTTCCCGATCTAAAACACAATTGTAATCCACACAACTTTTCCCAGATGCATAGTGACCATCCTCGTGTTACCATCTTAAATCCAATCCTATGGTCCAAGTTGTTCCTACTGAGGTTCCCCGGTTCTCAATCTGCGTCGTTGCTTCCGGTTTGCACTTCCTGTCCACCACGCTGGAATCCACATTGCCTCTCCTTACTCAAACTCCCTCTGTTGTGCTGTGGGTGCTGGTACGCTACGCGCTTTCGTCACTCACGTGACTTCTTCAGGGCGTTCAGATTTCCCAATGAGGGCACCTTATTGCATAACGTACAGAAACTCGCGCTGCATCAATTCCCTGTCTTTTTTCCTGGTTGTTAACCCTTCAAGGCACAAAGGGGATTAAATAGACTGGATCCTCTAAATAGTACCAGCCCACTGCCCCTTCAATTGAACCAAATTGAAGGTGAATCCCGAAGGGTGCCCACAATATAACCCAGGAAACTAATACTGAAAAACAATTTTACAAACATGGTATTGTCTAATAATGGACCAAAAAGCATTCTCTTACATAGTCACACGTATTAATATATTACCCTTCACATCGGATAACTCCTTTTTAAGGGGGTCTCTATCCTATATTGGGGTCATTTTAACCTCTCAATTCACAGAAAGCATCCATAATGCATTTCTTCATTCATACCATGAGGACACATCGTATTTAAATTGAAAATCCATTTCAGTTCACTCTTCAAGAGGGCTGTGTTCAAGTCATCCCCCCTTATGTTCATACTAAGGTGTTCCACTCCACAAAAAGAGATCACATATGGATTGCCATTATGCTTCTCCAGTACATGTTTTGCCACACTGCTCCGTGCCGGTTCTTTATTTTTTATTGCCCTAACGTGCTCCTGAATTCTTGCCGTGAGTGGACGCTTCGTCTTGCCCACATACCTTAGACGCAGGAGCACGTTATTAGGTAGATCACGTTAGGGGTTTGACACGTAATTAACCTGCCAATTTTCCAAAATCTACCATCCATGCCTGACAGCTTATTGCTTTTTGTCATATACACACACATGGAACAACGTCCACAGCGCCTATTTCCTTGGGCTTTCTTTATGCCCAACCATTTATCCATAGTCGCCACCTGGCTTTTCTCTTGATAGTGACTATGTGACAGAAAGTCCCTCAAAGATTTTGCCCTCCTGGCAGTCATACAGGGATGTGGGTCCACCCTTTCTTTTAGATCATCGTCATCTGCAATCAAAAACCAATATTTTCGTAGACAGTCAAGCAGATTATTCCATTCCATAATTATACTTGGTGATCAATCTGATCTTCCCCAGCCCCTCTTTATTCTTATGCTGGGTCCTATTTCCATACACCAGATTAGATCTGTTGGTTCCCCTTGCTCTTTTATATGCTTTTAATAGATCAGAGTGTCTATAGCCCCGACTTTCAAACTCCCTCCACATTATGCCC
Organism: Hymenochirus boettgeri; assembly: GCA_019447015.1. Classification (NCBI taxonomy): domain Eukaryota; kingdom Metazoa; phylum Chordata; class Amphibia; order Anura; family Pipidae; genus Hymenochirus; species Hymenochirus boettgeri. The sequence continues at coordinate 202,425,844 of CM033470.1, read as the reverse complement.
GCATGTTTGCGGAAATCTTCCAAACTAGAGCAGTTGTCTCATCCGTAGGAATTGGCCTACGGGATTGCTCTAATTGTGGAAGGTGGATGATGGCTGTCTGCTTTTAGTAGCGAATTTGCTGCCGTGGTTTTTTTAATGATTCCACTGCTATGAACCATCCTGTATCATCACTTTAATATCAAGAAACTCTATGCTTGTTTTATCATATTTAGGGTTAACTTAATATACAAATATTTTATTAAACTCCTGAATGAAATTACATAGAGTCTCCTCCTTCCCTTGCCAAACCAGTAGGATGTCATCCACATAGCGTACCCAAAGCAAGATGTTATTCTGTACCCCCATGGACGCCCCCGCTCCTGGACAGTGGTTAACTCCCATTTGCCCATGGAGGCACGCATATGTAGGGGCACAAGTCGCCCCCATCGCCGTGCCTCTCACTGGCGGTAGAAACCATTATTAAATGTGAAATAATTTATTCCAACACCATTTTCATGAGAGAGTCACCACCATATTTGTATGACTTTTATACATTGTTCCTCTCATTTTAAGGAAGTATTCCATTGCTTCCAACCCACATCATGGGGTATGGAAGAATAGGCCCTCCACATCAAGGTTGCCAACACTGTGCCCTCCGGAACACAGAGCCGTCAATCCTTCTTATGACGTCCCTGGTATCTTGTACATAGGAGGGGAGGCCCTGGAGGAAAGGTCTTAATATATGGTCAGTATAACTACTGACCCCCTCTAGCGGTCCCTCAATCCCTGAGACTATTGGGCGGCCCAGGGGGAATTAGGGTTTTTGTGGATTTTGGGTATACAGTAGAATGTAGGTAACCGAGCATTTTCCCGATACATAAAGTTGAACTCTCGTTCATTGATAACTTTTAACCCAGTGCTGTATCTAATACATTTTAATCTACTTAGGATACCTCCCAGCGGGTTACCCTGAACCTTCTCATACTGGTTTTATCCCTTAGTTGTCTCAACACTTCTTTTTTATACAAATCTTTCGTTTGCACCACCACATTTCCACCTTGTCCGATGTACGGATCTCTAGATCATCTCTCTTTCTAATCTATCGAGAGCCTCAGACTCATCTTTAGACAAGTTATCATTTTGTTGTTGTAACATACATTTTGCGAACCTCTCGTTCAATGTTCGACACAAACATTTTATGTTCGCATATTGATTGATTGCAGGGAAAAATTTTGACTTCGGTTTTAATTTAGTGAACCCTACATGACGTTGTTCACTTGTAGGTCTACTTCTTCCCAGACATCCCCATAAGATCTTCCAAATCAAACAACACCCTTTTATCATGAATGTCTAGTTGGTGGACTGGGGCTTGTCCTTAAACATCTTATGCAACACCAATTTCCGTGCTGCAACAAATTGACATCTTTGATAAATTCAAATTTATCCAAATTAGAGGTGGGTACAAAAGAGAGGCCACGTTTAACAGTGAGTTGGTGGCCTTGTCAAGACAGTCTCCTGACAGATAATAACGGATAACTCACTGGGATCGTCTTCCCCTACTGGGGGTGACGTGTCCTCTTGTAACCCCATTTCTGTCTGCCGCGAGAGGGGGAGATTTTTTCTTTTTCTCTTTTCTTACCTCCCCGTCTACTCCTCCTTCGCCTAAAGGGGCCTCTCTCTCCATTAGATTTTTTCCTGATCACTGTTATCATTTTTACCCTGTCTCATACACTTCATACACTTTATTCAGTCTATAGTCTTCACATCCCTAAAAAACTTTCTTCCCTTTCTGGTTTTAATTTCTTTCTGCATTTGGTCAATATCTTTCTTCAGCTTCTCATTAAATTTTATAAACCTTTCTGCTTGACTTTCTTTTTCAATAACACTTTTCACTTCTGCTATTTCAAGCCAATTCCAATAAAATCCTTCTCATGTTCTATTAATAACGACATTAATTTCAAAGAGCATTCAGTTAAACACCATTCCAATCTTTCTGGAAATTATCCTCATTCTTAGAAATGGTGTTTGACCCCGGTTTTAATCGGATCCTCAATCCCCTGGGGATCATACTGTGTTTCTTATAGTTCACTAGGCTAGTAACCCCCATTTTAATCTAAATTGTCTTAGAATAAGTTTCCTATACTTTTTGGACTCCGTTTTCCAACTATCCGTAGGTCTGGCTCATCCGAGCTTCCACTCGAACTAAATACATCAGAAACATCTGAATCCCAATTTAATTCATCTAAAGAGAATGCCATTTTGGTCCTACAACTCAGCTTGGTATCCTGTATAGCTAAATCACGAAACAACAAGGAGTGCTCAACCTGGAAAACAGGCACTAGGGAGGGAAAAAGAGGGATAAGAGAAAACTAGGAGGATCCAAAACCGGACCCCCCTAAAGTAAAATAATATTACAAGAACAGGTCAGCACCTCCTATATTACAAACTCGTGTCGATGTCTCACCCAACATACAGGTGGTGCTATGAGAACACTAACGATTGGAGGACTATGTAATAGAGCAGGTGGCACAGACGTCATCTGCCCTAAACTTAAGATACTCAATTTAGCACTGAATCAATAAGGGACACTAATAAAAGATGGCAATTTAGCACGTAAATAAACCAAGCTCACAGGAATAACCAAATTGAAGTTGTATTATAGACAAAACACATAATAACAAAACAATAACCACCAGTCCCAGTAGAAAAGCCCCCCCCACAGTCACCCACGATATCAGCAGCAGATAAGAGGAATAAGTAGATGTGCATACGTGACAGCACCGTCCAAACAGTTACTATGTAGAAAGATCCTGTGCTAAGCTGGATGCACAGTGTCCTTGATCACAGTTCCCGATCTAAAACACAATTGTAATCCACACAACTTTTCCCAGTGCACAGTTACCATCTCCGTGTTACCATCTTAAATCCAATCCTATGGTCCAAGTTGTTCCTACTGAGGTTCCCCGGTTCTCACATCTGCGTCCGTGCTCCGGTTTGCACTTCCTGTCCACCACGCTGGAATCCACCATTGCCTCTCCTTACTCAAACTCCCTCTGTTGCTGCTGTGGGTGCTGGTACGCCTACGCGCGTTTCGTCACTCACGTGACTTCTTCAGGGCGTTCAGATTTCCCAATGAGGGCACCTATATGCATAACGTACAGAAACTCCGCCTGCATCAATTCCCTGTCTTTTTCCTGGTTGTAACCCTTCAAGGCACAAGGGGATTAAATAGACTGGATCCTCTAAATAGTACCAGCCCACTGCCCCTTCAATTGAACCAAATTGAAGGTGAATCCCGAAGGGTGCACAAATATAACCCAGGAAACTAATACTGAAAACAATTTTAAAACATGGTATTGTCTAATAATGGACCAAAAAGCATTCTCTTACATAGTCACACGTATATTAATATATTTAACCCTTCACATCGGATACTCCTTTTAAGGGGGTCTCTATCCTATATTGGGGTCATTTTAACCTCTCAATTCACAGAAAGCATCCATAATGCATTTCTTCATTCATACCATGAGGACACATCGTATTATAATTGAAAATCCATTTCAGTTCACTCTTCAAGGGTGTGTTCAAGTCACCCCCCTTAGTTCTACTAAGGTGTTCCACTCCACAAAAAGAGATCACATATGGATTGCCATTATGCTTCTCAGTACATTGTTTTGCCACACTGCTCCGTGCCGGTTCTTTATTTTTTATTGCCCTAACGTGCTCCTGAATTCTCGCCGTGAGTGGACGCTTCGTCTTGCCCACATACCTTAGACTGCAGGAGCACGTTATTAGGTAGATCACGTTAGGGGTTTGACACGCAGATGTGAGAACCGGGGAACCTCAGTAGGAACAACTTGGACCATAGGATTGGATTTAAGATTGGTAACACGGAGGATGGTAACTATGCATCTGGGAAAAGTTGGTGGATTACAATTGTGTTTAGATCGGGAACTGTGTCAAGGACACTGTGCATCCAGCTTAGCACAGGATCTTTCTACATAGTAACTGTTTGGACGGTGCTCGTCACGTGCACATCTAACTTATTCCTCTTATCTGCTGCTGAATCGTGGGGTGATGTGGGGGGGGGGGGGCTTTTCTACGTGGGACTGTGGTTATTGTTTTGTTATTAGTGTTTGTCTATATACAACTTCAATTTGGTTATTCCTGTGAGCTTGGGTTATTTACGTGCTATAATTGCCATCTTTTATTAGTGTCCCTTCATTGATGCAGTGCTAAATTGATATCTTTAGTACGCAGATGTGAGAACCGGGGAACCTCAGTAGGAACAACTTGGACCATAGGATTGGATTTAAGATTGGTAACACGGAGGATGGTAACTGTGCATCTGGGAAAAGTTGTGTGGATTACAATTGTGTTTTAGATCGGGAACTGTGATCAAGGACACTGTGCATCCAGCTTAGCACAGGATCTTTCTACATAGTAACTGTTTGGACGGTGCTGTCACGTATGCACATCTAACTTATTCCTCTTATCTGCTGCTGATATCGTGGGTGACTGTGGGGGGGGCTTTTCTACGTGGGACTGTGGTTATTGTTTTGTTATTATGTGTTTGTCTATAATACAACTTCAATTTGGTTATTCCTGTGAGCTTGGTTTATTTACGTGCTATAATTGCCATCTTTTATTAGTGTCCCTTTATTGATTCAGTGCTAAATTGAGTATCTTAAGTTTAGGGCAGATGACGTCTGTGCCACCTGCTCTATTACATAGTCCTCCAATCGTTAGTGTTCTGCATAGACTACCACCTGTATGTTGGGGATGATTATCGGCCCCAAACCCAAAAAGGCTCGAATGGACATCGACAAAAAACTGCGTTCGTTCGCGTGAACTAATTTAGGACATGCACGGTATGCTTGAACTGCTGTTCTTGTAATATTATTTTACTTTAGGGGGGTCCGGTTTTGGATCCTCCTAGTTTTCTCTTATCCCTCTTTTTCCCTCCCTAGTGCCTGTTTTCCAGGTTGAGCACTCCTTGTTGTTTCGTGATTTAGCTATACAGGAATACCAAGCTGAGTTGTAGGACCAAAATGGCATTCTCTTTAGATGAATTAAATTGGGATTCAGATGTTTCTGATGTATTTAGTTCGAGTGGAAGCTCGGATGAGCCAGACCTATCGGATAGTTGGAAAACGGAGTCCAAAAAGTATAGGAAACTTATTCTAAGACAATTTAGATTAAAATGGGAGGTTACTAGCCTAGTGAACTATAAGAAACACAGTATGATCCCCAGGGGATTGAGGATCCGATTAAAACCGGGGTCAAACACCATTTCTAAGAATGAGGATAATTTCCAGAAAGATTGGAATGGTGTTTTAACTGAATGCTCTTTGAAATTAATGTCGTTATTAATAGAACATGAGGAAAGGATTTTATTGGAATTGGCTAGTGAAATAGCAGAAGTGAAAAGTGTTATTGAAAAAGAAAGTCAAGCAGAAAGGTTTATAAAATTTAATGAGAAGCTGAAGAAAGATATTGACCAAATGCAGAAAGAAATTAAAACCAGAAAGGGAAGAAAGTTTTTTAGGGATAGTGAAGACTATAGACTGAATAAAGTGTATGAAGTGATGAGACAGGGTAAAAATGATAACAGTGATCAGGAAAAATCTAATGGAGAGAGGGCCCCTTTAGGCGAAGGAGGAGTAGACGGGGAGGTAAGAAAAGGAGAAAAAGAAAAAATCTCCCCCCGTCTGCGGGACAGACAGAAATGGGGTTACAAGAGGACACGTCACCCGCAGTAGGGGAAGACGATCCCAGTGAGTTATCCGTTATTAATCTGTCAGGAGACTGTCTTGACAAGGCCACCAACTCACTGTTAAAACGTGGCCTCTCTTTTGTACCCACCTCTAATTTGGATAAATTTGAATTTATCAAAGATGTCAATTTGTTTGCACGGAAATTGGTGTTGCATAAGATGTTTAAGGACAAGCCCCAGTCCAACCAACTAGACATTCATGATAAAAGGGTGTTGTTTGATTTGGAAGATCTTATGGGGATGGATCTGGGAGAAGTAAGACCTACAAGTGAACAACGTCATGTAGGGTTCACTAAATTAAAACCGAAGTCAAAATTTTTCCCTGCAATCAATCAATATGCGAACATAAAATTGTTTGTGTCGAACATTGAACGAGAGGTTCGCAAAATGTATGTACATAACAAACAAAATGATAACTTGTCTAAAGATGAGTCTGAGGCTCTCGATAGATTAAGAAAGAGAGATGATCTAGAGATCCGTACATCGGACAAAGGTGGAAATGTGGTGGTGCAAACGAAAGATTTGTATAAAAAAGAAGTGTTGAGACAACTAAGGGATAAAAACCAGTATGAGAAGGTTCAGGGTAACCCGCTGGGAGGTATCCTAAGTAGATTAAAGGATGTATTAGATACAGCACTGGAGTTAAAAGTTATCAATGAACGAGAGTTCAACTTTATGTATCGGGAAAATGCTCGGTTACCTACATTCTACTGTATACCCAAAATCCACAAAAACCCTAAATTCCCCCTGGGCCGCCCAATAGTCTCAGGGATTGAGGGACCGCTAGAGGGGGTCAGTATGTATACTGACCATATATTAAGACCTTTCCTCCAGGGCCTCCCCTCCTATGTACAAGATACCAGGGACGTCATAAGAAGGATTGACGGGCTCTGTGTTCCGGAGGGCACAGTGTTGGCAACCCTTGATGTGGAGGGCCTCTATTCTTCCATACCCCATGATGTGGGGTTGGAAGCAATGGAATACTTCCTTAAAATGAGAGGAACAATGTATAAAAGTCATACAAATATGGTGGTGACTCTCATGAAAATGGTGTTGGAAAATAATTATTTCACATTTAATAATGGTTTCTACCGCCAAGTGAGAGGCACGGCGATGGGGGCGACTTGTGCCCCTACATATGCGTGCCTCCACTTGGGCAAATGGGAGTTAACACACTGTCCAGGAGCTGGGGGCGCAGGGAGGGTCAGAATCACAATGCATTGCTGGGTACGCTATGTGGTGACACTCCTAGGTTTGGAAGTGGAAAGGAGGGGAGACCTCTATGTAATTTCATTCAGGAGTGAAGTAAAAGAGGGGGAATAGGAAGTGAACCCTAAAGAGAAGTGGAAAACAGCCGAGAGGTCTTGATGATGGAAGGGAGTGAGGACAGGATGGTGTCATAGCATGGACTGCATAGAAAAAACCACCCGGCAGCAAGCAAAGTCGCCGACGAAAAGCAGACGCAGCATCCACCTTCCACAATGAGAGCAAGCCCGGGAGGGGGCCAAGGCCGACGAGGAGACGAAACGGCGCGAGGGGGGAAGAGGGGCCGCAAACCGGAGGCAGAAGGGGGAGGGCGGGGGAAAGGGCGGGCGAGCGACACGGGAGCGAGGGAAAGCAGAGAAAAAGGCCAGGGGGGGAAACCAACAGAGAGAAGCGGGGGGAGGGAAAGAGGACCCAGCAGAAGAAGAAAGAGGGGCGGGGGAAGAGCGGGGAGCACCAGGGAAGAGGAACGGAAAGGGCGGGACGGGCGACGAAAAGAGGGGGGGGGAGGGCAGGAGACGAGGAGCGAAAAGAAAGGGGGGACCCACAGCCCGGGAGACGGCCCAGGCGGGGCAAAAAGCGGGGAGGGACGGGGGCACAGAGGCAAGAGCAGAGAAAGCCCAGGGGGCGACGAGGGAGAACGGGGGGGGCGCGGAAAGCAAAGCCAAGGCAAAGAGGCGCGGGGACGGGGGGGCCCGGGGGGGGAGGACAAAACGCAAGCAGCGGGCAGCAGGAGGGAGAGGGGGGAAAGGGGCAGGGGAAGGAGGGGCAAACCCCGAACGGAGCGACCGCAGGAACGGGCGCCGGCAGCGAAGGAGGGGGAAAGACGAAAGCGGCCCGACGCAAGGCGCAGAAGGCAGAGCCAGGGAGGGCAAAGAAAAAGAAAGAACCGGCACGGAGCAGGGGGGCAAAACAGGGAGGGAGAGACGCAGCGGAGCGGGGGGGGGGGACGGGGGGAGGGAGGGGGGGGGGGGGAGGGGGGAGGGGGGGGGGGGGGGGGGGGGGGGGGGGGGGAGGGGGGAGGGGGGGGAGGGAGGGGGGGTAGAAAGTGTGAGGGAGGGGAACAGGGAAGGGGGGGGGGGGGGGAGGGGGGAGGGGGAGGGAGAGGGGGGGGGGAGGGGGGGGAGGGGGGGGGGGGAGGGGGGGGGGGGGAGGGGGGGGGGGAGGGGGGGGGGGGGGGGGGGGGGGGGGGGTAGGAGGGGGGGGGGGGGGGGGGGGGGGGAGCCCCACCAACCCAAGCCCACCAACACACCACAACCCCAACAGTCACCCCAGCCCCGCCCAAGCAAACCCCCTACCCACCACACCCCACCGCCCACTCCACCACACACCCCCACCCCCCCACCACAAGAAGCCCAAGCCACCAAGCCACACCCCCACACCCCACCGGACCCAACCAAGGCCCAAAGCAAACACCCAACCCCCACCCCTCCAAGCGACCAAGCTCACCACACCCCCACCACACCGCACCGCCCCACAACACCCCCACACGCCCAAAGCACGAAACCACCCCACCACCACCCCCCACAACCACACACCCCACCACCACACCCACCACACCCCGCCCCCACAACCACAAGCCCCACCAAGGCAACCCACAACGCACACACAACACACCACCCCTACCCCCCTAAGTCCCACCACAACCACCCCCAACCCCCACCAAGCCCCAAAGGCCTAAACCCGCCCAACCTCAGCCACCACCCACCACACACCCCCACAACCACACCCCCCGCCAAGCCCCCGCAACCAACCACAAAGCCCACCCCCACCAGCCACCCACCCGCACCCACCCCGCCCCCGAACTACCCTACAACCACCCCCACACAAGCCACCCCCACACACACGCCCCCCCACCAACCCCCCCCCCACCTCACAGCCCCCCCCCGACCCCACCACACCACCAACCAAGCACCACACCCACCAACACACATCCCGACACACAAGCCCACCCTAGACCAACCACCACCCACCACCCCCTCACCCCCAAACACCGAACGCACACCCAGAGCCACCACACACCACACCCACCAGCCACACCCACCCCACACCCCACCGCACCCCCGGGAACCACCCTACCCAAAACCCACCCCGCACCCCCCTAACGAACCCATACCCGCACCCACACCACACCCACCCCCCCCCACAAGCACCCACCCTCAGGCCCCCCCACCAACAACCACCCCCCCAACTCCACAAAGCACACCGCACACACCCACCCACCCACAAGCCCACCACACCACACACCAGCCACCACACCCCCAACAACCCCCAGCAGCCACCAACACCCACGCAACCCCACCACCCACCCCGACAAGCCAGATCACCCAACCACACAAACCTGCCCCCCACACACACCACGCACCCACACCCAAGCCGCCGCCAAACCCCCAACCCCCCACAACCCACCCAAGCACATCCCACACCCCACCCCCCCCAGCATCCCCCCATCCACCCAGCCGCACAAGCCCGCCGCACACCGAAAACACCAACCCCCCCGTCCAGGGGGCCCAATAGACACCACCCCACACCGACAAACCCCAAGGCAACATCCACCCCAACACCCCCACCCCCACCACCCCCCACAACCACAACCCACCACCCACCACCCACCACCACACGCCACACCACCACCACCCCCGCCACCACCCCCCACAGGCCCCCCACACCCCAACACCACCACACCAACGCCCCACACACCCACCCACACCCCCCCCCACCCCACAAGCCCCCACACCCCCCCACCCCCCGCACACACAACCCACCCAACACAGCCACCAACGCCCCACCCCACGCACATCACCCACCCACCCCAACCCACCCCACCCCAACACCCAACCGACCGAACCCCCCCACCACCCACACCACCCCCCCCAGCCACCCCACAACACCCACCACACCCCCACAGCCCAAGCCCAAGCCCGCACCCACAAACCCCACACCCCCACCCACCCACCCACAACCCACCAGCCCCCAACCACCACACCACACCCACACAAGGCCAAACAGGACCCCCTAGCCCTATCCAACAGCGCCACACCACCCCGCCCACCCACCCACCCTCCGCCCACCACACAAGCGCGACACCCTCAAACCGCACACGCAAACCCCACGACACACCCCCACCCCGCCACAACAACACTCACGCCAACAACACACAACAACAACCCCACCCCCCACACCCTACCCACCACACACACACCACCACAGCACCGCACAACCTCCACACGACCCACACCCCCCCCACACCCCCCACACCCACAACACCACAACAACACATCACACAACACCCCCCCACCGACCACCCCACCCCCACCCACCGCACCCCCCCCAACACAACGGGGGGGGGGGGAAGCACACGCCACCACCACCACACCCAACCACCGCTGCCACCACACCCCGTCCACCCACAACCCAACACCATCACCCACCCCCACCACACCCCACCGCAACTAACAACCTCCCCACTGCAAGAAAGGCACCCCCACCCACACAAGCCAAGCACACCACCACCCAAGCCCAAGCCCCCACCCCACCACCCCCCCCAACCACATCCACCACGCGCGCCTAACACCCCACCACCCCCCCACCACCCACACCCCCCACGCCACCCCCAACCACACCGCCACACAGCCCACCAACCACACACACAGACAACGGACCCTCCAAAAAACACACATCACACGCACACCCCCGAGCACCAACAATGACCCCACCCCCCACCACAAACCCACCACACACCCCCCGCGCACCCCCACACCCCCACGACCACACATCCACCACATCACCACCCACCCCACCAACCCAAACCACCCACACACACCACACCCAAAGCCACACCCCACAAAACCAGCACCAGCCCCAAGCCCCACCACACACCTCGACCCCACAACAACCCCCCAACCCGCGCCCCAAACCACGCCCAACACATCCAACCCCACCACCACCACCCCCACAACCTACCGCACGACACCCCCACAAGCCCCCCTAACACACAAGCCCCACCCACCTACACAACACGACACACCACCCACACATTCCCACAACCAACACACCCCAACACCAGCCCCCACCAACCGCCCGGCCCCCACCGACACAAACCCACCACCCCCCCCCACCACCCCCCACCCCCCAAACACCCCATCACCAGACACCGCACCAACCCACCCCACCACCCACCACCCCGACCAACCACAAACAGACAAAAAAACAAGACCCACGCACCACCAACACAATAAAACACCAACAAGAAACAACCAACATAAGCAAGGCGAAACACCACAAAACACAAAAAAAAAAAACCACTCACACCCCAACCCACCAACCAACACCCCCAATCCAAGACAATCCATACACCCCACACACCACCCCACCCCACCACACCAATCCATATGTGATCTCTTTTTGTGGAGTGGAACACCTTGTATGAACATAAGGGGGGATGACCTGAACACAGCCCTCTTGAAGAGTGAAAATGAAATGGATTTCAATTTAAATACGATGTGTCCTCATGGTATGAATGAAGAAATGCATTATGGATGCTTTCTGTGAATTGAGAGGTTAAAATGACCCCAATATAGGATAGAGACCCCCTTAAAAAGGAGTATCCCGATGTGAAGGGTTAAATATATTAATACGTGTGACTATGTAAGAGAATGCTTTTTGGTCCATTATTAGACAATACCATGTTTGTAAAATTGTTTTTCAGTATTAGTTTCCTGGGTTTATTGTGGGCACCCTTCGGGATTCACCTTCAATTTGGTTCAATTGAAGGGGCAGTGGGCTGGTACTATTTAGAGGATCCAGTCTATTTAATCCCTTTGTGCCTTGAAGGGTTAACAAACAGGAAAAAAGACAGGGAATTGATGCAGGCGGAGTTTCTGTAAGTTATGCATATAAGGTGCCCTCATTGGGGAAATCTGAACGCCCTGAAGAGTCACGTGAGTGACGAAACGCGCGTAGGCGTACCAGCACCCACAGCAGCAACAGAGGGAGTTTGAGTAAGGAGAGGCAATGGTGGATTCCAGCGTGGTGGACAGGAAGTGCAAACCGGAAGCAACGGACGCAGATGTGAGAACCGGGGAACCTCAGTAGGAACAACTTGGACCATAGGATTGGATTTAAGATTGGTAACACGGAGGATGGTCACTATGCATCTGGGAAAAGTTGTGTGGATTACAATTGTGTTTTAGATCGGGAACTGTGATCAAGGACACTGTGCATCCAGCTTAGCACAGGATCTTTCTACATAGTAACTGTTTGGACGGTGCTGTCACGTATGCACATCTAACTTATTCCTCTTATCTGCTGCTGATATCGTGGGTGACTGTGGGGGGGGCTTTTCTACGTGGGACTGTGGTTATTGTTTTGTTATTATGTGTTTGTCTATAATTCAACTTCAATTTGGTATTCCTGTGAGCTTGGTTATTTACGTGCTATAATTGCCATCTTTTATTAGTGTCCCTTTATTGATGCAGTGCTAAATTGAGTATCTTTAGTTTAGGGCAGATGACGTCTGTGCCACCTGCTCTATTACATAGTCCTCCTAGGGTTGAATAAAAGCCTGCAGTTTATCCTTTACACTGAGCCAACAATTGCATCTCTGGCTGGAGCCTGTGAGAAATTACATTGGGGTGAATGTTCAAACATCCTGCTTCCAGTAGGTTGAGTGACATCACTTCTGCCGGCCCTTTTCCCCCCGGGGGAGAAGCATGCTCAGTTAAGACTTGTTGCTGGGGAAATCAGGAAGTACCTGAGGAAAAAATTGACAGTTGAGAAGGGGAGCCAATTAATGCAGACAGGCTGGTCACATGACTAAAAACAGGAAGAGTTCAACCAGGAAGTTACATTGCTGAACCTTTCTAGCAATAACTTCTCACAAATTTGATGCAATTTAGGTTTTATTTTGAAGGTGTGATGGAAGGCTTTTTATATAATTCTTACTAGTTTGGAAGAATTTGACACCACAGTTACCCTTTAAATATCTGGTTAGTTATTTAATTGCAATATATATTAATTAAGGTTGGGGGCAGGTAACTGACAATTGGCCAGTTTTGTTTTAAGGATGAACATTCCCTTTAACAATTATTGGGGTTACTACAACCCTTTTTATAAGATAAAAGTAGATTTAAGAGGAATAGCAGTACCAGACTTTCACACATACTACTTGACTGCCCAAATTTACCAAATGTATCACTAGCAACATTTAGAAATTGACAGAATCTGTAATCCAAAACAAACATACCATCCATACACCTGCAAACGCCGCTCTGGAAGAATAAAAGTACCATTGGAATGGTAATTTTAAACAGAAAACTAGTCTATTCACATAGGGTTTTTTCCTCAAAGTATAATAAAATTTGGGGTACCTGGGAGAACTCACTGGTGATGTGCAATGATGTGTAATAAAATTAGGGCACAGCACCAATACCAACTAAAACCACACTGAACTACTGTATACAGATAGCAAGCACTAAAAAATAGACAAACTGCATAAAATGTTTGGTAAAATCAGTATTAATTAAAGTTAACCAGTTAGTTTTAAAATACATTAAATATGCATAAGACAGTAGAGAATATATTCCTCCCTTGAGTTATCCCAGGAATGCTTCCTTATTGCCCAACATGGATGTTATGACTGGGTACCAATAGTCCCAATAACAAGACAAATACCCACAACAAATGGGCTGGATGGAACTTGCTCATTAGAAGAGACAAAGAACGACACTGAGGAACAGAATGCTTCATAAATATTCATATACTGTATGACAATTTCTCTGGCATATGCCTTATGTACAAAAACAGCATTGGTATTTTTTAATAAAACTACCTCCATAAGGAGGAAATTAAATTTGGAGTGTAACTTTTATTCAGTGTTTTGTCAAGAATTTGTTAACATGTAGAAACATGTTGCAGGGTGTTAATCAATTTAGGGGCACTTACTCCAGTGAATCTGAATGGCCCATTGCATTTCATTGATTCATTATAACTGGACTTTTCTTTGAAAAACAGTTCTATATTTTTTAAAGATAGTTTTAACCTGGCTACGGTCTGTAAGCTGTTGTTACTGTCATGTGCCTGGCATTGATTCTACTTGGCCGTTAAAACTACCTCAGCATTATCTTTCCAGATTCTCTTACAATTCCTCATTTAGGCCAGGATCTCCAGAGTGCAACAACAATGGCAAATCATTAATCTTCTTTTGTTGGCTAGATAGAAGATTAAAAAATGACACAAGAACCTACCCCTAAATATGTATTAGTTTCTGAAATATGATTGATCACTCACTCGCTTCAAAATAATATATATAATCTATAATCAGGATGGAAAGTTAATTATGCATAAAGGAATCCAATCCAAGTTGAAATACTAGTGCAATTGGCAACAATACTCTAAGTAATGTGAATGCCTCATATGCTTCAGTTTTTTTTTTTCAATGATGAATTAGTATGTGCCTTAAACTGAGAGAATGATATGCCATGACATATGACATCATCAATGACTGCTGCTGACCAGGCCACCACCTAACAACTTTAATAGGAGGCACCAAAAACCCAGAAAAAGGACGGGATTGCAGGGTGACTAACTCAGTCAAGCTGGGGAGGTAAGTAAGGTTTGCAAGGTCAGGGTTTTGTGGCTGGGAACGGTAAGTATAACATTTTGTGGAAGGTGGATTTGCCCTTTAATCACAGGCACATGATCCCACCAATACAGTGACAAACATGTCTGTCTAACTGGCACATGCTGTAGGTATTCTGTTAAAAATAGAATTTATTTGAGTTTGTGAAAATCCAATACATCCATACATGCAAAAGCTGCTAAAACACACTTCTGAAAAACAAACTCGCTAATGCAACGGCCAGACTCAATCGCATTTCCAATCGAATCGCACCCGAAAAAAGCCCTAAAAGCCTAAGAAAACAGTCATTAATAAACAAGCAGGTAACAAAGTTTTATGTGTAAATAAAAGGTAGAGGGAAGAAAAACAAACACAAACTTTTTTTTTTTTGCAGTGCGTAAATGGTGCACAACATGTTTCATGTTCTGGCATCAAAAGATCTTTTGTAACACTTGTAGTGTGTTGTGCACTATTAATGGACACACATCTGTAATTTCCTAGTAATGCCAATGTGACATATCAACAAGGGAATTGCAGCAAGTTTGAGAAACTGTCACTAATCTTATTTTAATGCCATGGGATTGCTGCATAAACAGGTATATGGGAACCCACATACGGTGGTGCATAAGCTCATATACACTCCATGGTCTGGGCTTTGGATAAGAAACGCTAATGCGCATTTAGTCACTACTGCCTGTGACTTCCTCACGACACCCATCAACTTCAGCCTGGATAATGCAGAGGTACTCAAAAGTGGGCTCCCAGACAAGCAAAAAACAAAATACTAACAGATTCAATAAAAGTTCATTATCGTTAAAAATGGGTACACTAAGAAATTACGGTTACCTCACCACCCTCGTGGACTCCTCCAAAAGTCAACTCTCACCTCCACGAGGGTGGTGAGGTAACCGTGATTTCTTAGTGTACCGGAATTGTGGTAGACAGCTGAGGGAGGGGTAAGTGTTCTCTCGAACTGGGACATCATTGTTCACTGGAACTATCGGCAGGCTCAAATTTTTTTAAATTATTTGCACTTTATAATATATACTTTTATACAATTTCTATCATATAGACTATTGTTTTTTTTTTGCCATATATAAGCTGTTTAGTGTATGTATTGCACTAGTGCACTTTATGTATGTGGACAGTTATTATCTTTTCGGCAGGATTATTAAAGGAATATTCCTTTTTTATTTAATTCAAGTATCTGTTTGTTGTTATATAGCTTAATTGTTCAGATAGAGTTTTCTGTCTGAAGTGAGCTGGAATTTTGAGCTTATTCTGGAGGATACTTGGATTATGGTCACTTAATATTTTTTTTTTTTTTTTGTATCTTTTATTGAATCTCCCTGTAAGTCCTGGATATTAACCACACCCCAAGATTGTGAGTGATACTTCGATCATATGGAGGATAGTAACGTATGACTGATCCTGATGCACACGTTGATACACACAGCACTCCTCAGGAGACTAACTGAAGCTATTACCACAAGTGCACAAAAATAACTATAAATGGGATTTTTGTGGGAGTACCTTATATGCAATTCCTAATAGCAGAGTAGAAATGTCAAATGCTGGATGACCAGTGAAGCTCCTTTAAAGGGCCTGTCCACCCCCAAAACTATATTTTAACCCACTACTGGCCCCACTGTGTAGTGTATAAAAATCCTTACCTTACATCCCTGCTCCAAATGTTTCTCCTGTAACTGAAACTGACCACCAGGAGCCTGGCAGAGTCCATATAGGACTCTGCCTCCTGTCTCTCCTCCGGGAGAATTTGCACATGCTCAGTGCAGCCCTCTCCCACTCTTTTTTTTTTTTTTTCCCCTCTCCCTTTTCTGTAGTGTAGGGCTAAAAATTGTCTAACCCCCCCCCCCCCGATCTATACTTACATTGCCTCTTTCCCCCAATGTTCTGTACAGCCGGAAGCCGTGTCCGTGATTGGCTGCCTCTCAGCCAATCCCCGACATGGCTGCCGGTCCTGCCCCCTGCTTGCAGTTTCATGCAAGCAGAGGGCCGTGACAGAATGTCGGATGAGAGAGGCAATGTATGTAATGAGCGGGGGAGTTCTTAGACAAATTACTATAGCGGTTGGGGGTGGGAGCCATACACTACAGGAAAAAATTTAAAAAAGGGTGGACATGCCCTTTTATGGACATATATAATATACGTATATTATATATGCTTTATGGGCCCGCCAGAGAATAGTCTCTGAGGTATCATTCTTTTATCTGTTCTTGTAAAAAAAAAATTGCGTTTCTGGGTTAGCTAGGAGAGCAGTGTTAAGTCGCCATGTGCGACTCTGGGTATGTTGGTAATCTAGGTTAAGGGTTATTAGTAGATGGCCGTGGTATGACCACAGGGGTGGACCTATGTTGGCCTTTTCGACTTTTTGGAGTGTCCATTTGTCAGTCTAACACATATCTATACGTATGTGTGGTGCACTGGCGAGTAGAAAGTAAACTCCCTGTCAAGTGGGTGTTTGCACCTCCACACATTGTAGAGGCCCTTAGTTCGTAGTAGTTCAAACGCTTTTGTTGGTTGTGCTCCTTTTAAATTTTTTATGTTTTACCGTATGTACTCGAGTATAAACCGAGGTTTTCAGGCTTTAAAATTAGCCTGAAAACCGAACCTCGGCTTATACTCGGGTCAATCAGTTACTTACCTAAGCAATCCAGCGGCTGGTCTCTCCTCAGAATCCTGAAATCCACCGGTACAAACCTCCCCTGTTCCTGGACTCCCTGCACTGGCTGACTGGCCCAGCAGCCTGAGGGGCAGATGCCCCCCAGACCAGGCTCTAAATTGAAGCTGGGGCGGACACTATTAGTTATGCGTGGTTATGTCACGCCCATCCACGTGACAACGTCACTGTTTGCGCTGCGCTAGTTGCACGGCGAGGTTATAGCTGCTTTTGGGTGGGCTTCAACATCTGCATATGCGAACACTCTTTCATTTGTGCTCTTGCAACCGGGTCTCCTGTCTCTGCATAAGGCTTCCTCGGGAGAGGGTGCCTTCTGATACTCTATGTGCCTATAAACACATCCTTCAGTCTTCTTTCCTGGCTCTTCAAGGAGGACCTGGCAGGAAAAGTAAGCTATTTGCCTCTGTAGATGTTTAGAAACTATAACTCCCAGCTACTAAAGTATGCTGGGAGTTGTAGTTTCTAAACATCTGGAGTGCCAAGGAATGAGGATTTAGTTGCCTTTTAAATGGACAGAAGAATTCCCATGCAGTAATAGACAAATCCAGTATGGCTATTACTGTATGAGAGTTCTGCTGTCCATTTAAAGGGCAACTAAAGCCTAAAAACAATACAGAATCAGAAGGCAGTAGTGGTCCTATTGTCTACCCTCGGTTTATACTTGAGTCAATCAGGTTTACTCCTTTTTAAAGATAAAAATAGGTACCTCTGTTTATACGTGGGTCAGTTTATTCTCTAGTTTATATGGTACACAGGTATCCCATTGGTTGTGTGGGATGGCGTTAAAATCACCACAAATAATCACATTGGGGCAATTTAATTTAGTTGTTTCCCCCCATATCTTAAAAACCCGCTCCCAGAAGAGTTTGTGGTGCATATATGTTAACCAATAGTAGCGATTTGTGGTTTATAATGCAGTGTAGTATTAGGAATCTCCCTGTCTCACCTGAGATAGTTTTCAAAGGTTCGAATATAACAGTGTCTTTCATAACCTTCCCCTGTAGTGAATTTCTATGGGACGAACTGTAAGGTTATAGCCTTATAATCTTACAGTTCCAAGAGTAGAAGGTAACCAGAAGCCACAAAGGGGTAGATTATAAAAAATAATGCACCCCAAACTGTAAATTAAAGGGATATTAGAAGTCACCTTGGAGTTCCGTGCCCTGTATAAAAGGTACTCGGCCTGCGGCCTCATACTTTTATATGGTCACAGAACTCCTCTGTGACTTCTAATATCCTTATAAGTTAGTTTTACATTCGCAAAATAAATGGGAATTGCTGTTCTGGCAGGATCGGTCTAATGTTGTGGGATCGCTCGGTCGGGTAAGTAAAATCATCCTTACGGCCCCCTTAACTCCATTCCCGGAATTAAGATTGAAGGCTGGTACACTTTTAACAATTTTAACATGGTGGTTAGGGTTGAGAGGGGGTGCCTACACTGTGGAAAAAAGGTAAATTGTAAGCTTTTTGCAGCAGCCTGATGTAAATGGAGGAAATAAAGTGTAAAGCGCTGAAGAATGTCTAGTGCTAAATACACACAGGGGCTTTGACTTGGTGTTTTTTAAAGGAGAACTAAACCCAAATATTTGCATTCCAGAATCTGAACATATCCCCCCTTAAAACACCAATAAGCTGTAAAATAGCAACAAAGTATATAGCATTAAAGTAAATGTTACCACTTGAAGAACTGGATGAAATAACTGTATTTACAGTGACTGGCCACACCCATGATCTCAGTCACATACTCCCTTGCCTTATCTGTCCTGTAAAAGGATTGGCTAGAGGCTACTAGTGGGTCTGACCAACTGTAAAAAGTTCCTGGAGTATCTTAGGACTGAGCATGTGTAAAGAAAATAATGATCAGTGACCACACAGTGCGATACCAGAACACTTGGAAAAAATACACAAAGCTCATGTTAGAAAGTTACATTTCTCAACAACCATATTAAAATGAGAGGTGAGAAACTGTTTTTATATCAAAGCGATCTGCCTTCTAATTCAATGTTGTTCTGAGGCTTTAGTTGTCCTTTAAAGAATGTCCAAACAGCTTAAAGCTGTGTACACACTATGCAATTATTCGGGACGATCGACCAATAGTTCAGTGTATTATTATCCACAAGGCAACCCTAGGCTACTGCCTAGGACCCAGGAAATTTCTGGGGGCCCAGCTTCAAAAGCAGTAACAATATTATAATCTATACAATATATTTAACAAAAAAAGGGCCCTAATGATGGCCCTGCCTAGGGCCCCACGTGATATTAATCCATCTCTGCTGATCGGACGTGCCCAAAAACCACAGCAGACCGAGAGGCCCTCTATGGACCGTCTTCTCGGTCACGGCAAACTGTCATCCATGCTACTTTTGCCATGACCAACAGTCCTTTGTGTACCCAGCTTTAGGCTACCTTCAAATGAATATCGAAAAGACAAACATTTAGCATTTCTCTATCTGCAAACATCTGGAACCACTCAGGTTTGCCATTCGTCTGAAAGGAGCATATGTTGGGGCAACGAATAATGTACTTTTAAATGACTAAATTAAAAGGGGAACTGTGGTCCAAAAATTACTTTAGGTAAATTGATAGGAATTGCTCTCCTGAGAATTTATTTTATTGTTTATTTTTCATAGTTTTTAAGAGATTTACTTTTTTGTGTGTGATATGGCAGCAGCATCACCTGTCACCTGTCAGTGGATGACAGTCAATCTGCCCTGTGTCTCCTCCTCCCCCTGCAACCCCCCTCCTCTTGCAAGCCCCCCTGGACCCTCTCACTCATGGACCCCTTGGCCCCTTCCCTTACCCGCCCACTCGCAGGTGCCGTGGAACACTCAGACCCCCCCCTCCACAGAAAACTATGAAAACAGCCTTTTCAGCCTGAAAAGGCTGTTTTCACATAGTGGGAGAGTAGGGCTCTAGATTCCCTTACCTTCTCTGTGGGGATCTTCACAAAGCAGGGAGGGGAAGGGACTTCCTGCTTCCTGTCACTGAAGTCTGAGGCTGTGCTCGCCAGCGGCGAGGTGGAAGAGCAGCCTTAGGAATGTCAGCCTTCCACCCATTAACTTTCTGGTCAGTTTCTTTATATCTTGGGCTGTGGAGCACGTAGAGAGGTAGTTGATGGCTCGTTTTAAAGGTAGAAAACTGGCCTTTCATTTAAACTCAACTTGTTTGCAGACCACAGTTTCCCTTTAATAGCTTGCTTCAGCTCAAAATAAGAATAATCAAAGTTGAACAGAGATGATTTTTTGAGGGGCATTAGGATTTCAATGCTTCAAAGCATGTTTTTTTTGTAGTGCATCTTAGTTACTTAGGGTGGTTTTTATTAACTTGGACCTAATGTTTACCCATTATTACAACTTCTGAAACCATGGCATACAAAGCACTGCATTTAGCATTACCTTTAGAGAGCGTAAAAATGATAAAATGTAGATGCATTTCACGGAAAAAAATAAATTAATGATTAGATGCCTGGTGAATTTATGAAGTGCTCAAACAAGTAAAGGTTTACAATGAAGTAATTCTGAAAATATCTTTCAAAAGTATAACTATTTAAATCTGGTTTTCATATACTGACAGCAGTTCTAATTTGCTTAAAAATAAATGGTTTTCTATTGCTTGTTATGTGTTGCTTTTCCAAGTTTTTCCTGTAGAAATTAGTGTCCTATTTATTTCTTGTTGCACTTCTAGTTAGCATTGTTCTTCGGCTCTTTAATGATCTAGTAAGAAATCGGAAGACAGATGAGAGAGTTTTATAGGGTGCAAGTTCATGATTTTCTGTTCCAGCAGATACTTTGGGACAATCTATTTTCATCAAGGAGCCTGTAGGCCTATCTAATGGTTTAGTGCTGAGTACCCAACTCCTGCAGTTTGTATGCATCCATGTCTGTATTTCACGGTCAGTTTTAGCCTGATGTTGAGAATGGTGTCGTGAATCTATAAAGGCTACTGTACTGACCTTGCTCATAATTTCTTTCCGTTTTTTGCACAGGAGATCAAGGAAGACTAGCCCACCATAACCATGAGCTATAAATGCAATATTCTTAGCAGTGCTTCTTGAAATGAAATGGTCCCAGATATAACTAGTATGTTCCTCTGGGGAACTAGAACATCTTTTAGGGATTAGAAGCTTTTTGTTAGTTATAAATAAACCATTTATACCATCAGGATCTGAAGCACAGAGCTCTTCTTCCTTTTTAACAATAATTTGTGGTTCCTCTTTCATCTCTACAAAATTGTCGTTTGGATTTAAGACCATCACAGACCCATACTCCCTCAGCGCAGTTTTAATATATGGAATTTGTGTTCCCTTTTCTAGAGAATGGTGGATTATCACTTTTTGTCCCCATTGCCCGGCTCGAATAACTCCTCTGTCTTGTAGGAGGACAAGGAGACTTGTCTGCATATTCATGTCTTCCTTAGTCATGAAGAAAGATGACCTTGGTTCTTCGTCCTTTGCATCAATCGGAATCTGAATTCTTTCAAGACCGCATTCTTTCACAAGTATTTCATAGACATGATCAGTTATCATATCTCCAAGAATTTTATAGCGTGTATGGTTTCTTTCATACTCATTTTTATAATAGTTATAAACAAAAGGCTTTTTAGTTATCATGTGTCTTAACTCTCCACTTTCATTGAAATAATACTCTAAATCGTCCAGGATTTGAAGGTTTTCATAACTTGTTCTGAATCGCATTAAACCTTCCATCTTACCTAAAATCAAAGATATATACTCTTAGTTTTACTGAATCATACATTGTACAATAAACACAATTTGCAGTGTACTAAAAAGCAGAATACTACAAATAGCAGAAAAATATTCACTGATACAATTGCGTAATGTAGTTATTCTAGACATTTGTCTAAAAGAAAGCATAGCTACAAAACAGTTCATTTAATAAAGATCTGCTAATGCTGATCTTTAAACTAAATATTTTGATTTGCAGACATGTAAATTATTAATGGAGTGAAAGAGGTGGTTTCCCTGAACTATCACTTCTCAGATCATCCACCTGATTGACATAGAATAATTAGGCTACATAATTGGCACTGATATTTCAAAATATTTCCAATTAAAAACCTAGTCTTAAAGGAATAGATCACTCCCAAAGTGAACTATTCCTTTAATATATTGATTGAAGTCCGGGAGGTTAAAGGACAACTCCACCCTCATAAGAACATCTTTTAGAAAGAACGGCCTCTTTAAAATATGTTGATATATCATACTTTGTCCTATGAATTCGTTATTGTATGCCTGCTATGCTTCTGGATGCCTCATAGAAACTGATCAATTTAGAAATCTGTACTGAGCAGGTACTGAGCCTGGGCATGCTCAGAAGAGGCAGATAGGAGATTAACATTCAGTCATTGGCTGTGATGTCAACTGTCAAATCCATAACTGACAGTTACTAACTGGAAGATACGTCCAATTTCACCTGAGGAAGGGGGTTGGACCCCCCGAAACGTTGTGTGTATTTTGGCATTTATTGTTTTTCAGCACTAATAAATGAGTATTATTTAAATACTATATGGAGTGTGCCTTCCTATGAACTATATGTAACTAACTGGAAGAACCTGGAAGCAGAAACGGGAAACAGGACATTATGCAGGATTTCAGTTAGACTTAAATATTTCAGATTTCAAACTATTACCGTTTAGGATTTTGGAGGGTGAATTACCTGTATGTAAGTTTTCATTTTAGAGCTGGACTTGCTCTTTAAGGAGCTATGCCTTACCTTCCGTTCTTTAATCAATAGCTCAGGATCTGGATACATAGATTCAAGAAACTTACCTTTTGTGCAATCCACCTAATAACAGTCATTGTCAGTGATGACCACTAAGCATGGTGGCATAGTTTTTTTTTTTTACTTGTCAACTGGGTTTAGGTAGGATTTTCACCATCTTATTTAATCTTCACAAAATCTCAAAAAACAATCAAGAAAATCTATGGATTATTGCATTCGGAATTCTTCATGTATGTATGTAGGAAAGAATGGCACTGGTTACATAGCCGAAGATGTGTAGATTTCAAAAATACATAGTTATGGGGGTGGTGGTATTTCTGAGTTAGGGGGGAGATTAGTGTGAAAACATGCAGACTGCTCAAATTTGGAGTTTGCCAAATAGTATTGCTATTCTTGAGCTATTGTGCATTGTCTCACTTTGTGGCTAGATTCTTCCATGTCTGTGTGTTACCATGCATGTGGCATACCATTTTATTCAGCTAAAGGTGTGTAGATTCCAAGTATAGTTTGGGCGGTATTTCTGAGTGTGAAAAATGGCAGACTTCTCAAATTTGAAGTTGACTAAATAGTATTGCTATTCTTGAGCTTTTGTACATTGGCTCACTTTGTGACTATTCGCTTCCACGTCCACGTGTGTAACCATACATATGGCACACCGTTTGATTCAGGACATTTAGGAGATTGTATTATGAGCCAAAAATATTATTTATTGTTCAAAATCAAATCAAATATCAGAGTGCCCAGGAGTTTTTTGTTTTTGTAGAGATTGATATTTGGTAAATATTTGGGGGGGGCCTCTTCTATTCACCAGGCTGGGCATGGGGGGGCCTCTTCTATTCACCAGGCTGGGCATGGGGGGGCCTCTTCTATTCACCAGGCTGGGCATGGGGGGGCCTCTTCTATTCAACAGTCTGGGCATGGGGGGGCCTCTTCTATTCAACAGTCTGGACTGGGCATCTTATATTCATCAGTCTGGACTGGGCATGGGGGCATCTTTTATTTATCAGTCTGGATTGGAAATCTTATATTTATTAGTCTGGATTGGGAGCATCTATTAACATGTCTGGGCTGGGTATGGGTGCATCTTGTATTTACCAGTCTGTGTGAGCTGGGCATGGGGGCATCTTATATTTATCAATCTGAATTTGGAGCATCTATTTACCAGTCTGGGCTGGGAATGGGGGCATCTTATATTTTCCAGTCTGGACTGGGCATGGGATATCTATTTAGCCATCTGGGCTGGGCATGGGGGCATCGTATATTTAGCCGTCTGGACTGGGCATGGGGCATCTATTTGCCAGTCTAGGCATGGGGCATCTATTTACCAGTCTAGGCATGGGGCATCTTGTAATTACAAGTCTGTATTTGTCATGGGGTATTTTATATTTACCAGTCTGGGCTGGGGGCAACTTGTATTTATAAGTCTGTACTTGTCATGGGGGTATTTTTTATTTACCAGTTTGTGTAAGCTAGGCATGAGGGCATCTTATATGTTCAAGTCTGCAAGGACTGGGCATGGAGGCATCTATTTACCAGTCTGGACTGGGCATGGAGGCATCTCTTTACCAGTCTAGGCTGGGCATGGAGGCATATATTTACCAGTCTGGGCTGGGCATGGAGGCATCTTATATTTACAAGTCTGGGAATCGTAAATTATATTACCATGCTTTATATTCATCCATCTGGACTGGGCACGGGGGCATCTTATATTTATCAGTCTCGACTGGGCACAGGAAATGTAAGCTGGACATGAGTGCATCTTATATGTAAAGGTCTGTGTGTACTGGGCATGAGGCATGTTATATTTACCAGTTAGTGTGGGCACATTTTATTTAAAAGTCTGCGTGCATGTTATTTTTACCAGTCTGTTGTTGCCACTTATATTTACCAGTCTGTGTTGTGGGCAGCCAGCACACTTCACCACTCAGGGTTAAGCCGGCCCTTCAGTTCACCAGTCAGTGTTGTCAGCCCTCTTGTCCACCACCCATTTCTAAATCAGCCCTCCAGTTTACCAGCCAGTGTTAGTCAACCTAGTGTTACTTAGATTGTAAGTTCTTCAAGGCTGGGATTTCATTGCTAATGTGTCAAGGCACACCGTAGTTATTATATATAAAGTTTTTCAAGCAATTTGCAGCGCTCTATAAAATGTATTTACCGTATATACTCGAGTATAAACCAAGGTTTTCAGGCTTTAAAAACTGAACCTCAGTTTATATTCGGGTCTCACTTCCCGGCACCGAGTAAAGATGTCACCCAGAAGCGCAGAGGATGCAGAGTGAGCGGCCGACAGGTTACTGACAAAGAAGGAGAAGGCTACTCCAAATTATATAATATATTGGTAAAAAGATTGCCTTCTGATTTTGTTTTGAGGCTTTAGTTGCCCTTTAAATGGACAGCAGAATTCTCATACAGTAATATTAATACTGGTAATATTTCAGAAAAGTAATACTGGATTTGGCTATTACTATATGGAACTACTGTATGGGAATTCTGCTGTCCATTTAAAGGACAACTAAAGCCTCAAAACAATACAGAGGCAGAAGGCAGTAGTGGTCATATTTTCTACCCTCGGTTTATACTCGAGTCAATCACTTTTACGCTTTTTCAAGTAAATACCTATTAGGTAAATAGAACACATCTTTAGTTACATCATGTTACACCAGTAACATTATGTCCTATTGCTTTAAAAGGATGAGAAGTTCCTAGTATCAAAACAATATAAAGCAATGGGACATAACGAAAACAAGAAATTAAATCCAACTTACCGGGATTTCTGTTTCCCAGTCACTTCGATGGCAGCAGTCACCAAACGAATCCCCTCCCATTGCAGTCAATTGAAACAGGAAGAACACCCATTAAGCTCTTTTAAATAGCCCCTCCTCCATTTACCCAGTGTTCTAGTTCAAAGCTGTAAAACAAAAATATTATTTGGGAGGGTTTTGGAGACTGCTGCCTTGGAAGTGACTGGGAAACAGAAATTCCGGTAAGTTGGATTTGATTTCTTGTTTTCCCCCAGTCACCATGGCAGCAACGGATCATACCAAGCAAAAAGACTCTGTTTCAAAACAAAATTAACTTATTAAATCATATCTGAAACAGAATGCAAAACTTTTGTGCCGAATCTGGTATCCTGATTCAGTAGCACTTCCATCTTGTAGTGCTTGATAAATGTCTTAGGTGAAGCCCACCTTGCAACTTAGAGATCATTTCCATTGGGGCCTCTGCTTGGGCCGCCCAGGAACATGCGATTCCTCTAGTAAAATGCGCCTTGAGTCATAGCGGGATCTTTAAGCCATTTGTCTGATAAGCCTTCTGTATGAAGGACACAATCCACCGGCTCAAAGTTCTCTTAGAAGGTGGAAACAGCAAGAAAGCGAGGGTCGCACTCCAAAACAAACTTAAATTTATTATGAACCACACATATATCACAACGTTTCGGGGGGAAACTTGCCCCCTTCCTCAGATAATGATTCAATAGTAGTGCAACACATCTAAATAGGTCAGCCAATCTTAAGGACGGCCCCTTCCTGGGCGAATTGTCCCTCTGATAGGCTAGGCCAAAAAGTGACATTGTGCAAATCATTGGTACAATAATGCAATGAATATATTAAACAATCAATTTAAAATTCAATTGTGGTTAATACAATATTAAGATAGTGAGTCTGTTTGCAACCATGTAAACCTTATACAGTGACTGAAATCTCAATAAAAGACATTAAAACATTTTTTGGTTAAAACCAAAAAATGTTTTAATGTCTTTTATTGAGATTTCAGTCACTGTATAAGGTTTACATGTATTAACCACAATTGAATTTTAAATTGATTGTTTAATATATTCATTGCATTATTGTACCAATGATTTGCACAATGTCACTTTTTGGCCTAGCCTATCAGAGGGGCAAGTTTCCCCCCGAAACGTTGTGATATATGTGTGGTTCATAATAAATTTAAGTTTGCTTTGGAGTGCGACCCTCGCTTTCTTGCTGTTTCCAGTTGATATATATCCATTAAGGGTTGGATTATCTAGAGGAGTAGGCACCCACGTGTGGACGAGTGTAGAGGATCATCTTGCAAGTCTTTTGGTTCTCTTAGAAGGTGTCTGTCCTTTTCTATGTCCCTCTGGAACTAATAAAAGATGTTTAGACTTCCTCCGATTTAGAGAAGTTTTAATAGCACTTACCAGATCTAGTTTGTGAAGTTGTTTTTCCATTTTATTTTTTGGATCTGGGCAAAACGAAGGCAATACTACTTCCAGGTCTGAATGGAAGTTCGATATAACTTTAGGTAAGAAGTTTAAGGCAGTTTCACTTTATCGTCCATAAATTGTATATATGGCTCCTTCATTGACAGAGCTCCTATTTGTCCAACTCTGCAAGCCAAAGTAACCGCAATAAGGAAAACTAGGAGTTAAGAACCAGGTTGAGGTAGACTCCGGGGGTTCAAAAGGTGGTTGGGTTAATGCCTGGAGAACTAGTGTCAGACTCCATACTGGTGTTTTTTCATGAACCTTTGGTTTTATCCTAACCAGAGCAGCAAAAAAAAAAATCTTTTAATCATCGGGTCAGTGGCCAAGTTTTTTTCCAATAAAGCAGAGAGGGCCGAAACCTGACCTCTTAAGGTACTTTCACTCAAATTTATTTTGTAACCTGAAAATAGAAAATGGATTACTTGAGGTACAGTTGGATCGAGACAGTCAAAACTGTGCTTTCGTGTGCGGAACGAACACCTCCCAAACGTTATAGTATTTCTCAGAAGTGACAGACTTCCTAGATTGAAGTAAAAATTGGATGACTTCCTCTTTGAGATTACAATTCCTTAATCTTTGCCTTTCAGCCTCAAGGACGCTAGTTGGACGTGTTGCGAATATTGAAGTGGACCCTGAGTCAACAACCCTTTTATTGAACGAATCATCAGAGGAGGTTACACAGCTAGAGACAATAGTAGCGGAAACCATGGCCTCCTCGGCCAATGAGGAATCACAGCTATTATGTCAGATTTTTCCTCTTTGATTTTGACCAATACTCTCCCATACCATCGGAAATGGGGGGAAAAAACATAAAGCAATCCCCTGCTCCAATCTTGTTGTAGGGCGTCTACTGCTTCTGCACCTTTCGAGGGAAACCAAGCATAAAACCTTTTGCATTTCGCATTGTTTTCTGAAGCTATAAGATCGATTATGGGCTGTCCCCATCTTTCCACTATGTCCTGAAACACTGTTGGATGAAGGCTCCACTCGCCTGTTTGAACTTTTTGACAACTTAGAAAGTCCGCTTGAACGTTCTGCTTGCCTGGAATGAAAAGGACTGAAATGCTTTTCAAATGTTTGTGCCCACTCGAAAATTGGTATTGCTTCTAGCAGTAGTCTTCAACGTCTTGTTTCACCCCGTTTTTTGATGTAAAGAACTGTAGACATGTTGCCGCTATTTATTATGAATGGCTAGGGAGACAGCTCTCGGACACTGGATGGTACTTCTCTTCCATCCCAGCATCCTTGGGCAACCCTGTTCTGAAATGTTGCACCCCATCTTATGCTGGACGCATCAGTCCTTATTACTAGAGGCGTTTGGCAATCCAGCTCAAATCCTTTGTTCAGGTTTTTTCTGTCGGGCCACCAGGCAAGATTGTCTTTTAACTAAGCTGGCAGGTCAAATCTCTTGAACATTTAAGGGACCCTGGCTTTGGCTATTATAAAGTGCTGCAGACAACGCATATGCCAACTAGACAAGCTGGATAGCTGCTGCCATCAATCCTAGTACTTTTAGAACTTGTTTGACCTTCGACGTTGGATTTTGTACAATGGCTCAAACTTCCACACTATGCTTTAGTTGTTTCTCTTCTGGTAACTTTACTAGATTTTCTTTTGTCCCTAAGTGTGCCCCCAAAAACACCAGGTCCTGTACCAGAGTTAAGTGACTCTTTTCTTTGTTGATTATCTAACCGTACTCTTTTAGAATGTTTAATATGGCTACAACGTCTTTTTCTGCTTTGTCCTTGGTCTCTGCCACTATTAACATATCATCCAGGTAATAAAAGATGGCAATCCCTTTCTTCCGTATTTTGCTACCACCTTGGTAAAAACTCTGGGCTATTGAGAGAGACCAACATGTTACAAATTGTACATGTAGATCTCCCACCAAAAATATCAGGAACTTCCTTGACTTGTCTTGGATCAGAACATGAAAGTAGGCCTCCTTTAAATCCAAACTTTTTGTATGTGACAAATTTGTTTAGGTTTCTTAACTTTCCTGATGCCTTCTTGACCAGAAAAGAAAAATAAAAGTAGAAACCTTTCCCCCAGCAGCTTTATTAATAATGGAACTCAATCTTTCCCCAAAGAGTAGATCACCTTTAAAAGGGGACAGGTTATTTTTTGAAGAGGTGTCCGCTTGCCAAGGTTTTAACCACAGCGCTCTCCCGACAGCCACTGAAAGGCCCATTGCTCTGGCTGCAAGACGGACCAAATCCACTGACGCATCAGAGAGAAAATCAATTGCCAATTTTAGGTCTGAAAACATCTCCATCAGTTTAGGCCTCTTAACATTTGAGTTGACTGCCTCCTCAATATTCTTTATCCATACCTTTATAGATCTGGATACGGAGGTCATGGCTACTGCCGGTGTATATGATGCCCCGGCTGTAACAAAAGCTTTTCTTAGCGAGACCTCAACTCTCTTTTCCATAGGGTCTCTGAATAGGGATGCATCGTCTACAGGTAGCGTAGTTCTCCTAGCTAACCTGGCTACTGCCGCATCCACCTTTGGAGCCGAGTCCCAATATTGGGCAACCGACATAGTCTACTTTTTTTTAGATATTTATTAGACATGACAAATATTTTGTCTGTTTTTTTCCTTTCCGAAGTAATAATCTCTTGGATCGAGGAATGTAGAGGGAAGGCATGGTACTTTTTCTTGATAGATGGAAACAATTTATCTGCTTCCGATTTTTTTGATTCTGCAGTAGCCAAAGTCATGGTGTTTCTAACTGCTTTAACCAACGGTTCAATGATATCTGGGTCAAAATTAGTTTCTACTTCTACCTCTTCTTAATCATCTGATCCAAAAGCCGAGGGATTTTCTGAATATTCTGATAACTCAGCTTCCGAATCCTCTGAATCAAACGTCGACTCTCTGTAAAATATTTCCTTCCTTTTCTTCTTTCTCGATTCTTGCATAGACTCATTAATGACAGACTTAATAAGTTTCATTAGGAGAGTCCAGACACTGTCCTTGAATGGGGTTATTAGAAGCTCCAGCCTCCTCCTTATCCTTACTTTCTCCATCATAAGGTTTGGTTTGTTACCAGACATGGAAAGGCTGTGGAGCCACAGAAAAACAGTTGTCAGCACCAAGCAGCCTAAACCTCTGCTCTCTTTACAAACTCATACCTGCTTACCTAGATCCCTTAGATTGACCTCTAACGGCGCTCCCAGACTCCATGCTGGAATAAAAACAATAAAATACCAAGAGCTGACTAACTAACCCCAACAAGAAAAATAGTATTAAAAATAAACTTTCATGGGGCATAGCAGAAGGGCAAACCAGCACTACAGCAGGAAAAAATCTGGAGCAGAGGTAAATCAGACCAGAAACAAAATACAGCAAGAGCAAACAGACAGGCTGACCGGAAGAAGCAGATTCGTGGGCTAACCACATTTAAAAATGATAGGAGACACACCCCCAACACCTTTCAGCAAAAAAAAACAAAAACGCCAATCCAAAAGGACAAATGTGGCTGGGAGGAGACTGGGAAGGCCAGGAACGTTGGCCGCGAAAAGCGGAAGTGACGTCACCCGCGACTTCTGGTAATGCCATGTTAGAAGGGGCAGCCATGCGATATGCAGAGGGCCAGCCTTCCCGACCCGGTCACAGGATCTTACCTTCCTCTTGGCTCAGAACGAATCTGGCGACCGGAGGAACATCTAATTTGGAGGAGAGCAGAAGAGACACTAATTAGGTAAGGGATCCACCGCGATTGTTGGTAGCAGAATGCAAACAGGAAGAAAAAGAATTCTGGGTAAATGGAGGAGGGACTATTTAAAAGAGCTTAATGGGGGTTCTTCCTGTTTCAATTGACTGCAATGGGAGGGGATTCGTTTGGCGACATTGCTGCCATGGTGACTGGGGGAAAAGGCTTTGGAGTTGGCCCCCATTCCACAGAGGTGAGGATCGAGGATTAAAGCTTAAAAAGAGAGGAGGTCTGAATATACCCCAATAAGGACCATGATTTGTTATTTCTGAAGGGGATAGATGAATTTGCTTTTTTCTTAGAATGACTATAAAAAAGTGAAAGGAGGTATTGTGGGAATGGTTTGTTTCAATAAAGAGGATTGTGGTATATAATAGGGGAGGTAATAATATTACTGTCATGTATGCACAATATATATATTCTGTAATATGGATAATGGATGATGTGTTAATTGTAAATTACCTCATTTCCTGCCTGATCAGTAGCACTTCCGCTAAATGTAGTTGTAAATTAGCCTAATTGGAGTGCTTGCACAATCCTTGTATTGTATGTATTTATTGGGGGGCCTGGTCAAGCCTTCATGTGGTAATAGCACCCCCAACATGCCACTTTTATGGGAGGTCCTATGACTTTAATATAAAGCACTGGATGGCTGGGGGGGAAGTGAGAAAGCCTGTTATATGGATCCAGTGCTCAACTATGAGAAATGCAAAAGTTTGCTAATGGTAATTGAAGTAGAGAAGGTTAGAGGTTAGGACCTTCCAGACTGGGGTTACCTTGACGTGGTTGGAAGGCTTTTCATTCATGTGATCACAGTAATGTATACTAAAACCCCTTTGTTTATAACGTATGCCAGTGTGCAGATATGATATTGTATGGGGCCTAGGAATGTGCATTGATTATCTTTTCAATGTTTGTATAAATGTTTGACCAGATCAGTAGCACTTCTGATAAATGTAGTTGTAAATTGGCCTGATTGGAGTGCTTCCACAATCCTTGTATTATATATATATATATATATATATATATATATATACATAATATTTTGAAGAAATTCCAGTGGGTTTTATTTTCAAACAAAATGCCTTTAAAGGGTATCTCCACTGATGGAAAAACGTTTTCCCCCCCCCCTAATTCAACTTCCCCCTCCCCCCACCCCCCCCCCCCTCTTTTCTCCACAAATCCAGCTCTGTTCCTTTGCAGCAGCCTATGGAAGCTGTGTAGCTCCTGGGGTGTGTCTGCTACTGTGCTGGACAGGCTGTCAGTCAATGTGCATCATCACATGCATATTCATGATTTCTGACACACCTACTAGACCCCAGTGATGCCTGATGTAAACAAAACCTTTCCTTCCGGTCCCTATGATCTATTCACAGCTGATAGTGCAGGGAGAGACAGAGGGGAGAAGTTATAAGGTTCAGCCACACAGCTTTATGTATGGAGACTTTTTTTTAACAATTGCAAAAGTAATAGAATTAATAGGAATCAAATGGGGGGAGGTGTGTGTGTTTGTAAGGGAGACAGAAGGTGTATTTCAGAGGGGATGCTGGGATTGTCATTAGCTGTATTGCAGGGGGGCCTGGGAGACAGAAGGTGTATTTCAGAGGGGATGCTGGGAGTGTCATTACCTGTATTGCAGAGGGATCTGGGAGATGCTATTCCTTGGAGCAAGAAACAAAAAGCCAATACCATCTATCATCTATCTATCATCTATTTATCTATATATCTGTCTATCATCCATCATCCATCCATATCTGTCTGTCTATCCATATCTGTCTGTCTATCCATATCTGTCTGTCTATCCATCTATCTACTATTTATCTATCTCTGTATCCATATCTATCTATCTATATCTGTCTGTCTATCTATCCATCATCTTTCTGGGGGAAAAACACACACACACACACACACACACACACACACACACACACACTGCTCTCCCTCCCGGAGAAGCTCGTGCCGATATCTCTTGCTGCCAGGGGAACATGACACCTACGTTCCCATTGGCTGTCGGCAGTACACGCGCGGTCAGCTAGTCCCGACTACGGAAGGGACTTAGTACGCATGTCCAACGGGAGCGCGCACGTCGGCAAAATAGGAGGCAGGCGGCCAAGTCAGGCAGAGGAATCTTGCGGCTGTACAGTATAAAGGCAGCTGAGATTCCGAGTATGACTTAGTTTACCTATAAACTGCTATAATAGCCAATGTCATTTTTTTCAGTGTTGATACCCTTTAAATGGCCAATGAAAAAAAACGTCAACGTTTCGGCCTTTGTCAAGCCAAATAAACAATGGTGGGTGTGACCAACATAAAGTGCTTAGTGCATCACTTCCTGTGAAATCAGCAATTTCTTAACCCCATGGCTGAATATAGGGTTCAGCAAACCAAGTGGATCCAACAGTAATTATACCGTATAGTGACATATAATAAGAGATTAAAATACATTAAGAGTGCTAATCTTTGTTAAAAAAATATCCATGTGCAGACTATAAAGTGCTAAATATTAAAGTGCATAATGTGAATACATATACATCTTTTTTCTTAATAGGAGAAATGGCTTAAAAATGATATATTGTAAAATCAATAACTTATACAAAAAAAGTACTGATCGCAACACTCTTTTACATTTTAAAAGTTGCCATCCACCTACCTTAAAGAGATCTCTTCCTGTTGCCCAATACTGCCACGTGATAAGAAATAACTCCAATTCTATAACTAGACAACGACAAATACTAGAGATAGAAAATAATTTTTTAGCCAGAGGCTACAATAAAAAAACCTTGGACATAGCACTGTCTAAAGCCTTAAATAAAATTTCTAAAAGGATTATACAGACTAATTAGGGACAAAAAAGTAAAAACCCATTTATCTGTTTCTATGGAATACAGTGATTTGGCTCAATCAGTTTCTAACAGCATTAGGCATAACTGGAATATTTTAAACTCATTGTCAGAAAAGATTTCTCAAAAACCTACAATGGCGTATAAACGGGGTAGGAACCTAAGGGACCTTTTGGTCAAGACGGACCCCATTAAAAGTTACTCCCCTAGACCAACATGGCTCACACAAAAAAAGGGAGGCTGTTACAGTTGCCATAAATGTCTTTCGTGTAGATATATGACTGTCGGATCAACGTTTGTATACCCACATACTGGGAAAAGATCAATTTTCCAATTATATGTAATACCACACATGTGGTGTATTTAATTATATGTCCATGTGGACTACCCTACGTGGGGAAAACCGATCTGACCCTACGCCTTCCGAAGGATGGACACCGCTCTGCCATCAATACCGTTTCAGAGATGGCAAGACAGTTAAACTTGCTGCTAAACACTTCTTAGAAGTTGGACACTCAATATCTTCATTTCGATATATGGCAATTGACCATGTACCGCTATCAGCAAGAGGTGGGGATAAATCAAAGAGAATATTACAGAAGGAATTGTTCTGGATAAAAACTTTGGACACTATCAGTCCTAGAGGACTCAATGAATACTATTCCTACAAATGTTTTTTACAAGAAAGGTAGTGAGACCAGAGATAGATAGATAGATAGATAGATAGATAGATAGATGAATATATTTATAATGTGAGTCTGTCAGTCTTAGTAATATTTATGCTTAGTTAAATTTAATGTCTTGTATCTATTATATTTTTTATAAATGGTCACATATCTAAAGACAGTGTTAGGAGATTACAGCATTAAGTTATTAGATTTTACAATATATCATTTCTAAGCCACTTCTACTATTAAAGGGTATATCCACCCTTGAAAATATTTTTTTATATGTTATTCCCCCTGGCCCCCCAGCCCCAACCGATCTATTTATTTTATTAGAAAATGCCCCAAACTTTACTTACCTCCCCTCTTTCCTCCACCGCGCTGCCAGGCCCTCTGCTTGCGAGAAAATGCAAGCAGAGGGGCGGGACCGGCAGTTGCGTCTGTGATTGGCTGAGCGGCAGCCAATCACGGACGCGGCTGCCGGGTGTTCATTGCGGCAGAGGAAAGAGGGGAGGTAAGTTAAGTTTGGGGCACTTTCAAATAACTATAGCGGTTGGGGCTGGGGGGACAGGGGGAATTACATATGTAAAGGGATTAACACTAGGGGGAGAGAATCCTAATCGGGAGGGAGAGGGAGAAGTGCTGCAGTACGCATGCCAAACTTCTCCCGGAAGCCAGGTAGGAGGCAGAGTCCTATATGGACTCTGCTATCCTCCTGGTGGGCAGTTTTTGGGACTTTGGGGGGGGGACTACAGGAGAACCATATGGAGCTGGGATGTGAGGTAAGTATTAAACTACACTACATGATGGGGCCAGTAGTGGGGGGGATTATAGTTTTGGGGGTGGACATGCCCTTTAAGAAAATGTATGTATATATGTATTTACATTATGCACTTTAATATTGCACTTTATAGTCTGCCCATGGATATTTTTTTAACAAAGATTCTCTCTTAATGTATTTTAATCTCTTATTATATGTCACTATACGGTATAATTACTGTTGGATCCACTTGGTTTGCTGAACCCTATATTCAGCCATGGGGTTAAGAAATTGCTGATGTCACAGGAAGTGATGCACTAAGCACTTTATATATGTTTGTCACACCACCATTGTTTGTTATTTGGCTTGACAAAGGCCTCACATACAGGGCCGAAACGTTGCCAGTTTTTTCAATGGCCAATTAAAGGCATTTTGTTTGAAAATAAAACCCAAGAGTGCACTGGAATTTCTTTAAAATATTTTATATATCTCCTTGCACTGGGTTAGTGAAAAGCTAAACCATTTATATATATATATATACATACATACATACACACACATACATACATACACACACACATTTATACACATATGTATATACACACACACATATAAATATATACATATATACACACATTATATTATATATATATATATATATATATCTACCTTATATTATATAAATATATTTATATCTTCATAGGAGATTGCAATGAGTTTTTAGGAGCTACCAATGTGGTGGGGGGGTATATGATATTACATATAGGAAAGGTGTATATGTATGTGTGTGTACTATCTCACTATTACCATTTAAATGACCATCGGTAAATGTATATAAAGAATAGCACTGACTTATATTAGGTACAACACAAAATATACAAAATACATAAACTTAATTACAGAGATGAGACCCCTGGAATGGTCAAATTGCAGCTTAAACCACACCCCTGGGTCTGCTCCATGTGAAAGGAAGTGTAATCCAGAAAAAGTTTCTGTCTGCTACACAGGATGTGATGTGTATTGTAATGGACATATACACCAAGGCTTCTTATATAACATCTCCAACCTGCAGGTGGCAT
The DNA here is from genome assembly GCA_019447015.1 of Hymenochirus boettgeri. Lineage (NCBI taxonomy): Eukaryota > Metazoa > Chordata > Amphibia > Anura > Pipidae > Hymenochirus > Hymenochirus boettgeri. The sequence goes on along the minus strand of CM033470.1, from coordinate 202,389,457 downwards.
CAGTGAGTAATAAAAGACAAGACATCCGTGCTCTATATGGCTAGGAGGACAGAAAGTGAAAGTAGATTGTGGTGTGTGCTTTGGAGAGATATTGACTGCAACACAAGATCCTGTTACCACCTGTTGGGAAGACATATTATTGGACAGACAATTTACCTTATTGGATACAAATTCTAAGATAACAGATAAGTGTACACCAACTTACAAGGACACACACTATACAGGCCTGGTCAATATTCAAAGTGGTGCACCATAGACAGGGATACCCCTGATTACTGCATATGTTATGTGGGGAACCGGTTTATGTGCACTGTCTGCTTTGTGCCAGACCACCAGAGTAACACACTATGTGCCATGCTATCCATAATCATTCCATAAAGCAGTGAGTGGTGCTGGTAATACCATTTATTCTCCCTGTTTTCTCTGTATTAAGCTATGGAGGCTGCTACTGATAGTATTGATTTAAATCCTCCTGTCTTCGTACCTGCAGATTCCCCTATTAGACTCTGTAGCTCTACCAGGCCCAATTGCCAAACCTATTTTTAAACCTGATCCATTTGATAGGGTAACTAGGCTAGAACAATTTGAATTGGCAGCCACTATTAATGGTTGAAGGTGCTCGCTTACAAGTCCTTAGCCTTTTGCTTAGTGGTAAAGCCAGGCAGGTATACCAAGCTTTTACTGTAATACTGAAATAAGCAGTTAGCAGTTATTAAAAATTGCTCTGAAGCAATTTTTTTTCAATTAGATCTGTATAAAGGAATACGTATATTACTTTTACCTACCCCAACCAACATAGCACCTCCAAAAAACCCAAAGTATTCCCCATGAATTTACACATTTATTTATAATATAAGGGATATATATATAAAAACATAGAAAAGAATCAATGCACATTCCTAGGCCCCATACAATATCATATTATCTGCATACTGGAATACATTATAAACAAAGGGGTTTTAGTATACATTACTGTGATCACATGAATTAAAAGCCCTCCAACCACGTCAAGGTAACCCCAGTCTAGAAGGTCCTAACTTCTAACCTTTTTTACTTAGCAAACATTTCTCATACTTGCGCACCGGATCAATATAGTAGGCTCTCTCACTCCCCTCCAGCCCTTTGGCTTTTTAAAATGATGGAAGAGACCGTCCATCCAGTGCATAGGACCTCCTATTAAAGGGGCGTGTCGGGGGTGCTATTACCACATGGTAGCTTGACCATGCTTCCTAATAAATACATAAAATAGAAGGATTGTGGAAGCACTCCATAAGGTTCGTACACACGTGCGATCGCGGGTGCTGACCTGCGACGCACGATGTGTACAAACGTCCGTTTTGCCTGAAAATCTGCCAGTGTATGGGCACATTATCATCTGAAACGGCCGTTCAGAGAGCTTTGCCCTATCCACCGAGTGGATCTCTGAACAAGCTGCTGTTCCGGCAGATAAAGTGCCCATACACGGGCTGATTATTGCCTGAAACAGCTGTTTGCAAACATCGTGCTTCGCGGAGTGGCACCCGCGATCGCACGTGTGTATAACCTATAGGCTAAATTACAACTACATTGACCAGTGATACTGATCTGGTCAAACATTTATACAGTATAAACATAGAAAAGATAATCAATGCATATGAGGCAATGTTCCCTTTAATTGGAAATTGTATGTGTGCGCAGATATAAATTTTCTGTGCACATACAAAATGAAATTGTGTGCGCTACATACCGCAGCACTTATTTTCCAGCAGATTTTTGTGCGCGCGCGCATACCTTAGAGGGAACACTGTTCCTATGCCCCAGACGATTTTTTTTCTGTTGCTGTAATTAAGGGCAACCAGCACAAAATAGTCGGGCTATATGCTGATAATATGCTACTATACATATCAGACCAAGAGAACACTATACAAAACGCACTAGATATAATAAACACATATGGCAAGTATTAAGGTCTCTTCATCAACTGGGAAAAATATAAATTTCTTCCTCTTGATAGCACTCCCTCTACACAAACAAGCACAGAAATCCTCAATACTATTAAATATTACAGTAACAAATAACCCACAGGAACACATAAAATCAATATTAAACCTCTGTACCAAACAATTAAACATAAAACCGTTATGGGTAAAACTCCCCTTAGGAAGCACTGGCTGAGCCAACTTTATTAAAGCGTATCTCTACTCATATTTTCAAGGTTTGGTAATCCAGTTCTATTGAAGAACGGAAGGTAAGGCACAGCTCCTTTACCTCCCATTCTTCAATAGAACAAACAGTAACGGGTTAGAAGTTAAGAAACTACCCCTCGCATTCGCATCCCTCGGCGTGTAGTCTGACAGGTCCCGACGGACCTTGTCTTCTATGCGCATGCACGATCTATGTGCATAGAAGTCAAGGTCCGTCGGGATCTGTCAGACTAAGCACCGGGGGAGCGAGCGAGCCGGTAAGTTTCTTAACTTCTCACCAGTCTCCTGTTTGTTCTATTGAAGAACGGAAGGTAAGGCACAGCTCCTTTACCTCCCGTTCTTCAATAGAACTGGATTACCAAACCTTAGAACTATGAGTGGAGATACCCTTTAAAATGATTTTATTGCCCAATATTTTATATGTTCACTGGCATTCCCCAATATATATCCCACTCAGATATTTCAAAACCCTTGAAACACTTCTTAAATCATTTGTATGGAACTCAACCCATCACAAAGTAGACTGGCAAACTTTACAATGCCCAAATGAGTTAGGGGGACTGACTATGCCCAACTTCAACTTATACTATATTGCCTCACAATTATCCCATCTTTACCATTGGAACAACTCAGAATTGGACAGAATCTCGGAAATATCACAAATAACAACCCACCCAGACATACTATACAACATCTCCACAGGAACAAAGGATACAACACTCTCGACCCCCACTACTAACACAACCCCTTAAAATATATAACACATCTCTCTCAGAATTTCTGACAATCCCGGATGCCAAACTTTGGTGCTCCTACAACTCTCCCCCCTGCTGGACAATGGAAACTTAAAAACAAATTACAATCTACCTAACAACATGTTCTTTAGGTACCAAGAGATCAGGCATGCCTACAAATCACAATTTTAAAACTCCCTTATAGATCTTCTTAACAATCCACTCCTGACCACACATGGTAAAACAGCAACCAAATTAATCTCCAATATCTACCAAACACTCCACTTATAACTAGCCCACAACAAAACCAGAGCCAAAAAACAAACATGGGAAGCAGAAATAGACCCTCTAGATGACAAGGAACAGGAGGAAGTACTAAAATCCTGCAAAATGGTATCACTAAAAGCCTCTGACAGACTTAAGGTTCGTACACAAGTGCAATCGCAGGTCCCAACCCACAACGTACGATGTGTAGGAATGAATGTTTCTACCGATAATATTGGCCCATGTGTAGGCACTTCCGGACGTTCGGTTGGGGATCGTTGACCAACCGGTTGGATTTCCGAACGAACAACAGTTTCGGCCGATAAAGTGCCTACATACGGGCCAATTATCGGCCGAAACGTTTGTCGTGGGTCAGGACCCATGATTGCACGTGTGTACGAACCTTTACACAGATGTATATAATAAACAGAGCATACCTCACACCCATACAAATTATGTTCTAAATATAGAACAGACCGCAGCCCCCTCTGCCCTCATGTCAGAGAATCCAGGAATACTGGCGGCAAATTCCCCAATTCCTTCATGACTATATGGGTTCCCCAATGGGCCTAGACCCTAAAGCATGCATATTGGGTACAATGGAACACACCAATATGGACAAATATCTTAAGATTTTCCTCACAGAAACCTTATTCCTAGCTAAAAAACAAATAGCCCAAACCTGGATACAACCTACCACACGACACCTCATTACCTGGAAAAGAGCAGTCAACGCCACTCTGCCCTATAAGAAAAAAATGTATGCTCATAGGGGATGCACAAACAAATATGGGAAAAAATGGAATAGATGACTAGACTCCTCTCGCACTTTCAATGATCTACCCCCACCAAAGGTGACCCCAGCTTGAAAGGGTGGAGGAACTGCCCCCCCCTCCATCCAAAAAAATGCTCTCCGCCATCCCCCAAAGAAACCTAGGAATGTGCAAATTAAATTACATGTCTATTACCCCATGCTCCTTCCAATCTCAACCTCTACAAAACGAAACGAGAATGATGAAAATGTTAGAGTTTTTTGCTTTTTTTCTCATTCATCCAGGTCATGGTATATCTGTTGTATTCAATTAGATCAACTGGACTTGAAATATAGTTCTTGAAGACGTTTCGCTAGTCATCCGACTGGCTTTCTCAATTCAGAATGACTTGTACAAGAATCTGTGGCAATTATGTACCCTGGAAAATCCCAATTAGCATATCACAGCCAGGTGTTAAGGGTGTGATTAGATAGTGGCTAAGAGGTGTTATAGGAACGCCCAGAGTAAGGTGTTAAAACAGCATTGTACATGGCAGACAGTTGGTGTCGAACCCCCCCACCTCTATTTAGGCTTGGTTTCTATATATATATATATTTCAAGTCCAGTTGATCTAATTGAATACAACAGATATGTTAGAGTTTTTTCTTTGTTCTTCCTTTCCTTTTTAAAGGACAACTCCACCCTCATAAGAACATCTTTTAGAAGCCTCTTTAAAATATGTTGATATATCATAGTTTGTCCTATGAATTCATTACTGTATGCCTGCTATGCTTCTGGAGGCCTCATGGAAACTGAGCAATTTAGAAACCTGTACTGAGCCTGGGCATGCTCAGAAGAGGCAGACAGGGGATTAACATTCAGTCACTGGCTATGATGTCAACTGTAAAATCCATAACTGACAGTTGCTAACTGGAAGAACCAGGAAGCAGAAACAGGACATTGTGCAGGATTTAAAGTTAAACATATATTTCAGATTTCAAACTATTACCATTTAGGGTTTTGGGGGGTGATTTACCTGTATGTAAGTATTCATTTTGGGTCTGGACTTGCCCTTTAAAGTGTTTTTTCAAAAAACTTTATTACCTACCAATTTAACAATGACCTGATAAGCTGGCAAACAACTGTCCCAGACAAAACAAACACCCAACGAACAGAACAGCAGAAAGCAACCAAATTACCCAGATATATTTTTGCACAAAATATGTTTAACAATTATCAATCCTGTACTTATTTACTGTTCGTACACACGCACAATGTGCGGAAGAGCCACGATCCCTGACTGCTACCTGCGACAAATGGCCTTTTCAGCTGAGAATCGTCCATATGTATGCGCTCAGTCGGGGGTCATTTGTCGATCCGATGGCTCGGTACGCACATCGTGCAGGTGTACGAGCCTTAAGATAACTAATATTCTACAAATTCTACTAATAACATATATACTCGAGTATAAACTGAGATTTTCAGGCTAAAAAAATAGCCTGAAAATTGAGATTCGGTTTATATTTGAGGCTGGTGCCGAGTAGTGATGTCAGCCAGCAGAGGAATGCAGAGGAATGTTGAGTTCTATGCACCCACCAGACCTCCTCCTGCTTAAGCTTTAATCCTCGAACCCCACCCCTATGTGGCATGTGGACCGAGTCCAAAGTCTTTTCATTATGTCCCATTGCTTTATAATGTTTTGATACTGGGAACTTATACTTTTAAAGCAATGGGACATAATGCAACTGGTGTAACATGATGTAACTAAAGATGTGTTCTATTTACCGTATATAGAGTATAAACTGATGTACCTCATTTTACCTAAAATAATGAGTAAATGTGATTGACTCGAGTATAAAGAGGGTAGAAAATCTGACCAATACTGCCTTTTGATTCTGTATTGTTTTAAGGCTTTAGTTGCCCTTTAAATGTTCAGCAGAATTTCTATACAGTAGTCCCATACAGTAATAGCCAAATCCGGTATGCCTATTATTGTATGGGACTATTGTATGGGAATACTGCTTTTCATTTAAAGGGCAACTAAAACCTCAAAACAATACAGATTCAGAAGGCAATCTTTTTAACAGATACCATCCTTCTGATTCTGTATTGTTTTGAGGCATTAGTTGCCATTTAAATGGCCAGTAATCCCATATAGTAACCACATACAGTTGTAGTTTCCAAACATCTGCAGTGGCAAGGAATCGCCACTGCACTGCAAGGATTACTTTGTGACTAGTCGCTTCCAAGTCACTGTGTATAACCATGCATATGGCATACCTTTTGATTCAGTAAATTTGGGAGATTGATATTTGGTAACTTTTATTGCATTACGTGGGGTTTTGGCATGATTTCTACCGTTGAAAATTGTTATGTTAATTTTTTCAGAAAATCTACTAAAAGTGCAATATTTTACTAAGAACTGCGCCCACACCATTGATGGTATGAATAAGATTTACAGAGTGACATAGCTGAAGGTGTGTACATCCCAAAAAAATATATATTTTGTGGGGATATTTGAGTTACAGGGGTGTTTAGGGCTAGGCCACACTGCTGCGTTTTTTTTCGTTTGCGCTTGCGATTGAGTTTTTTTAAAAATCTTTGAAAACGCGGCAACGCAAAAAAATGCGTTTTTCAGTGCGTTGCGATTGCGTTTTGCATTTTTAATCGCAATCGCATGCGTTTTCCTATACTTATTGAAGAAATCGCAAGCGCAAACACAAAAAAAAAAATTGCACATGCAATCGCATGCTATTGCGTTTGCGTTGCAGTGTGACCTTGCCCTTAGTGTAAAAAAAACTGCAGACTGTTCAAATACAGAGCTGGCTTGTTTATTATTGTTACTAATATTTAACAACGATTCACTTAGGGTTAGCTAGTAGCCATGTCTCTGGCCACACACTTGAATGCAGCATAACGTTTTATTCAGGGGTTAGGCTTTCAAATTTGAGATGCGTTTGAACTTTCCTCTATTCCTTCTTTGCATTTGATTTTGTCTCCGATTTTACAGTTGAGGAAAAAATAAAAAAATGAGATAACTCACAATTGGACGAAGAGCTGTGCCCAGGTATCTGCATTGTGATCAAAACTTACCTCACTCATAAAAATCCTGGGGGTATGCAGTTTTTAAAAATATCTCACTTGTGGGCATATTTTGGTTAATTTGGTATATATTCTATGTTAACCATTAAAAGTTGTTATACATTTCAATTTGGTGTAATATTCTTGAAGATGCGGTTTTAGTTGGGGGGGGGGATCCTGTTGTTTTTTGGGGTTTTTTTTTAATATATATTTTACCCCCCAAAAATCCAGTAAAATCTCCAAAATATTCCTGATTTACTGTGGCGGGGGTTCCTACAGTATTAAAATTAGACTAAAATTAGTCTAAACCGATTGAGGCCAAAATTCTGAAAATTCTGCTGGCACTTAACGCAAAAAAATTTATGCTGGCAATGAAAGGATTAAACCCCCAACAAACGTAGATACAAGGAATGAGTGCACTCTTAAACTAACAAGGGTGCAGACACCTCAAGGTTCTTCCCTTGGGAACTAGAAACTCCAACGATAAAGTCCAAACGAGGGTAGCACTCCAAATAACAAATAATTCTTTATTAGTGACAACGCATCCTGCTCACAACGTTTTGGGGGGGTATCACCTGAAGAAGGGGGCAAATAACCCCCCGAAACATTGCGAGTAGGATGTGTGGTCATCAATAAAAAATTATTTGATATTTGGAGTGCAACCCTCGTTTGGACTTTATCGTTAAACCCTCAACACCAAAGTGTATTTATATTACTCCAACATGCAGTCATATTACCCCATCAACTTCCAGGTACATCAATATTACCCCAAACCTTACTACTCTCGATCATCCCCCAACCACTCAAGTGCAGCCATATTAACTCCTCCCTCAACTCCTAAGATGCATGCATATTACCTTTAACTCCCAGTTAAGCCTTATCCCTATTACAGCCATTTCCCTCTCTGCAACTCTTCCCATTTCAGTTACCCGCAACCCCCACCGTATTCCCTCCAAACCCACCATATCCCACCCACATAACCCCCACGGTAACTGTATTCCCTCCAAACCCACCCACATAGCCCCCACGGTAACCATAGTCCCTCCAAACCCACCCACATAACTCCCACCGTAACCACACTCCCTCCAAACCACCATATCCCACCACATAACCCCCACCGTAACCACACTTCCTCCAGACCCACCATATCCCACCCACATAACCCCCACCGTAACCACTCCCTCCAAACCCACCATATCCCACCCACATAACCACCCCCACCGTAACCACTCCCTCCAAACCCACCCATAACCACACTCCCTCCAAACCCACCATATCCCATCCACATAACCACACTCCCTCCAAACCCACCATATCCCACCCCCTAACCCCCACGGTAACTGTATTCCCTCCAAACCCACCCACATAACCCCCACGGTAACCATACCCCTCCAAACCCACCATTTCCCACCCACATAACCCCCACCGTAACCACACTCCTCCAAACCCACCATCATCCCACCCACATAACCCCAACCGTAACCCCTCCCTCCAAACCCACCATATCCCACCCCCATAACCCCCACCGTAACCACTCCCTCCAACCCACCCACATAACCCCCACGGTACCACCCCTCCTCCAAACCCACCCACATAACCACACTCCCTCTAAACCCACCATATCCCACCCACATAACCACACTCCCTCCAACACACCATATCCCACCCACATAACCACACTCCCTCCAAACCACCATATCCACCACATAACCACACCCTCCAAACCCACCATATCCCACCCACATAACCCCCACGGTAACTGTATTCCCTCCAAACCCACCCACAACCCCCACGGTAACCATACTCCTCCCTCCAAACCCACCATATCCCACCCACTAACCCCCACCGTAACCACTCCCTCCAAACACACCACATCCCACCCACATAACCCCCCCGAACCACACTCCCTCCAAACCCACCACATCCCAGCCACATAACCCCCACCGTAACCACACTCCCCTCCAAACCCACCATATCCCACCCACATAACCCCCACCGTAACCACTCCCTCCATATCCCACCCCATAACCCCCACCGTAACCACTCCCTCCAAACCCACCCACATAACCCCCACCGTAACCACTCACTCCCTCCAAACCCACCATATCCGCACCCCTACCCACCGTAACCACTCCCTCCAAACCCACCCACATAACCACACTCCCTCCAAACCCACCATATCCCACCCTCATAACCACACTCCCTCCAACCCCACCATATCCCACCCACATAACCACACTCCCTCCAAACACACCATATCCCATCCACATAACCACACTTCCTCCAAACCCACCATATCCCACCCACATAACCACACCCCCTCCAAACTCACCATATCCCACCCACATAACCACACTCCCTCTAAACCCACCATATCCCACCCACATCTCCATATCTATCTATCTATCTATCTATCTATCTATCTATCTATCTATCTATCTATCTCCATATCTATCTATCTATCATCTATTTATCATCTCCATGTCTGTCTATCTATCATCTCCATATCTATCATCTCCATATCTATCATCTCTCCATCTCAAATCTAACTATATCAAAAAGAGCTTTATTGGAAGGATCAATTTACATTTTGACATTGCCAAACCAAACAAAAAATAATAAAATAATAAAACATGTTAGTATTATAGGTTCACGGTAGGGGGACATGGGTATCAATAGATAATTAATATATGGACAGTACTATAAAGGGTATATTGGGTTTTAGTCTTTAAGTCGATTGGGGAAGGATAAAGGGATAATTGGGCAAGTAATCCTTGGACATTGAGTTCATTTATGCCCCTCTCAGTCTGTGACATGCCATTACATAGTGTGCCCCAATATTCACTGTGGCTTCATCCTCTCCCAGCAGGATATAGAGTTTTCTCTCTCCATCTAAGCAGTTGAAGTCTGGGATAAAGTCCGACAGCATCTTGAAATGGGGGTCCCGTATTGCTTTGTATTTGGGGCAGTGTAGAAGGAAGTGGGTTTCATCTTCTAAGGTTCCCTGGTCACAGTGCTGGCACAGTCTGTTCTCTCTTGGTTTATATGTCTGTCTGTGTCGGCCAGATTCTATTTCTAGGCTGTGTGCACTCAATCTGTAGAGACTCAGGACTTGTCTCTCTTTAGGGTTTGTGATATTCTCCAGGTAGGGGGCCAGTTTGTAGTCTCTGTCCAGTGCCTGGTATATAGTTAGTTCCTGGGACTTTTTTATTTCTTTCTTCCATTCATCCACGTAATCCAATTGGCTCTTGGTTATGGCGGCTGTGATTTGAGGTTTAGACAGGTTCTGTGAGTGTGGGTTTGATGTTAGTAGGGAGCTGATGAGTTGTTTCAGTGCACATGGCTTTTCCTGGTCTTTGTTGTGTATTGAGGCTTTATAATAGTAAGAGTTGGGGCTACTGTTCTGTAGGTGAGCCCAGAATGATAGGGCCCTTTTTTGCATCTCAAGCAGTAATGGGAATCTGCCAAGCTCAGCCCGACAAGCGCTGTTTGATGTACTGCGATGGACCTGGAGGAGGTGCTTACAGAATTCGAGATGGAGTATTTCTGGTGGGCCAGATATCCATTTTGATTGGTCTGAATAGGAGACAGGGCCCCATACTTCACTGCCATAGAGTAGGATTGGGGAAATGACACTGTCAAAGATTTTAAGCCAGACTTTTACCGGTGGTTTGAGGTGATACAGTTGTTTTCTTATTGCATAGAAGGTTCGGCTGGCTTTTGCTTTCAAAGTCTCTATAGCTGCCCTAAAGCTCCCAGAATGGTTGATCTCCAGGCTGAGATAAGTATATTTCTCTGTTCTGCTGAGTATCTCGTTATTCAAAGTGAATGAAGGGTCGTGTGTTGATTTTTTGTTTTTCTTCTGGAACATCATAATTTTCGTTTTATTTGGATGGCTAGACTGTCTTGTAGGCCACTCTCTGTTGGTGATAGCAGTAAGAGGTCATCTGCGTAGAGCAGGAACTTTACATTGGTGTCATGTAGAGTAAGTCCTGGTGCTGATGAGGTTTCTAGAACTGCTGCCAGTTGGTTGATGTAGATGTTAAAGAGAGTTGGACTCAGACTTCATCCTTGTCTGACTCCCCGACCTTGCAGGAAGTATGAAGTTCTTTTCCCATTCACTTTTACACTGCATTTATTACCAGTATAAAGGCTCTTGATGACATCATATGTTTTTCCACCTATTCCATTCTCCAGAAGCTTTAGGAATAGGCCTGGGTGCCACACTGCATCAAACGCCTTTTTAAAATCCACAAAGAAGGCAAATATTTTCCCATTCCTTGTCTATCTATCTATCTATCATCTCCATATCTATATATCATCTCCATATCTATCTATCTATCTATCTATCTATCTATCTATCTATCTATCTATCATCTGAGTCAGGAAGGAATTGTTTTTCCCTTTATACAGTAATTCTGGTGTTTTTTTTTGGGGGTGGGGGGGTTGCCTTCCTCTGGATCAACATGCAGGAAATGAGGGTATTGCTGAGTAGGTTGGACTGGAGGGACGTATATCTTTATTCAAACTCAATACTATACTAAACTGTACTGTACTATACTATTACTATATTATACTAGTTGGTTACCTTTCCTGTAAATGAAGCCTTCAGTGCAATTACTTCATACTGAGATCCTGTATGTGACATGACGTAATTAAATGTTTATAAACAAATCATGAGGCCTATTTCATAGTTTATCTCTGTGTCTACGTCTCTTACATCAGTTTTATGAGTCAAATTTAAAGGGATTGTTTCCTTTGTTTACAAAGCTGGATTGTTCATAGGGATTTGGTTACTTTGAAGACTATCTCTTTCTAGGGTTAATGCCATCCTTATGGGTTCTTATATTTTCTATGAATTTGTGGTGGGTGAAGTTAGGGCTGGTGAACAATATTTCAGCCTGATCGACCACTCGGATCAATATTAAGGATAAATCAGCTGATTGGTAAACCGCAGCCCATCCTGCATCCCTCAATGGATGATTTTGCCCCAACCAATCAAATGTTAGCTTTCAAATGTTACATAACATCTGATTGGTTGGGGCAAAATTAGCACCATTTTTAATGATAAGAACTTTTATTGAATCACATATACCCATGTGTACCTATGGTAAAAGTGTCATGGGTACAAAATAAATCATCAGAATATTGTAACATTTTACCCAGTGCAAAGTAAAGCTTTTCATTTAGCAAAGTTGTACAAAATAAACCAAATATAGACTTTCAATCTATAAATTAATACATGTAAGCAAAACTCTTATTCTCGAGCCAGTGCTCAGTCAGGACAAATGACTGTTAGTCGGGGCAATAGTGGGAGTGGCCGACAGTTCACGCGACCGATTGTGCGCTCCAATAGGAAACTGCACGATCGTCCGTGATTTACCGACCATTCTAATTGCCCGTTCATCCGATACAGACGAACTGGCGATCGAGCCAGCTGCCCCACACCATCAGATATTTTCGTCCAACCAACCAATACACAGCACTATTGGTCGGTTGGCTGGAAATATCTGATGGTGTGTACTCAGCCTTCCTCTGATGTGTTTGTGTTGCTGCATGACTTCAATCTAGTATTTGTTTTGCTCAAGCTCAGTCCCCCAGCCCCCTGCCAGACTATCTGACTCTCTGTGAGGGCAAGCGTGCTCAGTAATCCCTGCAAGGCAGCATTGGGAGAGGGAATTTCCCACCATGCAGTTCATATACCAACTGCCACCATTCCAGCTACAGCAAAACTATATATAACAGTACAGTTGATGATATTGAGACACTTGATTGACAACTGAAATGTAAGATGGTTCAGATTGCATTTCTTAAGAAATAGGGGACAGATCAACAAATAAATGGAACAGTGATAGTTGGGAAGAATTATAGTTTCCAGTAATGAGCAATTTAAAAAAACAAATTTCCCACTGTACATATCCTTTAATCTGCTACTCCGTGCACTTCATTACTTGACTATTCATTTTGCAATAATATAGATCACAAAATGTTGGGTACATGTAGTTGTCCTGACATCATGGGATGTGAGAAGGAACTTGTCACAAATCACTGCCCTTCACCCCAGTCCACCCCTTTCTGGGGTGTAACTACAAGGGGTGCAGACCCCCGGAAGTCAAGGGGGCCCTTTCTTATTACTTTTCCTATGACAGATATATACTCCTCCCAGAAAATGACTGTAGATAAAGCACGGATAGTTTTGTTGGGGGGGGGGGCAGTGATTCCTAGTTTGATTCTGGAGATCCTGGTGGTCTGCTGCTTATTATTTAGAGAGAGATCTAAATTAGCATTACAAAAAGAAATGATTTATTGTGTGTTCTTCCAGAGGAAATGATTATGTGTATAAAAATATACATGTAACCTGGAAATTCTACTTTGATGTACTGTAGTATAGATTAGACAGTGTGCAGAGATGTACACAATGGTTTTCTATAAAGAGTGCTTGAAGAGTAGACAAGCAGTCTACTATGGCTGGCCTGATGTGACTATATCCATGTAATTGTAGAGCGCTACAGAAGATGTTAGCACTATATACATCCACAATAATAATAATAATGGCTGCCACAGAATTCCTATATCATCAGAGAAGTATTTGAATATGGCCTACATTGACCATGTCATTTAATTAGTAGTAATGTTAGTTATGAGATCTCCACAATTCAAAAACAGTGAACTAAAATCTGAAAGCAAGTGATTGGCAGAGAAACAATGACACTATTGACTGTAGAAAACCAAACTGTGCGAGTTCTGGAATGTAGTGGGTATGTTTAGGGGAAGCACAGAAAGTAAATAATGATACTTTCAGTAGTATTGTGAGATAAATTATATATAGCCAATGCCATTACAGAAAGGAACTGGTAACAGTTATCTTCAACATTGTCATTTTATTGTCACTATTAAAACTGTTTTGATTTGTATATCTGACCTGAAGTGTGAATTCCCGGCAAATACACGTGATTTATTTTACTATTAGGATCTGAATGTAGCTCTCTATATGTAACTCTAAGGGCTAGGTCCCACTACTGCATGTCGGAGTGCAATTTGCGCTCTTTTCACGTTCCCAGTTCACATTGTTAGTGCAATGCCACCAGGTAGCTCCCACTGTATGCGCTGCGGTCCAGTCCGTTATTGGTTCGCATGCGTGCACGACTTTTCGTATCGCATGCGTGCCGATAGCATTATTTGGCCAGGAACACAGCGCACGTGGAGTATCACGCAAAAATCCTGCATGCGCTGCTGTGTGTGATAGTGGGACCTAGCCCTAACACTGGAATAATTATAACCATCTTCCTGTATTTGCTAAAACGGTGTCTTTCTAAGATCTTTGTTCTTGCTTCAGAGCAGGGGCGTATCTAGGGTCTAAGAAGATCAGGGGCACTTTTGGGCACTCCATGCACCGCACGCAGCGCGGCGCAAATTTTTTTAGGCCGCGTCCTTTCTCCGCCCCAATTAAGCCACACCCACTATGTACTTAATAGAGATGGCCAAAAAGACACAGACAGACAGATAGACAACCACAAACAGAGACACACAGCCCGATAGTGATAAACAGACAGAAAGACAGTGAAATAGACAGACAGAGATAGAGATCAGAGTTGGTCAGAGAGACACAAATTAATGACACAAGGCACAGTAAATTGGCAATTTCATTATATACTGGTAGCAATTTGGTCATTTTAAACTTACTGTTGTGTTCAGTTGTAGTCAGACGCTTGCCCACACCTTTGGACAGGGAGACCTTCTTGTACCTTCTACATGGACCTCTGCCCCTATCTATCTCTATCTGTCCCTCTCTCTCTCTGTATATCTATCTCTATCTGTCCCTCTCTCTCTCTGTATATCTATCTCTATCTTTCCCTCTCTCTATCTCTGTATATCTATCTCTATCTGTCCCTCTCTCTCTCTGTATATCTATCTGTCTATATATCTGCTTCTTGTCTATCTGCTTCTTGTCTATCTCTCTGTGTCTCTCTGTATATCTATCTAAATCTGCTTCTTGTCTATCTCTGTGTCTCTCTATCTATCTAACTCTGCTATCTATCTATCTATCTATCTATCTATCTAACTCTCTATATCTGTTGTATTCAATTAGATCAATTGGACTTGAAGTTTAGTTCTTGAAGACATTTCGCTAGTAATCCGACTGGCTTTCTCAATTTAGAATGACTTGTACAAGAATCTGTGGCAATTATGTACCCTGGAAAATCCCAATTAGCATATCACAGCCAAGTGTTAAGGGCGGGCTTGCATAGGGCTAAGAGGTGTTATAGGAACGCCCAGAGTAAGGTGTCAAAACAGCATTGTACATGGCAGAGAGTTGGTGTCATCAGAACCCTGCAACACAGAGCTGAGAACATCCCCACTAGCACAGAGGCGAAGGCTAAAGAAATATATCTGTCCCTGATATCTGTCGCGCGAGCATTTCGCATGACTTAATTGCGTCTGCTGTGCGACATGCCCAGAGGGCACTTCTTGAAGGTGAAGTCCGTTAAAACACTTGGGGCACTTTGCCAAATATCCGGGGCACATGCCCTGAATGTTTTAACGTAGATACGCCATTTCTTCTGAGGTATTTTTAAAGGGGGCAAGTAGCGCATAGAGGGTTTTCTTAGAGAAAACTTATTACAGGAGCATTTGTGTTTATTTGGGTGAATATGACACTGTAATATTAAAGGGTAACTGTGGTCTCCAATTCTTCCAAACTAGTAAGGATTATATAAAAAGCCTTCCATCTTACCTTCAAAATAAAACCTAAATCACGTCTCTAGATACAATTTGTGAGAAGTTATTACTGGAAAGGTTCAGCAATATTACTTCCTGCTTGAACACTTCCTGTTTTTAGCCATGTGATGAGCTTGTAGTCATGCGACCAGCCTGTCTGCATTAATAGGCTCCCCTTCTCAACTGTCAATTTTCCCCCCAGGTACTTCCTGATTTCCCCAGCATTAAATCTTCCCCGGGCAGAGGTGCTAGCAGAGGTCAGGTGATGTCACTCAACCTACTGGAAGCAGGAAGTTTGAACATTCACCTTCTAGGGTGAAGCCAGAGATGTGATTGTTGGCTCATTATAAAGAAAATACTGTAGGCTTTCATTTAACCCTAACTTGTTTGGAGACCACAGTTTCCCTTTAAGCTTACAGTAAAATATAACACATTTCTTTTAACAAAGGGGAATGGTGGTAAAAAAAGAACAGCAAAAAAACAAAGGTTTTTCAATTTGAAGTCCCTTGTCTTTCCTTTGATTGCTACAAATTAAAGGGAATAAAGATTTGAGTTTGTTTCCCAGACACAGGAACTGGACACTAGGGTTGGTACATTTCCCTTTAAGATCTGAACATGTATGGAATCTACATGCTACAGTGCTAATTGCCATTACATGAAATACCTACCGTGTAGCTACACTGAAATCAATGCAGGGTGCATAACCAGCTGTTTGGCGTGTAAATTTCATATGTGTTCATGTCTTAAAGGGAAAGTTGGAAACCTTACTGGACACCTTGCAGTTATTGAGTCGACCATGTCACTGATAGCTGAAGCTTGGCTAAAACTGGTCCATGTAGAGGGACAATGATCCCAAACACCAGGACGTCTATTACAGAATGGCTGAAAGAAAATCAAGGTGATGTAATGTCCTTCCCTCAACAAGATTGAAATGCCGTGTTTGAACAGAAAGAGTTGTGCTTCTGTCTGTCCACCTTATTAAATAGCTGGTGAGTTGCAAACTATCAATAGGAGACCAGAATCCAACAGTTAATATATTAAATCTCTGTCTGCTAAGTACGAATGGCTAAATTCACAGGGTTTATTTAGCCTAAAAATTATTATTTTTTATGCTGCAGCGCCATCTGGTGTCCAATAATACCATTTACTCTTGAAATGACTGGAAATGCATTTATTGGGGTATACTGAGAGCCACTATGGCTCCTTACCTTGTGCCCCCTGCGTCTGACATTACATTCCAATATCATCTTGTTGGAAGACCAGGTATTTGCTGGTGTTAGCAATATGCAGAGTATCTCCATATTCCTGTATTCATTTGTTTTCACGTTAATACTGCCAAGACACAGCAAAACCTGCTTTATTATGCAGCTTTATTTAGGTTTCATTTTCTAAATCTAGATCTTTGGTATAAAACCCATTTATTTATTTCTAGAACAGAAAGTGTTGTGGCATATCCCGGAATGCGAATATTTCTGCAATTTCCAAAGCTCATACGATTGTGCGTCCTTTTCTGTTTTGCTTACAAGCATTTTTTTGCGCAATCGCATGCATTTTCTCTTTGAAAATAGCAAAAAAAACATGCACAAATGTGAAACAACGTTTGGGGTACACTGGATCACCCAAAATACTTACAGAAAGTTGTGATTGCCATTCCACCCCAACACTGCCCCCTCCCTTAGGCTACGTTCACACTAGAAACGGAACAAGACCGACCACAATCGGCATTCCATTTTCTTTGTCCGTTTTGGTCCATTTTTAGCGTTCTGTTTTCGCTGTATTTAACACATCAATTTCTGGAGAGAAATGCATGCAGCACTGCTTTTTTTAACAGACCGGGTCAATATATTCTGTAAAAAAAATGGGCCGCGACTGCATAATATTAAAGGGTATGAAGATGGACTGCAATCTGTGAGAGACTGTGGTAGAGTTAAAGGGATTTTAGAAGATTCTGGCAGATTTAAAGCGATATCAAGGATATTGTGCCAGATTAAAAATAATGTTGTAGGCGTGGTCAGATTTTCTGCGATTGCACGCTACCACGCACACATCTCCCTTCCTCATCTGTCCCTCTTTTACATTTCCAAATGTTAGGAGGCAGGGCACACAGAGATTTTCCATTTTTCCCAGTATCACATTGTGGATACAGATCCTTATAAAATGGTACGTGGACTATCACTGTCCAAAATAAAGTGAGAACTGGTCTAAAGCCTTTTGTTTTCCATTTCATGTTCACTGTTTATTTACATCTAATCATCGTTATTAAAGGGCATCTATACTGAAAAAAAATTTGATTTGTTTTTGATTTGTTTTAAATTGATCATTAATGGAAACTTTAATTTTCTTCAAAACCACCACTGTGCCATTATTTTGTCGACCTATCCCCTATTTCTAGAGATATCCTATCTAAAACATCTTAAATTTCGTCTGTCAATCAACTGCCTTGCTGTCATAAACTATTCTTCTGTGAGCAGTTTTGCTGTAGCGGGAATGGTGACAGAGTTTTGACAGTTGGAATTCTGTATGCTGCGTGCTTTTTTGACAGTTGGTTTGTGGGGAAAATGTCAGGTCAGATGAAAGTGGAAGTGGTTAAAATAGGGAGGGGGGATACTGCTCCTGAGCAAAACATGTGCTGGATTGAAGGCACGCAGCAACACACACACCTCAGAGTAGGTGCTACTTACACATATTTATTTATAGAATAAGATGAGGGAAAGTAATTTTTTCAGTATAGTGTCCCTTTAAACCTCCCGGTGTTTCCGGTCAGTGTTTCCTGCAGATTCCAAGTTTAAGGAATTTGGTGGATTTTTGGTGAATACTGCATTACCCAGTGCTGATTGTGTAGGTCACTTTCTTAAGTTTTCAGGTTAAGTTTTCTTTTCTGTTTTACTTATAACATAAGATTTTCATATTGGGTTTGGCAGCTAAAAAGGGCTGAAGAATCAAATAGAAACACTGCAAACCTGGTGCAATCTGCTAGGTCAGAAGACTGGTACTGGTATTGCACATTTAATTAGGTTATAGGAGAACTAAACTCTCCAGACAAAATTGCCCCAGAGCACATTTACAAAGGTACAATAAGCTGTATCACACCTCTCCTTTTGTAATATAAAATTAACCTGTGGGTAAATGGGGTCAGCTCCAATAATCCTCCTTAGCTGGGTACACCCAGCTAAGTGTACGCAGTTAATTCACATTAAGCTGTAGCTTTGCTTCCTAGACGCTGACAGCCAATCATGTTACAGCTCGGAGATCTGTAGCTACTCCTCATAGTCTTCATTAAGTATGGTCGCTACTATTCAGCTATTCCTGGCAATTATTATATGGTACTATTAGTATGCACTTTCTATGAAGCAGAGGAATGTAAGCTCAGTTATTTTTGCAGGGATACCAATACGGAAGACCGTGATTACTCCTTGCTATTTTAGTTAGTCTTGCTATTTTATTTGTCTTCTATTCTATTTACTTTATTTCCTGTATCATTAAGATGTTCTTCCACCACATGGTACTTGAGTGTTCTGAATTTACTACGGTCAACATGTTTTCTACATTATTTCGCCAAACTTGGACTTCTACGTTTGGTACTTTGTACACTCACTAGTACTCTATGAACTCGAACTAAGTTGTTTTTGACTACCCACAAGTTTTTGGATTTTATACCCGTTTGGTCAACATGAATTTCATGGGCACAAAGTATACGTTATACACTTGAAGAGTAAAAAGACTTTGGAGGCAGGACTATTTGGATTTCACAACGGTGATTTGTTGATTCAATTGGGGTGGGATGGGCTTAGGTGGTTTGTTCCTTCTTGACTACCTATATTAGGCAGTCTGTGTTTTACATGTGGTGTGCTTGAGAAAGGACGTTGGTCCGAAACATGTAGCACACATGTTTTGTTAAAATAAAGATATCTTGCTTCACAGCTTGGAATCTGTGCCATCTGTATGCTGCACATATACCTCCATTTATTTGAACAGCTCGGAGATCAACCTTCCCTCTGAAACAGAATAGAAATTTCAGTGCAGTTTTTGTGTGAACATATTTGAATGGTCCTTAACAATTATAAATTCCTTTGCTTTTTAAACAAAAATGAAAAGTAGTCTTTGCAGTGTATTTCTTTATGAATGTAAGAAACAGAAACATTTCAGTTAAAATAAAATTAAGTCTAGGGAATAAAATTAAAAGTAAGCCTTGGAAATTGAACCTTCTGCCTCATGTATTGTGTCTTGCTAAAAGCAGAACTTTAACCCCTAACTCATTAAATCTGCAACTCTTCTACATGTGGAATCTTTATCTTTTACTTTTGGAAACAAAAAATAAAAGTCTTGGGATTTGAACCTGTGACTTTGTGGGCTGTCTGCTTCTTAAACAATTTTTTAGCAGATGAGCCACCTCAATTCACGCTGGCTGGTAAAAACTCTGCAGGGTAAAGGTTCGTACACACGCTCAATCGACGAACGGACGTTTCGGCCGAGAATCGTCTGTGTGTATGCGCTCGGTCTGGGGTCATTTGTTGATCCGCCTGGTAGATCGGCGAATGCATACACACGGACGATTTGTCGCGTGTAGCCCTCGGCCGTCAGGGGTCATTCCTTGCTCACAGATTGAGCGTGTGTAACGAACCTTAACAAGCAGATTTCAGGGACTTCCATATTGGTGTGAAGAGAATCTGTATAAAAATACACTGCATAGTGAACACTGGGGTCAGGGATTGTGGCTCTTTGGAGACTACATGGAAGCCTTCTTATAATGTATAGGTGTTCTAGGAAGAAATTCTTTCATATTAGGATTTTTCTAATTTAATTTATTTTTCTTTTAATGTTTGTATGTCTATAATACCAGCGATTGCAAGCAGTACTTTATACTTTGTTCCCAGCATGTAAAGGCCTGTACACACGTTATATAGTTATAAACCAAAATGGCCAACCATGACAATTTTGGCTATTGTAACCATTGTTATTTGATCTGTCATTCTGGAGGAACAATCGCATTTTCCCCTGTCCATAGAAAAGTACGTAAGGGACACGCAGCCTTTCTCTGTGGGGGTCAGGACCAAATTAAATTTCTCTCACGTGTAAATATAGCTTAGACAAGTGGATTATCACTAGATTCCAATGGTGTCATTACCCTTTAGTCCCAGTGATGTCATCAGCTTGATAAAGTCTAAGGCCTGAAGAACATGGATTGATTGTGGCCCAATCTTGACTCCAGTATAACATTTATTAGATTGATTTTTTTTTCTTTGTTGAAGCTTGCTACTGCAGATACTTAGAAACTACAACTCCCAAGAACCAAAGCGTGGTGGGAGTTGTAGTTTCCAAAACATCTAGCTTGCAGAGGAATTGGGGGTTACCGGTACTGGAGTTCGCAATTATTACATGGGAATACTGTATGGTATTACTGTATAAGATTCTGATGTCCATTTAAAGGGTAAATTATGCCTTATATTTGAATATATACGGTATACTACATTCACTGCAATACCAGAATCTAAATTCTTACTCACTTCTTCATAAGTCCCTTATAACAGTCCCTGTTATAAGGACTAGGACTCTCTATAGTGTATACAGAGTGAATATTCCTCATTTATACCCTTCATATTATTACAGTCCCTGTTATAAGGACTAGGACTCTCTTTAGTGTATACAGAATGAATATTCCTCATTTATACCCTTCATATTATTACAGTCCCTGTTATAAGGACTAGGACTCTCTATAGTGTGTACAGTAAATATTCCTCTTTTATACCCTTCATATTATTACAGTCCCTGCTATAAAAAATGGTTTAGCACATTAGCCTTTTCGGCATCCTCTATAACCATCTCAGTATTATAGTACGTGGTATTATAGTACATGGTATTATAGTACATGGTTTTATAGTAAATGGTATTCTAGTACGTGTCATTCTAGTACATGGCATTATAGTACATGGCATTGTTGGAAATGCAAACTTTTAAAGCTGGATTTTTGGATTGTACCTGTATCTGTGTGGGGGTGGGAGGTATTAGCATTTGCATTTACAACCATGAAACTAATTGTTTTGATGACATGACCCTTAGGCTGAGGCCACACAGCAACGCACAGGAATCGCGCACACAATCGCGAGCATTATCGCACGCGATTGTGTGCGCGATTCTTGTGCGTTTTGCTTTTTCACCATTTTGCGTTACCAAAACGCTAATGGACACACAATCACATGCGTATCGGAAAAATCGCGGGAATTTTCAACTTCCCGTGATTTCCATTTTAGCAAAAATCGCAGGCACAATCAACGCGTGCGCAAACGCGCGAAAAACACGCTAGTTTGGCCTAGCCCTTAAACCTCGAAATATCCATATTAGAAGATTGTACCGTTTATGGGAAAAAAAATATCCTGATATTTGCCGATAATGCAGTAACGCTTCCACCGATTCCTTAGCTAGCTAAAATAGAAAGAACAGTAATTTAGCTTTTCAAGCCAAATTAAAAAAAAAAAAAAATATATATATATAAGCTGAAAATAAGCACCATCTATTGCAAAGTCTGCACATTTCCCTAAATGTACAGAAAAACACATCTTTGTGTCATTCCTTATGTTTCAGGTTTCATGTATCAGAGTCAGGTATCATTCATCAGTTATCAGAGTCAGGTATCATTCATCATGTATCATTCATCGGGTATCATTCATCAGTTATCAGAGTCAGGTATCATTAATCATGTATCAGAGTCAGGTATCATTCATCAGTTATCAGAGTCAGGTATCATTCATGAGTTATCAGAGTCAGGTATCATTCATCATGTATCAGAGTCAGGTATCATTCATCATGTATCAGAGTCAGGTATCATTCATCAGTTATCAGAGTCAGGTATCATTCATCATGTATCAGAGTCATGTATCGTTCATCAGGTACCAAAGTCAGGCATCAGAGTCAGGCATCATTCATCAGGTATCAGAGTCACACATAATTCAGTTGAGTCCAGCCTGGCCCAAATTGGTTTTGGGCATGGAAGTTGGCACCAAAGTCTGCAAAATAGCCATTCTAGCCATTTGAATAAGAAACTGGTGTATTGAATTAGGTAAACCAGTTTGGGCCACTGAATAAACACTGCAGACACACACGTACATACCCCTGGCACATAATTCAGTTGAGTCCAGCCTGGCCCAAAGCGGTTTACCTATTGCAATTCACCAGTTTCTTATTCAAGTGTACAAAAATGGCTATTTTGCAGACTTTGGTGCCAACTTGCATGCCCAAAACCAATTTGGGCCAGGCTGGACTCAATTGAATTATTTGCCAGGGGTATGTACGTGTGTGTCTGCGGTGATTTTTCAGTGGCCCAAAGCAGTTTACCTATTGCAATACACCAGTTTCTTATTCAAGTGTACAAAAATGGCTATTTTGCAGACTTTGGTGCCAACTTCCATGCCCAAAACCAATTTGGGCCAGGCTGGACTCAACTGAATTATGTGCCAGGCATATGTACGTGTCTGTCTGTCATGTTTTTTTAGTGGCCCAAAGCGGTTTACCTATTGCAATACACCAGTTTCTTATTCAAATGGCTAAAATGGCTGTTTTGCAGACTTTGGTGCCAACTTGCATGCCCAAAACCAATTTGGGCCAGGCTGGAACATATGAGGAAGGACGCTACTCATGAGGATGAAATGTACAAATCCATTTATTTCTTACATATATTTCCAGGAGACAACAGGTGCAACATCACAGGGCATAGAGTGACCCCAGGCCCACCCACCTGACGCGTTTCGTGGGTTGAACCCACTTCCTCATAGGCTGGGTGGTCCCTCCCAAAAAGGATATATATATATATACACACACCCACCCCAGCCCATCCCACCTGCAAACCCAATCAGAGGTAATCACACCTGAGTATATGGTGCGACCATAGAGGGAAAGGCATAGGGTGAAATAGTAAAGAGAATCAAATGAACTAATCATACAAAAAATGATAAACTAAGCCAAAAAATATACATAAAAACACCCCAGTGCAAATCATGTATATAAAGTATATACATAAATATATAAAAGCAAAACAAAAAAGAACAAAAATGTCTGCTCAAAGCAACATAGTCCCAAATATATAAGATGTTAAAATGAGACATTAAATTAGCTACAAATATGATGTCGATTAAGCATGGTAATATATTGTATACACATATGTCTAGTAATAAAGTAATAAAGGAGTAAATACAGATGAAAATCCTATCTAAAATGCTAAGTGTAGCCTGGGCCATCTTAATAAATTATTATAAAATATATAAATATATAAATACCAGCTAAAAGATGTTATATATAACATGTTAGATGTTATATCTGTGCTAGGAGATCTATAGTTAGATTTAGAATGGTACAAACTAAGACCCGGCTATTATCCATCACGAGTGGGCAAACCAGAATGAACTTAAAAGAAACATCGCATCAGCAGGTAAATGTGTAAATCAATATATGGAGCAATATATATCTCGGTATAACTCCATTACGATATCTATAAACAGGAAACCATACATAGGAATAAACAGGGAACCATACATAAATATACAAATATAGAGTGACCCCATAATGGGCTAGATTCTTAGCAAAATATCAATGCACGGAGCACAATAAAATCAGTATCTACTGATCAGATATCAAGGAAACAATTCAATTCCCAATCTCTATTGAGTCCCCCTGGGGTGACAGTTTTCAGTTTAAATATCCAAAAGGCCTCCAACCTTAATAAATTCTTATGTCTATCTCCTTTTCTCAATTTGTTGGGGGCTTTATCTATAATGGTAAATACAAAACTGAACTCTCCATTATGTGTGTCCAGTGCATGTCTGGATATGGCTGAAGTGTCATCTGTCCTATTTAGGGCATAAATATGTGGGGGCCTTGGGCCAGGCTGGACTCAACTGAATTATGTGCCAGGGGTATGTACAAGTCTATCTGCAGTGTTTTTTCAGTGGCCCAAAGTGGTTTACCTATTGCAATACACCAGTTTCTTATTCAAATGTGCAAAAATGGCTGTTTTGCAGACTTTGGTGCCAACTTGAATGCCCAAAACCAATTTGGGCCAGGCTGGACTCAACTGAATTAAGTGCCAGGGGTATGTACGTGTGTGTCTGCGGTGATTTTTCAGTGGCCCAAAGCAGTTTACCTATTGCAATACACCAGTTTCTTATTCAAATGGCTGTTTTGCAGACTTTGGTGGCAACTTGCATGCCCAAAACCAATTTGGGCCAGGCTGGACTCAACTGAATTATGTGCCAGGGGTATGTACGTGTGTGTCTGCGGTGATCTTTCAGTGGCCCAAAGCAGTTTACCTATTGCAATACACCAGTTTCTTATTCAAATGGCTAAAATGTCTGTTTTGCAGACTTTGGTGGCAACTTGCATGCCCAAAACCAATTTGGGCCAGGCTGGACTCAACTGAAATTATGTGCCAGGGGTATGTATGTGTCTGTTTGCTGTGATTTTTCAGTGGCCCAAAGCGGTTTACCCATTGCAATACACCAGTTTCTTATTCAAATCCGAATAAGAAACCAACTTCAGTCTGTGAATAAGAAACTAACTGAAAAAGAAACAAACTTTGAGTAAGAAACCAACTTCAGCTTCGTCAGTGTGTGTATGTTTAGCTCAGCAGTTTCATGTCACTTAATTGCAATGTAGTGTGAACTAGTAGTGTGCATGTGTTTTAAAGGGGAACTCAGCCTAAAAGACAGTTCATGTCCCTCTAAAGCAGTTTCTCAACTTTTTTTTATCAGTGAGGAACCCTTGAAAGTAATTTTCGTGTCTCTGGGAATCCTTAGATAAAATAATGATTACAGATTATTCTTTTTCTTTCTTGGTCATCAAATTATCAAAATACAAAATGTACACAAATGTTTAGCATTGAAGCCAGAGGAGAGTGGGGCCTAAAGGTTTGTACACACATCAGGTTCTTCAGGGAATAGGACCCAAGGAAAGATCGATGAACATTGTCTGCTGTATTGGAGGGCTAACCTATCAGTGTCTGGTGTATTGGAGGGCTAACCTATCAGTGTCCGGTGTATTGGAGGGCTAACCTATCAGTGTCCGGTGTATTGCAATGAGGGCTAACCTATCAGTGTCCGCTGAATTGGAGGGCTAACCTATCAGTGTCGGCTGTATTGGAGGGCTAACCTATCAGTGTCAGCTGTATTGGAGGGCTAACCTATCAGTGTCGGCTGTATTGGAAGGCTAACCTATCAGTGTCGGCTGTATTCGAGGGCTAACCTATCAGTGTCAGCTGTATTGGAAGGCTAACCTATCAGTGTCCGCTGTATTGGAGGGCTAACCTATCAGTGTCCGCTGTATTGGAGGGCTAACCTATCAATGTCCGCTGAATTTGAGGGCTAACCTATCAGTGTCCGCTGAATTGAAGGGCTAACCTATCAGTGTCCGCTGAATTGGAGGGCTAACCTATCAGTGTCCGCTGAATTGGAGGGCTAACCTGTCAGTGTCCGATGAATTGGAGGGCTAAAGCTTCGTACACACGTTGGATAACTGTGGTACGATGCAGCCGACGAATGAGCAATCGCACAATATTCGTACGAAAATATAGCACCAACGACTGTCGACTATTGTAGGCTTTTTCTGACGATCAGCCTGACAGATTTGTTCTGCCGATTATCGTATATTTGTACATGGTCGGCAGATTATCGTTAATGTTCTACGATAAAATATATAAAAGGCGCACGCGCTGCATTCGAAATTGTGCAAAGATACGAACGTTACGTTATGTACAAATGTCTATATCTAACGACTATCGTGGTGGCTATTGTTGCTATGTGTACAGATGTCGTTTCAATTAGGAGGATTAACAATAATGTCGTAAAACGTTCGTTGGCTGCATTGTACGAAAATTATCCAACGTGTGTACGAGGCTTAACTTATCGGTGTGTGCTGAATTGGAGGGCTAACCTATCAGTGTCCGCTGAATTGGAGGGCTAACCTATCTGTGTCTTCTGAATTGGAGGGCTAACCTATCGGTGTCTTCTGAATTGGAGGACTAACCTATCGGTGTCTGCTGAATTGGAGGGCTAACCTATCGGTGTCTGCTGAATTGGAGGGCTAACCTATCGGTGTCTGCTGAATTGGAGGGTTAACCTATCGGTGTCTGCTGAATTGGAGGGCTGAACTAACAATGTCTGCTGAATTGGAGGGCTTACATAACAGCGGCTGTTACTCTTAGGGACACCATCGGGGGGGGGGTCTGGACACCATACTACAGACTTGGCAGGGGCCCGGGACAGTGGGGGAAAGGATGTAGTAAAAAAAAAATCCAAATGTGATGACACCACAGCACTCGGCCGCACAGTGTTATTACTGCCTATGTGTGCAGTACACAGCTCCCATTAGACAAGGTGAGGTTTTTGTCTCAAGCGGCCAAGGCTGCAATCAGGGCTTTATTTCTTAAAGCACATACAGGAAATCAGCAGGGACACGCAAAGCATTATGGAAGCTGTGCTCCACCCACTTTATTGAGCTGCTTGCTTTAGTAAGAGTGGGTGTATGTGTGTGTTCAACTATATGTATAATTGTGTGTGTTCAATTGTTTGTCTACTGTCTGCTTAAGTGTCTCTGTGTTAGTTAGTGTCTGTTAGTGTGCGCACTTTACTGTCTGCTTAAGGGCTTGGCCACACTGCTGCGCTTTTTTGCGTTTGCGCTTTTTTCATATAATGGAAAACGCAGCAACGCAACGAAAACACGCATTTGTGTTCCGCATTTTTGTGATTGCATTCCTCATTTGTGACAACGCATAGTGGGGCCGTGCCCTAAGTGTCTGCGTTAGTGTTTGTCTGTACACAATATATAGAAAATTGGGCTGTTGTACATCCATATTAAAGAGACCAAAAATATAATACATAGAAAAAATAAAATTCTAGTGTACAAACAATTCTAATTGCATATTGGCAACCTCCATAAGGTTGCTGCTACAAACAGCCTGCTAAACCCTGGATAAATAAAAGCAATTAGTTAAATAAGTTGGCCAAATTATTTTAAGCCCCGTCACCACGTCAAGGTTGCTTTCTTTAACTGGGTCCTAACCTAACAAAATTTGACAAACATACCCAGATTCAAGGGGAATATACAGTATACAGGTTTTTTAAAGTGAGAAACTACGACTATGCAGAGGACATGGCTTTAAATTAGTCAACAGTTTACAGCCTGACATGTTTTTTTTTTTTTTTTTAATTTCTAATAAATGAATATTGGTAATTTTTTTGTGTTTATTGCACATCAATATATATATAAAATCCCTAATTTTATGTAATAACGTGTGTGTGTCAGTGCGATTACCCTGGCCACTAGGTGTCCACCCCACTCCTCCCTCACAATATCATTTGCCCTTTTGTTCCTATGTGCCCCCTATACAGTGCCACTTATCCGTTCCATGTTCCACATTTCCAGGACTTTTACCGCCTGTCTGTGTAACTGTGGCGCAAAAAAAAACGGGAGCCATTTCCCCTCTGCTGGTTTACGTGCATGCACATAGGAATCACAGGTCCTCCACCACTTCTCCGGCCAAACCCTCTGCTTCCCCTACGGCCTTTGCGCGGAAACAACAAAAGCGTTGCCAGAGGATTGCTAAAGACGCCAGTTGTGTGTAGACGGTGGAGTGGAAATTACTACTTTGAAACTGAATGAGTGCCTGCCTGCACAGCATTGCAGTGGAAGATTTAAGGTGTGCACAATCCTTTCCATTCTTTAACATCCTATATTATAAAATGCCAAGTGCTGCGTCCATGAGATGTGTGTTTCTGGGTCTGAGGTGGGCTCTTGGATTTGGGACCGAGGGGGGGGGGGGGCTTCTAGCACCCATTGTTGTAACAGGCTTAATGTCTAGTGTAATAATAATAGATACTAAACAATAACAACACATTAAAAACTGAAACAAAACAATGAAAATACATTTAATTTTTTGTTGAAAACAAACAATACTTCTAACAACTGGAATTTTAATGGGAGAAGCAGCGGAATGGTTTTGTAGAAAAAAAATTACCCATCTACAGAGCTTAGTGACTTTTATAAAATGTTATATATCACATTTGTTCACATAACCTTCCACCACTTTCTGTGACTCTTAAAACAATTGATTAAATAGATTACTTTTTCTAAAATTTAGTACAGGTGTGTATTTTTTTACAGCCAATGAACAGTTGTTTTGATCGGTAATTGCATGTGTTTAGCTGCTTGGTCAGGCGTTGCTTGTTGATGCTATGTAGAAGTAAAAGTTTCAGATAAAAACTTACAAGTACCAGCTATTGCCCTGTCCATTGCACTCAGACCAAAGAGACCATTTGTGCCCAAAATACTTTTACTGAGTATGCAGAATCTCTTCACATTTGGATGGAATGGCGCATAGCAAATGCAGGGTAGGAGCTAGTACTGACAGGGGAGTATTTTTTCCAAAACTTTACAAAATGTTTCCCTTCTCCTCTCTTCCCCTCCACACAAGAATCAATAATTTTCAAAAACATAACAGCTTGATTTTG
The DNA here is from genome assembly GCA_019447015.1 of Hymenochirus boettgeri. Taxonomy (NCBI): domain Eukaryota; kingdom Metazoa; phylum Chordata; class Amphibia; order Anura; family Pipidae; genus Hymenochirus; species Hymenochirus boettgeri. The sequence continues at coordinate 202,360,235 of CM033470.1, read as the reverse complement.
AGATGGTAGCATCTGTGGAATATGCAGCTGGGTTTACCGAGAGTCACAATCGCTGGCCTCTTGGCAATTTAATATAGCAGTTGCAGCTATTATATATATATATTGTAAAGGGGACTAGCCCCAAAGGTACAGTTTCTTGGGGGTTGGGCAGTTTGCAGGAACCAGATTGATGTCAGAAAAAAAAAAAAAGTTCACGACCAGCAGATCCAGGTTTAAGTTGACCGCAATCAACTTGATTTCACAAGCTCCCTATAGAGGAGTCTAGCGCGGCCGATTGAAACACACAGTCCAGAGCGTTCGCCCTATGATATTCATAGGGAGAATGCTCGGGACTGTGTGTATGCAGATCTTTGAAAGATGGCAGACAGGATCTTGCAGATCCTGTCTGTCATCTTTCAGAAATCTGCACTGTGTGTACCTAGCTTTAGCCACTATCCAATCACACCCTTAACACTTGGCTGTGATATGCTAATTGGGATTTTCCAGGGTACGTAATTGCCACAGATTCTTGTACAAGTCATTCTGAATTGAGAAAGCCAGTCGGATGACTAGCGAAACGTCTTCAAGAACTAAACTTCAAGTCCAGTTGATCTAATTGAATACAACAGATATACCTGGATAGCCTGGTGAATGGAAGCTCACTTCCATTCGCTCCAGGGCCCCTTTTACCAGCTTTTCAAAAAGCCAAATGCAGTGAAAGAACACCCTTTCACTGCTGAACTGCTTGCCCTGGAGCTTAATACATATAGGAGAGAAATCTGGGGAAAAGATAAACACCTTCCACCACTATACCAGCATTTTTCTCACAATATATATATAGTAAATTGCAAAATTACATTTTCATTTGCTCGACTCTTAACGGCTATTTGCTGGTGTTAGAAGTGGCACAAAAAAGTGGTGCAACCTCTATATTAAATAGGTTGCCTAGTCAAACAAGGATTTAAAGTTGCACTAACTGATATTGAATTGGTTAGCGCCTCTTTTCCTCCAAATTCAAACGCAGCACCTCTGCCTAAATGAGCAGCATTGGTCTTACAACAATCACTACATAGTTGAGTGATAAGAAATGTTTCTCCATTTCTTGCAGTCGCTGTTTATCACTTTAGTGTACCGGGCAGGATGTGCATGTTTCATTAAAAATTACTATTCCATGTTTAGAAAGTGTGAATCTGTCACAATCGGTCCCTACCTGCCTATGGTCCCTCGACGGCCAGACTTCCAGTGGGCATGCGCTCGGGTGTTCATGTGCACGCCAGGATCGGTGCTGGATGTTTGTTCCCACAAAGGCTTTCTAGTCTTCCCTGTATCTCTATCCTGTTCCCGTACATTGTTCCTGTGCCTTATTCCTGTGCCTCGTTTTGGTGCCTCCTTTATTGTGTCTCCATATCTGTGCTTTGACTTGTCACTTGCTAGTACTGGGGGCTGCAACCTGGTATAACTCAGAAGTGCAACATCCCCACTATCAGGGGCTCTGGTGAAAATCTGGTCACACACCCTGCTCCCCAGTGCCTGTGGGTACATACTGGTCTCTGCCACGGAATCAGCTATACCCTGACATAACATCCAGCCATGGACCATTGGTCCAACAGCTAACGGGACACTCTGAGGCGGTTCAAACACTTCATATGGGCCTACAGCAGCTCCAAGGCCGTATGGACGCGGTCCAGACAAGCTGACCTCCACTTCCTCCTGATCAGCCATCCAGCAGTACCTCTCTATCCCCACCTATCTCACAACCTGAACCTCATTTTTCTCTGCCAGAACGGTTTAGTGGCACTTGGCAAGCTTCTGGACCTTCCACCATAGCTGACAAATATTTTTTGAACTTCAGACTCGGGGGTAACCTAACAAGCATGTTAGAGTTATGCTAGTCTTCTCTCTTCTCCAAGGAGCACCTCAATCCTGGGCTCATCATTTGTTAGAGCAGATTTCTTGATTCTTTTTTTGCAGGTGTTGGCCATCCTGTATGACTATTCAACCAGGGCCCATTCTGCTGAATCGGCCATCTATGGTCTCCAACAAGGGAATAGACCAGCAGAGGATTATGTCAGCGAGTTTTGAGCTCTAGCCCCAGACACCTGCTCGAATGATGCCAACCTTAAACACCAATTTAGATTGGTGCTCTTCGACACGCTAAAGGACGAGATTGCCTGTGTTGGGGTTCCATCCTCCTTGGAAGAACTAGTACAGCTGACGGTGCAGATTGACCGCCATCTCTGGGAACGCCAACTTTAACAGCACGCTTCCATATCCCCATGGCCCTCATCTCTAGTGCCTTACTCGCATCCTACAGTGGGTCCAGTCGATTCCTTATACAGTACCGATGCAGCTGAACCCATGCAGATTGGGGCAATTCGCTCTTCTCTCTCCCTGGAAGAAAAGTTTGGATTGTGCCTTTACTGTGGGGAAGCCGTTCATCTTCTAAGATCTTGTCCTATTCATCCCTAGGTTAAGCTGTGTGCTTTTAAAGAGGCTGGAGTAATTTCTTCTCCAAAGTCCTCACTTCTCCATACCTATTGTTTTACAGTTCCTCGTAAGACAAGGTAAAGTTAATGCAATCCTGGACTCTGGGGTTTGTGAGAATTTCATTGATGCCAGTTTTATCAAAGAACTGTCCATTCTGTCACAAGAAATACTTTCTCCACTTCACTCCACTTGCCGTTTGGCAAATCTCCTATTGCTTCAGGCAACAAACAGTTATGATTAACAATAACCATCATGAACAAATAAAATTTAATGTGTTACCATCACCCTTCTTCTCAGTCATTTTGTGGTTACAGTGGCTTATACTACATTCTACAGTAATCACCTAATCTACCGGAACCTTATCCTTTCATTCTATCTATTGCACCAAGAATTGTCTCAGACCAGTCGATAGTCTATACCCTTTCCCTATATCAGTTTCGCCAATGTGTTTGACAAGAAAGGAGCCGACTCACTGCCCCATGATTGCCCAATTGACTTACTCCCTGTCCTAATCAGAAGGAGGAGTTTTCTTTGTCGAAAAGAAGGATGGAGGTCTTAAACCATGGTAATTAAAGAAAATGACCATTAAGAACCGCTATCCGCTACCACTTATTCCTGAATTCTTCCAGCGTCTTTGTTCAGCTAAGATATTCTCAAAACTTGACCTCAGGGGAGCCAACAACCTTATTTGAATCAGACAAGGGGACGAATGGAAGGCTGCCTTTCATTTCTATTATGGGCACTTCGAGTACCTAGTCATGCCCTTCAGATTGTGTAATGTGCAATCAACCTTCCAGCACTTCGCCAATGACATTTTCCGAGACTTCCTTAAAGACTTCGTAATTGTATATCTTGATGACATCTTAATCTTATACTCTGATCCTACTATTCATCATCTCTAAAGTTCTTTGTCTTCGTGAGCACCAACTGTATGCCAAGCTTGAAAAATGCATATTTTAAGTAACGGCTGTTCAGTTTCTTGGTCTGGTTATTTCCCTGGAGGGAATCTCAATGGATACCGCTAAGGTATCAGCTATCTTAGATTGGCAAGCCCCTTCCTGTAGAAAAAAGGTAAAATTTTTCCTGGGGTTTACCAACTTTTACCGAAAATTTATTAAGAACTTTTCCAAAATTGTTCTTCCTATCATAAATCTTACCAAGAAAACAATTAAATTCAATGGACTCCGGAAGCCCAAGATGCCTTTCTTTCTCTTAAACAAAAAAAAACACTGCAGCATCCATCCTAATCCAACCTGATCTGACTAAACCATATATCTTGGAAGTCGATGCCTCAAATGTTGCAGTGGGAGCCATTCTCTCCTAGAGGTCTGGAGATAAGGATCTGCTTCCTCCAGTCGCTTTCTTCCCCTGGAAATTGTCACCTATGGAGAGTAATTATGATGTCACTGATAAAGACTTATTCTCCATTAAAGCTGTATTAGAAGTGTGGTGTTACCTTCTGGAGGGGGCAATTCACCCAATTTTGGTCTATAATAACCATAAAACTTTAGAGCATCTCAGAACAGCTCAATGATTAAAACCCAGAAAAGCTAGATGGGCACTGTTCTTTGCCCGTTTTCATTTTCATATAATATTCAACCTTGGTTCAAAGAATAGTAAGCCTGATGCTCAGATGAGGGAAAGTCATTTTTTCAGTATAGTGTCCCTTTAAACCTCCCGGTGTTTCCGGTCAGTGTTTCCTGCAGATTCCAAGTTTAAGGAATTTGGTGGATTTTTGGTGAATACGGCATTACCCAGTGCTGATTGTGTAGGTCACTTTCTTAAGTTTTCAGGTTAAGTTTTCTTTTCTGTTTTACTTATAACATAATATTTTCATATTGGGTTTGGCAGCTAAAAAGGGCTGATTGGAGAATCAAATAGAAACACTGCAAACCTGGTGCAATCTGCTAGGTCAGAAGACTGGTACTGGTATTGCACATTTAATTAGGTTATAGGAGAACTAAACTCTCCAGACAACATTGCCCCAGAGCACATTTACAAAGGTACAATAAGCTGTATCACACCTCTCCTTTTGTAATATAAAATTAACCTGTGGGTAAATGGGATCAGCTCCTATAATCCTCCTTAGCTGGGTACACCCAGCTAAGTGTACGCAGTAGAATTCACATTAAGCTGTAGCTTTGCTTCCTAGACGCTGACAGCCAATCATGTTACAGCTCAGAGATCTGTAGCTACTCCTCATAGTCTTCATTAAGTATGGTCGCTACTATTCAGCTATTCCTGGCAATTATTATATGGTACTATTAGTATGTACTTTCTATGAAGCAGAGGAATGTAAGCTCGGTTATCTCTTTTTTAGGTATTTTTGCAGGGATACCAATACGGAAGACCGTGATTACTCCTTGCTATTTTAGTTAGTCTTGCTATTTTATTTGTCTTCATTCTTATTTACTTTATTTCCTGTATCATTAAGATGTTCTTCCACCACGTGGTACTTGAGTGTTCTGAATTTACTATGGTCAACTTATTTTCTACATTATTTCGCCAAACTTGGACTTCTACTTTTGGTACTTTGTACACTCACTAGTACTCTATGAACTCGAACTAAGTTGTTTTTGACTACACACAAGTTTTTGGATTTTATACCCGTTTGGTCAACATGAATTTCATGGGCACAAAGGATACGTTATACACTTGAAGAGTAAAAAGACTTTGGAGGCGGGACTATTTGGATTTCACAACGGTGATTTGTTGATTCAATTGGGGGTGGGATGGGCTTAGGTGGTTTGTTCCTTCTTGACTACCTATATTAGGAAGTCTGTGTTTTACATGTGGTGTGCTTGAGAAAGGACGTTGGTCCGAAACATGTAGCACACATGTTTTGTTAAAATAAAGCTATCTTGCTTCACAGCTTGGAATCTGTGCCATCTGTATGCTGCACATATACCTCCATTTATTTGAACAGCTCGGAGATCAACCTTCCCTCTGAAACAGAATAGAAATTTCAGTGCAGTTTTTGTGTGAACATATTTGAATGGTCCTTAACAATGATAAATTCCTTTGCTTTTTAAACCTTTGCGTGTAGCCCTCGCCGTCAGGGGTCATTCCTTGCTCACAGATTGAGCGTGTGTAACGAACCTTAACAAGCAGATTTCAGGGACTTCCATATTGGTGTGAAGAGAATCTGTATAAAAATACACTGCATAGAGACAGTGAACACTGGGGTCAGGGATTGTGGCTCTTTGGAGACTACATGGAAGCCTTCTTATAATGTATAGGTGTTCTAGGAAGAAATTCTTTCATATTAGGATTTTTCTAATTTAATTTATTTTTTTTAATGTTTGTATGTCTATAATACCAGCGATTGCAAGCAGTACTTTATACTTTGTTCCCAGCATGTAAAGGCCTGTACACACGTTATATAGTTATAAACCAAAATGGCCAACCATGACAATTTTGGCTATTGTAACCATTGTTATTTGATCTGTCATTCTGGAGGAACAATCGCATTTTCCCCTGTCCATAGAAAAGTACGTAAGGGACACGCAGCCTTTCTCTGTGGGGGTCAGGACCAAATTAAATTTCTCTCACTGTAAATATAGCTTAGACAAGTGGATTATCACTAGATTCCAATGGTGTCATTACCCTTTAGTCCAGTGATGTCATCAGCTTGATAAAGTCTAAGGCTGAAGAACATGGATTGATTGTGGCCCAATCTTGACTCCGATATAACATTTATTAGATTGATTTTTTTTTCTTTGTTGAAGCTTGCTACTGCAGATACTTAGAAACTACAACTCCCAAGAACCAAGCGTGGTGGGAGTTGTAGTTTCCAAAACATCTAGCTTGCAGAGGAATTGGGGGTTACCGGTACTGGAGTTCGCAATTATTACATGGGAATACTGTATGGTATTACTGTATAAGATTCTGATGTCCATTTAAAGGGTAAATATGCCTTATATTTGAATATATACGGATACTACATTCACTGCAATACCAGAATATCTAAATTCTTACTCACTTCTTCATAAGTCCCTTATAACAGTCCCTGTTATAAGGACTAGGACTCTCATAGTGTATACAGAGTGAATATTCCTCATTTATACCCTTCATATTATTACAGTCCTGTTATAAGGACTAGGACTCTCTTTAGTGTATACAGAATGAATATTCCTCATTTATACCCTTCATATTATTACAGTCCTGTTATAAGGACTAGGACTCCATAGTGTGTACAGTGAATATTCCTCTTTTATACCCTTCATATTATTACAGTCCCTGCTATAAAAAATGGTTTAGCACATTAGCCTTTTCGGCATCCTCTATAACCATCTCAGTATTATAGTACGTGGTATTATAGTACATGGTATTATAGTATATGGTTTTATAGTAAATGGTATTCTAGTACGTGTCATTCTAGTACATGGCATTATAGTACATGGCATTGTGGTACATGGCATTATAGTAAATGGTATTATAGTGCGCAGTATTATAGTACATGGCATTATAGTACATGGTATTATAGTATGTGGCATTACAGTGCACGATATTATAGTACACAGTATTATAGTATGTGCTATTATATAGCATGCACGACAATGCGCGCTATAGTAAACCCTAAAGCAGTCAGGAATTTTCAATAGAGCTGGCGGTGGATCGTGCGCAAGGTAAAGATACTCACCTTCGTTCCTGGATCCTGGTTGATTGATTAAAAAAACGGAAGGTAAGACATAGATCCTTTACCTCTAGGTCTTAAATCAATGCATTAAAGGAATAGATCAGTTTTGCAGTGAACTATTCCTTTAATCCTTCTTGAGCTTTTGAACAAGTTCTGTAAATCTATTCAATCCCCAATGAATACCACCCAGATATATCATCTAATTTCTATTTAAAACATAGAATAATAAATAGATTAAGTGTAATGAAGCTACCCTTGACTAATTTGTTATGCCCCAAATGCATTAACAACGTTTACTGATTATTTACTTTCCTTACAAACATTACAGAAATCATAGACCAAAAATGTTAAAGGGCAACTAAAGCCACAGAACAACACTGAACCAGAAGGCAGGACACCTTGATATAAAACCAGTAATCTGTGTCTTACCTCTCATTTTGATCTGGACGCTGGGATTTTACCTAAATAACATATGCTTTGTGCTTTATTTCTCAGCATTCTAGTATCAGACAGTTTGGTCAACGACCATTATGTTCTGCACATGCTCAGTCCTTTGCTATGGCAGAAACCTGCTACAGTTGGTCACACCCATTAATAATCTCTAGCCAATCCTTTTACAGGACAGATAAAGCAAGGAAGCATGTGACTGAGGTCAGGAGGTGTGGCCTGACACTGCCCATACACACAGATACTTCATTCAGTTCTTAACAGGCTTTGATTTACTTTAATACAATTTACTAAAGTGGCATTTTATAGTTTCTTGGTGTTTTTAGGGGGGTTGTTTTCAGATTCTGGAGTATAAAAAATTGGGTTTAGTTCTCCTTTAATTTTAAGCCTTGCAAAAATCCTTGTTAAAACAGCCGGATAATCTAATACTCAGATAAAGTTCGAAATCATAGCCTAATGCTACTAAGCCAATAACATCAAAGCAAAGAGTTTCATTTTATTTGTTTTTATGATACAATATAAATGGCATACATTGAAAATTAATACAAAACAGTAATTTAAAACAATAATTAAGGTACATTAAAACCCCACTAGGTTTCCTTCGTTGCTCCGGTCCTTTCCGGCTATCCTTGTTCTTGAAGATGAGGACATTGAGAGCTCTGCGGTGGCCATCTAATTAGACATCTAGTCAGGCTGGAAAGCAAGCTGGTGAATGGCTAGAAATCTGGCTCCTGGAGTGCCTAGAAGGTCTTAGGGTGGGAAGCTTGTGGGCTAAATGCCTTTCCAGCTGGAAACTAGTTTCTGTAAAACAGGATATTTAAAGGCAATAAATAGACAAACCACCGGAAATACTCATGTTAAGGAAATGTCTACCCCACCTTCCTTACCAACCAAACCCCGTTTGTTATACTTACCTTTCCATGTTACCTGCTTTTCCCTACCAATGTGGTTTCCTCTGGTTGCAGCCATCAGTCTAGGCCATGGCAAGTAGCGTAGCAGGATTTGTAGTCACCATAACAGGCTTAGGGCTAGGTGGGCACCTGGGTTTGTAGTCCATAAGCAGGCAAGATGTTGGGGCAGGTGTTGATTATTCAGGAACAAAGTACACAGGTATCACCTAGAAGCTGACTAATGAGAGAGTAACAAGGATACAGTAGACGGTTTACACTGCACACACTGGCAGACAGACGTGTCTTTTCCAGGAATGTGACACTTGGCATATGTCATTTCAAATGCTGCCAAACACATTTTTAACACTGGATATATACTTTAGAAAAAGTGAACAGATGTTAAACCTTGTCATTGTGTCTTACACTTGGTTCTCCATCAACTTTGCATCTGACTCCACATCTTGCCCAGATGATAAGGATGACCAAACATTTCCATCACTATTATATGCTGCTGATAGTGCTGAATAAAACTGTTCTCCAGGACTGTGACATAAAGATGATTTTTCCGATTCCCAAAGTTCTCCAGAATTGTGATATGACACAGACGAGTGCGCTGATAGCACCATAGCGTTGGTTTCATCTTCTGGTCATACTGTTTCTGGTACATTGTTGGGCTCTGGAACTCCAGGTGCTTCTTGCTCTGTACAAATAAATAATGAAGCGATAAACTCCTCATTATTAGGTTCAATGTCCTTTCTTTAGTTTTTAAGCTTGTAATCCCCAAAGCACCCTTTTTTGTTACAAATACATTTAAAGGACAACTACAGTATTGTTTCACTTCCCCCTTTTTGGCCTGGGGCCTAACCAATGGAAATACATTAGAAAGATCCTAGAGAAAGGTGGTTGGACACTATAGTTGTCCTTTAAGACAATATTCTATTTCTGTAAACTATAATATTACAAGAGAGGTGGTACTGTACCTGAATTAGTCCTGGTGCGCTCCAGTGCAATATTAATATCTTCCAGGATCTCGTAGAGGTCACTAAGCCTTTGTTCCGAAGCCTTAATCAGTTTGGCCAGGCGCTTGCGAGTGTTCTTGTGCGTTGTAACACTGCGCATTTTCATGGCACCATGTCTAATCCGGTCTTCCTTTTGGATTTGACTCATTACATAGTCACTTAACGGCTTTAGGTACCATGCTGACTGTAAATCTGAAAAGGCTTTTATCGGAATATACGTTACTTAGTTCTTTTATGATGGCGACCCTGGAGTTCTACAGAAAGATAAAATTAAAGGGATTATTATTAGGGTTTGGGGGTCTTCCAGGATATAAAATATATTTTTTTGTGGGTTGGCATGCCCTTTAAATTGTTTCCCATAGTCTTACCTAATGCAACACTTTTGACTTTTTGAGTTTCCCATGGTGAAGACCCTAAAGGATGAAACACACAATTACATATTAAAGTACAAAAATATGCAAACGTGATCAACAATTTTTATTAAATATTTTTACCATTTAAAGGGCATGTCCACCCTCAAAACTATAATTTAACCCACTACTGGCCCCCACTGTGTAGTGTAGTAAAATCCTTACCTTACATCCAGCTCCAAATGGTTCTCCTGTAAGCCCCTCCAAAGTCCAGAAAACTGACCACCAGGAGCCTAGCCACCAGAAAAATTGTTTCCACCTCTGAGATGTCCTCTCAGAGGTTTTTGGCTTGCTCAGAGCAGCCCTCCCCTCCCTCTCCCTCCCATTTTGCTCTCCCTCCCCCTAGTGTAAAAACTCTTTGCCATATAGTAGGGCTAGTTCCCCCAGCCCCAACTGCTATAATACATTTTCAGAAAGTCCCCCGATCTCTACTTACCTTCTCTCTCCCCCGTCGTTCTGTGAAGCCAGCAGCCGCGTCCGTGATTGGCTGCCTCTCAGCCAATCAGGGACGTGGCTGCCAATCCGGCCCCCTGCTTGCAGTTTCATGCAAGCAGAGGGCGGGCAGTACGGTGGAAGAAAGAGGGAAGTAAGTAAAGATTGGGGGAGTCTCTGGAAATTCTATTCTAGTGGTGGGGCTGGGGGAACATCCCTACTATATATCAAAAAATGGAAAAAAGGGGTGGGCAGCCCTTTAAATGTTTACTACAGAAATGAGAGAAGGTTAAACTCTTCCATGATAGGGAAGGGACTGAAAGAAAGAAAAAGGATATTTAGTTCAACGACATATAAGAAATGAAGGAGTTTGGGAACAACGCATTTTACATTGTGTCTTACACTGGTTCTCCATCAATTGCATTTGACTCCAATCTAGTCCAGATGACAAGGATGACCAAACTTTTCCATCACTATTATATGCTGCTGATAGTGCTGAATAAAACAGTTCTCCAGGACTGTGACATAAAGATGAATTTCCGATTCCCAAGTTTCAGAATTGTGATATGACACAGACGGTGCGCTGATAGCACCATAAACATTGGTTTCATCTTCTTGTCATTCTCTACTTTTTTGGTACGTTTTTGGGCTCTTAGACTCCAGGTGCTTCTGCTCTGTACAAATAAATAATGAAGCGAGAAACTCCTCATTATAGGTTCAATGTCCTTTCTTTAGTTTTTAAGCTTGTAATCCCAAAGCACCCTTTTTTAATTACAAATACATTTAAAGGACAACTACAGTGTTGTTTCACTTCCCCCTTTTTGGCCTGGGGCCTAACCAATGGAAATACATTAGAAAGATCTAGAGAAAGGTGGTTGGACACTATAGTTGTCCTTTAAAACAATATTTCATTTCTGTAAACTATAATATTACAAGAGAGGTGGTACTGTTGAATTAGTCCTGGTGCGCTTAGTGCAATATCAATATCTTCCAGGATCTCGTAGAGGTCACTAAGCCTTTGTTCCGAGCCTTAATCAGTTTGGCCAGGCGCTTGCGAGTGCTCTTTTGCGTTGTTAACACGTGTGTCTTCATGGCACCATGTCTAATCCGGTCTTCCTTTTGGATTTGACTCATTACATAGTCATTAACGGCTTTAGGTACCATGCTGACTGTAAATCTGAAAAGGCTTTTATCGGATTACGTTACTTAGTTCTTTATGATGGCGACCCTGTGGAGTCTACATAAAGATAAAATTAAAGTGATTATAGGAATTTCATTTTGGGTAATAACATTGGAGAATAATTGGGATCATGTGCAGTTTGGGAAATGTCAATATAATGGTTTTTAAAGAGGCCATAAACGGCACAATCTAATTGGAATGGGCGTCAATTTTTTTTTAACTAGCTGATGGAAAAAAATGATTGTACAATCATTGGCCGTACAATATTGGGAATATCCCGATATTGTTTGACCGGGGTCTATGGCCAATATTAGGGTTGGGGGTCTTCCAGGATATAAAAATTATTTTTTTGTGGGTTGGAGCCCTTTAAATTGTTTCCCGTAGTCTTACCTCAATGCAACACTTTTGATTTTTTGAGTTTCCCATGGTGAAGACCCTAAAGGATGAAACACACAATTACATATTAAAGTACAAAAATATGCAAACGTGATCAATAATTTTTATTAAATATTTTTAATAAATCAGGGACGTGGCTGCCAATCTGGCCCCCTGCTTGCAGTTTCATACAAGCAGAGGGCCGGGCAGTACGGTGGAGGAAAGAGGGAAGGTAAGTAAAGATTGGGGGAGTCTCTGGAAATTCTATTCTAGCGGTTGGGGAACATACCCTACTATATATCAAAAAATGGAAAAAGGGGTGGGCACGCCCTTTAAATGTTTAACTACAGAAATGAAAGAAGGTTAAACTCTTCCATTGATAGGGAACGAGGACTGAAAGAAAGAAAAATGATATTTAGTTCAACTGACATGTAATAAATGAAGGCGTTTGAGAACAACGCATTTTACATTGTGTCTTACACTTGGTTCTCCATCAACTTTGCATCTGACTCCACATCTTGCCCAGATGATAAGGATGACCAAACATTTCCATCACTATTATATGCTGCTGATAGTGCTGAATAAAACTGTTCTCCAGGACTGTGACATAAAGATGATTTTTCCGATGCCCAAAGTTCTCCAGAATTGTGATATGACACAGACGAGTGCGCTGATAGCACCATAGCGTTGGTTTCATCTTCTTGGTCATTCTCTACTTTTTCTGGTACGTTTTTGGGTTCTGGAACTCCCGGTGCTTCTTGCTCTGTACAAATAAATAATGAAGCGAGAAACTCCTCATTATTAGGTCAATGTCCTTTCTTAGTTTTAAGTTGTAATCCTCAAAGCACCCTTTTTTATTACAAAATAAATTTAAAGGACAAATACAGTGTTGTTTCACTTCCCCTTTTTGGCCTGGGGCCTAACCAATGGAAATACATTAGAAAAATCCCAGAGAAAGGTGGTTGGATACTATAGTTGTCCTTTAAGACAATATTCTATTTCTGTAAACTATAATATTACAAGAGAGGTGGTACTATACCTGAATTAGTCCTAGTTCGCTTCAGTGCAATATCAATATCTTCCAGGATCTCGTAGAGGTCACTAAGCCTTTGTTCCGAAGCCTTAATCAGTTTGGCCAGGCGCTTGCGAGTGTTCTTTGCGGTTGTAACACTGCGTGTCTTCATGGCACCATGTTAATCCGGTCTCTTTTGGATTTGACTCATTACATAGTCACTTAACGGCTTTAGGTACCATGCTGACTGTAAATCTGAAAAGGCTTTTATGGATATACGTTAATTAGTTCTTATGATGGCGACCCTGGAGTGTCTACAGAAAGATAAAATTAAGTGATTATAGGAATTTCCATTTTGGATAATAACATTGGAGAATAATTGGGATCATGTGCAGTTCTGGGAAATGTCAATATAATGGTTTTAAAGAGGCCATAAACGGCACAATCTAATTGGAATGGGCGTCAATTTTTTTTTAACTAGCTGATGGAAAAAATGATTGTACACATCTGGCGTACAATTGGGAATATCCCGATATTTTTTGACCGGGGTCTATGGCCAATATTAGGGTGTGGGGGTCTTCCAGGATATAAAATATATTTTTTGTGGGTTGGCATGCCCTTTAAATTGTTTCCCGTAGTCTTACCTCAATGCAACACTTTTGATTTTTTGAGTTTCCCATGGTGAAGACCCTAAAGGATGAAACACACACAATTACATATTAAAGTACAAAAATATGCAAACGTGATCAATAATTTTTATAAAATTTTTAATAAATCAGGGACGTGGCTGCCAATCTGGCCCCCTGCTTGCAGTTTCATACAAGCAGAGGGCGGGCAGACGGTGGAGGAAAGAGGGAAGGTAAGTAAAGATTGGGGGAGTCTCTGGAAATTCTATTCTAGCGGTTGGGGCAACTATCCCTACTATATATCAAAAAATGGAAAAAGGGGTGGGCACGCCCTTTAAATGTTTAACTACAGAAATGAAAGAAGGTTAAACTCTTCCATTGATAGGGAATGAGGACTGATGAAAGAAAGAAAAATTATATTTAGTTCAACTGACATAATAAATGAAGGCGTTTGAGAACAACGCATTTTACATTATGTCTTACACTTGGTTCTCCATCAACTTTGCATCTGACTCCACATCTTGCCCAGATGATAAGGATGACCAAAACTTTCCCCTACTATATTTGCTGCTGATAGTGCTGATAAAAACTGTTCTCCAGGACTGTGACATAAAGATGATTTTTCCGATGCCCAAAGTTCTCCAGAATTGTGATATGACACAGACGAGTGCGCTGATAGCACCATAGCGTTGGTTTCATCTTCTTGGTCATTCTCTACTTTTTCTGGTACGTTTTTGGGTTCTGGAACTCCAGGTGCTTCTTGCTCTGTACAAATAAATAATGAAGCGAGAAACTCCTCATTATTAGGTTCAATGTCCTTTCTTTAGTTTTTAAGCTTGTAATCCTCAAAGCACCCTTTTTTTATTACAAATACATTTAAAGGACAACTACAGTGTTGTTTCACTTCCCCCTTTTTGGCCTGGGGCCTAACAATGGAAATACATTAGAAAGATCCCAGAGAAAGGTGGTTGGATACTATAGTTGTCCTTTAAGACAATATTCTATTTCTGTAAAACTATATATATACAAGAGAGGTGGGTACTATACCTGAATAGTCCTGGTTCGCTTCAGTGCAATATCAATATCTTCCAGGATCTCGTAGAGGTCACTAAGCCTTTGTTCCGAAGCCTTAATCAGTTTGGCCAGGCGCTTGCGAGTGCTCTTTTGCGTTGTAACACTGCGTGTCTTCATGGCACCATGTCTAATCCGGTCTTCCTTTTGGATTTGACTCATTACATAGTCACTTAACGGCTTTAGGTACCATGCTGACTGTAAATCTGAAAAGGCTTTTATCGGATATACGTTACTTAGTTCTTTTATGATGGCGACCCTGGAGTTCTATAGAAAGATAAAATTAAAGTGATTATAGGAATTTCCATTTTGGATAATAACATTGGAGAATAATTGGGATCATGTGCAGTTCTGGGAAATGTCAAATAAATGGTTTTAAAGAGGCCATAAACGGCACAATCTAATTGGAATGGGCGTCAATTTTTTTTTAACTAGCTGATGGAAAAAATGATTGTACAATCATTGGCCGTACAATATTGGGAATATCCCGATATTGTTTGACCGGGGTCTATGGCCAATATTAGGGTTTGGGGGTCTTCCAGGATATAAAAATATATTTTTTGTGGTTGGCATGCCCTTTTAAATTGTTTCCGTAGTCTTACCTCAATGCAACACTTTTGATTTTTTGAGTTTCCCATGGTGAAGACCCTAAAGGATGAAACACACAATTACATATTAAAGTACAAAAATATGCAAACGTGATCAATAATTTTTATTAAATATTTTTAATAAATCAGGGACGTGGCTGCCAATCTGGCCCCCTGCTTGCAGTTTCATACAAGCAGAGGGCCGGGCAGTACGGTGGAGGAAAGAGGGAAGGTAAGTAAAGATTGGGGGAGTCTCTGGAAATTCTATTCTAGCGGTTGGGGCAACTATCCCTACTATATATCAAAAAATGGAAAAAGGGGTGGGCACGCCCTTTAAATGTTTAACTACAGAAATGAAAGAAGGTTAAACTCTTCCATTGATAGGGAATGAGGACTGAAGAAAGAAAAATGATATTTAGTTCAACTGACATGTAATAAATGAAGGCGTTTGAGAACAACGCATTTTACATTGTGTCTTACACTTGGTTCTCCATCAACTTTGCATCTGACTCCACATCTTGCCCAGATGATAAGGATGACCAAACATTTCCATCACTATTATATGCTGCTGATAGTGCTGAATAAAACTGTTCTCCAGGACTGTGACATAAAGATGATTTTTCCGATGCCCAAAGTTCTCCAGAATTGTGATATGACACAGACGAGTGCGCTGATAGCACCATAGCGTTGGTTTCATCTTCTTGGTCATTCTCTACTTTTTCTGGTACGTTTTTGGGTTCTGGAACTCCAGGTGCTTCTTGCTCTGTACAAATAAATAATGAAGTGAGAAACTCCTCATTATTAGGTTCAATGTCCTTTCTTTAGTTTTTAAGCTTGTAATCCTCAAAGCACCCTTTTTTTTATTACAAATACATTTAAAGGACAACTACAGTGTTGTTTCACTTCCCCCTTTTTGGCCTGGGGCCTAACCAATGGAAATACATTAGAAAGATCCCAGAGAAAGGTGGTTGGATACTATAGTTGTCCTTTAAGACAATATTCTATTTTCTGTAACTATAAATTACAAGAGAGGTGGTACTATACCTGAATTAGTCCTGGTTCGCTTCAGTGCAATATCAATATCTTCCAGGATCTCGTAGAGGTCACTAAGCCTTTGTTCCGAAGCCTTAATCAGTTTGGCCAGGCGCTTGCGAGTGCTCTTGCGTTTTTCTTGTAACACTGCGTGTCTTCATGGCACCATGTCTAATCGGTCTTCCTTTTGGATTTGACTCATTACATAGTCACTTAACGCTAGGTACCATGGTGACTGTAAATCTGAAAAGGCTTTTTACGGATATACGTGTTACTTAGTTCTTTTATGATGGCGACCCTGGAGTTCTACAGAAAGATAAAATTAAAGTGATTATAGGAATTTCCATTTGGATAATAACATTGGAGAATAATTGGGATCATGTGCAGTTCTGGGAAATGTCAATATAATGGTTTTAAAGAGGCCATAAACGGCACAATCTAATTGGAATGGGCGTCAATTTTTTTTTAACTAGCTGATGGAAAAAATGATTGTACAATCATTGGCCGTACAATATTGGGAATATCCCGATATTGTTTGACCGGGGTCTATGGCTAATATTAGGGTTTGGGGGTCTTCCAGGATATAAAAATATTTTTTTGTGGGTTGGCATGCCCTTTAAATTGTTTCCCGTAGTCTTACCTCAATGCAACACTTTTGATTTTTTGAGTTTCCCATGGTGAAGACCCTAAAGGATGAAACACACAATTACATATTAAAGTACAAAAATATGCAAACGTGATCAATAATTTTTATTAAATATTTTTAATAAATCAGGGACGTGGCTGCCAATCTGGCCCTGCTTGCAGTTTCATACAAGCAGAGGGCCGGGCAGTACGGTGGAGGAAAGAGGGAAGGTAAGTAAAGATTGGGGGAGTCTCTGGAAATTCTATTCTAGCGGTTGGGGCAACTATCCCTACTATATATCAAAAAATGGAAAAAGGGGTGGGCACGCCCTTTAAATGTTTAACTACAGAAATGAAAGAAGGTTAAACTCTTCCATTGATAGGGAACGAGGACTGAAAGAAAGAAAAATGATATTTAGTTCAACTGACATGTAATAAATGAAGGCGTTTGAGAACAACGCATTTTACATTGTGTCTTACACTTGGTTCTCCATCAACTTGCATCTGACTCCACATCTTGCCCAGATGATAAGGATGACCAAACATTTCCATCACTATTATATGCTGCTGATAGTGCTGAATAAAACTGTTCTCCAGGACTGTGACATAAAGATGATTTTTCCGATGCCCAAAGTTCTCCAGAATTGTGATATGACACAGACGAGTGCGCTGATAGCACCATAGCGTTGGTTTCATCTCTTGGTCATTCTCTACTTTTTCTGGTACGTTTTTGGGTTTGGAACTCCAGGTGCTTCTTGCTCTGTACAAAATAAATAATGAAGCGAGAAACTCCTCATTATTAGGTTCAATGTCCTTTTTAGTTTTTAAGCTTGTAATCCTCAAAGCACCCTTTTTTATTACAAATACATTTAAAGGACAACTACAGTGTTGTTTCACTTCCCCCTTTTTGGCCTGGGGCCTAACCAATGGAAATACATTAGAAAGATCCCAGAGAAAGGTGGTTGGATACTATAGTTGTCCTTTAAGACAATATTCTATTTCTGTAAACTATAATATACAAGAGAGGTGGTACTATACCTGAATTGTCCTGGTTCGCTCAGTGCAATATCAATATCTTCCAGGATCTCGTAGAGGTCACTAAGCCTTTGTTCCGAAGCCTTAATCAGTTTGCCAGGCGCTTGCGAGTGTTCTTTTGCGTTGTAACACTGCGTGTCTTCATGGCACCATGTCTAATCCGGTCTTCCTTTGGATTTGACTCTACATAGTCACTTAATGGCTTTAGGTACCATGCTGACTGTAAATATGAAAAAGCTTTTATCGGATATACGTTACTTAGTTCTTTTATGATGGCGACCCTGGAGTTCTACAGAAAGAATAAAATTAAAGGGATTATAGGAATTTCCATTTTGGATAATAAAAATTGGAGAATAATTGGGATCATGTTGCAGTTCTGGGAAATGTCAATATAATGGTTTTATAGTGGCCATAAATGGCACAATCTAATTGGAATGGGCGTCAATTTTTTTTTAAACTAGCCAATGGAAAAAATGATTGTACAATCATTGGCCGTACGATATTGGGAATATCCCGATATTGTTTGACCGGGGTCTATGGCCAATATTAGGGTTTGGGGGGTCTTCAAGGATATAAAATATATTTTTTTGTGGGTTGGCATGCCCTTTAAATTGTTTCCCGTAGTCTTACCTCAATGCAACACTTTTGACTTTTCGAGTTTCCCATGGTGAAGACCCTAAAGGATGAAACACACAATTACATATTAAAGTACAAAAATATGCAAACGTGATCAATAATTTTATTAAATTTTTTACCTTTAAAGGGCATGTCCACCCTCAAAACTATAATTTAACCCACACTGGCCCTACTGTGTTGTGAGTAAAATCCTTACCTTACATCCCAGCTCCAAATGGTTCTCCTGTAATGCCCCTCCAAAGTCCAGAAAACTGACCACCAGGAGCCTAGCCACCAGAAAAATTGTTTCCACCTCTGAGATGTCCTCTCAGAGGTTTTTGGCTTGCTCAGAGCAGCTCTCCCCTCCCTTTCCCTCCCATTTTGCTCTCCCTCCCCCTAGTGTAAAAAAACCTTTGCCACATAGTAGGGCTAGTTCCCCAGCCCCAACTGCTATAATACATTTTTCAGAAAGTCCCCCGATTTCTACTTACATTCCCTCTCTCCCCCGGCGGTCCGTGAAGCCAGCAGCCGCGCACGTGATTGGCTGCCTCTCAGCCAATCAGGGACGTGGCTGCCGATCCGGCCTCTGCTTGCACTTTCATGCAAGCAGAGGGCCGGGCAGTACGGTGGAAGAAAGAGGGAAGGTGAGTAATGATCAGGGGAGTCTCTGGAAATTCTATTCTAGTGGTTGGGGCTGGGGGAACTATCCCTACTATAAAAAAAATCAAAAAAGTGGTGGGCATGTCCTTTAAATGTTTAACTGCAAAATTTTAGCCTAAAACGAATTAGCATGAGCAAAAATAAATGTGTTATACAGTATTTATGTTATGTTTATATAGTGGATAATAAACCCTCTACTATCAACTATAAGAATATTAGAAGTTAGCGAGGGGTTCTGTGACCATATAAATCTATAAAGGAACTTGAAAGTACCAGTGCGTATTATGACATCACAGCTTAAAGGGGCAGTTCAGTGGAAGTTATCAATATTTGTTAAATTGTTAGTTTGTGTAATGCCTTCTTAGTTATTCTACATATTCTCTCCCATTTTGAAAAATCAGTTGATTTCATACCCTTTGCTGTTCCCTGCTGTTGACATTAGGTGAGCTGACATTTCAGGTTCTCACGGTCCTTCTTCTTCCAGGATGCACCATACCCTTGGAATGTTCCTAACAGTAATTTCTACTGATTGGTTGTTGGATGGGTCAAAGATGCTCAGATCTCTACTGAGCAACTGAATCAACCCAGGCGCTGGGTCAGGGCAAGACCATAATGGTCTCTATTAGGGGTCCTGCAAACAGGAAGTCAGTATTGTCGTTGCACTTATTTATACACAGACAAAATGCTGAATTGGCAGATTAAGGTCATTGGGATGAAAAAATACTGCTCTTTTTTCTGAAAAGTACATGTATTTCCTTCTCCTTTAAAGGATATGCAGGCATCTCACCTCTCCTTGAAGTTCAGGGAGTCTCCCTGATTTTAATGGCAGATCCCTGACTCCTGAAATAATTTACAATCACCCTGAAATGTGTTGTTATGTGAGTGCCTGTGAGATGCATGGTTGTATAAAAGAGTGTCTGACTGTATACATGGTGTGTCTGTATGCATGGATTATGCGTTAATCTGGGGTGGGGCTTAGGTGTTGGGTATCCTCCTGAAATATGTGGGTACCCTCCCTGAAATGAGTTTTGGCAGGAATATGTATACTGTCTGGATATTTATACTGAAAAAATGACTTTGCACACAGGGCACTAACCTGGCAGATGAAAACGTATGTGCTGTAGCTCCTCAATGAACAATATTGGGGGGTTGGAACAATCAATCCTACCTCCCTGCCAAAGGACTTTCCATTTTTAAAAGTATATTTTCACAGTTTAGTTTAGTTAGTTTAACCTTAAAAATTCTGGTGTTAGTAGCACTCACTCTGATGCCTTCAATACAGTACTTTTTTGTTCAGGCTCTGACTACTGACTGACTATTTTCCCACATACCAACTGTCAAAACTGCACAAATCACAGCAACTGTCATATCATTCAGCTACAGCAAAAATGCTTACTGAAGAATAGTTTATGACAGTAAGGCACTTAATTGACAACTGAAATGTAAATGTTTCAGATTGGCTATCTAAAAAATAGCGGCAGATCAGCAAAAAAAAAAAAAAAAAATGGTACAGTGATAGTTGGGAATGATAGTTTCCACTAATGGGCAGTTAAAAATAACATTTTCTCAGGTGTCATATCCTTTAAATTTCACAAACAGTCAATAAGAAGTAGAAACCAGAAACAGGATTTTTATAGCTGTGCTAACAGCAGATGTTATTTGCATGGGACAGTATTTATACTACACTTAAAATTTAAAATACTTACAGAGAGGAAAAACAGGCTTTTACTCATGAAAGTCCACTCTTGAAATGAGAGTTGATTGATGATGATCATCTTTTTTTATAGCTGGTGATGACACTCATTGTGACATCACAATTATTACATCACAGCTGAAAGGGGAAGGTGGAAGTTGGCAAAAATGACTTTAGAAATTGATAGGGATGCTCTCCTGAGAATTTTTGCAATTTATACTCATTGTTTATTTTGCCGTTTTGAAGATATTGTACTGTGGGCCACTCAGACCCCCCTCCTACAGAAAAACTGTGTGAAAAACAGCCTTTTTAGGCGAGTGAGAACAGAGTGAGAATCAGTGGGAGAGTAGGGCTGTAGATTCCCTTATCTTCTCTGTCAGGACTTCACACACCAGGAGGGGGACAGACTTCCTTTTCTGTCCTGTCACTGAGGTTGAGGCTGTGCTCGCCGGCGGCACTGTGCAGGAGAAGCCTTAGGAATGTCACATGTCAGCGTTCCACCCTTTAACTTTCTGGTCAGTCATTTTTATATCTTGTGCTGTGGAGCACGTAGAGAGAGTTTGGAAAACACAGTTCCCCTTTAATTTACAACAGTCAATAATAAGTGGGGACCAGAAAATGAATAGCACTTCGTATAGCTGTCATTTATAAATTATGCAATGTCATTTTTTATAATTAGAACTTGTGTGGTCTTCTATGTTAGGGATTCTCAAAACAGAGATGTTTGAAAACCACAACTCCAGCATTCCCGGGGTTCTCTCTCTAGTTATGGAATGCTGGGGGTTGTAGTTTCAAACATCTGGAGGCACACCCTTTGAAGATCCCTGCGAGTAAATAGCACCAGACATAGGATGGTATTATAAAGGATGTGCTATCAGTAATTCTGGTTACCCTTATGGTATTACAATTAGTATTATAATTTTTGACCGCAGTATAATTTTTGTTCCACAGATTACAATACCAGTAGCGTTATTTCGATATTGGCAAATTATTTTAAAGGCAAATAAGGGGCGATATTAAAAAACTGGCCATCTAATGTAATTTTTTTCACTCATCAGTCTATTGACCAAGGATATACAGTGCATCCACGTTGAGAAAACAGTGGCGGCGCTACACATGGGGCACAATGGGGCAGTGCCCCAGTTGACAGATGCAGTGCCTTCCCATGTGCCCCCCTTCCAAACTGTACGCGTACTGTTTCATAAGTGCTGTACCGGACCCGAAGTTTGATCCTGACCCTGAGTGCACTGCCTATGCTTGCCGATCTGTTACCACGACAACAGGAAACAAAACCGGAAGAAGAGGGGAGGAGTGGGCAGTCCGATATAGAACTTGATCAGGCAGGGGGAGGAGTGACAGGCTGAAAGTCCAGCAGAGCTCTGACACTCCCCATCAGCTCAAATTGGAACTATCTGCCACATTGGTCTGTCTAGGAGCGAGGGAAAGGAGGAGCTTGACGTGTGTAGGTAAGAGTGTCAGTGTTCACTGCCCATTACATAGATCCTGTTCCTGTAGCTCTATAGCCCAGTGTGTCTGGACGAAGTGAAGTTGGTTTCTATTCAAAAAAAGTGGTTTCTTTTCAGTTAGTTTCTTATTCACAGATTGAAGTTGGTTTTTATTCGGATTTGAATAAGAAACTGGTGTATTGCAATAGGTAAACCGCTTTGGGCCACTGGAAAAATCACTGCAATCACACACATACATACCCCTGGCACATAATTCAGTTGAGTCCAGCCTGGCCCAAATTGGTTTTGGGCATGCAAGTTGGCACCAAAGTCTGCAAAATATCCATTTTGCACATTTGAATAAGAGATGGTGTATTGCAATAGGTTAAACCGCTTTGGGCCACTGAAAAAAAACATGGCAGACAGACTTGTACATACCCCTGGCACATAATTCAGTTGAGTCCAGCCTGGCCCAAATTGGTTTTGGGCATGCAAGTTAGCACCAAAATCTGCAAAACAGCCATTTTTGCACATTTGAATAAGAAAATGGTGTATTGCAATAGGTAAACCAGTTTGGGCCACTGAGAAATCACCGCAGACAGACTTGTACATACCCCTGGCACATAATTCAGTTGAGTCCAGCCTGGCCCAAATTGGTTTTGGGCATGGAAGTTGGCACCAAAGTCTGCAAAATAGCCATTCTAGCCATTTGAATAAGAAACTGGTTTATTGAATTAGGTAAACCAGTTTGGGCCACTGAATAAAACACTGCAGACACACACGTACATACCCTGGCACATAATTCAGTTGAGTCCAGCCTGGCCCAAGCGGTTTACCTATTGCAATTCACCAGTTTCTTATTCAAAGTGTACAAAAAAATGGCTATTTTGCAGACTGTTGGTGCCAACTTGCATGCCCAAAACCAATTTGGGCCAGGTTGGACTCAATTGAATTAATTGCCAGGGGTATGTACGTGTGTGTCTGCGGTGATTTTTCAGTGGCCCAAAGCAGTTTACCTATTGCAATACACCAGTTTCTTATTCAAGTGTACAAAAAATGGCTATTTGCAGACTTTGGTGCCAACTTCCATGCCCAAAACCAATTTGGGCCAGGTGGACTCAACTGAATTTGTTGCCAGGCGTATGTACGTGTCTGTCTGTCGTGTTTTTGTGGCCCAAAGCGGTGGTTTTTACCTATGCAATACACAGTTTCTTATCAAATGGCTAAAATGGCTGTTTTGCAGACTTTGGTGCCAACTTGCATGCCCAAAACCAATTTGGGCCAGGCTGGAACAATGAGGAAGGACGCTACTCATGAGGATGAAATGTACAAATCCATTTATTTCTTACATATATTCCAGGAGACAACAGGTGCAAATCACAGGGCATAGAGTGACCCCAGGCCCACCCACCTGAGCGTTTCGTGGGTTGAACCCACTTCCCAAAGGCTGGGTGGTCCCTCCCAAAAAGGATTATATATATATATACACACACCCACCCCAGCCCATCCCACCTGCAAACCCAATCAGAGGTAATCACACCTGAGTATATGGTGCGACCATAGAGGGAAAGGCATAGGGTGAAATAGTAAAGAGAATCAAATGAACTAATCATACAAAAAATGATAAACTAAGCCAAAAAATATACATAAAAACACCCCAGTGCAAATCATGTATAAAAATATATACATAAATATATAAAAGCAAAACAAAAAAGAACAAAAATGTCTGCTCAAAGCAAAAAGTCCCAAATATATAAGATGTTAAAATGAGACATTAAATTAGCTACAAATATGATGGCGATTAAGCATGGTAAAATATTGTATACACTTATGTCTAGTAATAAAGTAATAAAGGAGTAAATACAGATGAAAATCCTATCTAAAATGCTAAGTGTAGCCTGGGCCATCTTAATAAATTATTTATAAAATAATAAATATATAAATACCAGCTAAAAGATGTTATATATAACATGTTAGATGTTATATCTGTGTAGGAGTCTATAGTTAGATTTAGAATGGTACAAACTAAGACCGGCTATTATCCATCACGAGTGGGCAAACCAGATGAACTTAAAAGAAACATGCCATCAGCAGGTAAGTGTAAACAATTATGGAGCAATATATATCTCGTATAACTCCATTACGATATCTTAAACAGGAAACCATACATAGGAATAAACAGGGAACCATACATAAATATACAAATATAGAGTGACCCCATAAGGGCTAGATTCTTAGCAAAAATCATGCACGGAGCACAATAAAATCAGTATCTACTGATCAGATATCAAGGAAACAATTCAATTCCCAATCTCTATTGAGTCCCCTGGGGTGACAGTTTTCAGTTTAAATATCCAAAAGGCCTCCAACCTTAATAAATTTTTTGTCTATCTCCTTTTCTCAATTTGTGGGGCTTTATCTATAATGGTAAATACAAAACTGAACTCTCCATTATGTGTGTCCAGTGCATGTCTGGATATGGCTGAAGTGGTCATCTGTCCTATTTAGGGCATAAATATGTGGGGGCCTTGGGCCAGGCTGGAACAAACTGAATTATGTGCCAGGGTATGTACAAGTCTATCTGCAGTGTTTTTTCAGTGGCCCAAAGTGGTTTACCTATTGCAATACACCAGTTTCTTATTCAAATGTGCAAAAATGGCTGTTTTGCAGACTTTGGTGCCAACTTGAATGCCCAAAACCAATTTGGGCCAGGCTGGACTCAACTGAATTAAGTGCCAGGGGTATGTACGTGTGTGTCTGCGGTGATTTTTCAGTGGCCCAAAGCAGTTTACCTATTGTGAATACACCAGTTTCTTATCAAATGCTGTTTTGCAGACTTTGGTGGCAACGCATGCCCAAAACATTTGGGCCAGGCTGGACTCAACTGAATTATGTGCCAGGGGTATGTACGTGTGTGTCTGCGGTGATCTTTCAGTGGCCCAAAGCAGTTTACCTATTGCAATACACCAGTTTCTTATTCAAATGGTATAAAATGGCTGTTTTGCCGACTTTGGTGGCAACTTGCATGCCCAAAACCAATTGGGCCAGGCTGGACTCAACTGAATATGTGCCAGGGGTTGTATGTGTCTGTTTGCTGTGATTTTTCAGTGGCCCAAAGCGGTTTACCCATTGCAATACACCAGTTTCTTATTCAAATCCGAATAAGAAACCAACTTCAGTCTGTGAATAAGAAACTAACTGAAAAAGAAACAAACTTTGAGTAAGAAACCACTTCAGCTTCGTCAGTGTGTGTATGTTTAGCTCAGCAGTTTCATGTCACTTAATGCAATGTAGTGTGAACTAGTAGGTGCATTGTGTTTTAAAGGGGAACTCAGCCTAAAGACAGTTCATGTCCCTCTAAAGCATTTCTAACTTTTTTTATCAGTGAGGAACCCTTGAAAGTAATTTTCGTGTCTCTGGGAATCCTTAGATAAAATAAGATTACAGATATTCTTTTTCTTTCTTGGTCATCAAATTATCAAAATACAAAATGTACACAAATGTTTAGCATTGAAGCCAGAGAGAGTGGGGCTAAAGGTTTGTACACACATCAGGTTCTTCAGGGATAGGACCCAAGGAAAGATCGATGAAATTGTCTGCTGTATGGAGGGCTAACCTATCAGTGTCTGGTGTATTGGAGGGCTAAACCTATCAGTGTCCGGTGTATTGGAGGGCTAACCTATCAGTGTCCGGTGTATTGCAATGAGGGCTAACCTATCAGTGCCGCTGAATTGGAGGGCTAACCTATCAGTGTCGGCTGTATTGGAGGGCTAACCTATCAGTGTCAGCTGTATTGGAGGGCTAACCTATCAGTGTCGGCTGTATTGGAAGGCTAAACTATCAGAGTCGGTGTTTCGAGGGCTAACCTATCAGTGTCAGCTGTATTGGAAGGCTAACCTATCAGTGTCCCGCTGTATTGGAGGCTAACCTATCAGTGTCCGCTGTATTGGAGGGCTAACCTTCAATGTCCGCTGAATTTGAGGCTAACCTATCAGTGTCGCTGAATTGAGGGCTAACCTATCAGGTCCGCTGAATTGGAGGGCTAACCTATCAGTGTCCGCTGATGGAGGGCTAACCTGTCATGTGTCCGAGAATTGGAGGGCTAAAGCTTCGTACACACGTTGGATAACTGTGGTACGATGCAGCGACGAATGAGCAATCGCACAATATTCGTACGAAAATAAGCACCAACGACTGTCGACTATTGTAGGCTTTTTCTGACGATCAGCCTGACAGATTTGTTCTGCCGATTATCGTTATTTGTACATGGTCGGCAGATTATCGTTAATGTCTACGATAAAATATATAAAAGGCGCTCACGCGCTGCATTCGAAATTGTGCAAAGTACGAACGTTACGTTATGTACAAATGTCTTATCTAACGACTATCGTGGTGGCTATTGTTGCTATGTGTACAGATGTCGTTAATTAGGAGGATTAACAATAATGTCGTAAAACGTTCGTTGGCTGCATGTACGAAAATTATCCAACGTGTGTACGAGCTTAACTTATCGGTGTTGGTGGTGCTGAATTGGGGGCTAACCTATCAGTGTCCGCGAATTGCTAACCTACTGGTCTTCTGAATTGGAGGCTAACCTATCGGTTTGTCTTCTGAATTTGGAGGACTAACCTATCGGTTTGTGTCTGTGAATTGGAGGGCTAACCTATGGTTGCTGCTGAATTGGAGGGCTAACCTATCGGTGTCTGCTGAATTGGAGGGCTTAACTATCGGTGTCGCTGAATTGGGGAGTGTGAACAACAATTTGTCTGAGCTGAAATTGGAGGGGCTTTACAAACAGCGGCTGTTACTCTTAGGGACACCATCGGGGGGTAGTTTCTAAAAATATCTCACTTGTGGGGATATTTTAGTTAATTTGGAAGATATTCTATGTTAACTGTCAGTAGTGGTTATACATTTTAATTTGGTGTAATATTCTTTAAGGTGCAGTTTTAGTTTGGGGGGGTCTCCTGTACAGGAAAAGTGGGGTACCTACATATATCTGGTATCGTTGTACTCGGGAGTATCTGAGCTTTTAGAAACAGTAAGATTTTTGTGCGTAACCTTAAGATAACTATAAGTAAAAATGGGAAAAATCCATGAAAATTTGCAAATTTTTCATTTTTTTTACATATTTTACCCATAATTCCAGTAAAATTTCCAGAAAAGTTACTAAATTCTGTTACCATGTTAAAGTACACTTTGTGCTGAAAAAAACAATGTATAATATTCCTGATTTACTGCAAGGTAACCTACTGTAAAATTAGTCTAAAGCGATTGAGGGCAAAATCCTGAAAATTCTTCTGGCAGTTAACGCAAAAAAAAATGAAAATCTCCTGGCAGTGAAAGGGTTAAAGCTGCATTAGAAGTGTGGTGTTACCTTCTGGAGGGGGCAATTCACCCAATTTTGTTCTATACTAACCATAAAACTTTAGAGCATCTCAGAACAGCTCAATGATTAAAGCTCAGAAAAGCTAGATGGGCACTGTTCTTTGCCCGTTTTCATTTTCATATAATATTCAACTTTGGTTCAAAGAATAGTAAGCCTGATGCTCTTTCCCAGATGTTTCCTTCTGATCTCCCTGAAGATCCTACTCCTGAAACTATTCTCAACCAGCACCATTTCTCGTAGGGAATCATGAAATCCTTGGTAGTAGCTGTTTAGATATAAAATATCATTCACTAGTCCCACGGACTCTGATTGATGCCTGTCAGACGCACTAAGAGACCTTTTTACAGCGCCGGGAGATAGAGTTGAACTACACATCTTTGTAGCAAAAATCTAACTCACTTTATTTAGTTATTACATTGAGTTTTCACAAAGAGAAAAAGGGGGCGTGGCCAGACACAGTGTCTGCCGATGACGTACTAAAACCTTGGAATGTAGGAGGCAAAAGACCTTGAGATAACGTATTATCTATGGCCATGAGAAACAGCTTGGGCTTGGTACATTTTGAGAAAAACAGACTAAGTAATATGGGCACAAAATGGCGTCGAAAAACAAAATGGCTGCTATTAGGCTAAGTGATTATACAGAATATATAAAAACCTAACAGTTCCACCCTTTTATCCCAAAGGGATAACTAAACGGAAATTATATGTAATTTATAGCAACATTATCAGTGGAAATAGTATTCAGAGAAAACATATTCATCTACTTTGATGTGATTGCTAAGTTGTTGCAAATTACTGATCTGATATCGTTTGGTCGGTGAGATTACACTTCATGTCATTGTTCACAGAAACACATTTTACATTAGGGGAACAAATAAAAATAAAACAAACTTCAGCAACAGTAACATTTTGAGTCCGAATCATAACTATATCTACAGTTCGTTCACGGGAGGTCTGTTGAGGTATTCTGGAAAATTTAAGCGGGTTACATCATCTTCTCGGATAATTGGGATCCAATATCTTATAGTGCTGATCAGTCAGATAGTATTGGAGACATATTGGAACTGAAACTGGAATAGCGACTAAACAAGTAATTATAATGTCCTGAGCACTTTTACATTTCCTAAACAAAAGTCAATTATATTTATGAGCTTCTTTGAAATATACTCCCAAATGTTACCTAGGGGCAATGGAACACGGGGAGCAATAGAGCGGGAAGCTCTGTTCATTATAATAAATTCAAAATAGAAAAACCACAGAATAAGATGAAAAATGAACAGGTCAGGAAAATATATTTCATCTGGATTTCACAATTCATCACTGGTTTGGAATCTGGGCTCATCTTAATCCTCCTCCTTGAGGGTGGGTGTGTTGTCATCTCTTAAGTCATCTGGGTGGTCCCTGAAGTCATCTGGGCGGTTTCTGAAGCCATCTCGTTCTCCAATCAACAGATTCGGTGCGCGCTTTACTCTGGAAGCATGTATCCACGATGGATTGCCTTCAACCAAGATAGCTGTGCGAGTCATAACGCCTTCATCAAGACCACATCACCTGATTTAAACGGGTGCGTCGGAGCACTAGAAAATAAAGAAAAAACAAAGAAACATCACCACAGATGCTATTCAGTTTTTCAATCAGTTTTGCCACATAAGCTTCCTGGATAAATTCCAGGTCACCTGTAATTAATATCCCTGTGTTAACTGCCCAAAGCGTAGGAAATGGTTTACCCATTAAAATTTCGAAAGGAGACAACTTGTATGTAGAATTGGGGCCATACGAATCTCTGCTAATACAGCTGGTAAATAAATATCCCATTTACTGAAAAAAACTGCAGTAGCCTTCCTAAACTTCTCTTTTATTGTGCGGTTCATTCGCTCTACAACACCTGAACTCTAGGGATATGAAACTTCTATTCAATGAACATCAATTACACAATCTGCTGTAATAGAAATAAAAGCTGGCCCTTTATCTGAATCTATCCTAACTGGACAACCTCATTTAGGAATAATTTCCTTACACAAAATTTTAGCAACAGTTTTCACATCTTCTTTTTACTAAATATATACATTTGGGCAATAAACATTGTGGCTAAGACTTTTATGAGCCATAACATTACTATAACTATCCCCTCTTTAATAAAGACTCAAAGGTCTAAAAACAATACTTGAGAGAAAAAAAAATCTTTGAAAAAAAATGAATCGGGAGAAAACAAAAACTCAAACCGAAATAATAACATTCTCATGGAAAAGTATGAACGCAGGAAAGAAACAAAAGAAACGGAGAAAAGAATAGCAACTTATACACATATATAACATAACATTCCCTTAAACAACATGAAAAGAACTCACAATCATTCCACTTAAACAACCAAAACATAAGGAAGATAATAATCCACAAATTAAATTAATGTAAAGTCAGCTCACCATTCTCATTTATAAACTATCTACCGCCAAATTCTACCAAAACCAATTACATTAAAATCATACCTGGAAACAATGAACTAACAGCTTAAACCTTAAACAAAACACAAGTACGGGTTAAAGAAAAGATTAAGCTAAATAAACAAAACACGGTAACGAACTAAATTCCAAACAGAATCTGGGAATTGAAGCTCTATATACATTATACACAAACACAACCATAACAGCTCTAATTGGTAGAGAATCAAATCGGACTGAAGAGAGATCTACACTTATATTTAATATTAATTACTTGGGTATTAATTTAACCTGTAAGCTTAATACAGTAAATAAAAGGAATATACTATGGGTAAGACCTGAATATATTTAACTTCTAAGACCATGATGGATTTAAAATAACCTCATACTCTGTGAGGCATCAGATAGTTCATATTCTATTCTTTAGCATTTATAAACATGATTAGATGTTAATTAAACATTCTCCGTGTCCAATATAATAAAGTTGGGGCCTCAACAGCCATTGCACAAGCTGCAGAGATGCATTCTCTGAACAGTAATTGCCAATGACTTAGAGAGAAAAAAAAAAAAATAAGTGACTAGTTTCAAGGTGTCTCTGTGATATTGTGATAAAACTGCCACCATGATTTTACAATGTTCTCTATAATACAAATGAAAAGATTTATCATAATTCACAAAGCTCAGAGCAGGGGCAGAGATAAATGTTATTACAATTATTTAAACATTCTTTGTCATTTTCAGTGTCCATAGAATGATGTTTGGACAGTCTTTAATGGTGCATTTGGAGCATTTGGTCCCAGTGGGAGCTGGCTGGGATTCATTGTTGGTAAAAGTTCATGAAGCTGACCAATTCAGCTTTATTACAGGGTGTTTGAAAAGCAAAAATGTCTTTATCTCTGGCGGGGCTGACCAGATATTCACCCTTAGATATTATACAACCAAGATATTGAACTGAGTCTTTGCAATATTGTATTTTCTGGAAACTTTTGATGCAGCACAATTGAGGAGAGAGAAACATTTTACATACCTCCATGCTCTGAATACACAATAATCACATTAACATATTTGACAATTAACATATTTCAATAATTTCATTAATCCTAGAACCATGTGGCTGAACCCATTATTATTTTAACACTTCACAGAGAGCCATAGAGTCTGTCACTGGCAAGTCCACCAAATCTCTATGTCAAACAGTGACACATAAATTGGGACTTTTCAAAAAAGGGTACCTACATATATCTGGTATCGTTGTACTCGGGAGTATCTGAGCTTTTAGAAACAGTAAGATTTTTGTGCGTAACCTTAAGATAACTATAAGTAAAAATGGGAAAAATCCATGAAAATTTGCAAATTTTTCATTTTTTTTACATATTTTACCCATAATTCCAGTAAAATTTCCAGAAAAGTTACAAAATTCTGTTACCATGTTAAAGTACACTTTGTGCTGAAAAAAACAATGTATAATATTCCTGATTTACTGCAAGGTTTCCTACTGTAAAATTAGTCTAAAGCGATTAAGGGCAAAATCCTGAAAATTCTTCTGGCAGTTAACGCAAAAAAAAATGAAAATCTCCTGGCAGTGAAAGGGTTAATGCATATCTACTAAAAGTTACGTTTTGTTTCCTTCCCTCACCCGACCTTTACCATTTTTTTTTATTATTACTGATTACACTTTTGGAAGGAAACTTACAGGGAGATTCAATAAAAGTTCTTATTGTTAAAAATAGAGCTAATTTTGCCCCAACCAATCAGATCTTATTTAACATTTGAAAGCTAAAATCTGATTGGTTGGGGCAAAATTAGCACCATTTTTAACCATAAGAACTTTTATTGAATAACCCTACTAATCTCTCCTTTTGCATTTAATTATTATTATCCCCAGTGTTAATCAGTCCCAATGTAGCAGTGTTAAAGGCTATCTCCACTCAACATTTGGGAATCCAGTTCTATTGAAGAACGGGAGGTAAAGGAGCTGTGCCTTACCTTCCGTTCTTCAATAGAACAAACAGGAGCCAGGAGAATGTAGAAACTTAACCGCTCGCTCGCTCCCCCGCGCTAGTCTGACAGGTCCGACGGACCTGTTCTTCTATGCGCATAGATCGTGCATGCGCATAGAAGACAAGGTCCGTCGGTACCTGTCAGACTACACGCCGGGGGAGCGAGGAAGCGGGTACGTTTTTACCTTCTCTCCTGGCTCCTGTTTGTTCTATTGAAGAACGGAAGGTAAGGCACCAGCTCCTTTACCTCCCGTTCTTCAATAGAACTGGATTCCCAAATGTTGAAAATACGAGTGGAGATACCCTTTAAACAAGCTTTTTTTTAAACTGAGATTTATTGTATTTCACAGGTGTTCATAAAATATACATTTTTAATAAAGATTAACATGAAATTATAATGCTGTGTTCAGTTGTTTTCTTTTTCTGTGTACTGGATTCTGAAGAGATATAACATTTTGCAGTAATGAGTGAAATAGTCATTGTATGCAGCTCAGTGTCTATTTTTAAACAATAAACGGTCATCTGAATAGTGATGGTCTTAGAATTATTCACCTGCATTCAGGTGTATTAGAATTGTCATTTGATAACTATGAAATTCCGTTGAGTATTATTTCAGCATCCATATCCTAGGTGTATTTAATCATATCGCCTTACATTCAATTGCCATATATCATATCATTAAGGTCAAATCAGGTGTTTTATCAAGTTTAAAGCATTTATATGTATATCATCTTAAGTTTAAATACAATATTATTTGTTTTCATATTTAAACTGCCATCCAATTGGACCACACCTTTTGAAATTTTACAGGACAGCCCGGCCCTTTATAGTTGTATATAGGGAAGATCTTGGTTAATGAGGGTTTTCCATTGTCTTAATTTTGGATATTCTGGGTAACAACCTTTTTTGCTGTTGGACAACCATAAGGAACAGAAGAGAAAGGTAAGGAACTTTTAACACTACACATTGGAGCCAACAGTGGGGAAAATTCTGATTGGGGTGGAAATGCCCTTTAAACTTAAAAAAACCACCAAAAAACTAAAATTAAGCAAGTTATGTATGACAAAAATAATGTGTCTCTTACAGTGTAATATAAGGATATAAAGTCACCTCAAATTCCTTTGCTCCTAGGCACCCCTGCAGTTGCTCCCCCTTCTCCCCTAGTAGTCACACCCCTGAAACAATATAGGAACACCGCTGCTCCCAAATTTAAAAAACAAATCAAATGGTACTAAAAATTAAAAAAAGGTAAACAGCGAAACAATTGAAAACAATACTGTGCTATTGGATTTACTTGTGCATATGGTGAAAGAAGCCAGGGAATGCTGGGAGTTACAGTTTTCTAACATCTGGAGACATACAGTTTAAAAATCCCTCAGGGTACTTCTAGGGTTTTTGGCACCAGAGGTAAACTTTGTAAACAGGCATAATTAGTTATAGGTGCACCTTTGCCATGGCGAGTTGGGCATGACTTCAGGATGTGGCTACAGGTTGTGGGCATCGCTAAACACTTAATAATTTCAAACTTTTCAAGGCCCAGTTAG
This sequence comes from Hymenochirus boettgeri, assembly GCA_019447015.1. Classification (NCBI taxonomy): domain Eukaryota; kingdom Metazoa; phylum Chordata; class Amphibia; order Anura; family Pipidae; genus Hymenochirus; species Hymenochirus boettgeri. Next base: position 202,326,604 of record CM033470.1, on the reverse strand, counting down.
GCAAATAGAGGGATGAAGAGAGAGAGATAGGCAGATAGATAGATAATCCCTCAGATACAATGGCTGATAGAAAGTGGATAAGTAAAGGTTTGCGACGCATGATGTGTACGAACGGCCATTTCGGATGATAATCACCCCGTGTATGGGCACTTTATCAGCCGAAATGGCGGCTTGTTCAGAGATTCGCTTAGCGAATCGGGCAACGATCCCTGAACGAACGCCCGTTAAAGTGCCCGTACACGGGCTGATTACTGGCCAAAATGGCCGTTCGTACACGCTGCGCGTCACAGGTCGGCACCCACGATCGCTCGTGTGTACAAACCTTTAGAAAGTGACGCTGGTGGATAGTGGGAAAAGTAAAGAAGAAGAAAATGTTATTGTGGTAATGTAATAGTTAATGTAATGTCAAATTTATTTTGATATCAAATATTACATAGAAACAAAATTAGTTAGATAAGTCATTCCTCACACAGAAATAATTTTTCGCTTAACATTTTGGTATTGGTTTTATGAGAATTTTAGGAGCCAATTTTTCCCTGTGTTTTTGCTACAGCAGATATTGAACTGTAATCTGACTGAAAATCGCAGTACAATACCTTACACTGGACCATCTAGGTAGAAAGCCCCTGCACATGACAGCTTACTATGGCAAGTACTGAACTGTGATCTAACAGCTGATCATGGTTCAGTACCTCCACTGGACCATCAGGGTAGCTCTATTTGTGAATATATTTCTTTGATACATTCAAAAGATTCCAAAGTGGACAAAGTGCCTGAAAGACCTGAGGAGATCACATGACAAGCTCCCATACTTCGATTTTCAGATACACAGCTTGCAGATACACAGATACGGCATTTGTATAGTTAGTGAGGTGAGAAAATCTATAGCCTGAATGTTGTTTTGGCACTTTCCTTGCCCTTTAATATGGTAATTAAAAGTCCAAACTGAACTAAAAAGAAAGCTTGGAGGCAAAAAAGGTTTGTACACACGTGCGATTGCGGGTCCTGACCCGCGACGCATGATGTGTACGAACAAATGTTTTGGCCGATAAACGGATGTTCAGTTGGGGATCCTTGCCCGACCAACCTGGCGGATCTCTGGACGACCGTCCGTTTCGGCCGATAAAGGACCTACACACGGGCCGATTATTGGCTGAAACGTTTGTTGGTACACATCGTGCGTCGCGGGTCGTACACTTGTTAGCAGAAAATCCTACAAAAATCTGGTAATTGGCTTTATAATTTTCTTCATTTGCACAGTCAATCAACAGCAATCATCATTAGGTTAAATATTTCCCCATTGTTCAAAACAGCATGAACAAAAAGAGGGTACAGCATGGTCATTTTATAACTAAACTTTGAGAGGTGGCATCTTTTTCTTTCCATTCCACTGCCATCTTCTTGATCTCCAAAATATATCAAAAAATAGCCCTGCAAGGAATCCCACTTAGAGTGCATCCTCTTAACACACTTCATTTGGCTTATCCAACCAGTTGAGCAGTGCTTTAGTATTTTTTGGACGTCTGTGTTACAAAACACCATAAAATTTCTTAAATTCTGGAACAAGCTTTTTCAAAATGATATGTTTCTATTATTAGCTCTTACGGATAATGTCTTTGCAGCTCGCTGGCTTAGTAAAGGGGCAAGGTGGCAAGGACACCTCACATCAATTACATACTTTTGCTTTTCTCGTATTGCGGTAAGCATGCTGAAGTAACGTGAAATATGTTCTTCTTGGAGCTCATCTTTTTGTTTACCAAAAGTGACCTCTCATGTGTTACCAATTACACACTAATATAGGTATCAAATTCTGCAGAACAATGCTAGTAGTTACTGTCAGGTACTTACCTTGCCTCGAGGCCGGGGTCCTCCTCCGGCGGTCGCGAGCAGGAGCGTGCCGATGACGCGCTCCGCCCGCTCGCACGCCCGCTCGCGTGCCCGAGCGTCCTCAGTGATGCGAGGACGTGGGCGGGGCAGGCTTTTACCCTGCCGCAGCCGTTCCCTTCCGGGGCACGGCCAGCAGGGAGGAGCTCACAGGGGCCTATTTAGGCTCCTCCTGGCAGCTGGCCTCTTGCTGCCAGTTCAGAGTTGTTTGCTCTGGACTCCTAGCTCCCTGTGTCCTCTAGCATGTGTTTCCTGTTGGTCCTGACTCCTGCTTCAAGTTTACCCGGATATCTTCCACAGCTCCTACCTCCAGTTATCTCTGGTCTGCATATCCTCCACAGCTCCTACCTCCGGTCCGAATATCTACCACAGCTCCTACCTCCAGTTATCTCCGGTCTGCATATCCCCACAGTCCTACCTCCGGTCCGAATATCTACCACAGCTCTACCTCCAGTTATCTCCGGTCTGCATATCCTCCACAGCTCACCTCCGGTCCGAATATCTACCACCGTCCTACCTCCAGTTATCTCCGGTCTGCATATCCTCCACAGCTCTACCTCGGTCCGAATATCTACCACAGCTCCTACCTCCAGTTATCTCCGGTCTGCATATCCTCCACAGCTCCTACCTCGGTCCGAATATCTACCACAGCTCCTACCTCCAGTTATCTCCGGTCTGCATATCCTCCACAGCTCCTACCTCCGGTCCGAATATCTAACACAGCTCCACCTCCAGTTATCTCGGTCTGCATATCCTCCACAGTCCTACCTCCGGTCCGAATATCTACCACAGCTCCTACCTCCAGTTATCTCCGGTCTGCATATCCTCCACAGCTCCTACTCCGGTCCGAATATCTACCACAGCCCTACCTCCAGTACCTCCAGTCTGAATTCCTCACAGCTCCTACCTCCAGTTATCTCCGGTTTGCATATCTCCCACAGCTCCTACTTCGGTCCGAATATCAACCCCAGGTTCTACTCCTGTTACGCCATAATCTGTTCTGCGCCTCTCACCATTGTGGGATTGGCCTTTGTGGTTCTCCTCTGGAGCCGCGACCTGGTATCTGTCCGCCGCAAAACAACCTCACCATTAGAGGCTCTGGTGAAAACCGGCTGGCACTTAGATTCCGTGTCCAGAGGGGGTCTCACAGGGGTCTTTTCCTGAAGATTTCGTAACAGTTACATAATGGCAAGTAAGTAACTTACTAAGCATAATAGGTGGTCCGGGTGTACAGTATGTATACCCCAGACCCCTCACTGTAACAACCGTCAACCATAAGGTGAATGTGCACGATTAGCATAAAACTTGAACCTTCTCCTTTATATACTAGTGAGACACTGATAATAATAACCAGTACTCATGCTTTCTCATGGTTGACCCAGGTGCGTCTGCCCCGGGTCCTTCACCAAGACTCAAAAACTATCTAATGTATACTAATTCAAAAACTATCCATGTATACTGCATACAGGTAGTGCACACTGGAGCGTTGTAACATTGAAGACTCACTCGGCATGCATAAAAACTTCTTTATTGGCTTCGAAGTAACAATGTAACAGACTACACAGCCTGACACGTTTCAGACTACAGCGTGCCCTTAATCATAGGCTCCATATTGTTGGACCTCCTCCGGGCCTGAAATAGCCCAACTAAGATTAAGCCACACCCCCTTAGGGGCAGGACTAATGATGTACTCTGTGAACAGAGTAATTATGTGTATATTGAAAGTATTGGACCCTCGATGTACCTGAATTGGTCGCATGGAGTAATTACTCTGTTCACAGAGTATGTCATTAGTCCTGCCCCTAAGGGTGTGTGGCCTAAGCTTATTTGGGCTATTTTAGGTCCGGAGGAGGTCCAACAATATGGAGCCTATGATTAAGGGCACGCTGTAGCCCGAAACGCGTCAGGCTGTGTAGTCTGTTACAATGTTACTTCCAAGCCAATAAAGAACTTTTTATGCATGCAGTGAGTCTTCAATGTTACAACGCTCCAGTGTGCTCTACCTGTATGCCGTATACATATTTTTTTTATACTCTGCTGTCTGTAATGGTACATTATTGCATGGTAATATGTAAAAAGACCAGAAAGAATGCAGTAATCCAGAATGCCAATTGTACACAGTAGCAAACTGTATGTATCTAAGCATGTATGTAAGTTCTAGGTTCATATCCACCCTTGGACACAGCTGCAAGAAATTTGGATGTTCTCCCCATGTTCTCTGGGCAATTTGATTTCTCCACAATCTTAATTAGGTACTGATAGGTTATGTGTGTAAGCTGTTTGAGACAGGGCCTGATGTGAATGTATCCATTGTAAAATACAATGGAAGATGTTGACACTATAGAAAACCATACTTAGTAACCCTGTTGAAGCACTGGTACATGGTGACAATGATAAGAAATCATGCACTGTCATATGATAACAACGGTAAGGCTGGGTACACAGGAAGGGACTATTTGTCCCGACCAAGCGCTCGCCGGAACAAATGTCCGTCGGTCGCGGCAAATTCAGCTGCGGCCAAAAGTACGAACGATCGATTGCGCGGCCCCATAAGGAACCGCACGATCAGTCGGAATATACTTATAGACATGTCGATCGTCCATTCGTCTGTTCCAGACGAACGAGGTTGGTCGCAGGCGGGCGCCCCACACCAGCAGATATTTATTGCCCTAAATAAATTATTACAACATTATTTTTTTATTTAGGGCAGTAAGCTTTGTACACACTTCTGATTCTTTGCACGAAAGATCTGTTCCTTGAGTTGAGTCCTACTGCCAAAAATCTGACGTGTGTACATAGATATAGGCCCCCTCCTCTGGCTTCAATGCAAACAGGCCAATTGAACGAAAAGATTATCTCTCCCCGCAGTAAAGCTCAGTATAGATGTGCAACTGCAGGGCTGACCTGCAATGCACTACTGGGAGCTGAATGGCCGCTTCGGGCGACTATCGGTTGGTCTATGTCAGTTTAGTTTTTGAGTGCCTTTGATCTGCTGGATGGGATCATCAGCAATGTCTGACCGAACTGCCATACAGCCTGACCAAGCGCCCATAAACCAACCGATAGTCGGCTGAATAGTCATTTTTTCTCCTAGTCGTGCAACGCAGTTTATCCCCACAATTGCATGTGTGTAGGGAGCTTTAGGGCTAGGCCACACTATCGCGTTTTTGATGCGTTTGTGCATGCATTTTTTCCCCCGATCGCTGAAATCACGGCAACACACCCAAAATGCGTGTTTTCGGGTGCGATGTGATTGTGCATGCAATTTGCATTCCATTTTTGGCGCAATGGCTTGCGTTTTTGTATTTCTACTGAAAAATGCACGTGCAAACGCAACGTGCTCTAAGTAAGGTTTTCTAGGTCAATCCTGAACTAACCACCATTAATGTTCAAATAAACACCTGCTGATATAACGCCCATAAAAAAATGTTCTCATGTTAAAATGTGCGCATATTGTATATGCATAATTTCATTTATTTATAGTTTCATTATGGCCATATTTACTGTTCACTTGCAAATTTCATTTAATAAAAATGTATTCTTTAGAGTTCCCCTTGTAAACATGCACACTACAGAGCAATGCAGTGACATAAGACAACCGGCTTTCTGTTAGCATTCTCTTCCGGATAATAAACTGCACCACGCACCGCCGTAATGATGCAATAGACATACGCCCTCCCACTGCGTGCGTGCGTGCGTGCGTGCGCATGGACGTGTTGCCGCACATAGGGGGCAGTAAGATTCAGTTATGGGCAGACATTGATCACCAGCGCAACTTACTTGGATACAGCTCTACACAGGATTTTTAGTGTTAAAGGTACAGCTCGATCCAGATCTCGGGACATTCCCCGGGACTTTACGATAGCGGGGCTGCTTCCTACAATCTTGGGTTTTTGGCAACTATGATGAAGCTTGTGTGAAAGCGGTTATAACACGGTTGATTGGAAACAACAATGTCCTTTACTCACGTTTAACCCTCCCTTTAGGAAATAGGAAGCTCCAGAGGTTTGTTATGATGTAATGTAATCATGCATGATATGGGAAAATATCAGTCTTGATTGTGTTGGAGGGATTTACCCTCATACTTAACTTGATCAATGCAGGAAATTACTCTTTAGATGAAAGGTTACTAGGGTTTTATTTTTCCATATCAACATAAACCTAGTGACAAGGTTTTGGTCAGAAATATGGCCAAAGAGCCTTGGTTTTCATGGCTTTGATATGAGCGAATAAAACATGTAACTTAATTTTTTTAATTTTTCAAGTGTTTGCTCAATAGGCACTGTTATTATCAGGCCATATACTCATATCTTATAAGGCTACTGATTGGCCACTGTAGTTATAAGTCCACCCTCAGATGAAAATTTATAAACTGGTAATTCATCCCCCAAAACCCTAAACTATAATAGTTTGAAATCTATAAGTCTAATGTGAAATCCTGCACAATTTCCTGTTGCCCCTGTTTCTGCGTCCTGGTCCTTCCTGTTAGCAACTGTCAGTTATGAATATGACAGATGACATCACAGCCAATGACTGAATCCTAATCCCCTAGCTGCCTCTTCTGAGCATACTCAGTACCAGGTCACTAAATTGCTCAGTTTCCATGAGTTAACCAGAATAATTGCAGGCATACAGTAATGAATTCATAGGACAAAGTAGGATATATTAACATATTGTGTAGTTGTCCTTTAAAGTACCAATCTTTAAAGTGTCTGAGAAAGTGCCATGGCTAACTGTTATGTAACTATCAAGAAGACAAAAGTAGTACGTAGACAAGAACATTTTATGGAACATTGATAAGACCTCCAACACTTTCTTATTTGTCCACGTTCTAATTTCTCTTGATGCCATTATCAATACGTAGTGAACTGTGGAACTCAACATAAATCAGAGAAAACCCATAACCGAGCCAAATTACATATATTTTCATTTAGTTGATAATAAATGTAATATAAAGGTTCATAACTTCAATGTTTTAAAATCAATATAATTTTCTCTGTACATTAACTTGTACAGATTCTTGTACAAGTTTTTCTGAATTGAGAAAGCCAGTCGGTTGACTAGCGAAACGTCTTCAAGGACTAAACTTCAAGGCCAGTTGATCTAATTGATTACAACAGACATTATCCTTTTAAAGGGCATCTATAGTGAAAAAAACACATTGCCCCTTTGCAAATGTAAATTCATGTACTCTGTGCTGCCTTAATCTTATCTCTGTCAGTGACTTTGTTTAACCTTGGTGTCAGATCTCTGTGCAGCACTCACCCCTTCCCCCTCCCCTCTGTTACCTCCTCCATGTCTCAACTCTGGCTAACTGACAAGCTTATCATGTGCAGTAGGAGTTAAAAGTTCAACATCCTGAAAAACACACCCATGCACAGGGGCCAATAGAAAGCAAGCTGTCCTGGAGACACGGAAGAAGAAGGAGATCAGTACAGTTTACGATCTTTCACTTTGTGACCCATCATCAATCAGTGAAAGCTATTAAGAAGGGGGGTCAAGTGCAGCCTTATATCTACCATCAAAGCTATCTCTCTGCTAATGCTCTTATCTCTATGTTTATTACAGAGGGGGGATCACGTCACAAAGAATTGATTGACAGTACAAGTAGGAGTAGAGGAATGTAATCACGTATTCGTCTAAGTGGTGTATCTCAGGAAAGAGGGGGAATCTGGAAAAAGTGAAGACACTCTGGGGGTTGTGAGGAATTATACAACACATGGAAAGAAAGAAAAAAAAGTTAATTTTTCTACTATAGATGTCCTTTAAGTTCATTTATACATTTGTTAAGAGAATTTTAACAAAATAGCTTGTTACACTGTTACACACTGTAATTAAACTTGTCAAGCCATATGGCAATCAATAACAGATACTGCATGCTTGTTTCTTCTTTAGTTTCTAAAATTCTGGTATCCTACATATACATCTAGGTTTATTTTTATTTCCAGGTATCATTCATTTGGCAAAATGAAAAAACATGTTCAAGAATCTCCACCTGCATTACAATCAAATAGAAAATGTACTGGGGTATGTAAAACTTTGAAAGAATGTACAATCGTACTGTGATCTTGTGTGTTTTTTTTTTTTTTTACTGAATTGTATTTTTCCCAGTACACATTAAAGGGCAAGTCCACCCCCAAAACTAAAATTTAACCCACTACTGGCCCCACTGTATAGTTTAAAAAATCCTTACCTTACATCTCTGCTCTTTATGGTTCTCCTGCAGTGCTTGTCCAAAGTCCAGAAGACTAGGAGAGTAGGAGCTGTCTTCCTGTGGGAAAGGTTTCTGCTTCCTCCTTGTCCTTTTACAAGGAGGAAGCATGCGCAGGGCCCTTTCCAACACTCCTGATCCCTCCATGGCTGCCCTTCACCTAGCGTAAAGTTTTTTTAAATTATGTAAGGCATCCCTGTCCACCCCCAACCATTATGCTGCGTCTGTGATATGCTGCCTCTCAGCCAATTACAGCAGCAGCTATTGGTCCGGCCCCTGTTTGTCAGAGCGCCGCAGGAGCTGTAAGTAGAGTTCTGTTTTTTTTTTGCTTTTTCCCCCCAGCAATCTAACATAGCGGTTGGAGGTGGGCAGGGGTGCCCTATATTAAAAAAATATATGTTTAGAGGGAGGAGATACTCTTTAATGCTAAATATTTTCTACTATCATCCCAAATGCAGCACATGCCATTTAGTGGTGTTAGGTTTTTTTAGAAACAAAAATAAATAAAAAAAAAAATCCTAATGTTAAAAGCTTTTCTCCCCAAAACACACAAGAATCTTCTCTATTAATAGACAACTATTGTTTCATTTGGAGCCCCCGTTTCTTTAAAAGTGCCTATGCTGAGGACCTAAACTGCTAGTTCCTCACTCCAGGTTTCAGGCTCTAAGTCCTGCACTTGCCTCTAGAACTTTCCAATCGCTGACACAATGTTTTCAGCCTGTCTTCTCCCGGTATTTTACCAATAGAAAGATGTGCTTCTTCTTATTCTTTTGCATGACTGCTACCAGGAGATGCTTTAGATAGTAGATAAAAAACTAGAAAGGGAAAGTTTAAGTATAAACTTGAAATTGGCTTGAAGGGCTGCATTTGGAAGGGAATATGTGTGTTTGCTGCAGATTTTAAAACTCAATAATGGGAATGATGAGTTTGTAGTGAACGCTTGTTTGGGACAAAAAAAACTTTTGTGTGTACCCAGCCCAAAGTTTTGCTAATTTTGATCCAATCAATCAGAAAGCGAACATCTGATTGGTTAGGGCAAAATTAGCACGATTTTCAATGATAATAACTTTTATTGAATCTCTCTGTAATTTTTGATAATTGGTCAAAATTCTTTTTTTGACTTTAGTTACCCTTTAGGTATGGCTGCCACAGTAATGGATAAGTAGATCAGTAGGTGTGTGTACCTGTGTCGGGTTGGGGGTTAAAAAAACAAACTTTTTTGATAATTGGTCAAAATTAGTTTTTTTGACTTTAGTTACCCTTTAAGCATGGCTGCCACAGTAATGGATAAGTAGATCAGTAGGTGTGTGTACCTGTGTCGGGTTGGGGGTTAAAAAAACAAAATTTTTTGATAATTGGTCAAAATTATTTTTTTTGACTTTAGTTACCCTTTAGGTATGGCTGAAAAAGTAATGGAGGGGTAGGTCAGTAGGTGTATGTAACTGTGCCACATGGGGGTTAAAAAAACAAACCTTTTTTATTGTTAATCAAAATTCGTTTTTTTGACTTTAGTTACCCTTTAAGTATGGCTACCACCATAATGAATTAGGAGATTAGTAGGTGTGTGTACCTGGGTCTGGTTGAGGGGGTATGTCTTTTTTGTGTTTACAACCATAAAACTATATTTTATTGAGGATAAATCTAAATTAGTTTTTTTGACTTTAGTTACCCTTTAAGTATGGCTACCACCATAATGAATTAGGAGATTAGTAGGTGTGTGTACCTGGGTCTGGTTGAGGGGGTATGTCTTTTTTGTGTTTACAACCATAAAACTATATTTTATTGAGGATAAATCTAAATTAGTTTTTTTGACTTTAGTTACCCTTTAAGTATGGCTACCACCATAATGAATTAGGAGATTAGTAGGTGTGTGTACCTGGGTCTGGTTGAGGGGGTATATCTTTTTTGTGTTTACAACCATAAATCTATATTTTATTGAGGATAAATCTAAATTAGTTTTTTTTTACTTTAGTTACCCTTTAAATATGGCTTCCATGGGAATGGAAAGGTAGGTCAGTAGGAGGGTGTACCTGGGTCTGTGTAGGGGGTTGGGGGTATCACCATTTGTATTTATGACCATGAAATATCCACATTTGAGGATTGTTACCATTATAGTCTATGGGAAAAAATGTCTGGAAATTTACAGATAACGCTGTAACGCTTCCGCAGATTCCTTAGCTAGAATAGCACACTTCTCCTATATGCCCCGCAGGTCTGTACCAAATTTCATGTCTCTAGCTCAAAAACTGTGGGAGGAGATACGGTCTAAAAAAGTGGAAGAATAAAATGGAAGAAGAAGAAATAGAAAGAACAGTAATTTGGCTTTTTCAAGCCAAATTAATTACTGGGTAACACGTTAACTAACGTTAATCCTCCTCCATGCTATGCAATGGCAATCTAACACATAAAAACCATCGGTCCACCTTTTCTGTGTTTCACAAACACATGCCGGGTGGAATAAAAAAATTTCAAATTTGCAATCGTTAGACCAAAGTACAGATTTTCACTGGTCTAATGTACACTCATTGTGTTTGTTTGCCCAAACAATTATCATCTTCTTCCTCAGTAACTGCTTCTTTGTCTTCCTTTGTTATTTACAGACCTAAAGAAAGTGAGTTTCAGCATAACATTTGATTATTATTATTTTTTTTTTTTTTATTACTGCTGGAAACAACAATTTTTTTTAGTTTGACTGTTATTTATCCCCTTTCTCTTTTAAACAACTCCTTCTTTTATCAGACCTGACTTTCTGTGAGGGCAAGCATGCTCAGCAATTACTATGAGCCAGCACTGGTTGGGGGAATTCTCCAGCTTGCAAATCGCACATGCCAACTGTCTCTAGTACCCTCTACAGAAAAACTGCACAAGAGTTAATAAGGCACAATATGACACCTGAAATGTAGGATGGTTCTAAAGAATAAGTGATAAATATAGTTTCCACTAAGAGGCAAAAAAATGCCAGTGTAGATTCCCTTTAAAGGACATCTTCAACCCTCAAATTAAAATGATATATATATATAGGTACATCAGCCCCACCCCCATTCACCAAAATTACAATAGTTAGAAAGCTGAAAGATGTAGGAGGACAAACCTGGTAGGGCTAGGCCACATCAGGCCGTTTTTAACACGCGATCTGATGATCAGGGCGCATATGATCACCATTTATGGTGCATTAAGCATGCACTCTGATCCCCAAAAATGACAGGGATCGCTGGTCAAGTGGGCTGGTGCAAGAAGCGCATGCAATTTTGCACATGCTAAGTGTGGTACAGCAAAATTTTTTCTTTTTTCTCTCATAAGTTCTTCAAGCTCTTTTACAAGCATGCACATGGACAGTGGGACATATTGGGTCAAGGATAATCTTTCCCCAAAATCTTTTGGGGTCCATAAAGATCTGAAGAAAACACTAACAGTCATATTTATCCAGAGCTGGCGCTAATTATTCACGTCTGGTGAAATTCACCAAAAGCTGCACAGCTGCTGGTGGATTGACTGGGGTCAATATCTGGGTGAATATCCCTATATGTCAATGTAATCTCGGTAGGTCAAGCAATTGCATCTTGTCCCATGGTCATACTATATATGTGTAATACATGTATGCATACCTGTTTGTTTAGGAAGATGCTATAAGTATATTATTGTAAATCTTGGAATTATTTTTTTCTTTTTAAAGTTTAGGATACCAAAGAAAAAAGCAGATTCTTGGTCGGAAGAATACAAGGTCAACTCCCCTTTAGCAAGATTAGCTGAACCTTGTTTGAAAAATGTCACTACTAGGAAGGTAATTTAAACACGATAATTTATTTAATATTTATATGTTCTATAGGGTAGGGGGTACTTGGAGAATTGCACCAACTCAGCTTTGGAAATTGCCCACCCAGGATTGCTAGTTACCTATATCTATCCTAGAGAGAGAACACCACCTTATCTAACAGAAAGTTCTACTTGAATTATACACAGGCAGAGCTGGTCCAGGCCATTTTGATGCCCTAAGCAAATCTCCCTTGGTGCCCCCTTCCCAATTCAAAATCCATCCCAACCAACTCTTGCATTAGTTTTTGATTAGAAAATGCAGCCAAGACAGTTATACTGTATGAAAACGGGGAGGTTATAGGGAACTAGACTGGTAACAATGTATTGCCCTGTGACTGATAAGGATCCCTTTAAAAGTAAAAAACAGTGAATGGCTACAACCACCCTCTTAGTGCCCCAGCAGTTGGCCTAGGTCACTAATGCCTAGAAACAGCCCTGTACACAGGAACGTGTGCATGAACATATGCTTGTATGTTTATACAGATGAACTTGTGTGTACATTGGATATAAAAAGCTTGCACATCCATGCAAGTTGGGCATTTTTGTGTGTGTGTGTTTTGTATGTACTATATATATATCATATATATAAATAATATATATATATATATATATATATATATATATGAGTCTCGGTTAAAATTTATGATTCTTGAACAAGTGGGGAGACCCACAAGAGGTGGAGATAGAACCTTATTAAGGAAACAACGTGAGACGAGGTGGATTCATGAGTTACAATCCTTGGCACCAAGGGGCCTAAATAAGGATTATAATTTGTTTTATTTTTATAAGGGTTTCACATAATTGTCTAAGTTGATATCTGATTTGTACATTGCTTCCCCTTTAAAGCTGGTAACAGGAAGTGAGATAGGCACTTCCTGTCTGCTTGAGTAAATAATGTTGAATTCAAATGCATATTATTGTTTGACTTGATAAAGGAGACACGGGTCTCCGAAAAGTTGTCACTTATGAAGTGCAAATAAAGAAAGATTTAATGATTTAAGTGTGTGCCATAGTGAATACCACAATATATATATCCTATATAATAAAACCGGGTGTGGGTGGGTGGGTGTGGGTGGGTGTGGGTGTGTGTCACTGCAGTTCCTATGGACTCACCACTAGAGGGAGAGTCTCTGCGTTCCATGGACTCACCACTAAGGGAGAGTCTCTGCAGTTCCTATGGACTCACCACTAGAGGGAGAGTCTCTGCATTTCCTATGGACTCACACTAGAGGGAGAGTCTCTGCGTTCCTATGGACTCACCACTAGAGGGAGAGTCTCTGCAGTTCCTATGGACTCACCACTAAGGGAGAGTCTCTGCAGTTCCTATGGACTCACCACTAGAGGGAGAGTCTCTGCAGTTCCTATGGACTCACCACAGAGGGAGAGTCTCTGCAGTTCCTATGGACTCACCACTAGAGGAGAGATCTCTGCAGTTCCTATGGACTCCACCACTAGAGGGAGAGTCTCTGCAGTTCCTATGGACTCACCACTAGAGGGAGAGTCTCTGCAGTTCCTATGGACTCACCACTAGAGGGAGAGTCTGCATGTCCTTGGACTCACCACTAGAGGGAGAGTCTCTGCAGTTCCTATGGACTCACCACTAGAGGGAGAGTCTCTGCAGTTCCTATGGACTCACCACTAGAGGGAGAGTCTCTGCAGTTCCTATGGACTCACCACTAGGGAAGTCTGCAGTTCCTAGGACTCCCACTAGAGGGAGAGTCTCTGCAGTCCTATGGACCTCACCACTAGAGGGAGAGTCTCTGCAGTTCCTATGGACTCACCACTAGAGGGGGAGTCTCTGCAGTTCCTATGGACTCACCACTAGAGGGGGAGTCTCTGCAGTTCCTATGGACTCACCACTAGAGGGGGAGTCTCTGCAGTTCCTATGGACTCACCACTAGAGGGAGTCTCTGCAGTTCCTATGGACTCACCACTAGAGGGAGAGTCTCTGCAGTTCCTATGGACTCACCACTAGAGGGAGAGTCTCTGCAGTTCCTATGGACCTACCACTAGAGGGAGAGTCTCTGCAGTTCCTATGGACTCACCACTAGAGGGAGGTCTCCTGCAGTTCCTTGGACTCACCACTAGAGGGAGAGTCTCTGCAGTTCCTATGGACTCACCACTAGAGGGAGAGTCTCTGCATTTTCCTATGGACTCACCACTAGAGGGAGTCTCTGCAGTTCCTATGGACTCCCCAGAGGGAGAGTCTCTGCAGTTCCTATGGACTCACCACTAGAGGGAGAGTCTCTGCAGTTCCTATGGACTCACCACTAGAGGGAGAGTCTCTGCAGTTCCTATGGACTCACCACTAGAGGGAGAGTCTCTGCAGTTCCTATGGACTCACCACTAGAGGGAGAGTCTCTGCAGTTCCTATGGACTCACCACTAGAGGGAGAACAGCAATTAAACACACTGCAGGTAAGGTTGGGACAGGGGCCCCTGGATTTGGGACAGAGGGGGCCCCTGGCCTTGGACAGAGGGGGGACTCTGTCCTTGGGACACTAAGAGGGTACTCTGGCCTTGAGACATGGAGGACTATGGCCATGGGACACTAAGGGGGGCACTCTGGGCTTCTAGCGCCCGTTATTGTAGCGGGCTTAATGTCTAGTATATATACAATATTTATAAACAGGCACTCCGCTCTTCAGTGGATTATAGTGCCTTGGTGCTACCGCCGAATCTTCTTAATAAATTGCATACAGAGAATACGATGCACACAAAGGACTTTTCCAAAATTTATAAAGATTTTTCAAACATGGTGCAACAACGTCCTATAACGTGGACCAAAATTATATATTAATTTTCACTAAACTGTTTCATATTTTTTTTTGACCTTTTTTTTTTTTTTTTATAGATGGTGAATTTGCATTAATGATGAAATAGGTTCAGATAGAATTTATCTTTAGTTTTATTAAACAAATACCTGACATTTTTCAGTGGCATGTAGACTTTTTCATATACCTTGTATGTACATTGATGTAAGCATTTACTTGCACATAAAACCATTTCTATATATAAAAAAAGAGTATCCACACAAACAATTGCACATTCATATAAACATGCACACATAAACATAAATAGCATGTACACATGCACACAATTTGCATTCACTACTACAAATGCCAGAACACACGTTATCTTGCAACTTAAATGTGTTTCAACTGCCATGTCTGTGTGTGTAGATGTAATTAAATTTGAGATGCAAAGACATGTGCAATCTACAGCATTTGGACATAAGGAAGGATAACTATAGTGCATATAAGGTTTTTAAATAGTTTAAATGTAAATGAATCTGGGACTGGTACCTCCCAATATTGTTCCTGTGAGCAGTACCAGCATGAAGAAAACTGCTTTTGCCTGGCATCCTTGGTGCTTCGGCACTATCTTTAATACAGGAAATTCCAGGACACTTACCTGAAAGGTAAAAACTGGGTATGCTGGTGCTCCTTAATAAAATTATATTGGGAGTAAGGATCAATCAATCCTACCTCCCTGCCCTAGTTACTTTTCATTCTTAAAGGACAACTTCACTGTAAAAATTAACCTTTTAGAAATGAATAGTACCTGGAACAGGGAGGTAGGATTGATTATTCCCACCTCCCAATATTTTCATTGAGGAGCTACAGCACGTACAATTTTCATTTGCCAGTTTATGGTCCTGGGCCTTCCTGCATTAAAGATAATGAATTCCTGAAGCATTCAGGAAGCTTGGTAGAAGCAGCTTTCTTTCTGCTGCCGCTTTATTTTTAAAAATAAAATTGGGAGGTAGAAAGTACCAATCCTAACTCCCTGCCCCCCAGGTACTTTTCATTATATCTGTTTTTGAAAAAAGTGTATACACACTATAGTTCTCTTTTAAAAAAGTAAAAATTTACAGTGGATTTGCTTTTTAACGCAGGGCTGCAGATTGACTTTCCTTGTTAATAAATATTGGTAAATGTTTTATTGTTTCTTAATATAACAGAAGAATTTCTTAATTTCTTATTTTAACAGCGGGTCTGGACATCGTCTTATGATACTTTTAATAGTACTCGAAATAAGGACTCCAATACGCATTATCAATCAAATTCTTCTTATTTCAAGTGTAATAGGTACCGTAAAACTACTTTTCAGTAATTTGTGTGTACAAATCATGGTAATTATTAAAAAAAATTGCGGCACACTATGAAACTCAAAAGTTTGTTATATTTAATAACACTGGATTTGTTGTGATGTTTATAAATCGGGGCTTCTCCAAGTTTTGTAGGATACGTGGGCCAGTTTTTGTGCTAAAATTAGGAAGGTTACTTTGGGCACTATAATTGCCCTTTAATCCCATAGATTTGAGGTGCAACAACAATCTATATGAGGGTCATCATAGTGCCTGTGGTGTCTGTAGCGCTTGGTTGTTCTTCACAATCTTTGTAAAATGCAATTCATTTATCTAAATCTACATTCAGATATGCATGTTCAGATGCAAAGAAAAAATTGTTCGTGCACTTTTTTTCTTGTTTATTCCTTAGTAAGTGCATATGTGGAAACACTAAAATACAGTCCCAATGCTAATTGACAGAATTAACGTGTGAATGAGCCCTAAGAATGAGAGAACTTTATTTGAATGCATTCCCCTTAAGAACAGCAATGAACTGTAAGATACCACCCTCCCAAAGATCGAGTGCCACCTCATTTCTTATTTCCTAGTATCCCTTGAGCCCTTTCGTGCATATATTCTGCTCATGCCCCTTAACCTTCTGAGCGGTGAGATATTGAAAGCTCTTCTGCTTATCCCATAATCTGAGGCAACACTGTGCGTACATTGGTGCATGTTTCACGCGCATCAGCTTGGGCTGCGATCCACGCTATTTTGCCCTATTGGAGCGTATGAGTAAAAAATAGTGGTTGCATGTGCTTGAAAAACGGATTTCAGCACATGTAGCCATCCACATTGACATGCACTGCTCTGTGATTCTCATGTGTTCAAACGGATCGCAATTGTTAGAGCATCTTAAAACTGAGCATGGTGGCCTAGCCCTCAGTCTTTCTGCCTCCTTCTTTGCACATATGTGGCCACATTAGAGATGGGAGGAGAGTGATAGTCAACAGTAGGGGAGGAGCAACAAAGTTGTAACACAAGCGTCTTTTTGACGGTTCACCTATTTGGTTATGGGAAGACAAGAGGTGGTAGGAACCTCCTTGCTCCCTGGGAGATATTTTTTTAATCACTATAGATGCATGATTTTTCCTATTAAAGGAGAATGAAACCCAGGAAATCAAAGTTTAATAGAGTACTTACCTCCTTCTCAACGTTCTCAGCATGTAAGACTCCAATCAGGTGCCCTTTCTTTTCCTCACAAAGAAACAACACAACCATACTGTATGTATCCAAACATGTTTTTCTAATCTGTCAACACTGCCTCAAACATTGACCTTAAGATAGGTACAACATTGAGAAAAACATGTTCTGGAGTCTAATGCCCGGGTGCTGCCAAAAACGGATACTTATCATCAAAGGAACAAGCGGAGCACTCCTGGGTCTTATTCAAGATTTATTGTAATACATAGTGTAGGCAGATGACCTACGCGTTTCAGCCCATATCCACAGGGCCGTCCTCAGGGCGTCCTCAGGGTGTCTTTTGATGATATACACACACACTGGCATACTGTGTTATACATTACTGTGATCACATGAATGAAAAGCCTTCAGGTAACCCCAGTCTGGAAGGTCCTAACGTCTAACCTTTTCAATTTCTTTTACTTCAATTATGATTAGCAAACTTTTGCATTTCTCATTCTTGCACACTGGATCCATATAACAGGCTCTCTCCCTTCCCCCTCAGCCCTTAGGCTTTTTAAAATGAGGGAAGAGGCCATCCAGTGCTTTATATTAAAGGCAGAGGACCTCCCATTAAAGGGGCGTGTTGGGGGTGCTATTACCACATGGAGGCTTGACCAAGCCTCCCAATAAATACATACAATACAAGAATTGTATAAATAAAAACATATATATATATATATATATATATATATAATGTTTTTTTTTTTTTTTTTTTAAAAACCTGTATTTTATTGTGAGAAAATGTAACATTGGTATACAGCAGTTTCTATTATGACAACATATATTAACAATAAAGTAATATTTATAATAATGTTACATTCTTGTCTTCCAAAGAAACAATTGGTATTTATTATTATTAACAATATCTAGGGGGCTCAAACAGTCTTAAGGCTCGTACACACGCATGATGTGTGCACTGAGCCACGCCCCCCAACACCGACCGCCATGCGGATCAACAAATGACCCCCGACCAAACGCATCCACACGGACAATTATGGCCGAAGCGGACGTTCGTTGTGGGTAGTGGTCAGTGTCGGGGGTCGTGGCTCGGCCGCACATCTTGTGTGTGTACGAACCTTTAGTCTAAGGAGCAAAGTGTATGAGATTAGGGGAATCCACAGTCCAAGGCATATGGGCTGTTAACATTCATCGGTAAACAGGGTGTTTCCAGGCTATCACTCTTGCAGGAAGATTCAATAAAAGTTCTTATCATTTAAAATGGAGATAATTCTGCCCCAAACAATCAGATCTTATTTAAAGGGCATGTCCACCCCCCAAACTAAAATGTAACCCCATACTAGCCCCACTGTACAATTTAAAAAGATCCTTACCTTACAATCCTGCTCCTTATGGTCTCCTGCAATCCATGTCCAAAGTAGTGGCCGTCTTCCTGTCCAAGCATTGCTGCCTTTTTTCTTGCCTCCAGGAGGGATAGTGACATGCGCACAGGAGCCCTTTGCCCCCCCTCCCTCCCTTCCGATCCCTCTCTTCAAACAACTGCCCTAGCGTAAAAACCTACATGCATATTGTAGGGCATATTCTCCCACCCCCAACTGCTAAGCTAGAAGTTTAAAAATCTTTTCCATAGTGTAATTACAGCTCCGTTGCTGGCAGCCGCGTCTGTGATTGGCTGCGTCTGAGCCAATCACAGCTGCGGCTGCCGGTCCAGCCTCCTGCTTGTAGATCCGACAGGCAGGGGAGCAGGACCAGAGCGATGCTGGATCCAGGAGTTGTAAGTACAGTATGAAATCGTTTTTAAAGCTTCTAACACAGCGGTTGGTGGTGGGAGGGTATGCCCTACAATATAAATGTTTGTTTCAATGGAGGGTAGAGATGCCCTTTAACATTTGAAATCTAACATCTGATTGGTTGGGGCAAAGTTAGCACGATTTTTAACGATAAGAACTTTTATTGAATCTCCCGGTTAGTCTTTTAAAAATTTAACTATACTGAGCCTATATGTCTACACCAAGGGTTCCAGATTTTATTAAACTTGTCCAAAATCACCCTTCTTTTAGACTGCCCTATTATATGCCGTACTGGATGTGACCAGAGATTCCCATTGGTAACAGTACCTCTGTGAAATTACAAGGTGGGGTCTGGACCAGTTATCCTCCAACACTAGGTTAAGTATACATATCTTAGGGTTGAGCGAAACTGTTTGTTGGAAAATATCAGATAGTTGGTGATATGTGACCAAAAATTGTGTATTAGGGGGCATTGCCATATCAAGTGCCAAAAGTCCACGAGGGATTGTGACATTTAGGGCAGTCTGGTGTATACCTAGGTGATATACGAGACATACGGTAAAAGGTAAAGTATATCTGGTGCAATATATTAAACTGTAAATGTTTATTATTCACAGATACTGACACCCAGTTTTGAGACTCTGCAGCTTCATCCCAAAGCTCCTTATTTATTTCTGGGATATATCCAGGATTGTAGGAGATTCCAGGGTATAACAGAATACAGAAATATATTTGTATATGGGAAATGTTAAGATCATGTTTACATTATCCTCCCCTTGAAGCTCTGCAATATGTTGTTTCTATAAATGTACCTATTAAAGGGTTAATGTCGGAGAGTATTACTATTGCAATAGTACACTTTTCCATCTTCCTCAAAAACCCACCCAAAAAAAGCAAAGGGTACTAAATTACCTCAGTTAGTGAAAAGAATCAGAAATCTACTAAGTGAAAATGATAGGATCTGTAGAGTGGCCTTTGTATTTTGGGTTTCGTTCTCCTTGTAACTAGGATGTTCAATGTTCTGATATTAAAGAGTATATAAAAGTAGTTTGGGTTGTCAGTTTTATTGAAGAACAGGAGGTAAAGGAGCCATGTCTTACCAACAGTTCTTTAATAAAACCTGCAGGAGCAAGGAATGAAGCATAGCTCCTTTACCTCCTGTTCTTCAATAAAACTGAAAACCCCAGTGGAGATACCCTTTAATTATGCAGTGATTGGTCACTTCTACAAGAGGCCATGTTATTATGGCAGTTACAGTGCCAGTGGTTATAAAACTAGGCAACATCTATGTACATCACAAGAGGCTCACATTCTCCTTTAGATACAGAACATTATTACCAGTGTAACTAGTTACAAGTGTCTGCTGCCTTCCAACCTATCATTTTTTTGGAAAGTGAGCACATTAAAAACAATTTCTAGTTCAATACATATGCAAAATTTTATAATTATTATTTTCTAAAGAATGTAATATTTTGTGTTGTGTTCGCTGTTATCTAAACAGCAGTTTCTGCTTCAAAATTAAGTCCACAGAAATGGACCGAACCTAGACTTATTCTGCCCAATATATTGGAAACAGATATAGGAAGACATTATATTAAAGATGCAGAAAAATCTTTTTCAAATTTGCCTGGAAACCCTATACTTGCTTCACCTCAACATAACTTACAAAGAAGGTACTCTTCTAAATTTATTATATATTATAGTAAAAAAATGTCTATACTGGAACAGTGTTTTGATACATACACTGAACCATTTTATAGGCTTTTAAGCTGGGCATACAGTACATGAAAGGATATTTCTGATTGATTCTGTTTGATTAAATTAACTAAAGCTAGATTCTTGTTTATTCTCCTAATTGTGCATGGACTACTGAAAGTTTACAGTTGATCGTATATGCAGCTAGAAATCTGCTCAAGTTCAATGGTACAAGGTGATACTGATCAGAAGTATCGATTGTTTGCACCATCGTGCATCTAATCCTGCACACTATATTGCCGCAAATCATCAAGTCCAAGTATATGCAGACATTACTGTGAAGTTATTTGGCATCTGATTCTACTTAGCATATTTTTTAAGATGCCTCACCCTCCCTTGATTGGTTACCTAATCACTGCCATGATGATCCTAGATTGAGGAGGATGTAGAACTCACTGCAATGGGGGTGCTGGCTTGCTTCCTTATATCCTACACAATCTAGGATCATCATGGCAGAGGTATAAGGAAATAATCAAGCACACCATCAAAAGTGGAACTCCAATTACAAACAAATGTTCCAGTGGCTCACAATTATTCAGTGTCTACTCCTGCAGCGTGGCCGCATCCACACTTCGAAGTCCTTCAAACAGTAAGTGTTGTAAGGAGACAACATGTAGCATTAAACAGCCAAACACAACATGTTTCGAATGCTCATGCTTTCTTTTTCAAGAACCCATGAGCGTTCAAAACATGTTATGTTCCGCTGTTTATAGGGTAACTGTGGTCTTAAATTCTTCCAAACTTGTAATAATTATATAAAAAGCCTTCCATCACACCTTCAAAATAAAAACTAAATCACATCTCTAGATAAAATTTGTGAGAAGTTATTGCTGGAAAGGTTCAGCAATGTAACTTCCTGGTTGAACTCTTCCTGTTTTTAGCCATGTGACCAGCCTCTCTGCATTAATAGGCTCCTCTTCTCAACTGTCAATTTTTTCCTCAGGTACTTCCTGATTTCCCCAGCAATAAGTCTCAACTGAGCATGCTTCTCCCCTGGGGGAAAAGGGCCGGCAGAGGTCAGGTGATGTCCCTCAACCTACTGGAATCAGGAAGTTTGAACATTCACCCCAATGTAATTTCTCACAGGTTCCAGCCAGAGATGTGATTGTTGGCTCAGTGTAAAGAATATACTGCAGGCTTTCATTTAACCCTAACTTGTTTTGAGACCACAGTTGCCCTTTAATAAATTTCTTGCAAGCATAGTTTGCTGCATGGTGTCTCCTTGCAACACTTACACCATCAGCAGTGTATTCTACATCCTTCTGAAAGTTCTGAACTGCTGATTGTGATGGGTGATGTCCACTCTTCAATCTCTTCAGTGTTTTTGAGGCTGGATTTTTAGTCAAAACTCAGAGAAGGTTAAGACTGTTGTATTTTATGTCCTTAGACTTTATGACCTTAAAAGGGTAATTAAAACCCCCAAAATGGAATAAAATATATACAAAGGTACCTGATGCACACAAGTTAAAAACAGCCCAAAGTCACAAAATCCCAATTAAGATAAACATTTGAATTTGTAGGTAGGAATTCATTGTCTTACCAGTTTTAGTTGGTTAGAGACTATACATTTAAAGGGTATCTCCACTCAATGTATAATTACCTTTTTTCAGTTTAACAGGAGGTAAAGGAGCTGTGTCTTACCTCCTGTTTTTTAATTTTAACAGCCAGGAGAAAGGAGCAAACAGTGAGAACTTACCCACATTGTATTCATATGACCTAGGACCTGTCAGAGGAATAGCGGAGGATCGCTGTTACGAGTAAGTCCTCTCTGTTCGCTCCTGGCTGTAAACATTAGTAGAGATACCCTTAACGCTTGGGAAAACTGAAATAACACAATTCTAATTAGGAAATAATACTTAATATGTCAAAACTATTTTTTTCTTTCCATTTAGTAATCTTTATGTAAGTTACATATCTTTCTCCGTGGATTGCTGAAACCAGAGCAAAAAAAAGAAACAGAAAGGTCTGCTCTATCTAATTTAAAAGATTTAGCATTGAATAATATTGGAGAAAAATTTAAATAGACAATGATATTTTATTGCATATAGTAAACATTTTCTCTAAACTTCATTAGCAAGGATTACATTTTATACTGTATTTCCTGACTATTTTTTTTGAATGTGTATATTCAAGTTATTGCTTCAAATTGTTTTCTAGTGTTGGAGGGTTGAATAATGAGATAAAGTCCTCAAGTGGAGAAGAAACTTGTGATGTTTATAAAGAGAAGGGGCATCAAGTGGGGCAGAAAGGTTGGTTTTACAGGAAACTTGCCTAAAATAAAGAAATCACAAGGCAGCTTAAAGGGTAACTGTGGTCTCCAAACATGATTTTTTTTTTTTTTAAACCAGAACTGCAGTCTGTTCTATAAAAGATCTAAAATGTCTTCAAGCTAATTTGCAATACTAATCAGCAGTTGCTGATGCACAAGATGTTCACACCAATTAAAGAATGACTATACCCAAAAACAACTTCCCCATAAATCTATTATTCTATGAGCATCAGGAGCAAGTATTAAAAGAAATTAACTTTAGAGGTTTTGCAGCACCTGCAGCTTTTGGTTTCCCTGGCAGAATTTAAAGAAAAAAATTGTTATAAATATTGTTAAAGTGTCAGGAGTTAAATGCAATGCAAAGATTCACATACTCTTGCTCTAAAGAGACATGTAACATTGGACCTTTTAACCACTACTGTAGGGTCTTTTTTTAAACAAAGATCCTTGGGTACTCCAATCATTTTTAACTGCATCCTTCCTTAGCAGTTGGAAGAGAATGTTGTACATTGTTTATAAACAATATAGAGTAAAAGTAAGCATTTGTGATATTGATGATAATTTCTGTTTGTTATTGTTCCTCCTCACAAGGAATAAAGCAACAAATCTTACCAAGCAAAGCATGCCGAGATGTCTGCAACACACCCAGTTCACCGCTAAAAGATTGCAACTTGCGTAGTACTAGAAGAAATAGCAATCTGGAACAGAGAGACATTTCTCAAAGGGAAGATTCACAGGTAAAAATTATTTAACATCTTTTAGCAATGAAATTTTTTTATTGATCATTACTTAATACTGGTTTTAAAGAGTCGGTTCAGTGGAAATGATCAATATTTGTTAAATTGTTAGTTTGTGTAATGCATACCTAGTTATTCTACATATTCTCTTCCATTTTGAAAAATCCGTTGACTTCATACACTTTGCTGTTCCCTGCTGTTGACATTAGTGAGCTGACATTTCACGTTCTAACGGTCCTTCTTCTTCCCAGGATGCACCACATCCTTGGAATGTTCTGAACAGTAATTTCCACTGATTGGCTGTTGGATGGGCCAAAGATGCTCAGATCTCTACTGTGCAACTAAATCAACCTAGGAAATGGGTCAAGGGCAAGACCATAGACCATAACGGTCTCTACTAGGGGTCCTGCAAACAGGAAGTCAGTATTTCAGTTGCATTTATTTATACACAGACAAAATGCTGAATTGAAATGACAGATTAAAGTCATTGGGGCCAAAAAATACTGCTTTTTTCTGAAAAGCATATGTATTTGCACTGAACTTTCCATTTAAAGCCCAAATACATGTGCTTCCAGGAAAAAAAGGGGGGTATTTTATTGACCATAATCTGCTCATCCAGGGATTGTGTGTGCATAAGTAAATGCTATCAAAGAAAAAGTACTCACTTTCTGTTTGCAAGATAGCTAATATTTTATGTTATAATCTCATTCCCTGCATTGATTCAGTTGCTCAGTAGAGGTCTATGCATGTTTGATCCATCAACAGCCAATAAGTAGAAATGTATGTTAGGAATGTTTGAAGGAAGTGTGTGCCCTAAAAAAAACCTGAAAGAGCAGTTCACCACAGCAAATCATAGCAAAAATGAAAACTTACATACAGGTGAATCACCCCCAAAAACCCTAAACTGTAATAGTTTGAAACCTGGAATATAAAAGTCTAACCTGAAATCCTGCACAATGTCCTGTTTCCCCTGTTTTTTGCTTCCTGGTTCTTCCAATTAGTAACTGTCAGTTACTGTCATGTTATTCCCCTGTCTGCCTCTTCTGAGCATGCCCAGGCTGAGTACAAGCTCAGTACAGGTTTTTAAATTGCTCAGTTTCCACGAGGCATCCAGAAGCATAGCAGGCATACAGTAAAGAATTTATAGGAAAAACTATGATATATCAACATATTATGAAGAGGCCATTCTTTCTAAAAGATATTATGAGGGTGGAGTTGTCCTTTTAAATAATTGTTTCCATTGAGTGTCCCATTTAAACTGTTGTCTTCATACATTTGCATTTACACATAATTAGCAAGGAAAATTAAATTAATTGTTTTTTCAAATGTCTAGGTATGTGTAATATAGATAAATGAATGAAATCATTTTTACCACTAAACCTCCCCTATTCTTGCTTTTGTGTTTGTACATTTACATCTATGCTTGTGCTATTGTAAATATATACATAAATATATATATATATATATTTATTTTTAACAATTTTTTTTGTAGATCTATGTAATGAAGAGTAGTATTATTTCTTCTCCTAGCAAAACTACACGTGAAAGAACATACTGCCAAAAGCGTGTAGAACTGATGCATGATAGGACTCGATTACAAACAGCATGTATACTACAGGGACAGGATGCCAGCTATGATTCGATGATGGAAGACCTGCATTATTCTGTAAATGCACCCAATACTGGAGGGATGGCCATAGTGAAAAGTAACAATGAATGTACATTAACTGGGGGTACCTCTGCTATTACCAGTAACTTAGGAGAAGACATTTTAAGTAAAATTAGCTCTAAAAATATAGATATGCCTAATCTACGGAATCTTGATAATAATAAAGTACACAAAAGTGTCTCGCAAACAAAACATTCAAGGGAAACTCCACTTTCTTTTGAGCCAAGTAAGTATTGTTTGTAATATATAGTATTGTGATAATTAAAACAGTTGTAAATTATCAAAATAATACTATGTAATATTACGGAGTAAATATGATTATTACCGCAACCTGCACTGTGCTTCCAGTCAGTCATTGTAAGTCTGGACCAAGACACATATAATTGGGCATTTATATGTTATCTTTTAAACTGGGTATCTTCTGGGTTTTGTTTTAAATAGAGTGGAAGTTGGAGTATGTTTTGACATAAACAGTATACAACCCTTCAGAAAAAAAGAAGGAAGGTTTGCACACCGATACAACAAACCCAGAATCAAAGATCATTAAAAACATCTTTAATTGTAACATTACTGGACACACTGGACCCAGAGGATAACCTGATGCGTTTCTTGCCTCTAGGGCTATGGGTCCAGTGGTGTTACAATAAAGGATGTTTTTAACTATCTTTGATTCTGGGTCCGTTGTATCGGTGTGCATGCCTTCTTTCTTTCTGTGTAGCCCAAACGACTGGGGTCAGGGCTGTTCACACCCAAGCCTTTTTCAACAAGCAGTGATTTGTGTATTTGTTAATCGTATACAGGGAGGAGTTTGTCTCACACAGGCTCTAGGGCTGTCCGCACTGGTAACATCTGCATCTTTTTGTGAGTTTATTCTTATTCCGCATCTACCTTGTGACTTGGATTAACTACAATTGCTAGCCATTTTCTCCCCTTATACATTTTACTTAGGCTTTTTCATTAAAGGGTATTGCCACCGCTAAAAATTTTTTTTGCTGTTCAGCTTTCTTGAGAAACGTTACCTCCTCCGCCACATAGTCTGACCGTTCCTGATGGACTCACACATAGCGTACTAAGTCTGTTGGGACCTGTCAGGAGAAAAGAACCTGAAAAGGGGATGGGGAACAGTGTTCTTGTTTAATCACAAAAAAGAAACATGGGTGGTTTAGAAGGAATATATATGCATTATGGTATGCAGGTGGGTATTAGTAAAGGTGGTATGTTATGTGATGCCAATACTGGCATACCAGAGAGACCAAATTTTTGTGAACATGCTAGGGCACCCATGGGATCAATCTAAGCATGGAGAGCAAATTTGTTACCATGGTTTTCCAGCCAGAAAGGGTGGGAGGGATGAGGGACATAGGACAAAGTTTCATGGAAAAGGCCCGATTAATGGGTTTTCCATATATCAAGTTCTGGAATTCCTAGTGTACAGATTTTGAGCTCATGAGGCACAGGGTAGGGTAAAGTACATGAGAGTTAATCAGTCACTTTGCACCAGCATCTAGATATCTTGAGGAAAGTCCTTAGAAGGGACCAAAAGTTGTCTTTTGATTGATGACACTTGCATTATTCTTACAATAATTAAGATTGAATATTCCTAGATTCCATACTAGGTACTTTTCTATATTTTTAATGTAAAAAATGTTAGTACATTTGTCCATTAATAATTAAAAGTTGTAAAAGCACTGCTTAAAGGATAACTGTTGTGTGTATAAAGTTTATTTAGAAAACATTTAAACTGAAAAGTACTTGGGGCAGGGATATAGGATTGGTAATTCCTACCTCCCAATATTGATTATGTAATGGTTTTTAGAATTTTTTATTGTAGGAAACTGGTTTTTGGAACCTTTGTTTGTGGAATTAAGGCAAGACCCAAATGTGAGGACCTAGCGTTTTAGCTCCTTATCCTGGGTAATATCACTGGGAGAAGGGGGGGGGGGGCATGTGTAGTGATAGTTGTCCTAAAAGAATTAAGGTGCTTGACAAATTTAGGGTTTAAAGGAGAGCTATAGTGCATATAAAGTTTAAAAAACTGTTAAGGCAGGTTCGATAGTTCCTTCCTCCCAATCTCTTTTCTGTGAAGAGCATCAGCATGAAGGAAACTTCTTCTACCAGGGTTCCTATTTGGCTTTAAGTAGGAAAAAAATCTGTAAATTAAACCTTATTGGTTCTTATTAGTGGATGAATAATAAGTTATATAATTTAACTTGAATGAGTGCATGTCAACGTTGGGATTTATGTTCGGTTTATTAATTAAAGTTTAGTTTTTATCATCAAAAGATGTATTGTTTGGTTATCCATGGTAACATGAGTGATCATATATTTTTTTTTTTTTCTTTAATAAATAGTTAAACTTAATTCATGCTCTAGGGCTTATAAACAATGATCAGGTGCTTACCTTGAACTAGTAATTAAGTGATTATCTTAAAAAAAAAAAAAAAAATTCTTGCTATCATCTAGTAATTCTAATCTACACATATCTATGCAGTTTCTGTATGTGCCCAATTTGTAAAAAAATTACTTATTCGAGTTTTTGTTCTTTCTGTGTAAGTTGTGCTCTCAAGTGACGAAGAGGAGAGACAGCATGCAGAATCTATTGAGGCTGTCAATGTTGTTCAAAAACCCTTAACAAATATTGATGCAGATAAAGGTGGGGAGAGTCCTCAACAGTCATGCGAAGAGCCTTCAAAGTTTAAGGTAATGCATTTTATCTGTGTTCTTGTGTGACTAGTTTAGCAGCTATGAAACCTTTACCATAAGATTTCTTTTTATATATGTGTATATTTTTTTCATGATAAATTTAGCTATTTAAATATGCAAAATGTTTCTACTGCAGGGATTTTTTTTTTGGCGGGGGGTGGTAATTACCCTTTCCTGTATCACTGTATCTTTTATCTCAAGGTTTACGCATCACAGAGAAATTCCTATGCCAACAAAGCTGAGGAGCTGATGTCCCCCTGCGCTTCATCCATGATTGGTCCTAAAACTGTTGATTTTATTTGCGCAAGCTACAGTATATGTCCCTTAACAGAGCAATGACCAGGGAAAATAGTAAATGCTATTGGGATTGGGTGGCACCATAGGCACTTCTATTACATTTTTAATTTTTGTTAAAAACGTAACTTTGATGGTGCGCATAAAGATTTTTTTCAACACACTCAAGTAGAAATTTAGTTGTATATATTTAACAGTCAATCAAAAGCTCATGGTACACTCCAGGAAAGGCCCTACTCTTGCACACAATATTTTATTAGAAGAAAATTAGTACAAAATGCCAATTAACCACCTTCTCCCATCTGGGGACTTTTAGAAGCCCAGGAGTGAAAAATATTTTCAGGCTTCAGCTTTAAAATTGATAAAGAGGTTTTGGGGCAGAGGTTTTAATGCAAAAGTTGATGCTATGTCTAGGCAGTAGGGTGCAATGGGACTTGCTGGCGTGAGTTTGGATAAACTGGGATTAGAAGCATGATCCTGGAGTAATTTTAAAGGTTAAGAGTGCACATGTATGGAGAGCAGAGTTACCCTTAAATTACAGCGAAAATGTAGTAGGCTGTAGGTTTTTCACCATTATTTTGGGAATTTTCCATTATACTTACTAAAGATATGTGTAAAACTCCAAATAGAAACAAGGATGAAGGAGCACTCACTCTGTGGTTCAGTGATTTATTAAAACAACAAAATTGCAATGTTTTGAGAAACACTGTCCCTTCTTCAGGTACAGTGTGTCCCGAAACATAGTAAGTTTATTGTTTTAATAAATCACTGAACTGCAGAGAGTGTGCTCCTTCATCCTTGTTTCTATTTGGAGTTCCGCAGCCCTGGGAGTAGGAGGCAGGAGGACTGCACCTCACTTAAGTCTGGCAAACCGCCAACAAGCAGTGTGCTGGTGTGTTTTTTAGACTGTAAAACTCCGAACACATACTGTATATATTCGAGTATAAACCAAATTTTTTTCACTTTAAAATCATCTTGAAAGTCTCCCCTCGGTTTATACTCTGGTCTGTGCTGATATGGATGCTGCTGGACAAAATCACATAGTCCTGGGATAACAAAAGCTGTACCCTGTAACACTGAGAATCCTCTTGATTTCAGTGGGCTAGGTAATTGTTGTCCTGCTCACTCAGATCAGCCCAGACTGCAAGACAAATGGAAAAAAACAATCTTTAAGTGTTCAGTCTGCACAGAAAGGTATGTAGGGCACATCTGTGTATTGGACTTTCTATGGGGCTGTGTTTGGGACTTTCTATGGGGCTGTGTTTGGGACTTTCTATGGGGCTGTGTATTAGACTTTCTATGGGGCTGTGTATGGGACTTTCTATGGGGCTGTGTATGGGACTTTCTATGGGTCTGTGCATGGGACTTTCTAAGGGGCTGTGTATGGGACTTTCTAAGGGGCTGTGTATGGGACTTTCTATGGGGCTGTGTATGGGACTTTCTATGGGGCTATAAATAAATAAATAAAATATGTAGTCTTTCTGAGACATTGATGTAATAGTGTTATTTTATAATACAGAGATATAATCTGTTCATACCAGTCAGAATCGCTAATTGAGCACTATGTTCAGACGGATTAAATTATTATATTTACCGTCATTATATTACTTATATATATTAATGTGATTTGTATGTAACAATTGTTAAACCTCTTGTTTTATCAGCCTTTTCTTATTTCTGAAGATGAAATCATATGTAGTGATGAGGCAGAATGCATGATTTTGGAATTAACATTCATGAATGTTTATATTGGTAAAAAGAAAGGACGGTCTACTGGCCTTGCCAAGGTACGTTTTATATATTCTAGATAAAGAATACTAATAAACAAAAATCTACATATTAAATATATTTACATTTTCTGTGTTGTTGTGTAGACTTCTATGGTGTTTAAACACCACTCAGCATTTTAATGCAACACAACACTGTTTTTTTGTTGTGCTATACTTTGATCCTGGGTAGAAGAGCAGCACCCACAATTTTTAATAGGTTAAAAGCCACATATGGTGTGCACAAGAGGCTCACAAAAAGTTGTATAACACTGTAAAGGAAAACTAAAGTTATCTGACAAAATTGTCCTAATTGACATTGCACCTTCAGAAACCTACAACAAGCTGTGGCTGTGACTGCTGGGTAATTTATGAAATTCTGCTGGAAAATTTATGAAATTCCGTAATCCCCCTTAGATAGTTAAACCTAGCTAAGTTTACACACTACTCTTCACATGCTCTTTACTGCTCAGCAGATCTCTTGCGGCCCGCACGGACTGCTTGGGCTTGGGGATTCCTGGATGGGACTTGAGTGGATCAGGGGCGGGGCTACACCCGCAGCCTGGTCACTGCATGGCCCCCCCATTGTGGCTCAGATTGGGCACCCCTTGTGTAGAGACATCTGTATAGAAAATACAGTAAATAATGGGGTCAGGGGCATGGCTCTTTGATGGCTACATGGGCTGTGGGTTGTACTGGCAACAACATGGAAGCCTTCTTAGTTACAGAATCTATTACTTAAAATTAAGTTTCGTTTACCTTTAATGTAAACGCATGACTGAATCTTGTGGGATTTTGTGTAAATGAAAAAGGTCTCCACCAGATTGGCTGCCATTAGCATTTTAAACTCTATTTTGATCACTTTCCAGTGTGTCCCGTTACCAATATCAGGCTGATAAAATAGATGGCTGTTAGAATGCTATAATGTTTAAAGGGCATCTATAGTGAAAAAAACACATTGGTCCATTACAAAATTAAATTCATGTACTCTGTGCTGCCTTTATCCTATCTATGTAAGTGACTGTTTTTCCATGGTGTCAGATCTGTGTGCAGCACTCCCCCTTCCCCCTCCCCTCTGTTACCTCCTCGGTGTCTCAACTCCGGCTAACCTACAAGCTTATCATGTGCAGTAGGAGTTAAAAGTTCAACATCCTGAAAAACACACCCACGTACAGTGGCCAATAGAAAGCAAGCTGTCCTGGAGACACGGATCTCTCCGTGTCCTGATCTCTCTCTTTGTGACCCATCATCAATCAGTGAAGTCTATCAAGAAGGGGGGTCAAGTGCTGCCTTAACTCTGCCATCAAAGCTACCTATCTCCCCCTGCTAATGCTCTTATCTCTGTTTATTACAGAGCATGGAGGAGGGAGGGACTTGAGCAGGGAAGAGGATTATGTCACAGGGATTTAATTGACAGTACAAGTAGGAGTACAGGAATGCAATCACGTATTCTTCTAACTTGTGTATTTTAGGGCACAGAGGGAAACTGAACAAAGTGATGACACTCTGGGGGTTGGGGGGAATTTATAAAACTCATGGAAAGAAAGTAAAAAAAGTTAATTATCCCACTATAGATGCCCTTTAAAATACAGTGGTTTGCAAAAGTATTCGGCCCCCTTGAAGTCACATTACATTCGGCCACATTTTGTCACATTACTGCCACAAACATGAATCAATTTTATTGGAATTCCACGTGAAAGACCAATACAAAGTGGAACGAAAATCATACATGATTCCAAACCTTTTTAACAAATCAATAACTGCAAAGTGGGGTGTGCGTAATTATTCAGCCCCCTGAGTCAGTACTTTGTAGAACCACCTTTTGCTGCAATTACAGCTGCCAGTCTTTTAGGGTATGTTTCTACCAGCTTTGCACATCTAGAGACTGAAATCTTTGCCCATTCTTCTTTGTAAAACAGCTCCAGCTCAGTCAGATTAGATGGACAGCATTTGTGAACAGCAGTTTTCAGATCTTGCCACAGATTCTCGATTTGATTTAGATCTGGACTTTGACTGGGCCATTCTAACACATGGATATGTTTTGTTTTAAACCATTTCATTGTTGCCCTGGCTTTATGTTTTATGTATGTCGTTGTCCTGCTGGAAGGTGAACCTCCGCCCCAGTCTCAAGTCTTTTGCTGACTCCAAGAGGTTTTCTTCCAAGATTGCCCTGTATTTGGCTCCATCCATCTTCCCATCAACTCTGACCAGCTTCCCTGTCCCTGCTGAAGAGAAGCACCCCAGAGCATGATGCTGCCACCACCATATTTGACAGTGGGGATGGTGTGTTCTGAGTGATGTGCAGTGTTAATTTTTTTGCCACACATAGCGTTTTGCATTTTGGCCAAAAAGTTCCATTTTGGTCTCTTCTGACCAGAGCACCTTCTTCCACATGTTTGCTGTGTCCCCCACTTTGCTTGTGGCAAACTGCAAACGGGAGTTCTTATGCTTTTCTGTTAACAATGGCTTTCTTCTTACCACTCTTCCATAAAGGGCAACTTTGTGCAGTGCACGACTAATAATTGTCCTATGGACAGATTCCCCCACCTGAGCTGTAGATCTCTGCAGCTCATCCAGAGTTACCATGGGCCTATTGACTGCATTTTTGATCAGCACTCTCCTTGTTCAGCCTGTGAGTTTAGGTGGACGGCCTTGTCTTGGTAGGTTTACCGTTTTGTAGCCTAAGCCTGCTTTAAATTTCTCAATAACTTTATCCCTGACCTGTCCTGTGTGTTCTTTGGACTTCATGGTGTTGTTGCTCCCAAGATTCTCTTAGACAACCTCTAAGGCCATCACAGAGCAGCTGTATTTGTACTGACATTAGATTTCACACAGGTGCACTCTTTAGTCATTAGCACTCATCAGGCAATGTCTATGGGCAATTGACTGCACTCAGTCCAAAGGGGGCTGAATAATTACACACACCCCACTTTGCAGTTATTGATTTGTTATTGTTTGGAATCATGTATGATTTTCGTTCCACTTCTCACGTGTACACCACTTTGTATTGGTCTTTCACATGGAATTACAATAAAATTGATTCATGTTTGTGGCAGTAATGTGACAAAACGGGGAATACTTTTGCAAACCACTGTAATTAATAATATTAATGGAAAGGGGTATTGCCTTTGTAAATGGTCACCTCTTCCCATGCCCGCATTCAGGACTGCCTCTCAGCCAATCACGGACGCGGCTGCTGGGCCCGCCTCCTGCTTGCAGTTCTATGCAAGCTGAGGGCCGGGATTGTGCAGCGAAGGAGATAGGTAAGGTAAAGATCAGGGGACTTTCTTGCTATAATAGTAATGCGGTTGGGGCTGGGGGACCAGTAACTATCATATGGCACAAAGTTGTTTTTAAGGGTGGACATAACCATTTTAATTATCCTTTAATGTGCTCACATATGTTAAATAAGAAATTAAGTGCATTAAGACAAATGCATGTTGCACCATTACTAAATTTCAGTAATTTACTTCTGTTTCTGCCTTTTACCTCTCCCTTCTTTTTTACAGTTTACAGTTGATTCTATAGACATACCTCTGCAAGGTAAGTTAATGCTGACATAAATGTGTATTTCATTGTAAACTCACTCTCTCCTAATTGCTCATTTTTACATATGTACTCTTAAGGCCTGTTTCATGTGTTTTTTTTTTTTTTTTTTTTTTAGAATTCAGGAAATAATTTTTTATCTATATAATTACTTACACTTATCCCCTTTTTGCATTCTCTGTATTGTTATAATGTACAGTGCTACTTACCCAAGAAGCGCTTTATAAATAATCATATACATATACATTTTTTTTATGACATAAACCTAAATCTGCAATCCAATCACAAATTCAGATTATTAAAAATACATTTTCACATTATATCAATGTGTCCTTTTAATTATAGAAATAATTTTAAAGGAAAAAGGAATTTTACACTAAAAAACTACTTCATTTCAATCATTAACTGGATACTTGTTAGCAGCACTTAATCTGATGTGTTTGCGTTACTGCATGAGTTCAATCCAGTATTTGTTTTGCTCAAGATTAGTCCCCCTGCCAGACTGACTCCCTGTAAGTGAGGACAAGCATGCCAAGAAATCCCTATGAGGCAGCATTGGAAGAGGGAACCAACTGTAACCTCAATAGAGAGATAAGTGTGATTCCACTGCTGGTAGCTGCCTTGGGTATGATCCTCCACTGTTGTCCCCCAGAACATATAATAATGTTCGTAGAAAGTAAAGGGATGAGGTACCCAAAAGGACTTTAAGCATTTTCGATTTGAGTTGCTTTAAGGTTATCTCCACCCTAAAAAAACAACTTTTAATATCCTGTAGGGGACCCTAGCCCATCCCCAACAGCCAGGTTTGTTAAGTTGCCCCCTCAGAATAATTGTTTAATGTAGCTGGTTCTTTATCATATTTCAGCATAACTAGCTATGCAGGCCTGCCACAAAAAAAGTGTTTTTTTCTCCAAACACATAGAGGGTTATTCAATAAAAGTTCTTATCTTTTAGAATTGTGCTAATTTTGCCCCAACCAATCAGATTTTATTTAACATCTGAAAGCTAACATCTGATTGGTTGGGACAAAATTAGCACCATTTTAAACGATAAGAACTTTTATTGAATAACCCTGTTGATCTTTATAATTTTTCACAGAAGAGCATTTCTGAAGTGTCCCCCATGTTGCAGCTAATTTTTGTTGAAATCACGTGCATTTACCTGCTATGAGGAGGGAACAAAGTATAGTTTGTAGTATAATGTATAGTTTTAATTCACTTGTAAATCCATGCTGTATTGTTTGCTAGAAAACAAAGCAATTTGTTGCATAAATGCTGTTGATATTCATTTGTAATTAAAGTTTTACACAGATTCAGCATCTATACAATGTGACTCATGTAAAAAAATATTTAACAGGCTGACCTCTTTATTGCTGCATTTAAATATTAAAGTGCAATTACAGACCCCTGCTACCCTTTCCCCCGATGATTTGTACCCAGTGGGGTTCGCCCCAGTAGGTTGCATGACTTTGCCTAATGTTCCAGTCCTTGATATGCTCTAACTCCAACTTCTGTCAGGGGGGAGTTGTCCTGGACAACAGTTCTGCCTTTAGGGGATGGCGTTTTTTCTCTATTCGCCCCAGTAGGTTGCATGACTTTGCCTAATTTTCCGATCCTTGATATGGTCTAGTTCTAACCCCTGTCGGGGGAGTTGCCCTGGACAACAGTTCTGCCTTTAGGGGATGGTGTTTTTTCTCTTATCAGCCTGAAGAGGGGCCGAGGAACCATGGGGTTATGCACCATTCTTCATGAGTGGACACTTAAAATAAAGGAAGTGCGGCTCTGGTGCTCCACCCCTACAGTGGCATTGCCACTACTTCCCACTTTCCCACAACTGCAGACCGTCTTTTTCCTGCTGCTTGGGTTCACCTGTCACTTCTGCATTTTCTTGGCTTCTGATTGGCCTGGGGCAGAACTTCCACCTGTAGCTCTTACCAGGCTTTTGCACATGACGCTTGGGGGTGGGACTTCTTGATTGTGCCCTCATGAATGGGGATTATTCAATTTTTAATTGTTTAATTGTTTTTTATGCCAATTAAAAAAAAAAATGGAATCCCTACGTTCGGTAATTCTAGGCATAGAACCAGGGACATTTTTTGGCCTCTGGACATCCAGGGCATATACCTGCATGTCCCCATCTGGCTCGGTCATCATCGTTTCCTGAGATTTGCCTTAGGTCTCTGGCATTTAGAATTTACTCCCCTACCCTTCGGCCCCTTGGGTCTTTACAGAAGATCGTGGCTTGTCAGGCAGCATGCCTTCATACTTGGATGACTTGCTAATTTTGGACCTAGAAAAGCTACTGGTGGTGCTTTGTGCCAAGACTCTAGTCCAGTTTGAATGCCAGTCTTCAGGAGTGGGGAGCAGTGTGCGGATTTCTTAACCCTGTCTCACTGGGCCTAGACATTGGCAAGCAAGAACATTGACATTCAGTCCGCTAACACCACGGACATGGCATACATAATTGACCAGTGTGGTACTCGAAGCAAAATCGCAGAATCCCACTGGATTCTAACATGGGTAGACTTTTCAGCAATATACATCACAGGACTCCTCAACAAGGAAGCAAATTGCCTCAGTCAACACACGTATGGGACCTCTATCCGTAAATCTTCATGGAACTTATTTAGAAATGGGGGACTAAAGACCTATAAATAATGGCCTTGCACCACAATCACAATGTTCCAACATTCTGCGCAAAAGTGAAGGATCCTCTGGCGACTCTCATAGACGCACTGGTGGTATCTTGGCACTTTCACCTGGTATACATCTTTCCTCCACTCCCCATGACTCCCAGGATCTTAAAAAAAAAAAAAAAGGATGTAAAAGGTTCCCATCCTCCTCATTGCTCCTCAGTGGCCCAGAAGAGCTTGGTTCTCAGTCCTTCTAGCCAAGGAAAAGTCAGGAAAACCATGGACCTAACCTCTACGTCTAGATCTACTAACTCAAGACCCCTTCCTACATCCAGACTATCAATGGCTTTGTTTAGCAGTGTGGCATTAGAATCTGCTATGCTGAGGAAGTGAGGTATACCCATATCGGTAATATCTACGATGCTGGCAACATGAAAAACCTTCACCCTCTAGAGATTTATCACCCTATAAGTATGTAAAGTGGAGCTCCTCCAGAGGTTTTCCTCTGAATAGATTTATACTATCCAGGATCCTCAGCTTTCTTCAAAAGGGATTTAAAAATAGTGCTTCGAAAGGACTGCCCTTTCGGTATTCTTTCATAGGAAACTGCAAGGTGTAGCCCATCTGCATCCCCCTTCCCATCTTTCAGTTCAGCCTTGGGATTTTGCTTTAGTAAAAAGTAGAAATCCTACTTTCGAACATTTACATTCCATCTCCCTATTTCTCCCTACTTGGAAGATGGTGTTTCTGCTGGCCGTTTCCTCCATTAGGAGAGCCTCTGAACTTGCTGCCTTATCAGTGGAACCCTCATTCCTGACTCTTCTGTCTAAAGGTAAGAATCCAGCCTTGCGTCTTTTCTTCCGAAGGTGGTCTACTCTTTCCACATCAACCAGGAGATCATGGTTCCTGCCTTTTTTCCGGATCCTTCCTCTGCCAGAGAATGCAAGATACATTCTCTTGACATGGTGCGGGCTCTATTGATCTCACCCATGGTTTCCGTTCCTCTCCGGCCTTGTTCCTCCTCCTTGGGTGGTCCCGTTGGTGGTCCAGAGCTTCGCTTCATACTCTAACGAGGTGGATCAAATCTACAGTTACTGGGCGGCTGGAGCTGTTCCTCCCTTGCGGGTTACAGCTCACTCCAGTGGCATCTTGAGCAGCACACCATGGTGCCTCAGTAGACCAGATATGTGGGGCAGCAACGTGGTCTTTCATTCACACGTTTATAAAGTTTTACCACCTCCATGTGTTTGCAGATGTGGAAATGACCCTAGATCGATCAGTCCTGAGAGCCGTGGAAGTATGAGTACTGTCTTTTTTTTTTTTGCCTACCCTACAATTTAGGGACTTTGGGATGTCCCCATAGTTCCTGGGTCCCCCTTGAATTTCTGGCTTGTTGCCTTTGCTTACTGTTGTTCTATTTTCTGTTTTTGGCTTTTGCTCCCTCTTTGGGACTAACTGGAGGAGGCTTCCGGTGCATTAACCCCATTGTTCCTGGGTCCCCCTTACAGCTTCCGAGAAAGAGATTTTAGTGGTAAGTACAATTTGTACAAGAGTTATTTGTGAAATGTAATTTGCTGAAAGCCACAACAGTGGCTTGGTCATCTTTAGAGAGGTAAAACTTATTAATAAAAGGTAAGAAATTAATCTTTATGGCTTTTAAATATTTTATTTTACAGTTTAGTGTCCTTGTAGAAAAAGGCCAGCTATTATGGTAATATTAATAAGGTAGAAGGCAAATTATGGTACTGTTATGGTACTCTCCATCCATTTATACTAGTAAGGGCAATACTATTCAGTAATGAGGACTGTTTATTTTTGTAGTGGCTCTACAGAAATGCTCTACCATTTCAGTCGATACAAGGAAACTGCAAAAGTATGGCTTGTGGACTGCTAACACGTGTGTGAGGGGGAATGGTATCCTTTTCCTTTGGGTGTTTTCAGACTATGTCCAGAACATAGAAAAACAAATGGGCACTACCGTAGGAAGCACAGGCTGTAAGTATATCAATCCCTTCCTTTTGAAACTTGACACTTGTGCTACAATTATTATAGTTATTATAATAAACCATTCCATTTAATGGTGAAAATAAAAAAATAAAAAATATTCCTATGCATGAAATTGGAAAACAATGCTCATGTCAATTTTTCATAGGACAATACTGGAGATATGACACTTTGATACAACGTAAAGTAATCAGTGTACAGCTTGCATAACAGAGTAAATTTGCTGTCGTCTCGAAATAATTCCACACACAGCCATTAATGTCTTAACTGCATGTGCATTCAACTTTGGTCGTCTGCGCCGAGTGCAACCTGTCCTGTTAAACCACTGTATAGTCTTAGCCACCATGCTTTAGTTCAGTTTCAGAGTGTTGGCAAACTTCTAATAGCCTAGGCCATCTTTATGTAGAGCAACAATTCTATTTTTTTCCAGATCCTGGAAGGGGACAGCAAACTTTGTTTATCATGCTTTGCAGGAACCTGCAAGCTTATGATTACTGTTATTTTCTAATTTGAGTTCTTTTGGAATTTTGTGTTTGTATTGTGCTGCATAGTTCTTTACCTTGTGTATTTAGATACTTGGTGAAATGTCTTAATTGTGCCTTTTATTCTCTTGCTTTTTCTTACTTAAACAGCAAAATCTAATGAGTTCATTTTTCTGGAGTTAAAAGACCCTCCTTCAAAGAAAGAACAAGATATAGTGAGCACTATAATGAAGAAAGCTAGCAAAAGGGGCTTACCTGGTCTAACAGATATGCCATGGAGCATGGCTTTTCCTTTGCTTAAAGCTCTGCCAGATGCTGAAAGTGCATTCAAGGCAAATTGTTTTCCTGACTTTTGTAAACAAAAGCTAAAACCATCAGAAACTAAAACACTACCAGCTAGTTCACTAGAGGTAGGAAAGCTTTATTTATTTACATTTGTTTGCTCTTGATGTGCCTTATTTTACTAATGAACAAAAAGAAGGGAACAACACTAGGAGACAAAAGGTGTAGGGGGTCTTTATAAGAGATGGTTCTCTGATGACAAAAGAGTGTGGACAGTGACATATAGGGACACCGAGAAAAAATTTAAGAAGTAGAAGCAAACTGTGAAGGGATTTAACAATTCGTTGTTTAATGGGGAGCCAGGTAGTTGTGCGGCACGGGAGATTTAAGTTCCTGTTTACTAGTGAGCAAGACATTGCATGTAGAAGAATTTAGTATCGATTGAATGGGAGAAAGATGGGAAGCAGGAACACCAGAAAGCAGAATGAAAAAATAGTCCAGACATGATAAGTTGAGAGCATTGATAAGTATAGCGGGATTCAAAAGATAGCGTAACCTACGTATTCAGCAGTGCACCATCCAGGAGTAGACGGCAAGGAGACGGTCAGATGCGTGATTGGATATCAAGACTGTTAGGGGTAAAAAGAAGATTTGTGTCATCATCGGCACACAGATAGCTAGTAATTAAAATCAAATGAGCTAATGACATCACCCAGGGAAATAGTATAGAGGGAGAACAACATGGGTCCAAGAAAAGAGCCCTGCGGAACCTACACTAAGGGTAAGCGGAGTAGAGGTTTTATTATTATAAGACACGGATTAGCTTTGCATCAGATGCCAAGGTAGTGAAGAATTTGCATGATCTACTGTATCGAAAGTGGAGGAAAGGACAAAATGGATGAGAATGTAAAGTGACCTTTGACCGTCTTTTATAGCTGTCTCCATGGCGTGTGCACAACGAAATCCTGACTGCAAGGGGTCCAATAGGTCATGAGCATGAAGATAATGATACAGGAGAGGAGCAGACGTTCCTGTAGTTTATAGGCTATAGGTAAAAGAGAGACTGGGTGACAGTTAACAAGATGAGGAAGGATCAAAAGAGACCTTTTTTTTTTTTTATTATAAGTTTCATGTTTAAAGTAAGAAGGGATTGAAGATGTGGGTTAGTATAAGGGTAACAATCTGATTACAGTGCTTAAGTAGGAAAGAGTGTATCGCTTGCTATTGCCCCCTTTATGCATTGCACCGAGCCAATAGCGGCTCTGTGCATTGCGAATGGGGTGTACCTATTCCTAATCTTTAACACTAGCTATCTTCTGGCATTCAAGATTCCATCTTAAAGGGCCACTATTGGCTTGGTACATTGGTTGCGATGATTGTGCAACCCAGTTTTTGTGCACCTAGAGCTGATAACGGCTTTCTGTACTTTCTGCCCTGTAAGAATCAGTGTACAGATCGAAATAGTCAATGCATGGACTTCTGTGTCTATTTCTGAAAAAATGTATGGTATGTAATATACATGTATTAGATAGTGTACGTATATATAAGTGTATGTGTGTATATAATAAGTGTATGTGTGTGTACTATATATATATTTCATTTTTTAACCAGAAAAAATGGCAAAAAATACCAACCTATGTTGCATTGAAAAGTAATTGTCCCCTTCATGAGTTATTTTTTTTTTCATAGCACTTAATTGTTTTTGCTCAACAAATTTAGTATAATACAAAAGAGAACATAAGTAAGCACAATACACAACATTGATATCGCCCATGTGAAAAGGGTATTGTTCCTAAAATGTAACACTTGTAAATGTAAAATTAGAAGCAACAATTGCAATCACTTCTGGTACTAATTTTTGGCATCACTGTGGAGAACTTAGCTCTCTCCTTTTTTTATTAAAGATTCATTTTATTTATTTAATTTTAGCTATTCCATCACACCTGACCCTTTATGGGTCCTGCCAAAACATTGCAATTGTCAGGACTTTTTTTCTAGGCCTCTGCAAAATCTTTTTTTTTAATTTTATTTCCCCCCCACCATTTAGAGGTGGACTAGCTTGTATGCTTTGTCCTGCTACATAAGCCAGTTGTGAGCTTTAGTTCATGAACTGTTGACCATATATCCCTCTTTAGTTCAGTAGGAAGCTGAAATCTTTCAACCCCTAATTTGTGGCAAGTCAATTTAAAGGATAACTATTGTGTGTATAAAGTTTTTTTTTAAAATACAGTTAAAATTAAAAGTACTTGGGATAGGGATGTAGGATTGGAAATTCCTACCTCCCAATATTGTTTCTGTGAGGAGCAGCAGCCCAAAGAAAACTGATTCTGTCAGTCTTCCTCGTGGCTTCCGCACTATCTTTCATTTTCTTTGACACATCTTTCATTGTGTCTTATG
The DNA here is from genome assembly GCA_019447015.1 of Hymenochirus boettgeri. Lineage (NCBI taxonomy): Eukaryota > Metazoa > Chordata > Amphibia > Anura > Pipidae > Hymenochirus > Hymenochirus boettgeri. Next base: position 202,285,099 of record CM033470.1, on the reverse strand, counting down.
AATTCATTAATGTATGCGTGCGCTATGCTTCTGGATGCCTCATGGAAACTGACCAATTTAGAAACCTGTACTGAGCATTTACTGAGCCTGGGCATGCTCAGAAGAGGCAGCTAGGGGATTAGCATTCATTCATTGGCTGTGATGTCAACTGTCAAATCAATAACTGATAATTACTAACTGGAAGAATCAGGCTGTATGATGTGCCGTTTTTACCCTTGACTTAAGAACCACTTAAACATTTTACACTACTTATGTAAGCTAAACCAGTCTCATCTTTATTTTTGTGCATAAAGCTGCATTACTAGCAGAAAAAAATAATGCATATTTTGCATGCTTATATGCCTTAATAAATAATCATATTCAAGACTGCGTGTCATTTTTAGGTGTAATGGTTGTAACAACATTTCTTACAGACAATAAAAAAATTTCTGAATTTTATTCCTATGTCTTATCATTTTGCATTTTTAGAGCATAGAAACTCCATGTACTTATACTTTATTACAAAGTCAAAGGGATGGCATTTATTCTACAACTTTAGTCCCCAAAGAAGACTATGGATGGACGGAGGTGCGGAATGCTGAATCTCTGCTGAAGTACGTCTGGCTTTGTATTACTTGTGCAGACCACACATTATTTGATTTACATGCTGGCATTCTCTACTCCTGGCACAATCATTATGGAACCAATATTTGTTTGCCAAATGAATGATTCAGGCTGGAAAATGCTACCAAATAGTTAAGTACACTAATATCAAGACAAAGTATGGCCTATTTTATAAACATTTCAGTAGAAATTCTACAGCTGAAGTCCATCCAAATATTTATTCTAGGTTTTCAGTGGTAATGCAGTTTTAGGGAGTGTTACTTTAAAACGGCAACACTCTAAAAGACAACATGACTACTTAACATATATGCTGTGAACTCTTCCTTTATGTATTTATTGAAGACCGGGAGGTTAAGGAGCTATGCCTTACCTTTTGTCTTCATTCAATATCTCAGGAGCTAGGGTCGAATATAGCAGACTTACCTTTTTGCACAATCCACTGCAGCAGCACAGACAATTCCCAACCACTTTGTTTTAATCAACTATAACGTGCATTATCGCGGTCGGGACCTGTCAAATTGTTGTATGTTTTGTTACCTGGCATACAAAAACGTGTCAGACTTTAAAGGGCATGTCCAACGAGTTGACATGCCCATTGAAAGATGAATAAATGGTTAATCTTACTTAATAAAGTTACCATAACTATGTTTTATAAATATCAAATTTAAACCTGATATAGCAAATTCATATTGCAATGCAAATGCATGTTATTTCATATTCAATGAAGGTGCAGTATTATATGGTTCTAAAAAGAAAAAAGCAGAGCAAATGAATAAGCATTTGCAGTTTTCCTTCAGACCATTAGCCACCTAGAGAAATCTGGGGCTATTGGCCAGTGAAATACTCTGTGGTTAAGGGAGAGAAGCAAAGAGGTTTGCCTGTATGTTGACAACTTTTATGGCTGCTGGGCTTGCAGCTATTTTCAAAACTCTGCCACTCTGGTTACAAATAATTATGGTAGGAAGTTTTACTCATTCCTACCACACACAATTTCTACTTTTTAGGTAACTAAAGTCCAAAGGTTTTTTGGGTACTCAATACTTTTTGGGTCACATCAGCCCAATGAAGGCAAAGATGCATGAAACAAGTTGTTTCATTTAGTTCACAGACTAGATGAGTCGCACTTCTAAAGTACATGTGTTTAATGGTGAACCACAACGTCAAAAATCACAACTTTTCGGGGGTGTTACCCCTCCATCAGGTGTGGTGTCAGTAACCAATCCACAGTGTTTAAATCCAGGTATCGGACAAAAATCCTCCTTAAATGGGAGTGTCCAGAGAAAAGTGACAAGTGCAATAATTATATAAAATATGCAAAATATACAATAACTAATATCACAATTGTGTCAATGAAAAATTATTCTGGGATCCATACTAAAAACTGTAGTAAAAGTATCTTTATCCATTTTTTTTGAAAGTGAGAAGACCAATTGTTACCATTTTGTATTCCTATACCCCTAGGGATGGGGGTTTTGAGTCGTCTGCACCCTCCCAGGTGTAAGTGCATTTAAGTAAAAAAAGTGAATCCAGATTGCCACTCACTGTTACATGGAGGTCCTTATTCCTCTGACTCCGCCAAGAAGTCCAAACAATTGTCCAAGAAAGAAATAAGAATGTATAAATTCAGTTAAGATACTGTGTTTACTGTTAAAAGGGGTGATCTATCTTAACAATTATCATTAACTTTACTAGAAAACTAATTATTTAACAAATTAAATTACTCAAGAAAATATATTTATTTTATTGCTTCATTTTAGACTTATTGTTTACCCTCCACCCCCAACAAAGGGAGGTTTGGGTGTTACAAATGAAGATCTGGATTGCTTGGAGCATGGAGAATTTCTCAATGATGTAATTATTGACTTTTATCTAAAGTGAGTAATGCATAATATGTTTTACATTTAAATTAATAAAATGTCCTTCTGTTGTCCTTGACTCTAGTAAGTGGGCTCTATCCATGCTATCACTTTTGCATTAAAAGACATATTGTAATACTTGCTGGCAAGCCAGCTGGAACTTGTTCAGCCTAAATTCTAAAGGAAAGCTAATTATCTGTCAACTTAAGCAGTTTGATGGCAATTGTATTAGATGATTAGAGCTTGTTTAGGATAGAAAATGATGAATAAGGTACAGGATAATGGTGTATTAAACGTTTCTGAAACAAATTTGTGTGCTTTAATTATATAGACAACTTTTTAAAATCTTATTTGAATGTATAATTTCAGTTAAGATACAATTGTTGTACCATTTCATTGTCCACAGCTACCTACTACTGGAAATGTTTCCAAAGCATTTTGCAGAAAGATCTCATATTTTCAGCAGTTTTTTCTATAAATGTTTGACAAGAAAGGATAATGGATCAAATGATACCAGTACAACAGCCTCGTAAGTTCTAATTTTTTATCTATTGGCTGAATTTCCGTAGCAACTCCATAGCAACACTCTTGGCATCACTGTAAAGCAGGACACTTGTCGCAAGTTTTAAATTGGAAAGGATCAGTACACTTGTGTTTTATTCCACCAACAGGCAATGTTTCGGTCTGGGTTTGAGACCTTTATCATGTTGCCTGTTGGTTTGTTGGTGGAATAAAACACCTTAAAGAAAATCCTGGTGTGCACTGATCCTTTGCAATTTATGTTTCTATAATCTATCAGTGGCACCCAGGTTATTATCTAAAGAACAGCGTAAGCACATCGTAAACACCAGCTGGGACTTCGCACACTCCAGAAAGGCACCGAACACAGCAACTATTGCAAACTAAGGTGCTTTAATGTAACAAGTAACAGACACATCACAAAGTTACGCCTGACGCGTTTCGGACCTTATTCGCCTCAGGCGTAACTTTGTGATGTGTCACTGTTACTTGTTACATTAAAGCACCTTAGTTTGCAATAGTTGCCGTGTTCGTTGTCTTCCTGGAGTGCGCAAAGTCCCAGCTGGTGTTTACGTTATGGTCTTGGAATCAGGCGAGGGGTTTGGGGCAAGTGGTACCCGGACCACCGATTTAGGAGCGGTGGGTTTCACAGAGATTTTTTTTGGTACCATTTCTCTGTTTGCATGTATGGTGATCCCGCAGCCCTTGTCCAGACTACAGTGACAGGCCCAGTGCATAGGCACCCGAGCCTCATTACTTAAAAAGTAAGCCTTGTATAAATATATTAACCAATCAGATCTTATTTAACATTTGAAAGCTAACATCTGATTGGTTTTAAACGATTTAAAACGATTTAAAAATTTTAAACGATATGAACTTTTATTGAAAAACCCTGATGGTTTCCCATACATCTATTTCCAACTATATAGTACCCTTGTATTGTATATTTGTTATAACAGGGTGAGCACACCTTCTACACCATATTATATATTTCAGAGTATATTGGGGAGTTTTAATGAGAGCCACACATCCGTAAAAAATGAGGGGCAGCTGATACTGTTAATTTTTTTCATACCAGCAATTAGCTTTTGTAAAACTCACTAAAGGTAATGTACCTCACAGAATCTAGCCCTTTATGCCTCTAAAATGTCTGTTGTGTTAAACTCTAGTGTCACACATGATGGAGTATTACAGCTATTTATTATAAAACCTTCATCACCACTCTGTTCTTTTTTTTCCAAATCGTAATAAAAATATACATTGCCAATCATTCCTATGTAGCTTGGCAGAGTAATTCTTGTGTCATTTGACCAAAATTTCTTGGTAGCGTTACTGTAAGCCCAGCTAATGATTTTAACATTACCAGTAAAATAGATAATCAGATTATTGTAGTATTAGAGAGATTAGTCTGACTGCACAGTGCCATGTCAACAAAAGAAAACTGTTGCTAAAATCCTCAGTTGTTGTACTTGAAATTGTTTTTAATTATTTTATTTATAAATGAGTTGTCAGATGTGTGTTTTAATAATGCATTTAAAATGGGCATAAATATATATAAGAATGTTGTTTTTTCTGTTGCTTCACTAGAGCTGCCCAAAGGCGACATCAGAGAGTGAAAACATGGACTCGTCATATTGACATCTTCACAAAGGATTTTATTTTTGTGCCAGTTAATGAAAAGTAAGAATTATTTTCATTGATAACTAATCAACTACATAAGCTTGCATTGAATAAGATGTTGCTAGATCTAGAGATCTAACATCTTAGGAAGTTTACACTGAGGGTGACTAAAATACCCTATTAAAGACATTGTATAATGTCTTTAATAGGGTATAGAAGTAAATCAATTGATAATCTAAAATGTATGTTTACAAATGCAAGGAGTCTGGCTGGAAAAACCGGCGAACTTGAAATAATAGCGTTAAAGGAAAGGTATGATGTAGTTGGTATAGCAGAATCATGGCTTAATGATTCACACGACTGGACAGTAAATATTGAAGGATACTCCTTATTTAGACATGACCGAGTTAATAAGAAAGGAGGAGGAGTATGTATGTATGTTAAACAGGAATTGAAGCCAAATTTAAAAGATGGAATAGATGGGGGAGCAAACGATACGGCAGAAACATTATGGGTGGAACTGTGTACAGGAAGCAAGAAGGTAGGTAAATTAAATTAATTGTTGGAGTATGTTATAAGCCGCCAAATTCCGAGGAAGAGGTGGAAATGAATCTCCATATGCAGTTGGCGAAGGCTGCTGGTATGGGGCATGTTCTGGTCATGGGGGATTTTAACTACCCTGACATAGATTGGAGTAAGGAACTGCCAGCACCTCTAAAGGTATAAAGTTCTTAAATTTTCTATATGAGCATTTTCTTTCACAGATGGTAGAAGTTCCTACTAGACAGAATGCGTTGTTGGATCTGGTGATATCTAATAACCCGGAGCTCATTATGGAGATGAAGGTATAGGAAGCTTAGGAATAGTGACCATGATATGGTCATTTAATATAGGTTGCAAAAAACTAAGTTCACTGGCTTAACAAAAACTTTTAACTTTAGGAAAGCTAATTTTATGCTTTTAAAGGAATCGCTCCTGCTCATAAACTGGGGGGAACTGTTTCTAGGTAAGAAAACTGAGCAGATGTGAGACTTTTAAAGGGATATTAAACTATTACATTTCCAAATCGGTACCTTTAGGTAACAAGTGTAAAAAAATTAGGTCCAGTCCTGCATGGCTTAATGCTCAGGTAAAAAGGGAAATGGAAAAAAAGACAAGGGCTTTTAAAATTTTGAAAACAGAAGGCACAGAACAGGCTTACAGAGTACAAAAGCTGTAATAAGAGTGCAAGAAGACAATTAAACTAGCTAAAATAGAAAATGAAATACGGATTGCTGAACAAAGCAGTCCAACCCCAAAATGTTTTTTAAGTATATAAAGGTAAAAGATGAGGACTGAGATGTGGGACCATTAATAATGGAGCTGAGGTGGTTGTAGAGGATGCCGAAAAGGCTAATCTGCTAAACCGTTTTTTATACATCGGTTTTTACTGTTGAGAATCCTTGTCCTTACAGTAGGGATTGTAGCAATATGCAGGAAGAAATGAAGAGTTTTCACATTGGATAACGGAGGATATGGTACGGAAACAATTAGACAAAGTTAATATCAATAAAGCCCCAGGACCAGATGATTGCATCCTAGGATTTTAAAAGAGCTTAGTTCAGTTCTAGCTAGACCACTGTTTCTCATATTTTCAGATTCGCTTTTGTCGGGGATGTGCCGCTGGAGTGAAAAAAGCCAATGTAATACCAAATTCAAAAAGGTAGTCGTTCACAGCCTGGTAACTATAGACCTGTAAGCCTAACATCAGTGGTAGGGAAGGGGATGGAACTTAAGGGATCTATCCTTGACTTTGTCTCCAGAGATCATCTTATTAGTAGTCAGCATGGATTTATGAGAAATAGATCATGCCAGACAAATTTAATTGGTTTTTATGAAGAAGTGAGTAAGAAGTTGGACTCGGGCACAGCAGTGGATGTGTTATATTGGATTTTGCAAAAGCTTTTGATACTGTGCCACATAGGCGACTAATGTATAAACTGAGGACTGTTGGCCTTGAAGAAAACATTTGTTCATGGTAGAGACATGGTTATTGGACCGCAAACAGAGAGTTTGGTTATGGAGCTACATCTATGTGGGCTAAAGTTCTAAGCGGAGTGCCTCAGGGTTCTGTACTGGGGCTTGCTTCTGTTTTTATCTGTTTATAAATGACTTAGAAGGGGGCATTGAGAGCAAGGTCTCTGTGTTTGCTGATGACACTAAATTATGCAGAGCTTTGGAAACTTCCAATGATGTGCAGTGCTGCAAGCAGAACTAATAGATATCAAAATGGGCAGCAGAATGGCAGATGAGATTCAATGTAATAAATGTAAGGTGATCATTTGGGATTTAATAATCCCTGTGCCATCTACACATAATAACTCTGTGTTAAGTTCATCTGTAGTGGAAAAAGATTTGGGGGTTCTGGTAGTACAGACTTAGCTGTAGCAAACAATGCCAGGTACAACAGCGAGCTAGCAAGATATTGTCTTGTATAAAAAGGGGAATAGATTCAAGAGAGAAAAATATTATTCTCCCTCTTTACAAGGCACTGGTAGGCCTCATTTGGAATATGCGGTGCAGTTTTGGAATCCCATATACAAAGGGACATCTTGAAATTGAGGCAGTTCAGAGAAGGGCAACTAAATTAATAAGGGGAATGGAGGGCTTGAATTGCAGCAGATTAAACAAGTTAGGGCTGTTTACATTGGAGAAGCGGCGGTTGCGTGGGGACATGATAACCTTGTACAAATATATTAATGGCCCATACAATGAGCTCTCTGGTGCATTGTTCACTAATAGGTCAATCAGAGGACACGTGGCATCCTTTAAGGTTGGAAGAAAAGAAGTTTCATCTTCAGGTTAGGAAGGTTTCTTTACAGTAAGAACGGTGAAACTGGGTGGAACTGTCTTCCAGCAGATGTGGTAATGGCAAGTTCATTGAATAACTTTAAAAAAGGCCTGGATAAGTTTCTCAACTAAAAAATATTGAGAATTACTGGTATTAATGCATATAGATCTGGTTGATCCAGGGATACTTTCCGATTGCCGTTTGGAGTCAGGAAGGAATTTTTTCCCCCTTTTTAGCTGGGGTTTTTTGCCTTCCTCTGGATCAACTGTTAGGTAGGGTTAAAAAAAAAGTGAATAGGTTGGACTTGATGGACGTATGTCTTTATTCAACCTTAATTACTATGTTACTAGTACTACATAGTTTAGTATTTTAAAAAAACAACAGTATGAAGGGGGGAGGAAAATTTCCTTTTGAATTCTAATTGGCAATCGTCCCTGGATCAACTTAAACTTTATGTATCAATACAAATAACAATCAACATTCCTTCTTTTTAGAAACTCCTCCAGCTTTATTTTGAAACTACTTCAGAGGAATGAGGAGGCGTTCACACAGAAAATACACTGCTAAAGCATTGTTTATTGTGACATGTTTTGGATCAATTATAATCCTTTCTGAAGCAAATTACAAACGTGTTTAATCCACACTCAAGCTCCACCCCCTGTATAGTTGCACATAAACCAAATGTCCATTTTCTTCTTTCCTGTATAAAACGTGAATATGCAAGGAATATTGTACATAAATCAAATGTGTTACTTAAAGGGTATGTCCATCAAAAAAGTAAGTTGGTTTCTATCTGATTTACTGAAGAACAGGAGGTAAATGCACTATCTCTTACCTCCCGTTCTTCAGTAAATCTTACAGGAGAGGAGGAGACCCTTACCCGCGGGCCTGCTCCAGCGCCGAATTCCCCAACGCCTCTGACGCATCTCCAGTCCTTTGCATTGTGTGTGCATGCGCACACAGTGCGAAGGAGCGAGGATACGTCGTAAACTGTCAGTGAAGTCGGCACTGGAGTAGGTCCGCTGGTAAGTGCCTCCTCCACTCCTGTAAGATTTACTGAAGAACGGGAGGTAAGAGAGAGTGCCTTTACCTCCTGTTCTTCACTAAATCAGGTAGAAACCAACTTACTTTTTTGATGGACATACCCTTTAAAAACCACACATTATATTACATAATATCCATAAAGTGACGAGTGCTGTGACTTGCATGACGTATAAAGTGCTATTTGATACAAAGTGACCTGTGCATTGGTTTGCTATATATCATTGGTCAGACACAGAGACAAGATAAAGTCAGAATCCAGGAACGTAAAAGAAATATTAGAAACTTGGCTCCTGCAAGACACCTCCGTTGCAAGACATTTTTAAAGAAAAAGGACACACGGTAGCACAATTAAAATGGTGTGTCCTAGAGAAAGTTGATAGACTAACAGGAGGAGGGGATATTAAGGAACTTTTAATGCAAGCAGAAGCTAAATGGATAAAAAGAATTCAAAGCCTGACTCCAACAGGTTTAAATGACACATGGTCAATCAAGCCTTTTTTATATTAAGACATGCCCTTTGTCTCTATAGGTCATATTGATTTACAATACTTCAAGATAGGTACGTTGATATGTTTTTATTAGTAAAAGTATTTTAACACAGTTGGTACAAATAGCATTATAGATAGCATTGTATATTGTGAGATTTTTAAAGACACAGTATCTTAGATTTATATTTATAACCTGTAAGTTCTGGCACATGTCACTTTTATGATGGTGTAACTACACAGGAGTTATGTATTGATATATAGCATACCAATGCACAGGTCACTCAAATAGCACTTTATACACTATGCAAGTTACAGCACTCGTCACTTTATGGATACTATGGTATATAATGTGTGGTTTTTAAGTAACACATTAGATTTATGTAAAATATGCCTTCCATCTTCACGATTTATTACAGGAAAGAAGAAAATGGACATTTTAGTTTTGTGCAACACATTTTGGACACTATAGGACACTATACAGGGGGTGGAGCTTGAGTGTGGATTTACCAGGATGTTACATGTTTGTAATTTGCTTGAGAAAGGATCATCATTTATCCGAAACATGTCGCAATAAACAATGCTTTAGCAGTGTATTTTCTGCATGAACGTCTCCTCTTCTGCACGTGGGAACAGGAGAGTGAGGTGTGACGGATGCGGTCCGGATGTGTCACTTTATATAAGTGAATTTCTTTTGAAACTATCCGCTGTTACCACGTCCAATGGAAGACGGTTCCAAAGTTTTACCATTCTGACCATAAAAAAACCCTACCGAACTTAGAAGATAAAACTTCTTTTCTTCCAGTCTTAAGGGATGTCTGCCTGTCCTGACATTTTCTATCGGTGAACAATCCCCCAGATAGTTTTTTGGATGGCCCGTTAATGTATCAGTCCCTCCTCTAACAGCTTAATGTATCCCTTACAGTTGCAGAAGATGCAAATCCACTCCATGATTTACAACATAACTTTTCTCCTTCTATATATCCAAATTACTACTGGGACATTTAGTTAAATTTTAAAAATGTGTACTGTGGATATGATTTAACATCCTTTAGACTCATTTCAAGGAATAGACCACTAATAAGAATGAGTTTGCTGTATTTTACAAGCTGCGGGTGTTTGTTTCTGGGGAGTTTTCATCCTTTAGGTTTATGAGAGACTTACACTGATTCCTGGAGTACCTTATTCCTCTGCATTAAGATGTGATGGGAAAATTGTTGTATTTACTGTAACCTTTCAATACAATGCAAACAGATTTTATTATAAAGTATTGTTTTTTATAGGAATGCATGTGTTCTTTTGCAGTAGCCACTGGTACCTTGCTGTGATTTGCTTTCCTTGGATGGAGCATGCTGAATACAAAGAGAAAACCGAGCAGGGTTGTGCACCCCACTGCTTTAAACTGTCAAAGGAAACTACAAGCAAAAGTTCAGTTATTGTACTTAATGAAAGTTTGGCAAAAGAAGAGGGAATCATAAGTGACGATTTCAGTTCTGATGGTATGTTACATAGTTAAGATTCTTTCATGCAAAAAAAAGCTTTTATAATGGATTGTCTTGTAAGATTTGTAAAAGTTTATTTAATTTTTTTTAAAAAACTTTTGCTGAACCTTGCATTTTTAAAATACTTCTAAAAATGCTTCCTATTTCACAAATAACTTTCATAGCTTACATTTTCTTTTGTCTCAAATAAGTGTCAATATCTTGTTCTAAAGAACAGAATGTAAAACCAAGAAGGGAAATTTGATTCCTAAGCAAATTCATTAAAAAAAAAAAAAAAATTAAAAAAGCAAATTCTCAAAAAAGCATACATATTTGCTAGTTTTGCCTCTACAGCTTTTTTTAATAGAATTTTGTTGAAATTAAAGGGCATGTTCACCCTTTCTAAAAACTTTTTAGGCAATGTAGTGTATACCATCCCACCCCCAACCGCTATATTTAGAACTTCAAAATCGCTCTCCTTCTTTATTTACACCTCCCCGATCATCCGCTGTTCTGGTCCAGCTCCCCTGCCCGCCGGAACTGCAAGCAGGGGGCCGGACCGGCAGCCGCGGCTGCCAGTAATGAAAACGGCGCTGTAACGAGGAGGTGTAAGTAAAGAAGGGAAGTGATATTGAAGTAATAAATAGAGCGGTTGGGGGTGGGAGGGTATCCCCTGCATTGTAGTACAAGCTTTTAAAGCTACATTACTGCCAGCCACAGAGGGATCGGGAAGGAGGGAGGGAAAGGGGGGAAAGGGCTCTACTGAGCATGCCTCATACCTTGATGAGGCTAGCCAAGCTACAGAAACAGGATGAGGAACTGACAGCTCCTACCCAGCAGTTTCCTGCACTTTGAAGAGACAGAACAGGAGAACCACAAGGAGCAGGGATGTAAGGTAAGGATTTTTTTTATTTTTTACAGTGGGGCCAGTAGTTGGTAAAATTTAAGTTTGGGGGGTGGACATGCCCTTTAACCACCAGTAGGCAGTCCTATGTTACCACAATTTATAATACTACATTTCCTGTTCCTATCAATGTTTATTTTATTGTTTATGTTTATTACTGCTTGCTACCTTTTAAGTTTGTTATCCACCAATACGCCAAGATCCCTTTCCAACAGGGATTCACTTAACACAGAGACATTTATAGTATAAGTAGCTCAAGGATTTTTAAGTCCTAAATGCATCACCTTACATTTATCAACATTGAATCTCATCTGCCACTTAGCAGCCCAATGTGACAATCTATCTAGATCCCCCTGCAACGATTGCACATGCTCTGAAGTTTTTAATGGTCGACAAAGTTTTGTGTCGTCAGCAAACACAGAAACCTTGCTGACAATACCCACTTCCAAATCATTAATAAATAGATTAAATAGAAGCGGCCCCAACACAGAACCCTGTGGCACCCCACTTAGCACTTTAGTGCATAATGATGAAGCCCCATTAACAACTACTCTCTGCACCCTATTCATTAACCAATTTTCTATCCATGTACAAATGTGACTCCCCAAACCAACAGACCTTAGCTTATTCATTAGTCGCCTATGGGGGACTGTATCAAAAGCCTTTGCAAAATCCAAGTAAACTACATCTACTGCTATGCCAGAGTCTAAATTTCTACTTACTTCCTCATAAAAGCCAAGCAAGTTGGGACAAGATCTATTCCTCCTACCGTAAATCCATGCTGGTTACTACTTATAATGTCAGTCCTTGAAACATACTCTAGAAAATGTTCCCTTATTAAACTTTCCAGGATCTTCCCCACCACTGAAATTTAAACTTACAGGCCTGTAATTAACCCAGCTGTGAAGGACTACCGTTTTTGAATATTGGAATAACATCAGCCTTTTTCCAATCCAGAGGCACACCACCAGACATGAGGGAATCTGCAAAAATAAGAAACAATGGCCTAAATAAAACGGAACTTAGCTCCCTAAGTACCCGAGGATGTATTTTATCCGGTCCAGGAGATTTATTAATATTAACCTTATTTAGTTCTTTCTGTACCATATCCTCGGTTAACCAAGTGCACTTAAATCTTTTAACCATTATTGCTACTATATCTCTGATATCTGTACTTGGATCTTCTATAGTGATACAGAGGAAAAAGTATTCAAGACATTTGCTTTATCACCATCCTCCGTATCTAACTTATCCCCATTAATTAATGGTGCCACATTCTCAGTCCTCATCTTCTTACTACCGTATATACTCGAGTATAAACCGACCCGAGTATAAAGAGGTACCCATTTCTACCTGAAAAACCTAGTAAAAACGATTGACCGATTATAAACCGAGGGTAGAAAATATCAACACTTAGCAAACCTGTAATTATTAAAAATGATTAGGAAATGAACATGAATAAACAGGAGGTCCATTAAAGTATTTATTTTACATTTATTTTACCATATGGTAAATAAAATCACCTGTTCAGTAGTGACTTCACTTAGCAGCATAATGTAAAGTCACAAAACTACCTTTGTAGACATCTACATAACCGGTACCGTACATACCGTAACAATGGTATGGTAAACTAGTACTGATGCCACAGTAAATATTTTAACTGACCAAAGTTCAATGGCTTGAACAGCAATATACCGTACTGGAACATAAAACATTTAAAATCCTTCAAAATCGATTCCTCATCATCGGTTTCTCCAATATTGCTTCAAATTCAGCTGGTGTAATGTCATCTGCATAGACATTACATCACCATCATCAACGTCCCCATCATTTTCATCACTGCTGCTGTGCTGAAACAAAATATCGTCTCGCTACCATCCATGGCATTACTTATACCGCATTTCAGAAAGCACGCTTGATGATGTCTTCTGGAATGTCCTCCCATGCATCTCTCGCCCACTTGCTACTATTTCTATGTCAGGCTTCATAAGATTTCCACCTTTTGTCAATTTGGCTTGACCTGACGACATCCATTCGTGCCACATTTTTCGTACACGTCTTTAAAAGGTTTGTTTATAGACACATCCAGAGGCTGTAAAACAGATGTAAGCCCACCAGGAATAACAGCCAAGGTTGTTTGAAATGACTTAGCCAATGTTTGACATCTTCACTATATGGGCTCTAAACATATCCCAAACTAGCAGTGAGGGTTTTTTTTTTTTTTAAAGCTACTCCTGGTCGTCCATTCCATATCTCTTCTAGCCATTTTTTTGTTCCTTGTTCATCCATCCAGCCTTTAACATGTGGACGGACAGTGATTCGTGGGGGGAATTTGGCATTTTTAGCAAAGTCTTCCTTTTAAATATATAACAGGCCGCAGCTTGACTCCATTGGCCAAACATGCCAGAACCACTGTGAAATGATTTTTTTCATTCCCGGTTGTTCTAAGGAAAATAGTTTTTTCTCCCAAGGATGCCACGGTCCTGTTGCTTGGAAGATCAAAAGTCATTGCTGTCTCATCCATATTCCCGATACTTCCGAGGTCATAATTATAAAGCTTTCTTTGTTTTATAATGAATTGATGGAATGACCATGACCTTTTCTTCCAGATTCTGTGGCACTTTTGTGATATCTTTGTTCTCTGGCGCAAGCAAGTCCAAATCTATTCATGAATCGGGTACACCATCCAGCTGATGCAACAAATTCTCAATACCCACTACTTTATATTGCTCATCTGTAGCCATTTGAAGGGCACGTAATCGGATTCCCATGCGTCTTACCAGTATCCATTTTGACGACATTCCACAACCATTTAGCAAGTCATCTCTAGAGCCCCATATGAGGTTGTTAAACCACGACAAGCCTTTTTTGACTTCGGCATCTTCTCCAATTCTGACTTGATTTTTCGCCAGTCTCGCACCTGTCTTTCATCAACGCCGAATTTCCGCCTGCAACAGAATTATTACTTTCCTCTGCTCTTGACACAACTCTTAGTTTAAAGCCAGCGTCGTATGATCTGCGCAATTTTTTTACACGACCAACCGTTTCTAACAGATTAAAAAAACACAGAAGAACCAGCAACCACATTAAAATTACCGTACAAACGAGGCACTGATTACTGCTTTTATATCAAGCCTTCTGATTCAAGATTGTTCTGAGGCTTTAGTTGCCCTTTAAATTGACTTACCGGTATAATAAGTAAAACAGCTATATAAAAAACAACAACAAGCATACGGTAATATACGTAAAAAGAGCCTATTGCCCTAGTACCGTAATAATAATCTACGGTATTAACCACTGCAATTTAGATTTTGTAAACTACAACTCCCAGCATGCTTTGTGTGGCAAGTGCTTTAAATAACTTAAATACGTAAATTACTGTACAGGTACCTACTCTAAATGTGGTACTAATTAATTTACCGTACAATGCCACCCAGCAGCCATTCCCACTGCAAGGAAGACCCAGCAGCCCCCCACCCCACCCCACCCCACCTACCCCCCACCCCCAAACCACCCCTTGCATAATTCAATTGAAAAACGGGACCCTTACTTGTAGTGCTTGTAGAGGGGGCCGATTCTCCTCTGCTGGCTCCTCCATTATACCGGTACAGATTGGGTGCAGGCGGATGACGTCAGCAGAGCACGTAAGTTACGCGCTCTGCCTCTTACAGCCCTGCCTCGTACATCTCCGCTGCCTCGTACATCTCCGCTGCCTCGTACATCTCCGTGTCCCACAGCTCGTGGTCTAACTGCTGCCGCTCCAGCTCGCCTCTCCTCTGTCCGGACTGCCATCACAGTGTCCCACAGCTCGTGGTCTAACTGCTGCCGCTCCAGCTCGCCTCTCCTCTGTCCGGACTGCCATCACAGTAAGGTTCCTTACTTTTTTCAAGCCGATGACTCGAGTATAAACCGAGCCCAGGTTTTTTAGGTATTTTTTGAACCTAAAAAACTCTGTTTATACTCGAGTATATACGGTATTAATATACTATAAAAACGTTTTAGGCTTAGTGATGCTTTGTTCAGCTATCCTAACTTCATTATTAATTTTAGCTAGTTTGATTGCTTTCTTACACTCCTTGTTACAATTTTTATAATCCCTAAAGGCCCTTTCCGTTCCCTCTTCCTTATAGGTTTTAAATGCCTTTTTCGTCCTTTCCATTTGCCTCTTTACATCAGAATTCAGCCACATGGGCGTGGATTTATTTACTTTACATTTATTTCCCAAGGGTATAAATTTAGATGTGAACTGGCTTAAAATCCCCTTGAACACAGTCCACTTCTGTTCAGTACCTTTACCTGATAATACATTATCCCAGTTGAAATTCTGAAGAGCTGCTTTTAACCTGGGAAAAAAGCCGAAATTAAAAGACTTTGTTAACCCAGCGCACTTTTTCTTTCGATAACGACACTATTTCATGGTCACTATTCCCTAAGCCTCCAGTTACCTTTATATCTATAATGCGCTCCACTATGTTAGATATTACCAGATCCAACAGAGCTCCTTTTCTAAAAGGAACCCCAACCATCTGGGAGAGAAAATTATCAAATTAGCAAATTCAGGAACTCATCGCCTTTTTCTGTGATGGCAGTTCCACTACACCAATCAATGTCAGGGCAATTAAAGTCCCCCATAATGAGCACACTCCCCAAACTTGCAGCCCTTGCCAACTGCATATGAAGTTGACTCACCTCTCTGATAGCATTTGGCGGCTTATAGCAGACACCAACAATGACATTACCCCCTTTCCTGTTGCCTAATTCCACCCATATTGCCTCCACTTTAACATCCATATCACCAGTTATCTCTTTTTTTTTAAAAATTTGGCTTCAATTCTTTTTTAACATAAACACATACTCCTCCCCCTTTCCTTTTTTCTCTGTCCTGCCTAAACAAGGCATATCTTAAATTTACAGCCCGGTCGTGAGAACTGTTCAACCACATTTCTGCTATACTTACGGTATTACATCATACTTTCCGTCCGCCACTGGCCTATCTACACCCTGCTTTCCTCCTGGGCTATCTATCCCAGTGAGACTGCGAATACCCCCCCCCCCCCAAACCTAGTTTAAAATCTCCTCCAACCCTCTAGCCATCTTCTCCCCTAAAACAGCTGCACCACCATCAGTGAGGTGCAACCCATCCCTACTAAAGAGCCTGTAGCCGACAGCAAAGTCTGCCCAGTTCTCAATAAACCCAAACCCTTTTACCTTACACCACCTTCTTAGCCACGCATTAATGCTCCTAAGCTCCCGCTGTCTCCCTGGCTTAGCACGTGGCTGCGGTAGTATTTCTGAAAACACTACCCTGGAGGTCCTTGCTTTTAACTTGGCCCCTAGCTCTCGGAAATCATGTTTAAGGACATCACCTCCTCTTCTAACTGTCATTGGCACCAATGTGAACCAAGACCAGCGGTTCACACCCGGCCCCACCCAATAAGTCCCCTACCACTACCACCTGCCTTACAAGGGAGGAGGAACAAAGGATCAGGAATGTATCAGAGATGGCAGTCCCCTGGGTGCTCAAGGGACTAGCCCCCTCCATACACGCTAATTCCGAGGTGTCCTCCTCCACTTCATTACCTAAGGCGGCAAATCTGTTGGGATGGGCAATCTGGGAAGAAGCCACCCTACCCTTCTGTCCACCACTTCCCCTAGTAACCCTAACAAAACTACCTCCCCCCCCAACCTTCCCTGTCCCACTTCCACCCACCTCTATACTGGCCCCAGCCAGTGCCTGCTGACCCCCCAGTTTTGTTAATCCCTGCAATGCTGCAAGCTGCCCCCTTAGACTCTCCACCTTAGCTTCCAAATGGGCAACCCACTCACACCTGACACAGACATGAGTTCCCTGGAATGTCTGCTCCAGGTTCCTATACATGTGGCAGGATGTACATTGCATGGTACCGACAAAACTGTCCCTTCTAATACACAACACCAGCACAGTGACACACAAACCTTGTTTAATTGCCCTTCTTGTTTCCATGTCCTTCTTTTTCTATGTCCTTGAGATCAAGGTCCTTAAGAGAAAGGGACACATTCCACTCCAGTTCCTTTCACTCACAGGAAACTTCCTTTTGTTAGGTCCAAAAAACCTAACCTTTGTGTCCCTGTATACATTAAGTAGTTAGTATGTGTGGTCTTAGTGGTCAGTACTGTAAATTGTAGCTGAAAATGGGTTAATTAATTTGTTATACATGACAAGCATGCCGATATGTTTTTCCATTTGTGCTTCTGTGTGTCCTATAACACTGTCTGTGATCAGTTTTACGCCTTTGTCTAAAAATGTAAACATTTTTCAAACCCACATTGACATGGTCTGCGTTTCTCACAGGCGGACAGATCACAAGTTACAGACGTAAGGGCGTGAGAAACACGCTAGAGTGGCGTAGCACTTAAAGGGTAACTGTGGTCCAAAAATGATTTCGGTAAATTGACAGGAATTGCTTTCCTGAGTATTTTTGCAAATTACTTTCATTATTTTTTTCTCTGTCACCCCAGTGGCAGCACTTCACCAGACTGGGATATCCCTGGCTGGTGAATGCTGTCATGGAAGGTAACAAGAAACAGAAATTACGGTATGTTGTAAACAATTTTGTGTTTTTTTAATAGTTTTGAATATATTATGTACATTTTTATGTGGGATATGGTAGCAGCATCACCAGATCCCCTGCTCTTCCTGATAACTGAAAGAACGGAATGTGACTCCATCCAGTGAAGGGTAAAAGATAACTTTTATTTACGGTAGATAAAAGCAAGATACATGAAGGGAGCTGATCAAAGTCCTGTTTTTTGACACCATCACATCACTTCATCAAAGGAAAGTGACGTGATGGCATCACTAAACGTGTCAGGACTTTTGATCTGCTACCTTCATGTTTCTTGCTTTTATCTACCGAAAATCAAAGTTCTTTTACCCTTCGCTCAATGGTGTCACATTCTGTTCTTTCAGTTATTATTTACTTTGTTTGGAGTGCTCCGGATACTCCCAGGACTGACTCTCCCGAGGGACGGCACGATTGAGGAGTAGAGGTACGTTCAACACACTTGTGATTTATATATCTTCCTGCTCTGGAACCATGTGACAGTCCCTCTCGCCTGTCTCTTCTTCTCCTTGTGGGCCTCCATGGCCCCTCCCTTTGCTGTCCCATTGAAACCCCTGTGGCCCCTCCCACTCCTCTTTAAGTCACAGTAACTGAAACTCTTCCTGGTTTCTTCTGCTTTCGCCTGCACTGCGCATGTGCCAACCGCATATTAAAAGGAGGAACTTGTATTATTTGTGACTGCAGATTCAGAACTTCCCACCCCCTAACTTTCTGATCAGTGATCTCTTTATATCTTGGGCTGTGCAGCATATAGAGAGGTGGTTGATTGCTCATTTTAAAGGTAGGAACCTGGCCTTTTTATATAAAATCAACTTTTTTGGAGACCACAGTTCCACTTTAAAGCTCAGACATCACTGATAAAACTGCATTTCTTTAATTTACTTAACAAGATGAGTGATACATTTCCGCCTTGCTCCTCAAAGTCCAACACAAACCAGAGCAAAAGATTAGCAGCAGTGAAAAACAGAAATAAAAAAATGTCTTTTCACACAGAGTAAGGCTGAGGCCACCCTACGACTGACGTCTTGTGCGATCGGAGCGAATGCTATTCGCAAAAATATTTTGAGTGCATGCGCTCCTAAAATGGATTGCAGCGCATGCAATGTGGCTACCCACGTAAACATGCACTATGCTGCCTTTTTCATGTGCAAACGGATCACAAAAATGCGTGAGAAACATGCTAGTGTGGCCTAGTCCTAAATGTATTTTCTTGTTTTGTAGATACTAATGACAAATCTCTTCTATCAGGACATAGCCTTCACCCAAGAAGTTGTGTAAGTAATTTTTTTTTTAATAGGAACATTATTTTAAAATAGAACATCAATTTAATGCAGAACACTGCAAGTGTTATCCAATCATGTGCAAGAGAAAATTGTGTTTAATTCTCGATTTATCTTCAAATTCAATATATATTTTCTGTGCCATAGACATTGGTGTAAATTAGAGGCAGAGAATCTGGCTTTCATGCATGCAGAGACGATGCAAATGTACATTTTTTTAAACACAAACATTTTAATATCCAAAACTAATAAAATCTATTTATACTATATTTTACAGGATCACAAAAGGACCCATTGCAGAAAAGTCTGTAGGAGGTAAATAATTTAATTCTCTTTTAAACAGTTGTGAATAAATGCAAAGGTCCTAAATGAATCTCTAACATTGGTAACGTAACCTTTTTTGCTGCCCTATTTACTAGATTATAAAATGCACTTGTTTCTCCCATCCCCATTCTGGAAAGGATTTCTCCCTAGGTTCTCAGAAGATTTTACTTTTCAGTGAACATGCAAGTGTTTGTGATTTACAGGGATAATTAAATAAAGAAGCTACTGCAGATACTGCATATTTATAAAAGAGCACATAAGGGTTTTATAAAATAAACTGGCAATTCTGGGAATATCTGCAAGAATCCAGTAATCTCAGCTATCAGGAGTTGCACCACTTTTGTGTTATCTTTGATAGTCTGAAATGCTTGGCTTGTTTGTACACATGAGCGATCACGGGTCCCGACCTGCGACGCACGATGTGTACGAACGAATATTTCGGCTGATAATTGGCCCATGTGTAGGCCCTTTATCGGCCTAAATGAAGGGTCGTTCGGAGATCCGAATGTCCTTTTGGCCGATAAAGGCCTACACACGGGCCGATTATCGCCCAAACCGTTCGGGACCCACGATCGCACATGTGTACGAACCTTTAATGTTTCTTAAACTTTATAAGTAGAATACCTCTGAGTTTAAAAGTAGTTTTTTTTATAGTTTTATGTTTTGTTATATAATCATTGATACATAACCAGGGTGTTTGGGTAAAGGTACGTCTCTCCAGAGCTATGGGGGGCGCCACTAGACTTCCATGAAAGTAGAGTATGAAGCCCTAAAGCTGGGTGCACACTGTCATGATCTTTAAAAGATGACAGACAGAATCTTTAAAATTCAGGCTACACACAGTCCGTTCTCCCTATATAAAGTATAGGGAAAACATTAAGGACTGCCACATTCCCTTTGGCCGTCACAAACTCCCTATTCTTTACTACAGGGGGCCAACCATAGCCAAGGGACATTTTCGGAAGGTAATGACGTGTATCTTTTTAGGATAAGCCTGAAGGAGCTGTCTAATTAGCTAATTATGGGCAATATACAAAGAGCTAATTTTGCTTTTAATTCCCCCTCACTATTCTGATGCACCAAAGGTTTAGCAGCTCTTCTGCATTCTGAACGTTTCTTAACTTTCTGAGTCAACATATAGCTGGCATTAAATTAAAGGAGCCACTGTAAATTTGATGCATGAAAGCTGAGGTTGCAAGTGCCACAAACCACAAAAATCCATTTTATAACAACTCCTCACTTAACATGAATTTAAGATGAAATTCAATAATAGCAGCTTTTTGTACCTACTTATTTTAAGGCATGGGTGTCAAACTCAATCACATAAGGGGCCAAAATCCAAAACACAGGTCGGACATTTTTATTATTATAAAGATACTTAGCAGGTGCAGGATTGTGAATCTGTAACCCAGTGCTGGGTCTCAGCAGGGAAAGGGTCTGAAACACTGTTATGGACTGGGGCCTCTGCCTATGATGCGATCATGTGATAATGTGCAACTCTCATCTTACCCTTCTGGCACGGTAATGGAACAACCAACTCCAGTGAAAGGTGTGACAAAGAGCCTTCCACTGGAAGCTGCCAGACGGGCCGGATTCTGCCAGTGGGCCTTGTGTTGGACAAGTGTTCCAAGGTGAGGAAAGGGGTCAAAGTAAATGTAACTGTAGAAGTGCAGTATAGTCACACATGTGTAAGTTTGGTTAGGAAAACCAACAATATATATTATAATTAACAGTTTCTGCATTACAGGTCAGGATAAATGTATTTTAGATCATATAGTTAGACCATTGAAATACTCTTATTGTAATGAGCATGAATTCAGTAACATGGAATTTTTTTTTTTTTTTTTGAACGGATTATAACAGATGTTTAATAATTACATCTATCAAAGAACACATGGTTGGTTTGGGAAATAAATATGACCTTCACCATTTAGTTATGCAGACCATTTTCCCTTTAGCATCTAAATAACATTGTTTAAGCCATAGAATAGGATTCTTGGCCCACCTAATCCGCTTTCACCATATGGTGCCAAACCCTTTAGCTCATTATGTACTGAAGTATGTAGTGTAAGTAATTGTTATGATTAACCACAGCCTCAGGTTTTAGTTTTTTGGCATACATGCTGATACATTCTGTTTAGTAAACAAGGTAGTGATTATCATTTTGTGCATATGTGATGTGTTAATCTTAACTAAGGGCCTGTTAAAGTTTCCATTATTCATAAAACCTAAAAAGGGGGCTGAAATCTGTGCAGTGCTATAACAGTTAGACTTCATTCTTCTATTACTTTATTTTGTATACCAAATTAAAACACTGACAGATTGTCAGTACCAAGGGTCCTTTGTGGTGCCAGCCAAACTGTTACCAGGACCGGATTTACCAGTAGGCACAGGCCTAGATTCAGATGAAAGGGCGACGGACATGTTGCCTGAGGCAGAAAAAATAATCTGTTTTTTTCTGGACCGATGGGAATATCGTACGGTCGCACTGAAATATCTGCTTGTGTGTACCTAGTCTTATTATAATCTATAATTGGAGACAGATAACAGTTGCCACTAATGATGTTAAGAACATGACTTCATAACTGGTGTAGGGGAAGATAGGAACTGTAGTTTCCCAAAAGAGGCATGTGTAGTCTGTTTGTGTGTTAATAGTTTGATATTCACTGCATCTATTAAATATATGAGTCCATTGCTACCGTATTTATTTTCTGTGGTTTGTAATTGCTGGAGAATCTAATGTTTTTGTTTTTACAGACCATGTCTTCTGATCTTTGATTCTTTAAAAACCGCATCTGCGCAAACTACCGTGCAAGTTTTACGAGAGTAAGAGTTATGGAAGACTGTGTTTCTCTTTGCACAAATGGCATATAGCTAATTGTTTCATGTTTACTTGTTTGGGTTAGGTTTTACTCTAGGGTTTTCAAAAAACCCACAGATATTAGAGCAGGGTTTCTCAAACTTTTTATCTGTGGGGACCCCTTGAAACCATTTTCATGTCTCGAGGAACCCCTACATAATCTTATTCTATATTGTTTTTCTTTCTCAGTCATCAAATTATTAATATACATACAGGGAGATTCAATAAAAGGTCTTATCGTTTAAAATGGTGCTAATTTTGCCCCAACCAATCAGATCTTATTTAACATTTGAAAGCTAATATCTGATTGGTTGGGGCAAAATTAGCACCATTTTAAACGATAAGAACTTTTATTGAATAACCCCCATAATATTTACAAACATAAATGCTAGATCTGTAAATATATCTCTATTTTAAAAAAAAATCACTCAAATTCACTGCAGGGTCGGAACCCTTATATAAAATCATAACTTGTTTTTATTTATCTCTCACATAATACACCAAACACATAATACATACAGAACATTGATCAAAAATATATAAGTTCATCTGCATTACAAAATGGTGGATCTTGAGGACACCCATGCAACCTCTCAGGGACCCCTAGGGATCCCCAGACCCTTGGTTGAGAAGCACCGTATTAGAACATAAAAAAGCAGTTAGCATAGTTGTTTGTTTGTCAATAAATGTTTGCTTGTCACTAAAGCTTGTTGGAAGAGTAACTTTAAATTGTGGATTTAAATTTATTTATTTTATTATTGTAAACTAAATATACCAAATCTCTCCACATAATTACTGTGCATAGCTGATCTTTAATCCTTACTGCATTTAACAATTGGTGTTGGCCAATTTGATATATTCTTTTTGTTGTAGTATTAGTAAGGGAACTATGGTCTCTGTACGAGTGCCCTCTATCAAAAAGATCACACTTCTACCTTTAAAATGACTCCAGGATCTTTCTTTTGCTGCATTCTATCCAAACTTACAGCAGGATAAAGGGTTGCGCTTCCTTCTTACATCACCAGTACCTGTAAACTACTGGGCTGAGCATGCCGTTTGTATCTTAAGGTGGCCATACACATTAGCCATATTGGGTGAATCCTGTTGTGGAACGATGAGATTTACCAAATATCGGCAGTGCATAGATGGCGAAACCAACTGACCGTAATGCAGAAGTACGTCCGATGGAAATTGCTTGTGTATTGCAACCTTTACTGTTGGAACAGAGCATCATCAGCTGTATTATAAGTCTTTATCATTTTTAAAGGATAACTATCATGTGTATAAAGACCTTTTTAAAATACAGTTAATATGAAAAGTACAGGGATATAGGCCAGGTCTATTCTTGCCCCCCAATATTGTTTCTGTGAGGAGAGTTAGCCCAAAGAAAACTGATTCTGCCAGTCTTCCTCCTGGCTTCAAAAGTATCTTTAATAAAGAATTAGTCCAGGACTAAGCTGGCAAATGAAAACTGTTAGTGCTGTAGCTCCTTAACAGCTAGCTCACAATTATATTGTAAGATAGGTATAATCAATCTTACCTCACTGCCCCAGGTACTTTCCATTTTTAAAACCTTTAAATTTTAGAGTATAGTTATCCTTTTAAAGCTAGCCTGAAAAAAAAAAATCCCTATCTTGTCCATAGGTAAAGTACAAATATTGATTGCAAGCCTGTAACTTCGCTTTAGAAAAGATGGATTTTTAGAGACATCATCATATGCTTGTTTGAAGGGGGGGGGGGGCTCTTTAAATGGAGTTCCCCCAGATTACCAAATATGGAGGGGTCACATTACCTGTCTGCAGCCAATAAAATATTTGTTTGCCAAATTTGCTGCCCCTTCCACTTACACAGATATCTTGGGCATGCTCTGTGGATCACCCTCATTAATTTCTCATGTTCCCTCTTAGTTTATTCTAAATCCAGTAGAGGATTAAGGGTAATAGGAGTGAGAGTGCTGATATAAAGTGTCAATTATGAATTCATGTTTCTGCCAAAATAAAGTAACATTGGCATTATCCTATATTCCAAGTGGCATTGCATTTAAATGGTTAAACATGTTTTATATTCTAGGTTGATTCCGTATTCATTTTTATTGTACCTAAGTTTATATTCCTGCAATATAGTGATTCGTTTTTTGTTTTCAGATATCTTAAAGTGGAATGGGAAGTTAAAAAAAAAACTGCACGTGAATTCAGTAGGTCAAATATGAGAGATTTGTATCCTAAAATTCCAAAACAGAACAACAGCACAGACTGCGGTTTGTTTTTGTTACAGTATGTGGAGAGCTTTGTTCAGGTATTTATTTTGCTTTGGTCTATTAATACTTTATGAATCTTTTAGTAATATCGTAAATCAGTTAATTTCCCCCCCTATAACATTGTAATTCATATACTGACTCCCATATTTATTTTTCTAGAAACCTATTGAAAATTTTGATCATCCGATGTATTTGGAAGACTGGTTTCCACTTCATGTCATAAAGAGTAAAAGAGAAGATATTAGAGACTTAATTCTAAAATTACATTTACAGCAAAATCGGAAGAGTGGGAAATAATGCAATTGTGTTTCTCAAACAAGATGATACCCAGAATAACAAGAATTGAGTCTGACTGTACAGTTGCATTAGCTCTTGAACACACTGTGATGAGTGTAAATAAAATTGACAAACTTAACTTAAAAAACTGTGATGTATATATTTAATAAAAATTTTTTTAAAGCTCTGTCAATCTCCTAAATACAATATTTCTGATAAGCATTTAAAATAGTTTGTTTTCAAAAGGAAATTATATGCTGTAAACCATTTCTTTATTGTACCTTAAATAGCCAGGAAGTTGTTCAGCATATCTATTTGTTAAGCTGGACATAAACTACACCATACCAATCTTACCTCCCAATTTTCGGGCAACCACATATCCCAATCATTTTGCGACCAATATGTCAATATGCAAACTATGATCCAGGCAGAATGTCAGAATGTAAAACTGCCACTATTTAATAATGTTGAATTAGCGTGTGGCCAGCTTTAATGAACGATACACATGGAAGTCCTTTTAGGTATCAGAAAATGTGTTTTTGTATGGTAGCTTCCATATACAGAAATGTGCTCCATTTTTGCACAAATTAAGCTTTACATTAACTGGCTAACTAAGGTAGTAAAGGAAAGATATTATAATATTAATAATATTTATTAAGTCAATGTCAAGATTTTCTTACTTTGTTGTTGTAATGCTTACAAGAAAGATTTGTTTTTATAGGCTAGGAAGTTCAACACACAATTAAGTATACCAATGATCATCTGACTGGTGGATGATACCCTGTGCAAAAAGGTGACATAATTGTATCTCAATGACATTTTCAGTTTGTTTTGTTCAGCATTTGTTTTGTGTTTGTTGCATTTTATTGTTCTCAGGAAAACAATGTGTTATGTGATTTGCATATGTTTCTATATAAAATGTAAAATGTATATTTGTATGTGTGTGTTTAATATGTTTGCATAACACTGAAGTTGGCAACATGATTTCAAATTAATTTTCAGATTTCATATTGTGCTGGAAGTGTATACAACATTACTCCAAGCATTACATTTAAATCTGAAAAAACAGAATAAGCAGTTTTCAATTCTCAAAAACTGCCTGCACATATTGTACACCTTGGAACTTTTTACATCTCTTTGTAATGATTTGGTGATGCATGTGAGGAAGATTGTTCGTATGCACCTACTGTATGTGTGCACTATAGCAGTTATAGAAAAGTACAAAAAAATCTAAAGAAAAGGTGTGTGTTCCTAATGTTAAGGTAAACCTTGCATGTCTTTTCCATATTTTTTCCTGATATAAAGCATGATAAATACTAATGTTTTCAGTTCTTGTCAACAGCACTTTGTTGTGAAGAATGACAAGTCGAAATAGAGACAGCAATGATGCTAGATATATAAATTGCCCTAAAAGTGAGAATGAGCTTCAAGGTTTCATCTACAACTGTATTTTAGGACCCTTGTAATATCTAAACAAAAGCAATATACCAAGTTATTCAACCAAACATGGCATTTATCATTGTAAAAGTAATTTCATCATATACTTTTTTAAATGTAAATGTTCTTCTTTGGGGGGCATTATTGGTATAATAAAAGTTAGTTTAAATAAATCTGTTATCTTTCAGTTTCCCAAATTAATTTTAAACTGTTAGGTTGCTGATAAATTCTACAAAAGGAATGTTAAAAAAAAATTGTTGTACCCTACATTGGCAAATTTTTTATTTTTTTTAAATTGTCCATTAGTGGAAACTATAATTCATCCCAACTATTACTGTACCCTATTTTTGTTGATCTGACCCTATTTCTTTAGATATCCGGTCAGAAACAGCTTACATTTTAGCTTTCAATCAAGTGTCTAATGGGGCCAATACACGCACCAATCCCGGTCGTAAGAAATCGGGATATGCCCATATTGTATGGTCGCCAAGAATCGTGTACGAGAATCGTCAGAAAAGGTTGTTGGTCCAATGGGAAAATTGGGTCAATCGTTCCTGCTATTTTAGATATCTGAAAAACAATGCAGAATTGTACTTACAGCTCCTTTATCCCGCATCGTTCTGATCCGCCTCCCTGCTTGCTGGAACTACAAGCAGGGGCTGGACCGGCAGCTGTGATTGACTGAGAGGAAGCCAATCGCAGCTGCCAGCAATAGAGAACGCCACAGGAGAGAAGGGCTGTACGTTGAGTTCAGATTCTTTTTTTTAGACCTCTAATGTAGCAGTTGGGAGGTGGAAGGGATGCCCTACATTATATATAAAACATTTTAGACTAGGTGAATGGCAGCCAGGAAGGGAGTGGGGGGGGGGGAAGGGCTCCCCTGCACCTCTCCGAGGACAAGAAGGAGGCACAAACCTTTTGGAAAGGAAGACCGCTCCTACACTTCAGTTTCCTGGACTTTGGACAAGCACTGCAGGAGAACCATTAGGAGCAGAGATTTAAGGTATGGATTTTTTTAAACTATACAGTGAGTGTGGCCAGTAGCGGGTTAAATTTAGCTTGGCAGGTGGAGATGCCCTTAAATGGCATGTCCACCCTTTAAAAATGTTTTTTATATGTGGTAAGGCACCTTCCCCCAACGGCATTATTATATTTTCCATAAAGTGCCCCGATAATAACTTACCTCTTTCCTCTGCTTGAACTGAACTGCAAGCAGGGGGCGGGATCGGCAGCCAATCATAGATGCGGCTGCCGGCAGTTCAGAACGCCGGGGGAAAGAGGTAAGGTAGGTAACTATCGGGGGAGTCTGGAAAATTTAATAATGCAGTTGGGACTGGGGGAAGGCTAGCTACTAATGGGCAAAGGGTTTTAATGGTAGGGGGAGGGCTTACAAAACGAGAGGGAGGGGGGGGAGGCCTGCCGTGCGCAGGACAAAATTCCGGAGCAAAGACAGGAGGCAGAGTCCTATATGGATTTTATTACACTACAGTGTGGGGCCTGTAGTGGGGGAGATTCTAGTATTGGGGGTGGACATGCCCTTTAAAAGTAATTTTTTTGGTGGCGATTTACCTCAGCCTGTCGTGTGGGAGGAATTGAAGCTTTGTCGGGGAAAAAAAAACGACATTCAGTTCTATAAGGATAAATTCAAGCTCAGACTAGCCTTTCAATTTCTACCAAAAGTTATGTCAGAATTTCATCTGGACCTGGAGATCACGCTGCCCTCCTTTTGTCCTAATTCCAGGACTGAGTTTAAAAAGGAAGTGGCATTCACTGGACTAAAAGCTCGTACACATGCACGATGTGCGCACTCAGCCACGACCCCCGACACCCACCGCTACCCACGGCGAATGCCCGTTTCGGGCAAGAATTGTCTGTGTGTATGCGTTCGGTCGGGAGTTGTTTGTTGATTGTTCCAGGGGTTTATTGAAAAGGCCAGGCTCAGAGTAGGAAGACAATAAGTACTTGGATTTTGACCTGCATCAGGAAGGCATACCAGCTGAGAGGCATTAGAATCCCAGAGGAGTTAAAGGGTATGTCCACCCCCCAAAAAACTTTTTTATATTTTCTTGGCAACTCTCCAAATCCTCGACCTCATGAGATTTATAAAATCCATAGATGCTTGATACAGTACTTACGCAGCCTTCTTTCCCCCAGCGCACTTCTGCTTGTTTCCATGCACAGAAGCAAGTAAAAGGGTTCAAATCTGCAGCAACTCCTGAGATTGGCTCAGATATCGCTTTTGGTTGGGGGGTTGCCCACCAAATATAAAAAGTTTTTTTGAGGGGTCGAAATACCCTTTAAGCACTAGGTTTCTATATGTTAGCATTGCACCTGTGTTTTGACTGTAAGTAGGTTAGGTAAGGACCAATTAGTTAAATAGTCATCATATTGGTTGATCTTTGGTTTGTACATGCCATTAAATTTCTGTCACTGTGAGTGGAACTTTTTCTAAATTACTTTGCTATAAAGGACTTTGGTTATTAAAGGACAACTCCACCCTCATAATGACATATTTTGGAAAGAATGGCCTCTTTAAAATATCTTGATATATCCTACTTTATCCTCTGTATGTATGCCTGCTATGCTTCTGGATGCCTCATGGAAACTGAGCAATTTAGTGACCTGTACTGAGCCTGGGCATGCTCAGAAGAGGCAGCTAGGGGATTCACATTCAGTCATTGGCTGTGATGTCAACTGTGAAATCCATATCTGACAGTTGTTAACTGGATGAACCAGGAATCAGAAACAGGGGAAATTGTGCAAGATTTCAGGTTAGACTTATATATTTCACATTTCAAACTATTACAGTTTAGGGTTTTGGGGGGTGATTTACCTGTATATAAGTTTTCATTTGAGGGTTGGACTTGCCCTTTAAGGACATAGAAAATAAAACCTTGAAACAAGAAAGGCAGTTTAACAAGGTTGGTGTTGTATATTTTAAAGGAACCCTGCATCCTAACACGTATTGGAACTTGTCAATGCGAATGGTGGGTTTGGAATCTGAGGTGGAGAGTCTAAGGGAGACACTTGCAGCATTGCAGGGCTCTGCAAGCCTGGGGGTACACTAGGCAATGTATGATGGGGTGGAAATGGGGCAGGGAAGGTTGAGGGGAAGGAAGTTTTGTAAGGGAAAGTAGGGGATGTAAGGGTAGGGTCACTTCTTCCCAGGTAGTCCATCCAAGCAGATTTGCCCTCTTAGGTGATGAAGCAGGGGAGGTCAGCTCAGAAGTAGCATGTATGAAGTGGGCCAAACCCTTGAGAATCCAGGGGAATGCAATCCTTAATACAAGGGAGGAAGAACTTGGAGCCAGGGAGGCTAGGCAGAGGGTAATGATTAGGATCTCCATTATTAGAAAAGTAGATAAGGTTATCTGCAGCCAGGACCCTACATGCCGTACAGTGTGTTGCCTACCTGATGCTAGGGTTTCACATGTGGTGGATAGAGTAGACAGATTATTGGGACAGGCTGGGATTGACCCGGTGGTCTTGGTTCACATTGTTGACAATAACCAAGTTACAGGAGAAGCAGAGGTCCTTAAAAATTACTTCAGAGAGCTAGGGGCCAAGTTAAAGGCAAAAACCTCCAGGGTAACATTTTCAGAAATACTTAGTCATATAGTATGCTATGGAGACCACGGGAGCTTAGGAGTATTAATGCATGGCTAAGAGGTTTTTGTAAAGAGGAGGGGGTTTGATTTTTAGAGAACTGGACAGACATTTCTGTCAGCTACAGGCACTTTAGTAGGGATGGGTTTGCACCTCACTGATTATGGTGCAGCTGTCTTGGGGGAAAGATTTTAAATTTGTTTCGGGGGGGTCAATCACACAAGGGTAGATGGGCCAGTGGTGGGAGGAAAGAGGGGAGGGGTTAGCATAGAGGACAGGGAGGCATGTGTATTACAGTTCATAAATAAATTATGCATAAGCTAAAATGTATGTTTATAAATGCGAGAAGCCTGACTGAAATAATGCAAGAATTGAAGATAATGGCTTTTTTTAAGAAAGTCAGTAGGAATTTAGATTCTGGTATAGTAGTATATGTTGTATACTTAGATTTTGCTTAGGCTTTTCATACAGGCGACTTTTGTATAAGCTAAGGTCTGTTGGGCTTGGGTGGAAAATTTTTGATGGATCAGATGGAGAGAGTTGTTAATGTACAATATCAACTAAAGTGTTATTCTCCCTTTTTACAAAGCACTCATTTGAAATATGTGGTGCCGTTTTGAAAACCTGTGTACAAAAAGAACATCTTGGAAATGAAACGGGTTCAGAGAAGGGCAACTAAATTGATAAGGGAACATGGGGAGCTTGAATCTAAAGAGAGGTTGGAAAAGTTAACATTCTACACACTAGAGAAAAGTAATTTACATTGGGATATGAACCTTGTGTATAAGTACATTAATGGACCATCTAATAATTAGGGGAATTGTTCATCAATAGAACATGTCGGAGGACATGCGGACATCCCTTAAGTCTGGAAATACATTTACAGGGAGATTCAATAAAAGTTTTTATTGTTTAAAATTGTGCTAATTTTGCTCCAACCAATCAGATCTTATTTAACATTTGAAAGCTAACATCTGATTAGTTGGGGCAAAATTAGCACCATTTAAAAAAAATAAGAACTTTTAACTTATAACCCTTTTAGTCTTTAAGTTCGGAAGGGGGTTTTGACTGTGAGAACAGTAAAACTATGGAACAGTTTTCCATTGGATGTGGTGATGGAGAGTTCATTGGATAGTTTAGAAAAAAATTGGATATGTTTCTAAAAACAAAGAATGTTGCATGTTACTGGTACATAAAGTTGGAGTTGATCTATGGGTAGTTCCGATTTCCACTCAGGATGGAAATGTTTCCCCCTTCATACTGTCCCCCCCCCCTTCTTCTGGATCAACTGTTATGCAGGAAATGAGGGTATTGCTGAGGTGGTTTGACTAGATGGATGTGTCTTTATTCAACCTCAGATACTATACTAGGAGTTGAGAGACTAGGGGACTAGGAAGGCCTTCTCGTTGTTGATGATGCATCTGTGCTGTGTCAGGGTTGCGTCTATGTGGAGTTGAAGCACTTGAGGCTTTGATCAAGATATCATCCAAATAGGCATACAGTATATCTGAATGCCCAAAAAATGTAAAATAGGCAATAATGGGTACTAGTATCTTGGTGAAAACTCTCTAAACCATGGCCAGGCCAAAGGGTAGGACTGTGTACTGGAAATTAAGTTTGGGAACTGAGAAGCTGAGGAATTTTTTGTGTGATGGAAAAATTAAGATGTGTAAGTAGGCGTCTTTTATGTTGACTTTAGCCATGCATTCATTCTGACAAAGATCTATGCGAACAGAATTCAGGGATACAATTACTTGAATTGGATTAAATTTTTTTCTTTTTAAGTGTTTAGGGTGAAGCGAAAACCGCCATCTTTTTCCTCTTGAGGAATAAATTTAAGTAGGTTCCCTTCCTCTTTTGTGGGGCTGGGATCTCTTCTATGAAAATGATATTTTGCAGCTTCTGTAAGAAATCTAACAGGGTTTTCTTTGCTTTTGTTAAGCGAGGCCAAGAAGAAGAAATTACTTTGTTTCTTGGAGGTAAAGAGAGAGGAACTCCATCCTGTATCCTACTTCCAAAGTTTTTGTTTGAGCACACAACTCCCTGGAGTGCAATCTGCCCTCTACCAGAAGATAGAGGCTTCACTGACCTTCAGAATTGAAGATTTTTTGGTCCTAAAAGGACTGAATAGATAAATTCCTTCTCCAAGGAGCTTGTTGAAAGAAAGGCTTGCTGGGACTGTACTTACTTGTCTAAGACTTGGACTTGTTGCTCCTCTGAAACATCTGGACAAGGAAGGGATTTTTTGACCGAGTTGCAGTCAATGAGTCATCTTGTTTTGAATCAAAAAGAAGGTTCCCTTCAAAGGGGATTGTGGTAAGGTTTAGCTCGTGGTCTTGCCTGCCAATTATATAAAGTCCATGGAGGCTTCTACAATGAAGTCATTAGTCCCAAAACCTAGAGTCGGACTAGTTAAGAGGATAGATTTTGTTGAAATATTGAGACAGTGCAAATCTTTTATCAGGAGCTTCCCATTCTTTTTTTAATTCTTTGGATATTTGATGGTGGACATGAAAGAAAAGAGAATCTTGAGCTTTGTTAGAAAACATAAGGTCAGAGGGAATTTCTGGAACTGGCTCAGAGATGAGCAGGGTTCTTTTCATTCTCCTAATGAGATGTCCAAGGTTTTCCTGAGTGGATACTTTTGATTGGAAATCGTAGTCCGAGGCAGCATTTTCACCAGGTCCCAACAATGTGGGGGCTGCTGGGGCTAATGTGGGTTGAGGCTGAATCATGCTGGCTACTTTACATTTCTAATCATGCTGGCTAACATTTCTTCTAAAAACTTGGAGTAGGGTGTGTCAATCATGCCTTTTTATGGATGATTAGATTTGATCTGAGGGAGTAGCAGAATTGGCTCTGAATTGGGCACATTTGTTAAATAATTGCTGCCACCTTTTAGCAGGCTTTTCACAAATGGAACATTCAGATCTGGATCTTTTGTGGTGGTAATGGTGGTCATCATGTCTGGAGACCTGAAAGGAGAGACAAAAAAATTAAAAATAAACAAAAAAGGAATGAGGAACTCTCACTTTAAAAAAGGACAGCTGAATTACTCACAAGGCAGAGGGAACACTGGATGGCCCAATGTGTCACTGCTGCAAGCAGAAGTGAATTAACAGCATGTTAATTTCTCGCAGCATTACTTGTATTGTGCAGGCAAGATCTTGGCAACAGGCAAGGCCTGGTGTGCCTCACCTCCTCTTCTGCACATCATGCAAGCATTTAGGTATAAAGAAAATGCTGAGAAAGAGAGCCCTTATTGCTTGGCAAAAAAACTGTCACTTTTTATTGGCTAGGAGAGGGACATGTCACTCAAGTAGAAGAGGGAATTTAAAGTAAATACTACCCAAGGTGAGGACCTAAATCCCCCTCAACCCTGAGTCTTACCATAATGCTTCAAACTAGCCCTGCAAAGTCCGCTTTGCGAAGCTGTTTGCATGGCTGATCAATAGGAAGCTGTGCTCCTTGCAGAGTGTGTCTTGCCATTGGGTGAATACCAGGAAGTGAAATGTGCTTGTCTGTAGATAGCTTTGAGCAACCAGCTTAGAAGGCTTAGTTAGTATAGTATAGTATAGTATTTGAGGTTGAATAAAGACATACGTCCATCCAGTCCAACCCTTCTAGCAATATCCTCATTTCCTGCCTAACTGTTGATCCAGAGGAAGGCAAAAAAACCCCACCAAATTTATGAAGGGGGAAAAAATTCCTTCCTGACTCCAAGTGGCAATCGGAAATTTCCCTGGATCAACTCTACTTTATTTATCAATACCAGTAACTTGTAACATTTCTTGTTTGCAGAAACTCATCCAGCTTTTTTTTGAAAATGACCAATGAACCTGCCATAACAACGTCCACTGGAAGACAGTTCCATAGCTTTACCGTTCTCACAGTGAAAAACCCTTTCCTAGCTTGAAGCCTAAACCTTTTTTCTTCAAGTCTTAAGGGATGTCCTCGTGTCCTTTGACATGTTCTATTGGTGAACAATGCCCCAGATAGTTTATTGTATGGCCCGTTAATGTATTTATACACAGTAATCATATCCCCACGCAAGCGCCTTTTCTCCAGCGTACATAATTGTAACTTTTCCAGTCTCTCTTCATATTCAAGCTCCCCCAATCCCCTTATTAATTTAGTTGCCCTTCTCTGAACCCTTTCCATTTCAAAGATGTCCTTTTTGTACACAGGATTCCAAAATTGCACTGCATATTCCAAATGAGGCCTTACCAATGCTTTGTAAAGAGGGAGAATTACATTTTCCTCCCTTGAATCCATACCTCGCTTTATACAAGACCATGCCATGCTGGCTCTGGCTGTTGCCGCCTGGCACTGCTTGCTACCTTTAAGTTTGTTATCCACCAAAACTCCAAGATCCCTTTCCAACAGGGATTCACTTAACACAGAGCCATTTATAGTATAAGTAGCACAAGTATTTTTAAGTCCAAAATGCATCACCTTACATTTATCAACATTGGATTTCATCTGCCACTTAGCAGCCCAATGTGATAATCTATCTAGATCCCCTTGCAACGATTGCACATCCTCTGAAGTTTTTAATGGTCGACAAAGTTTTGTGTCGTCGGCAAACACAGAAACCTTGCTGACAATACCCACTT
The DNA here is from genome assembly GCA_019447015.1 of Hymenochirus boettgeri. Lineage (NCBI taxonomy): Eukaryota > Metazoa > Chordata > Amphibia > Anura > Pipidae > Hymenochirus > Hymenochirus boettgeri. The sequence continues at coordinate 202,250,499 of CM033470.1, read as the reverse complement.
CCAAATCATTAATAAATAGATTAAATAGAAGCGGCCCCAACACAGAACCCTGTGGCACCCCACTTAGCACTTTAGTCCATAATGATGAAGCCCCATTAACAACTACTCTCTGCATCCTATTCCTTAACCAATTTTCTATCCATGTACAAATGTGACTCCCCAGACCAACAGACCTTAGCTTATTCATTAGTCGCCTATGGGGGACTGTATCAAAAGCCTTTGCAAAATCCAAGTAAACTACATCTACTGCTATACCAGAGTCTAAATTTCTACTTACTTCCTCATAAAAGCCAAGCAAGTTAGTTTGACAAGATCTATTCCTCCTAAATCCATGCTGGTTACTACTTATAATGTCAGTCCTTGAAACATACTCTAGAACATGCTCCCTTATTAAACTTTCCAGGATCTTCACATCATTACGGCAAGACCCACAGGTGAGGACCTAGCAGTTTAGGTCCTCACCCCTGTATACTATTAACAGGAGAGGGGGGGGCAGGCTGGGGGGCATAACTGCCCTGTAACCCATTTGTGACCACTGTCATGTAGGACCAGGAAAAAAATATGTAGTATTGGGTCAAGGAAACATTGTATGTAGATTGGACAAAAGTATTTCTAGTCCCCAGATTCAGGAACATCTGAAAAGAAAAAGTAAAAGTATTTGAGTTGCCTAGAAATTTGTATCAATCCTCCTTGGGTGGGCTAAGTCCGCACTCCTCGATGTACGAAGAACTTTAACGGTCACCGGATTTAAAAACTTAAACCTTTATTCCACACTCGTTAAAATCTTATCGCATAATCACAAATTGCCTGACGCGTTTCGAGCGGTACACATCGCTCTTACTCATAGTCGCTCTTGTCTAGAAATTTGTGTGCAGATTCACTCTACCCTTCGCTCTGCTGCTCCTTCTTATATTTCTTCCCTTGTGTCCCCATATGTCCCTGCCCGTTACATGTTTCAAGCACTTGTATATTTTGTGATGCTCATACCTATTTATATATTTATTTACTGTCCCCCTTGTATGACTTTTTGCATTCTATTTTGTACAGCGCTGCGTCACCTAGTGGCGCTATATAAATAAACATATACATACATACATACCTTACTTTGAAGTAATAAATATTCGGGACAGTATTGAGAGGCAAGAAAATCAATCAATCAGGTAAGGAAAACAAAAAAAGTTGAACAGTGAAAACAGTTGAAGTTACTTTTTGGTTTGTTATTAAATATTTACAGTCATCCTGTAATACTATTGTTAGGTTAATGGCTGAGTAGAACTGAAACAAATTGAATTATGAATTACTGTAAGCATTCTGAATTGCAGCAGTGATTTGTTTATAGATAATATAATGTGTTTATTTTTATTTGTAGAGTAGTTATATTAAACATACATCTTTTTTTTCTCAGATGGAGTTTCATTGCTCTTGGTTACTAGGGCATTTAAAACGTCAAAATACTGGAAGTGATAATTAAAATTAATTAATACAGATTGTATCTTCAAATGGAAAAATTGATGTATAACCCAGAAAAACCATAGCACAGTTATGCTTGTGAAGGTTCTCATTCATCCAGGTCATGGTATATCTGTTGTATTCAATTAGATCAACTGGACTGGAAGTTTAGTTCTTGAAGACGTTTCGCTAGTCATCCGACTGGCTTTCTCAAGTCGGAATCTGAATTGTCCAGTTGATCTAATTGAATACAACAGACATAGCACACTTACTTATTTGTTCTCAAGTTTGCAGTGTTGCTACATAATCAACAATTATAGTATAATATAATAGTTTTAGTATATAATATTTTTAAAAGACAAATTCCATAGCAAACATGCTGAAATGTATTTGATGTGTTAGGACAAAAAAAGTGAATTAATTAATATTCAAGCAATTGCAGATTTAATTAGGCAAGTGGCTCTACCTCTTATGAATAGATCATCTGTTATGGGAATAAATGGAGAAAACATGAAGAGTGGATGTCCCAGTGAAGAATTCATGCAGTTAATAGACAAATGCCCAGCCTCTAAATGGGCTGTCTGCTCGTAGCATGACGTGAGTGGCTAAAAAGATTAACAGCTGAGATTAAACTTTTAAAAAAAAACTGTCCCCTTCCTTCCATCTGTTACCTGAAGCTGTCATTTTTCTCTACTCTATCTTGGCCAAACTAAATGGGAAGTTTATTCAGACATGCAACTGTATTTTCACTTTGGATTTTAGTTTGTTTTTTTTTACATTTTATTTTTTACTAATTATTCTGATTTAGATCTTTTGTGTTCATGTTACTCATTAGATATTTGTTTCTTTTTTGATGATCAAGTTCTTATAAAATGGCACAGCTTTTGGTTCTCTTGACGTTTCTCTGCATTGCCATGATGAATGGACAACAGCAAACAAATAAAGGTAAAAGATTATCTTCATAAACAACAAAAAAACAGGTCTATATTTAAAATAGTATACTATAGAGTACTTTTTTTTAGAATGTGAAAAAATGTGACCCGTTCATGCTAGTATAGTTTTGTGCAACAAATGATTACCTGCATCCTCCTACACAATGGACAACAACTTCCAGAAGCGTCTGACAGTCTAATGCTGTCAAGTGACTTGTCAAAATAGGTGAATGGTTGGACAGACAGGAATAAAAGTAATGTGAATTATTAATCTTTCTGATATTATTTAAAGAGTTTAAAATGAATCAAGTTAACACTATCAATATAGAAGGTCTGTCAAGTATTCACAGTATTTACATTGTAAAATGCTTAAATATATATATATATATATTTATAGAGAGAGAGATAGATAGATAGATAGACACCAACCGATATGAATAGCACTCAAAAACACAGTTCCAATCAATTATAGACCTGGGTGCCTCCTATGGATTATTGTATTAATTCAATGGGATATAGGAGCACTCCAGGAATTGTTCACTATGTGTAATATTTAAATAAATCTTCTGGAACAAATCCTGGATCCTGAAGTGCTCCTATATCCCATTGAATATATATAATATATATATATATATATATATATATATATATATACACACACAAAGCGTGGCTAGGTCCCCCTAGGCACGGGACTGAAACATTGCCAATATGTGTTTTTTTGGTGGGAATAAAGCACTTATTTGATTGCAAAGACCAATGTGTGCACTGAAATTTTTTTTTCTTTGTATGTTGATTTGTTGATTATTAGGAGCACCAGGACAGTTGGAAGTCATTGAAGCTGTGTGCCTGCTACATATACATATATAAAATATGTTTTTGGTTTTTTTAAGGATACTTTGATTAAATTTAGTGCTAGAAATAAACATGCCATTACTGCTTAATAGAAAATTATTTGCAAAGCTGAAGGCTGGTACAGTAAGTCCTCTTAGTAGCAATAACAGGATCAGAGGGATGTTCTAAAGTGCTTACTTATTCATTTATGACCACAAAACTAACTTTTAGGGCTAGGCCACAATAGCGTGTTTTTTGCACGTATACGCGTACCTTTTCACTCACAATTGCATACGCAATTTTCAATAACATGGAAATCGCCGAAATCGCTGGAATTCTTGCGATTTCTAATGCGCATGCAATTACCGGTACGCGTCCGTTCCTGTTTTGCGTTCAAGCATTTTTTTCGCAACCGCACGTGTTTTCTCATTGAAAATAGTGAAAATGCATAACAACGTGCGCTAACGCACAGAAATCAAGCACATGCTAAGGCATGTGCACTTTTGTGCGTTTTAGTGTGGCCTCAGCCTTATTGGTGACAGATCAAATTTTGTTTTTCGACTATAGGGTAGGTTAGTTGGTATGTGTACCTGCGTCAGGTTGGGGGTATGAGTTTTTTGCATTTATGACCATAAAACTTTTATTGATGATAGATCAAAATTAGATTTTTTTGACTTTAGTTACCCTTTTTGTTTTTGCATGTACAGTATCATTATAAAACTAACTTTTATTAATGATTGATCAAAATTAGTTTTTTCATTGTAGTTACCCTTTAAGTATGGCTGCCACAGGAAGAGGAGTAGGTCAGTAGTTGTGTGTACCTGTGTCTGTGTGGGGGTTGGAGGTATCAGTGTTTGCATTTATGACCATGAAACTAACTGTTTTGATCACATGACCCTTAAAACCTCGAAATATCCACATTTAAGGGTTTATTCCCATTATAATCTACGGGGAAAATGTCTGAAATTCACCGATAATGTGTTTACGCTTCTCTGGAATCCTTTTATATGCCCCGCACGTCTGTACAGAATCTCATGTCTCTAGCTCAAAAACTGTGGGATGAGATACAGTCCAAAAAAGCAGAAGAATAAAACGGGAGAAGAAGAAAAAATAGAAAGAACAGTAATTTGGCTCTTCAAGCCAAATTAATAAAATAAGAGAATATATGATAGACATTGTAGTGTAATTAACTTACAGGGGCTAATATATCATGGAACCTGTGACACTAACTTCTTTAAAGTGTTTTTCTCTGTAAATCCCTATTACTGGTATATTCATCAGCTACCCATCCGTGCCTAAAAAAATGTCCTATTTTCAGTTGTTTTTGTTCCCCTGTCTCTGATTAATGTAGACCGGCAAATATAAAGTAACTGTCAAGTAATAGAATGCATTACACCTGGACCAATAAGACATGTTTGTATAGGTTATTAGTTTGTGAAATTTGCTCAGGAAATATTCAATTATTCACACTGTGGACATTTAGTAATTTTAGGTTGCTTAAAAGGGAATCTTCAGATAGAATTATTAGGATATGCAGCTGGGCTATAATGGCCAAAATAACGTGATTAAAATATGTGGAATAACCCATAACACTTGGCACTGGACTGGTTAAAATCTTTAAAACCTTTCTTTTTTTCAAATGCTGGTGCTTAAAGTCAAAATTGATCCTTAGAGCTAAATAGTATTGGTGGTTTTATGAAAAGAGCATTTCACAAACAATTTATATTCATTACAAAAAGACAGTGACAGCTTGTGACAACCTTTATAATTACAGTGGGAAATCTGGTTAGTGGTATATTTAACACCTCACTAATACAACCTGGCACCCTGCACGTAATGAACAGACTTAGCTGCTTTAATCATTACTGCCTGGTGATCCCTGACATTCAGATACTGTTTGGTCTGATCAAGGCAGCTTTTTTTTTTAGCTCATTAGAGCATGGCCTCCTGAAGAGACATTTCCTCAAGTAGCCCTGAAAAAAATGGACATTGACTTGCACCAGCTGCTTTTTTTTTCTCGTAAAATCAAAATGTATTTTGTTTACCGTATATACTCGAGTATAAACCGACCCGAGTATAAACTGAGGTACATATTTTTACCTGAAAAAAATAGTAAAAATGATTGAGTATAAACCAAGGGTAGAAAATATGAACACTAATGCAAACCTTTAATTATTAAAAATGATTAGAAACTGAACATGAATATACAGGATGTCCATACTGTAATAATAATCTATTAACCAACTATTCCATTGCACTTCAGATGTTTGTAAACGACAACTCCCAGCATGCTTTGGTTGCTGGGAGTTATAGTTTCTAAACATCTGGAGTGGCAAGATGTTTAGAATGCTGTAATGCTCCCTAAAGTAAAAGAGCTGACTTATGCACCATATACCAGTAACCTTAAATAATAAATTACTGTAAATGCAAATCCTTCATACTGTGCCACCCAGCAGCTACCCACCCACCCCTCCACTACATAAGGAAGACCTAAACCTCCCCCCCCCCCAAAAAAAACACACCAAAAAACCCATACAGAAGAAAATGCTCCTTCTAGTGGAGGGCTGAGTGCTGGCACTGCTTGCAGGTTCTTGGAATGGTTCTCCAGTCCGGCTCTGTGAAGGCTGCTTCATTCTTTAATCTTGGTAGGGTTGGGCTGATGACGTAAGGGGAGCGCACGTCCCGCGCGATCTGCCTCTGGTCCCGGTCTCCTTTCTTCTGGTATACAGACTGCAACCCTTTCTCTAGACTCTGATTGCTCCACAGTGAGGTACCGGCTTCTATTATTACCCGGTATATACTTTTGACCGTTCTCTGGCTGTTTTCTCAGGCTGTTTTCCCTATGACTCAAGTATAAACCTAGTCCAGTTTTTCTAAGGTATTTTTTAAACCTTAAAAACTCGGTTTATACTCGAGTATATACGGTACCTAAATAAATAAACAAACCTACACTGAACGTATTATTATCTGTGACCTGATTGCAACTGTTCAGTGTTATGGGCTATAGTAAATAATGTACAGGGATAACTTGTCATTATAGCCAGCAACCATATAGTTAGGGTAACATCATCTCCAAAATAAAATACATTTATTCTCTAAATCTGTGGGGTATCTCCTAGTTCACTAATTATTTAAAAGGTATGTCCACCCATACCTCTCTCCTTCACTGCACAATCCTGGCCCTCTGCTTGCGTAGAACTGCAAGCAGGGGGCGGGACCAGAAACTGCGAGAGAGGTAAGGTAAGTAAAGATCGGGGGACTTTCTTGCTATAATAGTAATGCGGTTGGAGCTGGGGGACCAATAACTATAATATAGCAAAGGGGTTTGGAGCTAGGGGGAGGGAGACCAAATCGGGAGGGGGGGGGGCCTCTTCTGCACATGGCAAAATTCTCCCGGAGGGGAGACTCGAGGCAGAGTCCTATATGGACTCTGCAGTACTCCTGGTAGGCAGTTTTTGGGACTTTGGGGGGGGGGGGGATTGCAGGAGAACCATATGAAGCTGGGATGTAAGGTAAGGATTTTTACACTACAGAGTGGAGCCAGTAGTGGGAGGGGGGATTATAGTTTTGGGGGTGGAAATGCCCTTTAAAAGATAACTATCATGTGTATAAAGTATAGGATTGATAATTCCTACCTCCCAATATTGTTTCTGTAAGGAGAACCAGCCCAAAGAAAACTGATTCTGCCAGTCTTCCTCCTGGCTTCAGCACTGTTTTTAATACAGGAATAGTCCAGGACTAACCTGGCAAATGAAAACAATATTGTGATTGTAGGAATAATAAATCCTATCTCCCTGCCCCCGGAAATTCCCATTATTAATGTATAGTTTTCCTTTAAGTAGTTTTATATAAATGTCTAGGTCTAATAAGGAGACAGACAACTTCCAAGCACCTTTTATCAGTGCTGTACCTTTTCTAAAGCTCACAAATTCGCTTACATTAACTCGAGACACATATAATATATACAGCAATAATTATAAACGTGAAAAGTAGCCAGATTGTATTTTTACTGTATTTTAATTTTACTTTCATAAAGAAAAATAATAGTATACACATACAGGTATGTCAAAAAGAGAAGTAGATTCAACAAAACGTCTACATTTTTAATGTATTGCTATATAGAAACCTTATAGGAAATGTATATAAATCTTATCAAGACCTCTATCTGCACAGCATGAACAATTTCTTGGGGTGTTGAATAAAATAGTCCTGGACAGGCCCTCCCCCTCAGGCCTCTCAACTGATGATGAAGGCCTAGTAAGGTTTTCCATGATAAGTTGTTTTAATAGAGGACACGATCTATTCCCATGCTAATGAGCCTGGCCCCCGATCCAAAGCTTGTGCCACTTAATGTTGTCTTTGTCAGTCACATTTTGTAACCCTATACAGTCTTTTTTTTATATCTTTAGCCTTCTGTTCTGTTGACAAATTTGGGGCTTCATGATAGTCTGTTATTCCAAATACAATAATATGTCCTGACAAGGTAATTATATCAAATCAGTCCAACGCTGCGAAATGTGAAAACTATTTCAATAAACAATTTAGGGGTTTAAAAAAAAACAACAAAAACCAACAATGGTTCTTTTATTGAATGACAACCCCCTTTATACACATAAGATAAACTTTTTACTTTTTGCAAAGGTCTGCCAATCCTGATATGTTTGGTTCAAATCAGTAATGTTGTTGGGAAATTTCACGGTTTGATTTTCTACAGTAAAGCTTTGACAGGACTAGATAACATGTTGTTTAGCAAAATCAAATCATTTTCTTATGTGTTTTGCCAAAGGTATAATCCACAATCCATTATGTGAATTTTATATTGTGCGTCATAATAAATTATTATTTTTGGTGAGACCTGTAATACAATACTGCCTATAACTAACTACTTAAAATTAGTTTTTCTCTGTTGAACCGTATTTTTTACAATGACCTATAAGAAAAAAACTTAATCAGTTTAAGAAAGCATTTTCATTTATTTTGTTCCAGAGCCTAGAACTTCATTGGAATATATCTCACAAAAGGGGATTACAGATTTCAGTTTTGAAACAGAACCAGGAAGCGGCTTGTTGTCTGAGGAATCAATATTACCTGCAGCCAGTGCAGCGCCTTTACTCTACCGAAGCTTCCTTAAGAGGAGAAAAAGGTCAATTTTATTCCCAAGTGGAGTCAAAGTTTGTCCAGAGGAAACCATTGAGCAGGCACTTGTAAATCATTTGAAGTTTTTCAAAATAAGAGGTAAATGAAATTTGTAATCTTTGAATTGAAAAAAAAATATCTGTTTTGCAATTTTTCATGGTTTGGCCAGGCAAACCCAGGCGTTTTGTTTTCTCCTGACATAAAAAAAATCCTCACAGCTTATATTTCAGCCAGATGCCAAATACTGTGTATTAAAATATTCAGGATTGGGAAAAAAATATTCAAATGTAAGATTAACCTTTTCTGACAATTTTTGTGAAAAATGATTTCAAAATTTGCGTAATGGACTTACACCATTAGATCTGCACAGTACTAATTACCTACATACCAAAAAGCCTATATTCAACAATATTTATATGTCTCCACACCTGCTGAGTTAAGTGTGAGTGCATGAGTGCGCAGCTTAGAGAGGTAGCACAGATTTTTTTTGCAATATGAGCCTGAACACAGCCCCATTGCTGCTTGTCTGACAATCGACTGCAGTACAATGATCCCATGATAATAAAAAGCTGCCTCCCTACATCAGCCTTCTGCATCCGTGTACTTCAGCTATGATTTCTCTACAGTATAATTAGCTCCATACCATAGCAGATCTGATAATCCACAGCTGCAGTAACATTAAAGAAAATATATACTTGACCATCCATTCATCCATTGGTTCTCATCTCTTTTAAAGGCACTCGTGATTCAATATAGCCGATGCAAATAGCCAACTTTAATATCACTCTGTGGGTAAATCCCTTTTGGGATGTACCTATGTGCACAAACGCGATATTAAATATAGCGGCTCTGGGTAAATCGCCCTGCGTGTATTTAATTTGTCAAAGCTGCCGTTATTTTGAAACTTTAACATATACAGTAATATTCTCCCTCTTTACAAGGCACTGGTAAGGCCTCATTTGGAATATTTGGTGCAGTTTTGGAATCCCATATACAAAAGGGACATCTTGGAAAAAGAAGCAATTCAGAGAAGGGCAACTAAAATAGGGAATGGAGGGGCTTGACTTTGCAGGCAGATTAGACAAGTTTCAGTAGGGCTGCTTGCGTGAAGATATGATCACTTTATACCTGTTGTATTCAATTAGATCAACTGGACTTGAAATGTAGTTCTTGAAGACGTTTCGCTAGTCATCCGACTGGCTGTCTCAATTCAGAATGACTTGTACAAGAATCTGTGGCAATTAATGTACCCTGGAAAATCCCATTAGCATATCACAGCCAGGTGTTAAGGGTGTGATTAGATAGTGGCTAAAAGGTGTTTATGGAACGCCCAGAGTAAGGTGTTAAAACAGCATGTACATGGCAGACAGTTGGTGTCGAACCCCCCCACCTCTATTTAGGCTTGGTTTCTTTATTTTCACATAAATGGCCTCCTTAACACCTCTCTTGAACCAGTCACGTTCCTTCGCCAGTATGTTAACATTACAATCTTCAAAGGTATGTCCTTTATCCTTAAGATGCCAACTGTCTGCCATGTACAATGCTGTTAAACACCTTACTCTGGGCGTTCCTATAACACCTCTTAGCCACTATCTAATCACACCCTTAACACCTGGCTGTGATATGCAATTGGATTTTCCATGGGTACATAATGCCACCAGATTCTTGTACAAGTCATTCTGAATTGAGAAAGCCAGTCGGATGGCTAGCGAAACGTCTTCAAGAACTACATTTCAAGTCCAGTTGATCTAATTGAATACAACAGATATACCATGACGTGGATGAATGAGAACCTTCACAAGCAGATCACTTTATACAAATATATTTGTATAATGATTTCTTGCCCCAGATATATTGAGTTGTATCCTTTTTTAGTTGTTTTATTGATTTAATTGGTATGTTGACCGCTGTTATGTTCTGCCTCTCAAGTGGTGAGGCTTTCAGAAGGTAGTGCCCAAGCTCCAAGGAACTGACAACATAATGTCATTACGGTAACTTAATTTTATTAAACAGTATAGGCTAACTAAATGGCCTTGCTGTGACATTGCATTAAACTATAGAGAGAGTCTAAAACATAGAGCGTAAAACTAAAACAAAATTGCCACTGGAACAGCACAGCGTCCTCTACTGTATATTCCATTGTGCTATGTTAAGCAGTTGAATATACTACATCTCCCTTCTTTAAAGACAAAACAGAAAAAAAGAAAAGCAATGTAAAATGCAATTGGGAGATGTATATTTTAAACAAAGGGGGTTATTCAATAAAAGTTCTTATTGTTTAAATGGTGCTAATTTTGCCCCAACCAATCAGATGTTAGCTTTCAAATGTTACATAAGTTCTGATTGGTTGGGGCAAAATTAGCACCATTTTAAACGATAAGAACTTTTATTGAATCTCCCTGAAAGCCTTTATAGCAATTTGGTGGACGCACAATCTGACCACTTCTTCTGAATGTGACCTGCGGTAGTTCAGAAGTACAACCTTGATTTGGTTCATCAGGCCCCATTGTTGGTTTTGTAAACCTCTGACAGGTGCTTGTATGTCATCTGTTCTAGAATGGTCTTCTGCCTCAGAGTCCCCATATGTGACTGGACCATTGTCCTGCTGTACCAAGACTTTATTGGGTCTTATCTCTGTGTCTCCGGTTTCTCCTGTATCACTGTCCTTGATGTGTGACTATATCGTAAGACCTGGGTTCATGTCTCACTTTTTGCACAATAGCTGGCTGCCAACTCTGTGTTGTTTCTATCTTAATTCTGTCTCCTTTTTTGAAAGGAGTAAGAGGCTTAGCTCTGGAGGCAAATTGTCTTTTTTGTTAAGTTTGCTGTTGCTGTATTTGGAATTAAGCATGTATTGGAACCTTTGGTTGTAGAACAGAAGGAGAGGCTGGCAATTTAACGACTGCACATTTGTGGGTGGCCACAGTGGAAAAGTAATTTGAACAAATTGCACAATCATATTGGCCTATGAGAAATGAGATTCTCATTGATGAGGGTCTGGTAATGATAGGCAACAAATTTGTCATTCCCAAAAGCTACAGACCACACATGATTAAAAGGCTACATGTGACACATGAAGGGATTCAAAGGTCAAAAGCTCAAGCTAGAACACTTATGTACTGGCCAAACATGGGTAAGGATATTGAACTGGGAGTAAGTAACTGTCGCACATGTCAAGAAATGCAGCCCAGCAACGAAAAGGAACCATTGCTCCCTCATGATATACCAAGCATGACATGGACTAAGCTTGCTGCAGATATCTTTGACGTATATGGGCATTCATACCTGCTTGTTAAAGACTATTTTTCTTAATATCCTGAAGTACTCCGCCTGCCTAACAAATCAGCCCAGTCAGTCATTGCCAGACTCAAAGCCTTTTTTGTAAGGCATGGCATACCCCACAAACTTGTTTCTGTCCATGTTCCATTTGCCAGTCATGAGATGGTAACTTTTGCCAAAGCATGGGGCTTTAAACTCACATGGCATGGCTGAACGAGCAGTCCAAACTGTCAAAAAATCTTTTGCTAAAGCTGCTCAGACTGGCCGTGACCCACATCTTGCACTGCTTAGTTTGCGGAACACACTGGTTACAGGTTTGTCATACAGCCCAGCACAGCTGTTAATGGGTCATGTGCTGGTAGTATACTGAATAAGTAAAGGATTTTGGGAAGGATGGACATGTTAATAGCTGATAACCTTCCAAATCAAGATGTCAATAATGTTTGCCATTTGTGGATATAGGATCGGATTTTAGAACATAGTTTGCAGTATAAAGCTCTGCATATTGTGTTGTGATATTAATTCCTAAATAACATATTTTCTCTGTTTGCCAATTGTATTGGAAGTTAAGTTGTAGAAGTTTAATTTGTGGCTTATTGATATTTATTGGAAGTGCTATAAATTTATCTCCATTTAGCTTATAGCCTGAGAGCTTGCTATATGTTTGTAATTCCAAGTGGAGATTTCGTAGAGAAGTCAATGGTTTCTGTATAATAATTAGAATGTTGTCTGCATACGCATGTAAAAGGATCTTATGGTGATCCGCACCTATAGAGATGCTTAAAATACCTGGAGATTGGCTTAATCTGGCCGCTAAGAGTTCTATACAGATTGCGTATAGTAATGGGGAAAACGGACACCCCTGACGGGTGCTGTTACCTATAGTGTATCCCCTATTCTCAAGAAACCTTATCTTGATCCATCTGCTATATCCAGTTACCGGCCTGTCTCTCTTCTCCCATTTGCATCTAAACTGCTTGAATGACATGTCTATACTGAACTGGTTAATCACTTTTCTGCTATCTCCCCCCCCCTCCCCCCCTCCCTCCCACAGAAACCGCTCTCACTAAAGTTACTAATAATCTGCTTCATGTTAAATCTTAAGTCCACTATTCCCTACTTATTCTGCTTGACCTATCTTCAGCCTTTGATACAGTGGATCATCTTTACTGCTTCTCATCTTATTCTACCTAGGTATCCAGGGTTCTTCACTCTCTTATCTGTCCTCCTACTTCTCAGGTAGGACGTTCAGTGTTTACCACTGTTTCCAACGCCACCACTTTTCCCCTCCCTGTGGGGGTACTCTTGGCCCACTCTCCAATTACACTTTACACCTTTGGGCTTGGTTAGCTCATTAGTTCTTTTAGATTCCAATACCACCTGCATGATGATTATACCCAAATTTACATCTCTGCCCCTGACCTTGTAACTCCGACATCCCAGGTCCCTGACTGCCTAAATGCCATCTCTGTTTTTATGTTCTGCTTTCTCAAACTCAACATGAATAAGAACGACCCCCCTGCCTAACAGTACTATCAACACCAATGATGCACCAATCTCCCCAACACCTTATGTTCGATGCCTGGTAGTAACCTTTGACTCAGAACTTTCCTTTAAACACCACATGAATACCCTGTCTAACTCCTGTCAGTTACAGATCAAAACCATCTTACGCATTTGTCCCTTCCTTTCACAGAACACTCATCTCTAATCACCTTTTCCCAAGCCCATATTTCTCATGCTGTCCCTTTGCTCTGGAACTCCCTTCCCCGCTTTATACATCACTTGTCATCACCTTTAAACGCAACCTCAAAACTCACCTCTTTAGGCAAGGTTACAATCTGGACTTGGACACTTCTTCCCCTCATACTGACCCGTTGTTGACCCTATAGTTATACTCCACTGACAACTTAGTTAAAGCCTACTGATCTGCTTCACCTTATGTTTCATCCCCATCTCCTCTAGACTGTAAGCTCTCTTGTCTTTTGGGCAGGGCACTCCTTCTTATTGTACCACAGTAATGCTGTAACTGAATGCTGCTGGACCAGCACTTGATTTATTTGCACTTTTTATTACTTGCACTTCCCATGTACGTAACATGTATGTTTTCCTCGTGTATATCAATGTAACTGTAAAGCGCCACAGAAGATGTTGGCGTTATATAAATCTATAATAATATTGATAATAATAGTGAAAGTGGCAGAAGTGGCTAGGGGGAGTTTGACCTGCATTTGTGGAGATTGGTACAGTGATTGTAGGGCTGCAAGGAATGGACCACAGAACCCCAAGTGTGATAAACTTGCAAATAGTAAGTGCAAACATACTCTAATGAAAGCTTTTTCAGCGTCTACACTAAAGGTTCTTACACATGTGCGATTTCCGATCCACGACGCCTTTTGTATGAGCACTTTATCAGCTGAAACGTCCGTTCGGTTGGGGATTGTTGACCGACTGGCCCTTCGGATCTTCGAACGAGCGCATGTTATGGCTGAAACGGCACGATTATCGTCTGAAAAGGCCATTCATACACTTCTTGTGTCACGGGTCAGCACCTTCCATCGCATGTGTGTATGAACCTTAAGTATTAGTGCTGGTTCTTGTTTTTGACTTACTATATCAATGAGGTCTATTATTCTGCGGGTGTTATCCTCAGCTTGACTACTCATTATAAAGCTGACTTGATCCATATAGGTTAATGAAGTTAGAAAGAGGGTCATTCTGTTTGCCAAAATCTTGGAGAATATTCAGCCTGACTGACTGTCATTTCAGTGTTTCGGTCGGTCAGGCCAAAATATTAGATGGTTTCCTCTTTTGGTCGTGACCGACCACCGACCGTTCATTCATCCGAATCGGATGTGTCGGAAAACCACGCTTGGACATGGCTGTTTTTGCAGTGACCGACAGTCCTTCCTCCTGGCTGACCGGTTGGAAGTGCCGAATGGTTGGCCAGCAGGAAGGATCGCACCATGTGTGCGATAGTTTTGGATTAAGGAGGCATTGGAAGGTTTTGTAAAAGAAAAATGTGAAGCCATCTGGCTTTGACATATTTTTAATTATATTTTCCAGTCCTTTATTGGTAATAGGCTTATTTAGAGATGTCTGCTGATGGGGTGTCAGCTTTGGTAGATTGCATGTATTGAGCCTGGCATATCCCTAGGTGTAGGAATTTTGTTATAAAGGTCTTGGTAGAAGGTATCAAATTCTGATTTGGGTAGTTGAGAAGGTTGCTTTGTGATTTTTTTTATGGTGTGGCGCGGTAGTATTGGAGTTTGAGTTGGTTGGCCAGCATAGTATGTGCCTTATTGGCTTTTTCATAGTGATTTTTTTACCTTGTTTAGGGCCAATTGCTTTAATTTGGCTCTTAACGCAATTACTTTCTTAAAGATGCTATTTGTAGGTTTCTGATATAAGACTTTTTCTAAAGAGGTTAGTTCTGTTTGGGTTGAGGTGGTTTGTATCGTCTGGTCACGTTTAAGATGTGTCTCCTTTTGTATTAAGTAGCCCGTCATGACTGCTTTGTGGACTTCCCAGACTGTTCCTAGGGAGTTTTCGTTTAGTTCAAACTAGTCTTGTAGTGGTTTTGTCAAAGAGATTGTCACTTCGGGGTGTTTGAGTAGCGACTCGTTTAGTCTCCAACTTCCCTGTTTGGTTGTTGGTGTGGAAAGATCTAATTGTAATTCAATTAGGGAGTTGTCTGACCATGTATTAGAACTAATAGTGGTGGCTTTGAATAGTTGGATCTTACGAGTTAATGGAATTTTCTAGTTTCCATAAGTTCTGTAGATATTACATAAAGGTATCTGTTCATTTTATATCTATCCTTGTATTTTGATGTCAGCCTTGAGGACAGGTATACGATGTTAGTATTTGTAATGGGCATTTTATTAATAAGTATGGCCACCCCTGCCCACCTGGAACTAGTAGCTGAGATCAGAACCGGATATAGATGGGAGAGTAACTTAAATGAGCTGGGTAAAACACTTTGCTCTGACACTGGATTTCAGTGTCTGTATTGTAGATATTCTGATATACATGCACTCAATGCACGTGTCAATTGGTGTGGGAGAAGGGTCGGGGGGTGGTAAAGTGAGAATCCCCCAATGACGGAGCTCCAAAGGTGGTTAAGTACAAGTCATCCAGGCCATTACGGACTATTTTCATTTATGGGAGAAGGAAGTAAAGTGAATAAAATGGGGGAGGGAGAGGGAAGGTAAGTATAAGATTGAGTCCTGATCTGGGTTAATTTAGAGAAACCAAGTTATGTGTCAAAGTGAATGTTGATGTGTAAATTAAGTCTCAATTTGTAAATAGTTAAAGATTTGTCATGAATGCCAGTTCGCTGGGTATGTGATCTGACCAATCAATCAGTAAAAGCTGCCACCACTGTGCGTTTTCTCAGCTTCACAGAAGCTGAACACTCACTCTTGACTCTCAATGACTATGCACACCCTTGTCCTGGCAGCTAAATGGTTAACATTACACTATTTACTCCAGCAACTAACTGGTAATTTAGCATCAATCCTTCAAAAGCAGTCACAGAGTTCATTAGCATTTACACTGCAAAGCATTCCATACACTTAAAACTTATAAGAGGCTAACTGAGTTCTTTTAGAGCATCAAAGACAAAACTTATTAAATTTTAGATTTTAATATTCCAAAAGGTGGACAGTGCATATAATACAAATAAAAGAAAATGGTGTTACAATAAAATGACATACAATAGGTACAACAGTTATATAAAACAAAATGAATTCAAAATATTCACAGACCCTACTCACTAGAAGAAGTCCTGTGTCCCGGGGCGAGAAGGAAATATGATCCATACACATTTAGCATGTCCCCTCATTATGAGCAAAGTTATAGGGGCTACAGTGGTTTTTTAAGCCCATTGATGAACCACCCCCCTACTTAGATATGCATGAGGTGGAAGCGTTCAGGAATGTCCAGATTTACGACTAGCCAAAAGCATTCATTCCCCCTCAGTTATGCAGGTTCCATATAACTTTATATATGTACATTGTACTGGGATATAGTCCACATATTCCTCTCCTGTATTAATTATCAATTCCTACAATACCAAACATGACATATTTCCCACGTTATTAATAACTCCCCCTAGCAATGGAATAAGGCATTCTTTTAATTGGCCAACCTTCCCATTCACAAATATAATATTGGTTTCCATCTCACATATTCCAGTACCAAATTATATTTATTTTACATGTATGGCTGTCCTTAAAGTGACCTCTTAATGTATCCACCAGACCTCTAGCTGTAGAGAATTCCAGATACACGGTTTGGCCCCACATTGTCTGGAAAAGAAGATCTGGTTCCATGCTTAAATAACCCTAATATAACACTGGGGACTGTTTCCATGGTGGAATGGCATTTTTATTGGTCCTTTGAAATAACTAATACCAATAATTAATCCATTCTTGCCAAGTCACTACAGACTTTCCTGACAGAGAGATATTCTTATATTTATATTTATCTAGCCAAGAGAGTTCAGTTGTTGGAACATCCGAGCGAGTGTCCTTGGTATATCCCCGATTTTTAGGGGACGCTTCAGAAATCTTTCCCAATCTGGTCTGGGTTTTTTTGTTGTTGAGGAAATCAGGTTAGGGTCTTCTGCTGGCATAGGTAGTCCTATTTTCGCTAAAAGGCGAACTGCTTCATTTGGCTTCTGGACGAGTGTTGTTGATCTGAATGCACAATTATTAAGCGAAATGGAAAACCCCATTTATATTGGATCCCATGATTTCTCAGGATGGTGGTGACAGGTTTCATCTGGAGCCTTTTTGTCAAGGTGAGTAGGGAGAGGTCGCTGAACAGTTGTAGATTTGATCCTCTAAAGTGAATGGACTGTTGGTTTCTGGTAACTTGCATCAGGGTGGCTTTGCTGATGTTATAATGTAGTTTTAGGATACCATCTTTTGGATATGCTGAATTTGTAAATCTAGGCCCCAGAGCTCGGTGGGCTCTATCCCACTTCCAATCTTCAGTCTGGGATTGTGGGGCTAGATGTGTAACTAGTGTAACAGAAACTAAACTTCCCAAACACCTGCTAGATCTGTCTGGTATACTGTAAATTCGCACATTCTGTCTTCTCTCACAATTTTCCAGATCATCATGTTGGAGGATTAATTGTTCCGGGTCTGAGCATAGTGAGGTATGGACCGTGTCCAAGTGTTGAACCTCGTCTTTTCTGTCCTCCATGGGGGTAGTGCATTCACCCAGTTGTGTAAGATCGCATCTGAAGATGGTGCCAAGCTTTCTGCCTGCTCCACCATTCTCTCCAAGAAACGCTCCAAGTGCGGGGGGGGGGGGGGGGGGGGTTGTTTCTCCTTTTTTTTTTGTGTTTACCCATTCTGGGATAGTTCAGAGAAGGTTAGCTTTGGTTCAGCATTTAAATGTTGGCAGTAGCAGATGTGTGCTGAATTAAGGTTTGCAGTCCGGAGCTCAGGGATTAAACTGCCATCTTGTTGGTGTCACTCCACGCCCCCCATATTTACATTTTTAACATTTATTGAAATATGATTTCAATATATAAATATTGTAAAGTTTTTACTATATTAATGGACAACTATACTGTAATAATGAGTTTGTTTTAGTGAGATAATTAGTTTGCTAGCAGCAGAGAATGAGAGAGCACATTTACAGGGGGCGGGGGGTTGTGATGTAAATCAGTGGAGGGGAAAGAATTACTTTATATTGGTGGCAGAGTAAAGTATACATACCATATATGCCGGCGTATAAGACGACCCCCCAACTTTTCCAGTTAAAATATAGAGTTTGGGATATACTCACCGTATAAGACTACCCCTCTTTCTACGCATCCCAACACCTCCTTCTCTGACATTGGTAAACACAGACATCATGCCTCCTTCTCTATCCATCTGGCCCACCCCTGTATCCAGCCACTCGCATGAGTAGCAGCCAAACGCAGCCTCCTGGTTCCTGGTTACATAATTCGGCAATCCACCTCCAGCCCTCGTTCTTGGTGACATAATCTGGCAATCCACCTCCAGCCCGTCCCACGGTTTCCTCCAGCAAACCTCACTACGCTCCCCGCGCGTCATCAGTCAGCTGACTGCCGAACCAGGAAGCTGCCCCGCCGCACCATTCGTTTTCTCCACTGCAGGTAATTGTGGCTTAAGGCAGTGACACCCGGCGTATAAGACGACCCACGACTTTTCAGAACATTATAAGGGGCTAAAAAGTAGTCTTATACGCAGGAATATACAGTACATGAAAGTAGCCCTTACACAAAATTAAATGTGTTGCTGCATGCCTTCAATTCAGTACTTATTTTGCTCAGCCTAAGTGTTCCCCCTTCCATACTTGGAAGTCAAGCATGCTCAGTAATCACTATGCAATAGCACTGGGAGGGGGAAATTCCACCATACAATTCACACATTCCAACTGTCACTATTTCAGTTACAGAAAAACTACACACAGCAGAAGAATTTATGATAATAATGCACTTGATTGACAATTGAAACTAAGATGCTTCAGACTGGATAGTTAAAGAATTAGGTGACAAATCGACATAAAACTGGTAAAGAGGTTGTTCTGGTTAGCAGTAATGGGCTAATGGGCAATATAAAAAAACAAACATTTTCAGTATAGGTGTCCTTTAATTGTATTCTATTTCTATTGCAATATACAGATTAAAGGTTGTTGTTAACTACATAAAACACTATCGGTGAATTTAGAAGTTGTACTGACAGATATTAAACCTAGTTTCGTATGTTTTTTTCCCCCACAGTGCATGTTTCATAATTTATCATCCACACTCATTATCTCATGCTCAAGCAATTTTTGTACATACAGGGGCTGATGTAATAAGATGTCATGAGACATCTTATTACAATAAGATGTCATGAGTAACTGGGTTACTAATTGGCTGATTCAGATAATTAGCAAAGGCAAACTTTTGTACTATATATTGCATCAACCCGATAAACTCTGTGAATTGTACCACACTTTAAAATTGTTTGTAATTATAAGTTAAAGGGCATGTCCACTTCAAAAAATAGATTTGACATAATGTTCTTAAGGGTTGCCCACCCCCGATAATAAAAATAATAAAACTAAAAAAAAACTTTCAGATATCTACTTACAGCCCATTCGCTCCCGCGAGTCTCTTCTTCCCTCTCTGCTAACAGGAAACAGCAGAGAGGGGACTGACCGGCAGCCACGTCTGTAATTGGCTGCTGGGCAACCAATCACAGACGTGTCTGCCGGCTAAGAAGAAGTCGCGGGAGCGAAGGGGCTGTAAGTAGATATCTAAAAGTTTTTTTTGTGTTATTATAGCGGTTAGGGTTTGGCAACCCTTAAGAACATTATGTCAAAAGCCTGTCACGCTAGGAGGAAGTGCAGGCAGATGGGATCTGGAGGGGGAAAGGGCTCCCCTGCGCATGTCTGCATCCCTCCCAGAGGCATCACAGAAGACAGAGACCATTGGACAGGAAGACAGCCACTGCTCTTCAGTTTCCTGGACTTTGGATAAGGATACAGGAGAATCAGAAGGAGAAGGAATGTATGGTGATGATTTTTTTTAACTATACATAGCGGCCAGCACTTGGGGAAATTTTAGACTTGGGGTGGACATGCTCTTTAATAATAATTTTATATGTTCCGGACTCTTAACCCAGAATTACAAGGGTGACTGGTTTGGCACGTGCACACAAGGGTGAAAAGAAGGGGGGAGCACAGAGAACTGACAGGAGTGAAACTGCAGTGCCGCAGGATATGGGAGACAGGAGCAAGTGCAATTAAAATTACAAGCTCGAACAAGGAAGCATCTTTTTATAAGTGAACTAAGTAGCAGATTTTCTGAATTATGTAAATTTACACTTTAAAGTAACAATTAGCATTGTGATTGCATGGTTTGGACATTTTTAACAGTGTCTCTCAAATGTTTCTGTGATCAATAGAATATTTTACACCTGAGTGTGTTTAAGAACGGAGTACTTGTTGGTGTACAAAAAAAATTGCAAAACCAGTCTAAAAAAATATAGCAAAGTGTATCTCTTAATAACTTTTTTTTTACACACTTAATAACTTTTAATATGTTGTAGAGCATCCCTTCCCACCCCCAACCGCTATATTAAATTGTTAAAAAAAGAATCAGAATTCAGCTTACAGCCCTTCACTCCTGTGGTGCTCTGATCTGGACCTCTGTTTGCTGGAACTTGCAAACGGGCCGGACTGGCAGCCGCGGCTGTGATTGGCTGAAAGGCAGCCAACCACAGCCACGGCTGCCAACAAACTGTTTTATGCTAGATGAAGGGCAGCCAGGGAGGGATCAGGAGTGAGGGAGAGGGGGGGGGTAAGGGCTCCCCTGCGCTTGCACTACAGGACAACCATAAGGAACAGAGATGTAAGGTAAGGATTTTTTTTAAACTACACAGTGGGGCAAGTAGTGTGTTAAATTTTGGGTTGGTGGGTAGACATGATAAATATAGTGCACTAAAATGTTAGCATCGTTGCCACATCTCTGCAAAATAGGTGAAAACAAATACAAATATTTAATGATTTAACACAAAAGACATGCAAGGGGAAAGAATTGTGTTCATTTTCACAAGTACACTTTTTGTTTAATTTCCCTATATTTTAGGAGTCACCATTCTAAGACATGTACGTACAATATCCCCCCACATAAAAGTGTATACTTAGCTTCCCCACTTCCAAAAGCCCAGAGACTACAATAAATACTTACCTGCCCCAAGTTTACTAAAAATAGATTTTCAGTCCAGAGTTCCCAGTCCTCTTCTTCCAAGGTTTGCCACCTCTTCTTAAAGCTGTACAGGCTTGTTACAAGTTCGCACAAGCCCAGAAGGTGGACAATATACTGAAAAAATGAGTTTGTCTCATCTTAATCTATAATTGAATACATATAAGTAGCACTTACTCTGATTTGCGTGTGTTCCTGCATGCCTTCAATCCAGCACACATTTTGTTTAGGAGCAGTATTCCCCCTCCCTCCTTTAACCACTCCCACTTCCATCCGACCTGACTTTTTCCCCCACAAACCAACTGTCAAGCCTGCACACAGCATTCCAACTGTCAAAACTCTGTTACCATTCCAGCTACAGTAAAACTACTCACAGAAGAATAGTTTTTGAGAGCAAGGAACTTGATTGACAGCTGAAATATAAGAAGTTTTAGATTTTATATCTAAAGAAATAGAGGGCAGAAAAGGATACAGTGGTGGTTGATACAAAAAATGATACAGAGGTGGTTGGGAAGAATTATAGTTTCCAGTCATGGTCAATTTAAAATAACCTATTTTTCGGTATAGATGCGCTTTAAATGTTCATGGACCCTCTGTTAGATGCAGATTTACAAGCCAATGGGATAAAGATAACACCTAAGGTTGCTACACATCAGATTCATCATTTAATTTGGAAATTAAATCGCAAGATATTCACTGTATGATTTTCAATTGAAAGGTGTGAGTGATAATTATCTTGTATCTGCCTATATATTTGAAGTCTGCCTATGCTTTATGATAGCCGCCATTCTCTCAGCAAAGGAATTTCAGGGGAGATGCAATAAATTTCGCATTCCCAACCTACCTGTGGTCGTTCCTGAGATGTAATAACCACTGAGTCCGTTAATATATTGCGAAAAAGCAAGCAATAAGCTACAAACTTGTTTGTAGCTTAGTGCTTGCTTGAAAAGGCATTTATTTTCACCCCAAAAACGGTGCAAAGTAAAAAAAAACTGCGACATGGTGCAGGCATTGCAAAACCCTGACTAACACCTTAATACATTAGTTAGCGCAAATTTAGCACTTATTTTCCTGTGTGGGATATTTAATCTCCCTGTAAGAATGGCTAACTTCTATTTCCATTCAGTTACTGTAGCTGTAGCAAATATAACAGAAAAAACACAATCTCCTCTTTCACTTACATTAATGCAAATATTGTAAACCATGGGAAACAATTGTGAGTAATTGTAACTCAAACAGCCTGGACCATGTTCAATAATATTGTTATTGTAATTTTGAGGAGTGGTACAACCAAACAATCTATGCCACATGGGTTAATATAGTAATTGCAACCAGGGTAAAGGGGAAAATCTGTAAATGTAATATCTACTAAACATATCCAATTCTGTTATGATCTCTGTAAAATGTTTTGAATACTAGATATAATTTGCATTTGGCAAGTAGCTGTTTTTGAGCATGTTTCTTAAATGGGCAGATAACACTAAGCTTCTACTGAGTATTTTTTAAGACTATAGAATATCCCTAAACTAAGCTGGCTAAGCAGCTGACACTGCCATTAATGGAAGTAGCAGATTTTAAAGGTGATTAATAGGAGGGCTAAACAGCAGGACCTCTGTTATATAACATTTCTAACCTTGGTTTTAGATGGCTGCTTCAGTAAAAAAAAGGCTGTGCTAACAGGTGAAATAATCACAAAACGGGGGCTGTGGGAGCACTCCTGTGGCAAAATTACTTTATAACAAATAGTGGAAGTGTTACTGATCTGACCAAAACATTAGAGCAAACAAGAAAAGAGATGATCAATGCACATTCCTGGGTCCCATATTTAATAATATCTATGCTAGTGCAAACCGTAAAAACATGGGGGTTTTTAGTTACAATTTTATGCATAAAAGTGAAAAGCCTTCCAACCACGTCAAGGTAACCCCAGGTGACAGGTGAAATAATAAAATCACAACATTTCAAATTTAACTAACAAATAATAAATTAAAATTTAAAGAGGAAGGTTTGAGCCCTGTCAGAATTTCCTGGTTGTTGTAATTATCACTATCAAGCACATAATAGATTCTTAGTCCTAATATAGATACAGGATAATACTGGCTTCCTCGCTAAAAATGCTGATTGCTACAGTTTATGTTCCTGAGCTCTATGTTAAAATATTGCTATTGTTAATGCTGAATAATGGATGCTGAAAGCCTGGATAGGATCTAGTATTTTTTAAAATTTTAAAAATTGTTATGAAATAATGATTGATTTTTCACTAGTTTTTCCAATACTAGCTTAATGTATTGTTAAATGGTTCTGATTTGGTGGTGTTGCATTTTGCAGAGGAGTCATAAAAAGAACAGCTGAGCCCAAATTAGTGGAAAGGTTAGATAGAGTTTTGGTTCTGAGAACGTGTATGTGCATGTGAAGTCTGTACAAAGGTGCAGGATATTGCCAAGGTCACTGTTGGTAGTAGGGATTTGTATAGCCGCATGTCATATGGCCTTACAAAAGGGTAGGCATTTGGAATTTAACTCCTTCATTACTGGATACATTCCCCAGAAACTTCTTGCCTATATAAATCAGTAAGAAAGCTTGCCTCTATAAGGTTTGTTTGTTTATGTGTTTTTTTACATATATTTCCATTAAAACAAGTCCATTCTTTTTCCAACTGGGAATTGGATGAAAAGGAATATATTTTATAAAATGTGCATAATTTCAAATACTAGGACTACCTGTAATCAATGTCACACTGGCCCACAGGGTTACAGGGGAATCCCCTGGTGTGCCCACAGCCCATTTACTCAAGAAAACAGAGAAAACTTCTAAAATTTAAAAGCAGAGCCAAAGGAACTGCAAGAAATGCACTTTAATAAACAATAGGGGTCAGAAGGAGTAAGATAGATATGAAAATGAGTGATAATAGAGACATGAAATATTAGGTGGGCCCCTAAACCCATCCTGGTGGGCCCCTGGTCACAGATTTCCTGTCCCATTCTGATACTGTATGTTATTAGTTCTATGAAGTTCAGTGATGCAGCAAAAATGCTTTTCAGCAGTGGCAGAGGAGAAGGGGGTAAACCACATCAGTGTTCACTGGAATAAATATATAGCTATACAAGAATTGAGTTCAGTCAATTTACATTTCATTCAACTTGTTCAATAAACAATATGATATTATGATATGATCACAGAACCACTAAAAGGAATCAATGTATGGTGGATTCTGTAGCTTGAACAAAACCTTCTGACATGAGGTCACCTAAAAGGGTCGCCTCAGGTTGCAGAATCCCCACCTCCCTAGATTTCAATGGGGTGTGCTCTCACATCTGCACATAGGTGGCAACAGAAGGAGGATCAGGGTTGCCTCCATAGAGCTGAAATATGCCACTGATTGAAATATCCTACAAATACAGTCAATGTAAATTTTCTAACCTGCCCAATCAATGGATTCTGCACTCAATATCTATTACTTTTCTTGAACAAACACAAAAATGTATCAATTTTGGTTTGATTTAATTGAATGAATTAAACAGATTGATTTATCAAATGTGAAAATCAGCCAACAGTATCTATACTTTAACACTTCTCTTGCCTTAACTTGATATTTGGGTTAAAAGGGTTTTGTAAGGATTCAATACTCGTTCGGATAAATTCCATGTTTGGCGCAGACAAGTTAGTAGGGGTTTGGACAAATCTATTAACAGTTTAAGCCTTTGGATCTCTCATTACATTGACTTTCTTATATCCTTCTCTGTAATCATCATTAATGTTGGCCTCTTGCTGTTTCACAAATATATACGTTTCTATGCAAGTCTTTCAAATGACAGAAATTAAAGGTATTCTCATACCTCTGGCATAAACAATTCATTTTTCAGGATATGATATGTTTTTTTAGATGGAACAACAAACACTTGATATGTAGAAGAAAATTAGGCAATATTCAAAATCTTATTACTTAATAAATGGATGCAACAGACACTTAAGGATAATGCTTTCCCTACAATGTGTAGTTTAATCTCCTGAGTGGCTTAATGATTGCATGCAACCAGTTACAAACTAGGTATAAAGTCTGGATTTAGCTGGCTTGAATTACTAGGTAAAATGTGTTAAGTATTCTGCTTGAAAGAGATTCCTCTCAATAGTAAATTAAGAATGCTGAAATTGAATATGAACTTTTATATGCAGTATACAGGGTTGATAGATCAATGGGTAATTGGAGGACATATTAAAAACAGCTTTGCTAAGTAGATTTATTATTGTATACACCTTTATGCAAAGAAGGATTAATTTAAGTTAATTCAGTTAAAATCCATTCTTGATGTATTGAATAATTTTTGTATTAACAAGTGATAGCTTTGTTTTAGGATTTTATGTTTTAAATAAATAAATAATGTTTTCTGTAGACCATACAGTATATATGTGAATGATTCCTTATCAACCTTGTTCTGCTGGTAAATAGTAACAGAAAGATGAACATTCATACAGTTGATGCGGCTGAAAAAATATGGTTTAATGAATATTTAATAAAGTTGGAACTGATGAGTCATTTCATATTCAACCAGCTGAAACAGGAGAATCAACTTGTATGCACTTGCAGATGATGTATCACCTTCGATTAGAGTGAAAGTATCATGATATTGGAAAGGGAGATCAATGTTCCAGTCTGCATAGTTAAGCTCCTCCATTGACCTCCAATTAGGTTGGGCCCCTCTGAACTCTTTCAATTTCAGATGGTTTAAAATAACTACATTATTGCATCTCGACAGTGGTGGAGGATGAGTACAACCATTGTAATTACCAACTTAGTTGTGAGGTTGTATGTATGCAGAGAACTCAGAATTTGTGGCAGCAAACAGCCCTTTAAAAGTTCTTTGAAATTGGGATTGGCCTTACCTGTAGGGAGGAACATAGCTGCTGCTCAAGATTTGTGAATAATGGAGAGCAGTCTCTGGCTGTGTAATAGGTGTATGGTAGCTGTTTTTACAATTTTCAGATAAACTGAGCAATAGAGGAAGAGAACAACAAAGAAGAGATTTGGCTTTTTTAGCAATAGGCATCTAAGAAGATGGGCAGAGCTTTACCTATTGTGGGGGAGCGGTATTTTATTACAAAGACTGCTTATTGGTTATATAATTATTTTTGTTGATAATCTGTATGTTTAGATTATAGAGCATGCTTTTATTAATGCCCCTCACAAATATTTAAAATCTATGTACATTATAAGAAATAATGGCCCATATTTATAAAGAAGCGGTATCGCTGTTTTTTTTAATACAGTAACACACCATGCATTAGTTGAAGTATAATTGAGAATAAATTCCTGTTCTGGACTGAACCCAATATTTATTGAAAAACGTTTAAATAACTAAATCAAAGTAAAATAAATGACCAATTATTTTGAGTGAAAAAGCAATTACCAACAATGATGTGCTAATACGTTGTCACAGAGATTAAAATAAGCATTTTGTTTTGTTTGTGCTTAGTATGCCAAGAAACAGTCTGGGAAGTTTTCAAGATATTCTGGGACCGTCTACCCAGCCAAACAGAATACCATCAATGGGTGACTTTATGCGAAGAGGGCACTATGACAGCGTTCGAAATTGGACAAAAATTTAGCACATCAGAAGAACATCACAAATTAGTAATGGAGGTAAATCATTAGGCATTCCTGCCAATCTATACAATTTTACCTACATGTAGGTAATTCATTATTTCAATTGTTTACTTTAAAGGGTATGTCCACGCCACAATTTTTAAAAAATATGTGGCAGAACATGTGCACAAACCTCGACCTCAAGAGGTTTATAAATCTAAAAGCTGTCCCCAAATGTACTTACCAATCTTCATTCCCCCACTACCTTCTGCTTGTCTTCCGTGCAGAAGGGGCTCAACCAGCATCTGCTCTTGTGATTGGATAAGACATTGATCCTTAGCCAATCACAGGAGTGGATGCCAGGCAAGCCCCTTCTGCTTGTCTTTCATGCACAGAAAAGGCACAGATGACAGGCAGAAGGCAGTGAGGGACAGCTTTCAGATTTATAAACCTTGTGAGGTCGAGGTTTGTGCCTATTTCCTGACACTTATTAAAATGTTTTTGGGGTGGACATACCCTTTAAATTTAATACCTTACTAATCCTTTAAGGGTGAATCCAGAAATGGCATAATTGTGTGACAAACCATCAGTTTAATACCATGTCTGTCTGTCTCTATCTTGTACATACTGTAACCAATAAAGATATAACCTTTTGGTTTTGCTATGTTAAATAAAAGTGATAGAACAAAGTTCAAATTGCTGTTTTTTCTTTTAAGATTGACAGCTGTTACTATTATCTTACACCAGGGTTCCTCAAACTATGGCCCTCCAGATGTTTTATAAAACTACAACTCCCAGCATTCCCTGCTTTCCAGTTAGTAAAGGAATTCTGGGAGTTGTAGTTTTCAAACATCTGGAGGGCCATAGTTATCCCTGGCTAACAAGTAGCGCAATAAATACCTATTCAAAGATGAGGGGAGGTGAGGTAGTAGGGTTCCCTGTGTTTTTTTAAACTTTTCTTCTTCACTGTTAATGAGATATTGTAAAGGGACTAAGAGCACGGGTCTCTCTCCCTACTTATCTGTATTGGGTTGGGAACACTTATATACAGAATGTGCATTTTTATATCTATTTAAATGTTATTCAAACCAGAAAATGCTCAAAAAGTCATTTACCACCATAGCAAACATGCCCTTTGTAATTTGATGTAATAAGAGAAAGTAAACTAAAACCCACTATCCTTTTTAACAATGTATTATTAACAGACTATTGCATTTTGGGCCCCATACACTTGTATCCTGTACCAACTTGATGACTGGTTTTTGATACTATTTGACTTTGATGTTTTGTTGCTTCAATAATATATTTTCTTGCAGAAACTCTCTCTAATTAAGCAAGTAACAAACCGGTAAGTCCACGTGCAAAAGGTTTTACTGTATTTTCTTTTTTGCATACTGTCATGACAACTGCACTTACACTGAAAAATAAATATTGACTTGGAAGCTAAAATATACATTTTAAGAACATAAAAATGTTTTACATATGAAGGTGATTAATAGTTTACTTGTAACTAAAAAATAGAAATGTTACACTTGCATGAAGATGCTCACCTGATATTTTGCCATCCTTTGCAACCTCCTTTGCTACACTAAGAAGAACTGGGGCTCAAAGTTTAACAAATTTAGCCAGATTGGCTGATGTAACCATTGGCAGATTGCAGTCAGATTGTGCAGATCGAAATTCTGGGCTGCAGATGTCTCATTTCAGCATGTGTCGACCCAGAATTGGCTATAAGTGCTTGTACATGTGTGTTGCCATGGGATGAATGAGTGGATTGTGATTTATGATAAACATAAAAGTTTTAAGTTTTTATCCAATTGTTAAATAAGGAGGATGGCTCATTTCCAGGAGATGTTTTATAAACTAGGAATGCTTGATAAGTAGCTTTCAGAATGTGCTAGTTGGAACTACATATGTGTGAAAATTGGTCCCTTTGTGTAGATTGTAAATATACTAAATAGTACATTTATCAAAATGTCATATCCAAGAGCCTTTTCTGCACTGGGGCGAATCTAGCCAGTAGCTCATGAATGAAATTCTCTTTTTTCACTCCAATGAGGTGTTTCACAGCACTTTGGGCACTTGTTATAGTTATAGGGAGTAAGATGACACATCTAGTTTGCAGTGAAAGCATAGTTATTTAGTAGGATATGCAGCACATACACAGAAGCTGTAAAACCCCTCAATATGTGCCTACATTTCTTCATCTTTTTTATTTATACATCTTATTTTTTTTTATATTTATTTTTATATATACATTTTATTTAACATATGCAATAAAAACAGTATTTACAGTAGTAGTATTACTTAATAAGTGATGACGTGTTTTTGAGATAATCTGAGATCTGTATATATGAAGTTTCACATTTGGTATCTTTATTTTGAAAGGTTTGGGGGAGGATGATGGGTTAGTATGGAAGAAAAAAAAAAGAGGGGGGGGTTGTCTTAATCTCTTTTTAATCCATCCTTCTGTTTCTCTGATCATATTCCATTTATACCATGCCATGATCAGTAATTTCATACCTACATAGGTGCACATGAAGAAATTAGCATATGGGCCTTTGTGAAAATCTACAAAAAAAGTCAGTTTTCTTTATAGTAGTATTTAAGGTTTAATAAAGAAATACATTGATCTAGTGTAACCTACTCAGCAATACTGCCTGAGGCTGAGGCCCCACTACAACGCACTAAATTGCTCACATGCAATCACGAGCATTATCGAACGCGATTGCATGTGCAATTTCTGTGTGTCGTTGCGCCACTTTTGCGCATGCGTTTTTGTAATTGAAAATTATAAAAATGCATGCGTTTGCGTAAAAAATGCCTGCACATTGGAAATCGCAGGAATTTTTGCGTTCCCGCGATTTCCATATTAACCAAAAACGCACGTGCAATCACGTGCGCAATCACGCTAAAAACGCATTAGTATGGCCTAGCCTTAACTGTTAATCCAGAGGAAGGCAAAACAAACACCTATGCATTGTAAGATACTTCTCTAGTAAGTAGAATTTACGTAAATGTAAGAATAGATAATGTAACTTAGAATGCTACCATGTTGTTGCTAGTACAACTCACATAAAAAGTAGTCTTCAAAGAGCCTTGTGAGTATGTGCACCTTGCCCTGCCCTAACCCCATTATCCACTGTCTCTATGCATAGATTATTTTCTTTACAGATGTCTCTCTACAACAATAGTCACAACTTGACTAAGCTGTTTTTACCTACATTTTATTTTCTAGCCAGCATGATATGCAAACTGCTTACCAGAACAATACAAAACATTCTGATTTTAAAGTTATGTGCTGATTTTAAGTTAATTTGCAGCAATCATGTTAGCTTTTTACTAGGTTACTGCAATTAGGTAATTGCAGATTAATTGCACGGCCAAACTTTCTAAATGTACCTGCTTTTTATCTTTACTCTGGTGGGTTAGCGGACCAATGCTTTTATTTTAGAAGCCCACATCTAATGAGGTTACAGGTTCAAATCCCCACATTTACTTGCAATGTGCTTTAATGTCTGTTGCCTGAGATGTTCCTGTGATGTCACCAAGCTAGATAGTGCTTTACGATTTATGTTATGCATGTTCTTCCTGTCGTAAAGTTAGAGCTTGTGTATGGGCACCTAAAGACTTCCAGCAAAACAAAGAGGTGGATTATGGGACACAGCAAAGCAAGGGTTGGAACATGACTTGTGGTATCTTTGTGAATGTTTAGCCTTAAAAACGCTAGCCATTAACAGGAATTGGCATGACTGTTGTTGCTGCTCCTTGTTTCCTTTCTTATCTCTTTTGCTGCTTGTAAAGCATATTTATCAGTCCCATAGGCTTGAATAGGGCTAACCTCACCAGCCCACTCTACTGATATTATTTAATTATTTAATTAATATTTAATTGGATTTATTAATTACTGTCAATAAGTTACAGTTTTAGGAAAGCTATAAACACACTTATATTGTTGCCCAAAATGGTCTATTAAGAGACAGTACTACCTGTGTGTGCGTGTTTGAATACAGTCATTCTAATGAAGTGGAGAAGATTGTCCTGCACCCCAATACCTATCCTAGTATGAATCTGACTGATGTACAGTGGTTAGCATTTGATCACCAACTTGCGTGAAAAGCAAACACAGACTGTTTAAATGGCTGGTTTAAGAATGGATGATTAGCGTACACTTCAAGAAAAATATATCATTAATTGGAAACATTGCAAAAAAGTAGCAAAAAAATAAAATAAAATTCAATTGTTTATTGAGAGCTGCAGCAGGTTCAAGACTTACTGTTATAGTATAAATAATCACTACATAACTGTCCTTACTAGTTAATCTCTCCGCATGGGCTTTATTATGTCAGAGAGTTTAGTTTCACTATCAAGAAATCTAGGTCATGGGTTCACACAGCTTCAAGCATTCTATACTTTCCTCTGTACTTCATCAGTCAGGAGGTCTTTGGGTATTTTGATGCAATACCAGTGATTTGCTCCTCATAGGAGCTTGTACTTTTCTATTTTCTTTTTGTTGTGGTATTTTTACTGTGTTATTGTATAATTGTACCCAAGTAGTAGAATTAATAGTGTGTTACTGTTGGTGTCTACATTAAGTTGTGGTTGTTGATTGTGTTTACTGTTCTTTTTACAAACTGCATTAATAATCATCATATTTAATATTATCATTGCTTTTTTTTCTCCTTAAAGTTCATGTAAAGATTGGACTTGTAGGTAAGTCATACAGGCCTACCTAAATAGGCAGTAACCTATATGGCACAATGCGTTTTAATAGAAAACATGTATTTACACTGATGTTCTTTTTAGAAAAGTGATTAAGAGTCTGACCCCACCTACTTTTTTGACCATCAACCATTTTGTATGTAATGCATTCCTGTAATCATTTAGGGTGTCCTGCCATAAAAAGTGCAAATGGTTGCCCTTGCTATTGATATGCAGAAACCAATCAGATGAAAGTTTTTTTTATTTAGTAACTGCAGTTAGAGAACACCTAATAGGTTGCTGCAGATTAACAGCACCAGCAAATTTAAGCACCTTTTATTGCATCAGCCACTGTACAATGTCTGGAACCAGTTTATAAGTTCTAAGAGCAATTCAACTTTTAAGAGACTTCTTTTAGGTAATATCTAATAGGTAAGTCCATTCATAGACAATACCCATTTTGTGCATCACTCATGCTTCAATATGTATAAGTACCTCATTGTTTCATGTATGCATCACCATGGTATTGTAAATGAAAATGATCAATTTAGTCAATTCTATGCAATGATGGAATTCTGTCATCAAATTGCTCCTATGTTTCTGTGATTTTTAACTATTAATAAGTAGTTCATTTTGTGAACTAGTTTAGTTTTTCTGTTTCTGCTGTAGCTTGTCACTTTTGAAAATTTTAAGCATGGTATACACAGCTAGATCCTTCCTCCTGACTGAGTGTTCGGCCAGGTTGAAGGACTGTCTAAAATAATCGCATGGGTTTTCGGCCACGTCCGACCGACCATTTGTCCAAATTGGACGAATGGACTATTGGACACGTCCAAAACCACGGCTGATTGTGCGGTCCTCTATGGTGGACTTCTGCGCGCTTGCCCGTGGTTTTCGGAATGTGTCTGATAGTCCATTTGTCCGATTCAGATGAACGGTTGGCCGCAGAAGAAAACCCATGCGATAATTTCGGCCCAATTGACCTATACACTGAACTATCAGTCGATGTGGCCTAAATATTGCACAATGTGTACACAGCTTTACTGTCAACAGCCTCTAGGTTATATAAGCTCTGACTTAGAAAATAACTTGTTCACCTGTTAACTAAAATAATTATTAGTAAAGATAACAGGCTATAGTTAGTAATACTACTAATATTGATAGTGCTATCATACTACATCTTTAGTTACACATTTTTTGTCTCATTTTGAATGACATTTAGCAAAGATATTGCCCATGCCCCGTGGCTTCACCTCTGCAGGTAAGGAGCAAACTGCAGGGCTTGAGAAAGCCAAATTATTGCTTAGATAATGCTAGTTGGCTTCTAGTTAAGAATAGGTCCTATTTTTATGTTAAGTTGTAGGATTTGACTTGTTTGTTGTATCAACAAGTATTTATAACTAGCTGTGTAACTGCAGATTATTTATAACTAGGGATGTACTGGAGTTTGTCTTTGAGCACTGAAATTCCACACCAAACAAGGGACTATTCTGCAAACCCACCATCTGAATGAGCCCTATCAGGTTCATGCATCCTTATTTATAACCACTCTCTCTTAGATCTGTTAATTATTCAGCTTTTTTTTCTTCTTATAAGCATTCTATTCCATATATTTATATATTTAATTATTCTAAATATTTAACTCAATATAACTAAATATTTAATTAAAATGTTTTAATGCAATCCTACACATAATACTGGCTTGTACATCTGTGTACATGTACCATCATTTATATAATTATTTGCAGTGGCGTAATTAGGAGATACTGTGCCCCCCAGCAAAGCTATGATGGGGCCCCTATCCATGCTTTATCCACAGTGGTTTCCTGGGAGGAGGCTATATCTGTCATAGGAAAAATAAGATGGGGGCCCCCCTGGTTCTTGGGCCCCTCTGCTCCCCTTGTAGTTATGCCCCTGATTATTTGGTTAAGAAAAGTTTTCCTCAAGATTTAAAGAGTAACTATGTATCCAGGGTGAGGACCTAAAATGCTATCGCTCTGGGTAGATCTCCCTTCTGGTATTCTACAAATAGGATTTAACCTTGGTAGGGCAAGAGCCGCAAATAGCTTGTGCTGGTGTATTTAAGATACCAGTGCTGCTTCTGCAAGTAATGGGTTAATGTCTCACTAACCTGCTTTCTGCTTTGAATCGATGCGAGATGCCTGCAGTGAAGTCCAAGCAAATGAGTGACTCACTAGTGCTCAGAGTCTCTTCTGAAAAGCTCTCTGATGGCTAGGCCACACTATCGTGTTTTTCGCTTGCTTCTGATCACACCCTGAGAAACACAGTACAATGCATGCTATGTTAATGAGACTGGCCTTTAAACAACACCACTAAACTCCTAGAATGCTTGTTTAACATAGAAATTATGGTTGGACCTCTGGATCTTATCATAGTAAATAATTGTCAAGAACTGCTTGTTGTAATACAACTTACATGGATATTAGAATCTACTTGTCAGATGCAGACAGTTACAAGTTCTAAAAGGGAATATTAGAAATTACTAACCTTTTATTTATCACTTCAGGCAAACAGGTCCATCCACAACAGAACATACCATACAGATCCCAGCATTAACAGCTGTCCAACACAAGTAAACTAAAATAATTTACAGTAATTTCTTTCATAACAAACAGGCACTTTTTAATGGACTTTGCTGGAGTCAAAACTAGGAGTCCATAGCAGGATTTACTAATGTAACACCCTGCCTTACATCAAAACAAATTCTTGATAAAGCATACAATTCACTTCATGCGCAGTGATATCACACAAGTGAACTAAAACTTACCACCACTTCCTCAATTCTCAATCATATGGCTTGTAAATATTAAAAGTGTGATCAGGCAACAAGATCATATAAGTAATCACATTAAATAGTTTGCAGTTGCCTAATAAGAACATCCAGCCATTCTTACTTAATCAGGATGCACTCGTTATATTACAACACATACTGTATTTAGGCTGATTTCGCATTAGCGATTTATTCATCTAGAATTTTCTTAGCAGTAATCAGACATTTTCTGAGTGGTCACCATTGACAATATGCTACATGAAGGGTTTTTCATCTGGTCAACCTCAGGAGTCCCCCAGAAATCACTACAATACCATTCATGTGAAAGTAGACACACAAAATGATCACGCTTACCGTAATTTTAAAGGCTGGTCAATATTTTCTTTAAAAGCATGATGCAAGCTGCTTCATTTTTATTGCAGCCATACAGCATGTATTCAATAAACTGATACTTAGCCTTTCCTGCTTGTAGATTTCATGTGTACAGGTTTAAAGGGAAGATATATCTAAAATCGAAATGAAAACCTGGGCACACCAGTCGACTAATTTAATTTATTTACTTATTAACGCTGAAAAGTGACGTTATATATATGACAATATATATATAATTGCCAAATGGTTAAAGGGATATTCCATCTCCCTGTCAGTGATTAAACAATGGGAGGGGCAGCTTTGTGTAAAGGACAACTGAGTTATCCAAGCTTTGCTGCCCCTCATGTGAAAAAGCATTTCTGGCAAACTGTGGCTACCCAGTGGTTAGGCCCTGAGCCAGAAAGTAACGTTGACTGTTACAAATGGATTGGAATATAATAGGACATCATTAGATTAATCTTATAATGAGAAATCCACTGTAGTACATTTTAAATTCTAGACTGTAGTTCTCCTTTAAAATTATATAAATAATCTTGTCAATTTTGTTTATAATATACCAATGATTATTTCTTATGTTTTGCAGCTCAGATGTAACACCAGCACCCAAAGAAGATCATGCCACATCTTTTCAAGGTACAGATGTCACACACCCCAAAAATCAAACTTGTGCAATACCATTATTATGCTTTAAAGATGCGAAAATGCTAAAAGCTTATTATCCAACCTTCATGTTTAACTTTCTTATATTACACTGAATTCATTTGATTTGGAAATAATCTTTGAAACATTTAGAATGTTTGACATTAATCAACTTAATATTTTTGTGCAGCAGCAAATGTACCTCACTCATATGAAATATCCTTAGAAAGTTCCTCACCTACAAGCTCCTCAAGGCAGAAACAACCTGAGGAAAGCGTAAGTGTATTTTCTTATTCTTTTGAAGTAAAACTAAGACATGGACGCACTTCTTTTCTGTCTGAGACATTGATTTTTGTACAGACATGCACGATCGGACTGCAATTATGACCGGATTGCGCTTAAAAGTGCACTAGTGTGGCCTAGCCCTTACTGACGCTTTTTTTTGCCAGCATGATAGATCTTAAAAAAATCATGTTCAATCAAACCCTGGTTTATTATCTGATGTTATAACTGCTGCACACAGAGACATATTATTCCTTCCTACTAAATGCAAATACTTTGCTGCCTTCCAGTAGCTGCTATCATGGTGTTCCTTGCAATAAGGTCAACTACAGAATGTATGCAGAAATCAGCAGGATTTGCTGTAATGCTGGAGGAGCGAAGTAGCTCTAGTATACAGTGCTGATTGGAGTACAAACCCACCCTGGTATTATTATTGTTTAAATTATGCAATATAGTACACAATTTAACATGCAAACATACATACCATGGAGGAGCTTGATTATGCAGACAGATTAGTTAGGGTTATTTACTCTGTAGAAGTGGTGATCGTGCGGTGAAATAGATTTATACAATGACAACATTTTTGGTGATTTTTTTTCAGATGGACAATGAAATTGTAGTGGTGACAGAGAAGCCATTGCAACCAATGATGATAGAGCTTAGCATCATTCTTCCAGAGGAGACATATAGCAAAGAACTAAGGGACAACTCTACTGCTTTATACCACAAATTTACAAAAAAATTCCTTGCTCAGGTAAGGATGCAGTACAGATACTTCACTGCTAATATTCTCATCTTAAATCTGTATTATTCATTTTTCTCCATTATTTTAAAAAGCAAACAATCTCAGGCAACTGAACACTCAGTGGTGAGCACTGATACTTTGTACTGAGCACTGAGTACTGGGTTCCATTCCACCTTTCTATGGTGTCACTTGGTGTTGGTCTGATTTCGTAAAGGCTTCCTAAAAAATACAAGCCTGGTCAGTAATATATACCTGTTAGAGTATGTGTTAATTAATTAGGGACAGATAGTTTTAACTTTACCTATTAGCACTAATTTAATGCTTTGTTCTTTATTTTGAGCATTAAAATACCTCATTGATAAAAAAATGAAGGTTATTCAGCTTAAAATATAAGATTTAAAGGACATGTAAACTGGGGCAAATAATTTTTTTAACTAATCACATGGTAATTAGGATTTATTACCACCAATCTTAAATTTGCTTTTTCTTTCTTCTCTGACCTTCCTATCTCTTGTTTTTTTAGCTTTGGAAGTTTTATTTTACAAAAGGGGTGGGGCACAGCTAGTCAGTAAATAACTGTCAATCACCCAGCCCCCCCCCCCCCCCGGAACATTACACGTAGAAACTCTCCATTCTATAAAAGTAAAGCTTATTTCTCTGTCACTGTATGGCTTATTGATTCAGCATTAAGATCAGGAGAAGGAATAAGCATTATCTGTTGCTCTGTGCTCTTTCTGTGCAGATAAACACAATTCTGCAGTTTGCTGCTGTCTGTGTTGCTTAAGTCCCAATGTAGCATTGTACCTAAAGAAATAAATTAAAAAGTGTGCCCCCCCCAAACACACACCTTCAAACTCCTACAGCTAAATCTCTAAATCTTACTTGCTTCAAGCAGTGATAACGGCTCCCAGTGCCACTTACCTTCCCATAGCAAAGCAGTTTTACTTTCACTTTCACTATAACACAAAATCACTGGGTGAATGCTATTGGCTGTAGTGAGGCACAGATCACCTCCACTGCACATGCTCCACACTCCAGTTTTTGGAGGGGGTGGATACATAGAGAGCAGACATGCATACTAACTAGAAGTGAGCTAAACAGGACATGAAGAGATCTAGTGACAGGGAGCACTGAGAGCAAAAAGGGATCAAGTTCCTGACAGTTCTAAAAATATAGAAATAGATAAAGGCAAGTCATTTTTTTCAGTTTAGTGTCCCTTTAAGGTTAAAGTACAACTACCCTGTAAAAATTTACTTTTTCATGAAAAATACCTGGGGCAGGGAGTTAGGAATGATTATTCCTACCTGCCAATATTGTTTTATTGAGGTACATTTTTCATTTGCCAGATTAGTGCCCTGGGCATTCCTATATTAAAGATAGAGCTGAAGCCAGTAGGAAGTCTGACAGAAGCAGATTTCTTCATGCTGGTGTTCCTAACAGAAACAAAATTGGGAGGTAGGAATTATCCTAACATCCTGCCCCAGGTACTTTCATTTTAACGGTTTTAAAAAAAAAACAAACAAACAAAAAAAACTTTATATGCACTATAGTTTTTTTTTTAATACATTTACAAACACATCCCCTCTCCATATTATATTTATACATCACTGGCAAACAAAACACTCTCCTATTATCTGCACTGTACAAATGTTCATTCAAATTTCTGACATTTACCACCTGCTAGATTCTAACTAAACTCTCTAAGCATCCCTATTTCCTACACTGTCACATTCCACACCAGATGACCAATATTTATATTATTTGCTAAGCCTATGACCTAGAAGCCTTCCAGTGATTTGGCATATCATTTCTAAAAAGAAAGAAGCACTCGAGGAACCTTTTTTGATCGCTTATAACTATGTCTTGACCTTGTGTATGAAGCCTTTATCAAGTGTTTTTCATTTGGATTGATAAAGGCTTTGCCCACAGGGACTTTTGGTTATTTTGGTTATATGGTATTATATATATTAATATATTACACTTCATACAATTTGCATGTCTACTTCTTTAATGTAAAACTACTAGTACAAATACAGCCTGAAAAGTAACAGGATTCTCTGACATATTTTTACACTATGTACTATGTATTGTCCAATTTGCCATATAACAATAGTTAATAATATTTGGCATATACAGGCTATTCTTCTCAAACAGAACTTTTTATTCCCATCTGTTTCTAAAAGACTTGCCTATTTATTTTATTGATTCCCCCCCTTATTATTATAGTATTAATTGTTATCATGTAGGTACACACCATTTCATTTGTTTATTTCCTTGTATCTCTTTTTGCATTATAAATCGGCACTTTCATTAAACTTGTGAATAGCATCAAAATGAAAGCCTTATCTCCAGTTATGGCAAAGGGTCCATTGTCGAGCAGTCCACAGTTAATGTCACAAACCCTTGCCTTGCTTCACATATTATACTATTACTGATGGGGGTTGACACAGCATTTGAATGAAGGAAAATGTTGTGATTCAATTTTTTTCTATACTGTTGTCTATATTGTTACATACTAACAGACAGTATTGTGCATGTTTATATTCAATTTGACTTCCAAATCTGTAGAAAATGCATGTTCTGTCACAATATAAAATATTCTAAAATATATAACTATGTTGAAACGGGTATATTTTTAACTGTTGTATTAATTACATTTTATATTATATTGCACAATCTCAAAATTCTTATATTGTGTTTCTATGGGATATAGCTCACTGGGAAAAATGTGTATGTTTCACTATATAACAACCGATTTCATCACAGCTCTTGAATTTGATTGAGTTAAACTATATTTTTCAGGTGCAAAATATATTTGAAGGCCTGCCAGGATACAAGGCAATCTTTGTGCAAGAAATAAGGTACAATTTACTACAACTAACAAGTATAATACATAGAAGTTTATATTATTGCTTTATAAGATTAATGTTTTCAAACAACTGGCTCACACTCTAGCAACTTTTACTGCTCATATACAGTAAATGACCCTCTCCTGACCATATGTCTCCAAAAATACTCATTTACTGAATGGCTATTCTAATCTTAAAATCATGCTGACCATTTTAAGATTAGCTTAACTTTAAGGATGGATTTCTGAGGGCAGTTTTGGAATCTCAACCGAACCGCTCCTGCAAATTGAGTTGCATGCTGTATTAAGAGCTCTTAGTAAATGAGGTTGATTGTTGAACAGTGTGCACTAACCTGGAAGTATACATCGAAGAGAATGTGAAAAGTAGGAAATAGTTTATTAATGGCATACCTACATAGGAATTTTTATTTTTATTTAGATTATAAGGAATATTAAATAACTTCAGCACAGGGACTGAACTACAAAGAAAATGCAGGTTTCCATTAAACTTTTTTATTCACTTGTAAATTATTTGCTCATCATGACCCATATGAACTAATAAATGTTTTTATATAAAAGGTTTTGTTTTTTTTTTTTATTTCTAGACCTTCTATTCTGGATGACAGGTAATTATATTTATATAACTAAAACATTTTAAATATATTGGAATTTGAAAACATCTAGGCCTTGCTAGAAGCCTCTGGGCCCATAGAAAATTATTGTATGCCCCTCCAACCCACAAAAGAAAAATTATTTCCCAAGTAGGGAGAATGAACTCCACCTTTCATGCATTATTGTTCTCAGAAAGGGCCCTCTCCTGTAAAGGAAAATGTTTATGCTTCAGTTTCACTAGGAGCTTTTCCCCCAAAAGGAGAATCTTTGTCGGTGTGTATGGGGGGTGCAGAATCTGGAACATTGCTTAATAAACACTGCACTGCAACCAAGCTCAGATTGGCTTGGTGGTGGACATACTGGCTGGGGGTTGGCAGACTGGCTGGATTGGGGGCTGCATGTTAGGCTCTTTGGTGGTGGTGACGTTGGTGGGGGTTACAGAATAGTTGCAAGTGGGTTTGTTGGTTCCTCCCCTGAAGCACTACTGCTTTCTGTCACTTGATGAGGGATGGCAGAATTAATTAACCAAAGGGGTACACAGAGGGCATAAAGTTAGGTTTCTTTTGGCACAGGTCCTTTTGGCTTTAGGTCCCATCTCAAATGCTGTGGTTGCTATGTTGGTAATCCCTATTCCACTGGCAAACCTGTCAGGTTTTAGATTACTACATTCAGTGTCACATTTATAAACAATTGCAAATGCAAGTAAACATTCTTTTGATGGTCACTCAAATTCACCATTGGTCATGATTCAGTAAGCAAGAAACTTTTCTATTGGTCTCCCCAGTGGGGTGGGATTCACACGGTCAAAGTTTTTTTTAGCTGTAATATACATGTATGTGATGCATATGAGTGAGGTATTGAGAACCTAGACCTCTGCCTAGGACCCAGGAAACTTCAGAATCTCAGTCCATACACTACACAAACTGATGATGTAGGGATTTGTATGGAATGATGATATTGATGGATAATTGTTGTTTCCAACCCAAAATAACCTTGTCATTATGTAAAGACCTTATATTCTCTCTCTCAAGGAGTATATTATTCCATCTGTTTCATGGAGGGAGAGATTCTAAAAAGCCTTATTTGCACACAGTAATATGTAGAGGTAACAAGTACAGTTATATATATTTAAAACATAAAATGCATATATGGTTTTTATGTATTTTCTGGTAAATAATTCAACCTTTCTCCTTACCCAGAATTGCTGTAGAAGTGCATTATGGTGTAATTTTTGATAGCGATGCTGATGCAATTAGCAGTGCAAATACAGACCTTATTAACCTGCATTCAAATAAAGTTGAAGACAGTTTCTTTAATGAAATTGAAGATAACCCTACAACAGCTTATACATTTGGTAGCTTTAAGAGCTATGTAGCAGAAGCCCTGTACAAGCAAACATTGTTTGGAAACAATACTTTGGGTTTAGATTCCAAATCTCTTCAGATTATTAAGGGTAAGTGTCATTTACAAATTAAAAATATGTTATTAGTTTAAACAGGAAATGAAAGGCATATAACCG
The DNA here is from genome assembly GCA_019447015.1 of Hymenochirus boettgeri. Classification (NCBI taxonomy): domain Eukaryota; kingdom Metazoa; phylum Chordata; class Amphibia; order Anura; family Pipidae; genus Hymenochirus; species Hymenochirus boettgeri. The sequence goes on along the minus strand of CM033470.1, from coordinate 202,209,043 downwards.
CATGATGTATGCATTTACAAAATAATTTTACTAGCTTACAAAAAAGGTTTCTCTCTGCCTGAACTTACATAAGTGAAATGTAGTGATACTTTTCCCTGATCACTACTGATGATCAGGGGAAAGACTTAATTTATTGTAGTTTATAAACCCAAAATTTACTAGGACTTTTTTTGCTTCAATGGGGCCTGTATTTCTTGAAATGCGTATTGCTACTTATACTTCCTTCCTGGCACAGATACACAGAACTGTATATAGGTTAAATACAAAATGAATTTGCCACTAGCCCTGCAATAGGCTATCTGCCAGATCCTTTAGCAAAATAATTATACATGGGATAAGTCTTATGACTTGCCTTTTCTTTGCCAAAGCAGTAAAGCAGTCTGCTTACTTTGATCTGTGCCAGTGAAAGATTTTCTTAAGCAGTCCGTACACTACCTACCCATCTTCTGACATTCGCACAACATCCGAAGAACCTCCTCACCCATTCTTTTTTGCGATCGGCTAACAATTGCAAAATGAATAGGCAACACAGGAACGTTTGGAAGGAAAGTACCACCGTCACAAAAAAAATAGATTAGACAAACTTTCCGAACTATTCTGCCCTGTTGATTTGGGTCCCTTTTTGGATTTTGTGATTTATTTTTTGGGGGGAATTTCGAAAATCCGAAAACGGAATACAAATGGCTGAGGCACCTGTAATGTGATTAAGAAACATCATGTTATGCATTTGTGGTTTATTTGGACTTTTGTTTCTCCTGCTTTTAACATGTTTCAACAGCCATGTGGGGATTAGCCCTTACTGAAAATGTAATGGTACCTATGGAACAATGAAAATAATACTGTTAAGGGGCTGATGCAATTAGAGGTTCAAATGTTTGCCAGTGCTATAAATTTGCAGCAACCAATCAAATCCAATCAGTTTTTTTCTGGGTCACTGCAGTTAGATTTGCTGCTGCAGATTATTAACATAATAATAATAACATTTATTGTCATTGTGTACCAGACACAATGAAATTTGACACAAAAACACACACATAATATAACAGTGTTTAAGATTTAAAACAACACATTTAAAAACCCACATTCTTCAACCTAGATGTCCGTGCAAAAATAGAACACATCCATCTCCCTTAAGGTAAAAAGTGAATAAAGAATAACCTGGGTGGGTAACATCCCCCACAATAGTTGACATTTTCCTACAACGATCTTTAAACAGCTCTTCCAATGTTTGCAGTTTATGGCCTATAAAAGTTTATTCTCTGAATAGCTTTCTTTTCTGCCACAGTACAACTATTATGCCATGCTAGCAAACAATAGGTCATGACACTCTCAATAACATACCTATAAAAGTTCACCATCATAGATCATGGGAGATCAAGTCTACTCAACTCAAGAAATAAAATGGTTTCTGTACCTTCTTCCCTATACATTAAATGTTTTCCTCCCATTGGAGTTTTTCAGTTAAGACAACACCCAAAAATTTAAAGGGACAGTTCAGTGGAAATTATTAATATTTGGTAAATTGTTAGTTTGTGTAATGCCTTCTTAGTTATTCTACATATTCTCCCCCATTTTGAAAAATCAGTTGATTTCATACCCTTTGCTGTTCCCTGCTGTTGACATTAGTGATCTGCCATTTCAGGTTCTAACAGTCTTTCTTCTTCCCATGATGCACCATATCCTTGGAATGTTCCTTACAGTAGTTTCTACTGATTGGTTGTTGGATGGGTCAAATATGCTCAGATCTCTACTGAGCAACTGAATCAACCCAGGGGCTGGGTCAAGGGCAAGACCATAACGGTCTCTATTAGGGGTCCTGAAAACAGGAAATCAGTATTTCGGTTGCATTTATTTATACACAGACACAATGCTGAATGGGCAGATTAAGGACATTCGGATGAAAAAATACTGCTCTTTTTTTATTAAAAGCATATGTATTTGCACTGAACTTCCCCTTTAAAACTAGTGACCCTCTCTACTTCCTCTGAATTTATAACTAATGAACAGTGAGAGGTCTTTCTCCCGCACCTAAAATCTACAATCATTTCCTTCATTTTACCAACATTTAAAAGTAAGTTATAACTAACATTCCACTTCCTCCCGGTACTCTCGTTCAATTAATATTTTCAATTGATCCCATAATGGTGGTATCATCTGCAAATTTAAAGGGCATCTATAGTAAAAAAAACACATTGGCCCATTGCAAAGTTAAATTCATGACTCTGTGCTGCCTTTATCCTATCTCTGTCAGTGACTTTGTTTTTACATGGTGTCAGATCTCTCTGTCAGCACTCCCCCCATCCCCCTCCCCTCTCTTACCTCCTCCATGTCTCAACTCCGGCTAACCGACAATCTTATCATGTGCAGTAGGAGTTAAAAGTTCAACATCCTGAAAAACACACCCACGCACAGTGGCCAATAGAAAGCAAGCTGCCCTGGAGACACGGATCTCTCGTGTACTGCTGCTCTCATTGTGACCCATCATCAATCAGTGAAGTCTATCAAGAAGGGGGGTCAAATACAGCCTTATCTCTGCCATCAAAGCTACGTCAAAGTCACGTCACAGGGATTTGATTCACAATACAAGTAGGAGTAGAGGAATGCAATCACATATTCTTCTAACTTGTGTATCTCAGGACACAGAGGGAAACTGAAGAAAGGGATGACACTCTTGGAGGTTGGGGGGAATTATAGAACTCATGGAAAGAAAGAAAAAAAAAGTTCATTTTCCCATTATTGATGCCCTTTAACCACCCAATTTGAGACATACCAGGCTTGACAATCGTGGGTAAAAAGGGTATAAAATAATGGGCTTAAGACACATCCTTGTGAAACTCCTGTACTTACATTAGAAATAGAGGACATATATTTCCCCATTCTAACATATTGAGGACGATCTACAATTTCCAATTAGATTTAGAGGGCGGAAAACCCAACACATATAGCTTGTTTATCAACTTGTTCAGAACTATTGCGTCAGCTGTGACAAAGTGTATTTAATGAAACAATTGACACAATCTTCACAACAAGTTTAAGCGCTTAAAAAAGGGTGCATGTTGCTTGAAATATGTTGTGCAGATTGTGTGAATTGTTTCATTAAATACATTTGTCACAGCTGAGACTATGGTGCATTGTCTCTCCCCATCACTCTTTTTTTACTATTTCCTCAATTGCTAGTTTGATCATGCTAATATACAGAAGCCCTAGCACTGTATAAAAATCCATTATTAAAGACTAAAATAAGAAAGCTAGACACTTTTTTATTTTAATCATTCTGTCTGTTCATAAGCAATGTATATTCTTCTATGACAAATCCCTTTGCAGCCTGCTTTTTTTTTTTTTTTTACACTTCATGGGATTGAAATTCCAAACAGCTGTTTAGAACACTTATTTAAACACAATGGTGGCATTCTTGGCAGATAGTCTAGATACTTCTAGTTGAAGTTTACAACATTTTAAATTCTCAAAACAATGCTTGTATGTATTAGAAAACAACAAATCTATCCATGGCTTATTTCCTATATTGTCCAGATTTCACAGAATTGCCATGGAGTTCATGATCACATCTATAGAAATGTTTCAGCATTTTACCATTGGCAGATTTCACTTTAAGTAACTAGGAACAAATTGGAACAACAATTCCATGAATGTTGAAATTAACACACTTAATAAACACAGGCTTGCAAATAAATGTTAATTTATAAAAAAATGTGAAGGAAGATTGTAATTTGGTATGATGAAAATAACCATGCTGCCCTGCAATGCACATTACCCATTATGGTACCTCTATAAAATGAGGAATTAGAAAATATACACCTTAATTGTGGGAAAGATGTTAGCATATGCAGCATAGTTCACTATCAATATACATACCTATATAAAGGGTTATGTTGGAATGTTTACATCTAATAAATATGGGGATGGAGAGAACAGTATGTTTACAGTATGTTACACTACAAATAGGAATTTTGTTAAGACATGTATTACATTTAATTTGTACACTTCCTGTAATATAAAAGTATTTTGTGTTGTAATGTAGTTTATGTTTTGTGAACTATTTGATCGTTTGAAATCGAATATTATTTTTGTACATGATTTTTTTTTTTTTAGTTGAAAACGTTTCTTCTGATATTTTTCATGAGCGGACATCTGTCACTGAGAAGCCAACATTTCCACTACCTTCAACTGCAGATGTAGTAAGTTCACTTTAAACAATGAATGAAAAAATTTTAGTGATCAATTTTAGATAAAAACAGGTAGCTAGCTGCACATGCACAGTGCTAGTGATCAATTCAAGAGAAAAACAGGTAGATGCACACATCCTGAAGTTCAGAAAAAGTTAAGAAACCAGCCCATTAAAGTCAATGGGAGGAAATAGTTTGAAAAGTTTGGATTATATACAAATAAAGTATCAATGGTAACTTACTGTAAATGGCTCTGGCACCTGGGAAATCGTCTGGGTAACATTAACATATCGCCAAAACGTGTTTAAACATTTTAACTTTCCTCCACGATCAGGCAATTGTTGTGTTTCCGCATGATAAATTCGAGGGTTATGGCCAATTCGAGGGTTACAGAATGATACATTGAAAATTGTGTTACAATAAAATGACATACAATATAGGTACAAACAGTTTTATAAAATAAAAAGGATAAAAACATTCACAGACCCTAACTACTCACTAGAAGTCCTGTGTTTTGGGCAAGAAGAAAACATACGATCCATACTCATTTGGCATGTCCCCTCAGTATGAACAAGGTTTTAGGAGTTACAATGATTTTTAAGCCCCTTGTTGTACCATCCCCCTCCTTAGCTATGCATAAGGTGGGAGTGTCCAGGAATGACAAGATTTACGACTAGCCAAAAGCATTCATTCCTCCCAAATTTAGATATGTACATTTTACTGGGATATAGACCACATATTCCTCTCCTGTAGTAATTATGGACTCCTACAATACCAAACACGTTTCACAAGATATTAATAACTCCTCTTGATAATAGAATAAGGTCACCATATTGGTTTGTGAAGGTTCTCATTTATCCAGGTCATGGTATATCTGTTTTATTCAGTTAGATCAACTGGACTTTTAGTTCTTGAAGACATTTCGCTAGTCATCCGACTGGCTTTCTCAATTCAGAATGACTTGTACAAGAATCTGTTGGCAATTATGTACCCTGGAAAGTCCCAATTAGCATATAACAGCCAGGTGTTAACTTTAAGTCCAGTTGATGTAACTGAATACAACAGATATGCCTCCATGTTGGGTATCTTTTTAATGGGCCTACCTTCCCATTCACAAATATAATATTGGTTTCTGTATCACATATTACAATACAATAATATATTTATTTTATATGTATGGCTGTCCTTAAGGTGACCTCTTTATAACCATCAGACCTCTAGCTATAGAGAATTCCAGATACACGGTTTGGTTCAGCCCCACATTGTCTAGCAGAGAAGATCTGTCTCCATGCTTCACTAACCCTAACATAAACACTGGGGACTGTTTCCAGGATGGAATGGCATTTTTATTGGTCCTTTGAAAGAACTAATACCAATAGTTAACCCATTCATGCCAAGTCACTACACACTGTCCCGTCAGTTACGGAAATCCAAGGATACATTCGAGGGTTACCGAATTGAGAATTCTATAATTACTGAATTTTTCAATAATTATCGAAAAAAATATAGTTCAGATTGAGTTTGGATAGTTCAAGTTTGTCTGAACTCATAAAGTTCGGGCCAAATTCGAGTTCGGGTACATCACTAGTAGTGATCAATTCTAGAGAAAAACAGGTATATTCACACTCACAGCACTAGTAATCAATTTAAGAGAAAATCATGGTAAGTGCACACTCAGTGCTAGTGATCAATTCAAGAGAAAAAGAAGAAGTTGAACACTGTGCTAGTGATCAAGTTGTAAAAGTACCTTTAAAAATATTAGCATTTGGAAAGTTAATGTAGCAATTAGTGATGCTTAATTTATCTTCTCCAAAAGTTTTTAGATTACGCATTGGGATTAATCTAAAAATGTCCATAAAGACAGGCTGCTTGGCAGTACAGAAGCCAAACAGCCTGTTCAGTACTATGGGGAGGAGAGGGGATGACCAGAAGGCCTCCAGCAAGGGATAACTATGCCTGTCACTTCCTAACACTGTTGATTGATCCAGCGGGAAAGAACACTATACAAGGCCCAATAGCTGTCCACATCTTTGATTGCTGGGCAACAATTATCTTATGTGTGCATGAGATTTAAATGGAATTAAATGCTAACTTGTGACACCTGGCTTCATACACAATATATGCTGGAGTAAGCTTTAATTGTGTAATCAGCCCTTAAATACCTGTAAAGGATTTATGCAGGGACTGATTTACCACTAGGCACAGTAGATATGCACCTAGGGGCTACTGTGGTTGCTGGGGCAGTCTTTAATCTCTCCCCTACTGTAGCCACTTTAATTTGCAGCACATCAGTTTTTTTTTAAATCATCTGACATTCCCTGTGGTACACTTAATATTTTCATTAAGTTCATGTTTATTAATTTTCCCAAATGTCAACATATAGTCTGTTCTTCCACCCTTGTGATTAAAATCGGTGTGGTTTGGGGATGTGGTCTGTGTGATCTGGAGTGGATTTAAGGGTGCCGGGAATTTGTACCTGTAGGCTCCTGAGATCTAATCTATATCTAGATTTATGCAAATGTATAGGACGTACTCGGTTCTGAACAGTTTCAGATTACATTCTTGTTTTTATTCCTTTATTTCTAGAACAATGCACTAAAAGCCGAATGGCTTCCAACAGCTTATTCAACTGTGAGAAATATTTTGCTAGAAGAGGACACCAATAGACAACTGACTTCAGTAGGCCAAGTTGTATTAGAAGACAACATTATAGAAAACATTGAAAGTACAGTTGCTAACACTAATGTAATAGATGATGGGTTTCATGCTAATGGATACAGGCCTACAGCTCTGCCCACATCTGTGCTTCTTCAGGGAAATGACATAATTAGTTTGATGGAATCCAGAACAACTACAATATCAAGTATAAATGTGGAAGAGGAAACTGAAGGACAACTGACTTTAGTAGGCCAAGTTGTATTGGAGGACTCCAATATTATAGACAACACTGAAAGCACAGTTATTGACACTTATGTAACAGCTGATGGATTTCCTGGTAAAGATTACATGTCTACAGCAGTACCTACATTTTCACTACTTCAGGAAAATGATATTATTAGTCTGATGGAATCCAGTACAACTACAATATCAAGTCTAAATGTGGAAGAGAAAACTAATGGTCAACTGGCTGTTATAAGCCAAGCTGAGCTGGAGAGCTCTAATGTTATAGACAACAAAATCACAGTTGTTGACACAGATGTAATAGTTGATGGATTTAAAGGTAATGATTACATGTCTACTACTCTACCTGCATCTACACTTCTTCAGGGAAATGACATCACTAGTCTGATACAATTCAGAACAACTGCAATATCAAGTTTAAATGTTGAAGAAGAAACTAATGGACATCTAACTCCTATAGGCCAAGTTTTATTGGATAACTCAAATGTTATAGGTAATGCTGAAAGAGCAGTTGTTGACACTAATAAAATAATTGATGAATTTCATGAATACATGTCTACTGTTTTACCAACATCTTCCCTTCTTCAAGGAAATGAAATAATTAGTCTGATTGAATCTAGAACAACCGCAATATCAGATTTAAATGTAGAATTAGACATTCAGGAAGAATCTGGTGATACTGAATTGTTTTTATATGAAACATCTACTTTTAATATATTGTCTGAACAAGTGCCAAAATATACAACCTCCTCTACTAAAAATGATATGACAACCATTCTGCCAACATTGGAAACGCCTTACACAGATGAAGAATCCAGTACATACATTGTGACATCTGCTATAGCTGCTGAAGAGCCTGCTCTAAGTGAATCTACTTCTGGAAACCAGTTAAAAGAAATTGAAAATGCAGTGCTTAGTAATAATGAAAACTATGCCTTAGTGCAACCTGGTGACATTTTAACACAAGAAAGTAAGTTGGAAAAAAACGAACTGTTTATAGAGGACAATTTACTTCCAACTAAATTAGAGACAGGAAAAATTATTAATTTTTATGAGGGATCAGGTTTAGAAAATGGACCCTCTTTAAAGGAAGATAAACCTGATATTGGGCATTGGTCAGTTTCAACAGCAGGGCCTCAAAACCTTGTTAACCAGGAATACGATAACAGTGATATAAAGGATATGACACTAATGCAAGATGGATTTCACACAGGACCTTTTACCACTCTATCTACAGTTAAACAAGATTTTGCCAATAATAATATAATTTATATGGCTTCAGACAAGGTAACTAAGGACTTTGAACAGTCTATTGACTCTACCACAGAGAGTTTGGCAAATTTACCCACACATTTAGAGTTAACAACAGAATTGTCTCCGATGTTAATAACATTGGAAAATGTGATTACTGAGCAATCAACAGAAACTGACACATATGACTACTTATTTACTGAGCCTGATCCTTTAACAGAATCAGCTATAGAATATTCATCTTTAGATACCTCAAGTGAAGAGGCTTCCTGGTTAACAACATATTCTGTATACACCCAAGAATATCCTTCCTCCAAAAACGGTCTTCAAGATAATAATGAAATAAAAGCATTAAACCTTGGACATATTACATCTCCACCGAACATAAACTTTGAATATCAATATAATGTTGAATATGTTAATGAGAACACAATATCGCCATCTTCATTACCTGATAGGACTAATGAAGGACATACACTTTTTACAACTGATCAATCTGAAAAATTATATCCTTCTTCTCAAAACATTTATCTTAAAGATAAAGAAACGACAATCAGTTCTGTTTCTAAGGAAATAAATCCAACAAATCCACATGATCTTGGACAAACCACATCTCCACCAATCAGAAACCATGATTCTCAAAATGATATAGAAAACACAATATTGGCATCATCATTATTACCTGAACTAAATAATGCAGAACATACAATATTAACAACTGATCAATCTTCAAAAATACTAGATGAAATATTTACTACAGCTGAAAACATTATTACTAGCAAGCCTCATGGATCTCTAGAATTTAACAGTTCAATATTAGACGAAAATCCTATTAATATTCCCATTGCTCCAAAAGAGGCTGTGGATCCATATTCAGTAACAGAGTTAGAACAAGCTCATAGTGATGCACCTGTGGTAGAGCCAAGTTCTGCAATCCTTTCAGTAAATAAAGAGGAAGACGTTACTATTGAAGTACAGGATATATCGTTAGAGCTGGATCACTTAAGCACTGTGTATTACCACCCTGATATAAATCCAGAGGAAGAAAGCATTGTTGCAGAAAATTTCCATTCTACAGATATGAACGGTGTCATTTTCTCAACTCATGAAAATGGAAGAAATATGTCAGCTTCCACAAGAGCTCTTGTGGTGTTTTTCAGCCTTCGTGTAACCAACATGATATTCTCAGAGGATTTGTTTAACAAAAAATCCCCAGAATATAAAGCACTAGAACAAAGATTTCTGGAACTGGTAAGATGCTGTTTTCTTTTGTGTGGTTTCTTTCTTGGCCGTAAATTATAAATCTTATAGTTTTTTTTACATTTCATAACAAGAATTGTCATTCATTAGCAAGTTTGGAGCTGTGACAATAGTTGCAAATTCAGTGTAAGATTTACTATTATTTCTTCCATATCATATCACTAAATCTAAAAAGTGTTAGACAATGTTTGTTTTTTGAATATATCCCTGACACATATCAACACCTCCAAAATGGCACAATTACTTGACTTGAAAAGTGCATCGTGCAGACAAGCAGTCAGCATATGTCCTTCTTCCTTCTTGAAGGAAATAAGTATTTGAATGTGTGTTTTAGCATCTCTTTATCTAGATAGACATTTTCCAACATGTTAGTTAATAACATGGGTTCATGCTGACTGGGATCATAACTTCTAAAAAGTAGTGTCCTTTTTTCTAAGGGCTAGGCCACACTGCTGCGATTTTTCTGCGTTTGCTGTTTTTTCAAATCATTGGAATCGCGCGTTTTAGGGTGCGATGCGATTTGCGTTCCGCATTTTAATCGCACATGAAACCGCATGCGATTCTGTGTGCGATTGCGTTTGTGTTGCAGTGTGGCCGTGCCCTTACGGTTTATTTTCGTTGAAAATCTTCAGGTCAGGCAGTACTCATTGTAACAAAGGTTTAACAGAATGGGATCATAACAACACATTTGCTTAAGTCACTCTTTCTATTGCTGGCTTTTAGAACTGATGACAGACCCAAGGATGATTTAAAGGGGAACTGTGGTCTCCAAACAAGTTGAGTTTAAATGAAAGGCCAGTTTCCTACCTTTAAAACGAGCCATCAACCACCTCTCTACGTGCTCCACAGCCCAAGATACACAGAAATGACTGACCAGAAAGTTAATGGGTGGGAGGCTGACATGTGACATTCCTGAGGCTTCTCCTGCACAGTGCCGCCGGCTAGAGCACAGCCTCAGACTCCCTCAGTGTGTGAGGGAGACAGGAAGTCCCTCCTCCTCTCTGCTGTGTGAAGGACCTGCAGCTGCAGAGAAGGTAAGGGAATCTACAGCCCTTCTCTCTCACAGTGTGAAAACAGCCTTTTCAGGCAGAGTTCTCGCTGTTTCCACAGAGTTTTTGGGGGTGGGGCCTTAGGCACCCGCGAGTGGGCGGGGCCACGGCATCCACGAGTGTGCGTGGCCACGACACCCGTGAGTGTGCGGGGCCACGGCACCCACGAGTGGGCGGGGCCACATGGGGCTGTAAGGGAATAGGCCAAGGAGGGCCTGCAACTGGAGGGACCATGGGGTCCATGAGTGGGAGGGACCAGGGGGGCTGCAAAGGGGAGGGATTGACTGACATGGTTTCAGAGCAGGAAGTGCAGGGGACCTGGTGATGTTGCTGCCATATCACACACAAAAATGTAAATATCTTCAAAACTATGCAAAATAAACAATGGAAATAACTCTCAGAAGAGCAATTCCAATCAATTTACCTAAAGTCATTTTTGGACCACAGTTCCTCTTTAAATGGAAATTGTGCTAATAGAACTGATTCAACAGCTGCACTAATGATATTTTCAATAGGTTTTTGTTTTCTTCTTTTTGCAACCATAGAAAGGTTATATTGATTGCTGAAAAGTACATTTAAAGGGCAACAACCTTCTAATAAAAACTGTAAATAGGTAAATCACCCCCTAAATCTGCAATAGTCAGAAATCTGAGAGATGTAAGACTAACCTGAAATGATGCATGGTGTTCTGCTACCCCTCTTTCCTCTTCTTGGTTCTTCCAGTTCCAGTTAGCAGCAGTCATGTACGTCAAAGTTGACATCACAGCCAATGATTGCTTTTTCCCTAACTGCCTTCTCTTTTGCTGAATAACAGGTTAGTCCTATATTTGTCAGTTTTTTAACTATTGAGGTTGTGGGATGAGTTATAATAATTTTTTTGAAGGTAATTATATACTACTAAATGTATACTATATTTTTATTTTTTTTCAGCTGGTTCCTTATCTCCAGTCCAATCTCACTGGGTTTCAAAACTTGGAAATATTGAATTTTCGCAATGGCAGCATCATTATCAATAGCAGAATGAAGTTTGCTAAGCCTGTTCCTCGAAATGTGACCAATGCCGTGTACATCATTCTTGAGGATTTTTGCAACACTGCATATCAGACTATGAATTTGGCCATTGACAAATACTCACTGGATGTAGAATCAGGTACTGTTAATATTCATATCTTGTACCTAGCTTAGCTTATTACATTCAGTAAATTTGTTTTTATCATTGATTATTGATCAAGCGTACCATTTTAAATAGTGGAAAACCTTTCATAGTGGAAAAATAGTTTATAGTGACTGGAAGGATTATAATGCTCACTGCAGGTTATTAGCGAGTAAAGCAGTCGAGACAGGATTAGAGACCTATAAATAGTTATCAAGAAACAGAAGGCATTAAATAGGATGAACTGAACACAGGAAAGAAGATTACTGAGGTGATGGTCCAAGAGTTGAAAAGGGCAGACAAATATCTGACAAAGGAAATGTGCTATACTTACCTCTGTAGCTTTTGCATCAAAGGGCCTCCCTTAAAACTAAAAACTAGTAACTTGCTCCCAAACCCCTCTGATATATTCAGCATTACTAACTAGATATTTAAGGATACTTCTCTATCCAGCATAAGCTGGCTCCTCCCTCCTCCAGCACAGGGAGGAGCTAGAATTTATCATTAAATATCTGATTAAAAATACATGTAACTGGTTAAAAAAAAGCAGTTTGGGTTGCAGGCAGATATTTGACAAGTCCCTGGTTTTTTTTGTTTTAAAAAAATAAATGCCCTTTCAAATAGGTCTTAAATGCACCCCAATATTGAATAACCTCCCCAGTTTTGTTATATTTCATACTGTAAATCAAAAGTTATAAGCATGAAGTTGCACTTCCTTGTTTACTTCATGAAATGTATCACAAGTCCCCCACAAAAAAGATTGATCTTACTCTCCTAAGGTAGGTTCATACTATACAAAGCAAATCGCATTTGCGATTTTAAGCATTTTTGTAATTCTTTTTATGCGTATGTGGTAGTGTTTATGTGTGTTTTCGGGTATTTTTATATTGTGCAATTTTTCTCTGCCCCATAAATTTTAGTACGTGCATACCATACTAAACTGCAGCAAACAGTGCTTTTAAAACGCAATTCATAAAAACAGAGTAATGTAAATGGTATTGTGGCATCCCTATATGAATGTTGTCTTTGCTTTTTTTTTTTTTCAACATATGCATCACCACAAACACCATTACGTGCCTAGTGTGAATGAAGCACAAGGAAAGAGTAGCTTATGGTGCAGTTGATTATTGTCCCACTGCCCCAGTAGTAGGATACAAGTGGAAATGCTCAAGCCAGTGGCAAGGTTGTGGAGTAATGATTCTGGTGAGGGTACAGGTCACAGTGTAAGCAGGAAGCAACACTTTTTATATTGCTGTACGTTTGGATAGATTGCAACTAGAAGCATGATCCTGGAATCATTGCAAATGTAGACATGTGCTCTTTTTAATAGGGGGCACATGTATTGAGACCAAAGTTTGCCTTTAAGTTAAATTATTATCTGTCTATATGCATTACACATTTCACAAACAAAGTAGAATATTTAGAACTTCTTTTTTCATATACATCTGGTGGCTTGGATTTATATACTCAGTTATGGAGATTCTTTCTGAAACGGCGCACACCGGAATTCCAAGAGTCCACACTCACTTGTTGAATAAAATCACGGCTTTATTGGGGCACTTTACGCCATTAACACTACAAACATAGAAAAATCCCGCCTTACTCGTTTCGAGCCAGCCGGCTCTTACTCATAGGCTGGGGGTGTGTCTCAGTTCATTCCTCTGATATGAAGTAACGTCATACAAAAGAAAACGCCCTGTTCGGACATTTAAACCTATCAAATCCTTTAAAAACAAATAACACCAAACGTTTAACCCTCAAAGCTTTGCAACAAAAGTTGCCAATGTCAAGTGAGTGGAGTGATCTAATTAGCTAAAAAACGCTGCATCACAATAGCAATGAGAGTAAAAAAGAACTACACAATAGTACAATTTGTATAGTCAAATAGATCCAGATTAATACAGAATAATAATCCATAAATATGTCAAATTGTGATGAATCAAAGATTATTAATAACAATGTATCATATAAATCAACCAGTCATTAAGGTTGTTATAGGTACAGATTCACTGTGCCAATAACTCTGTATTAATCGATATAGCAAAGGATATCATATCTAGAGTTCAAGCCTAGCGGAATTCTTGTATCTAGGCTAAATATCCACCGCACCCCTATTTTTCTAAGTAGGGCTAGTCTATCTTTAATACGTTTATCCTGATAGACTTTTTGTATGCCCTGCACTCTGAGAAACTTCAAGTTGGATTGGTTACAATTTGCAAAGTGTCGACCTACTGGACTATTGATGTTACTCTGAGTTATGTCTCTAATATGCTCACGAATTCTGGATTTCAAAGAGCGAGAAGTACAGCCAACGTATTGAATGTTGCAACATGTGCATGTAAGAAGATATACTACATAGTCACTATTACAATTTATATGTTGTCTTATCTCATAAATCTTCTCAGTGACAGAGCTTCTGAACGTGGTAGATTTATACATGTGAGAACACGTTTTACACCGATTGGCACCACACATATAGCTACCATTGCAGGATAGCCATGTGGTCCTATGTTCTAGTTTTGTTTCATACATACTAGGTGACAATATGTCTCCCAGAGACCGCACTCTCTTGGGAACATATTTGCAACCCATTTTAAGAATGGAATGAAGTGCTGGATCCTGTTCTAAGACAGGTAAGTATCTTTTTATGCAATTTACTATTTGCCTAAACTGTGGACTATATTTTGTAGTAAAAAAGATATTATCAACCTTATTATTTTGATTGATGTTAGTATTATTTTTTTGTTCATATTCCAGGTGTTTGGACTTATTAATATTTTTTTTGGTTCTCTCAGTAAGGTATCTCGACTAATTCTTTTCGCCTAAAGTTATAGAAAGTGAGTCTAACATGTACAAATGCTTACTTAAATTGGACACAGATTGTTTTATAGCATGTTAATTAGAACGGTGGCTTGGATTCCCTCTACAAGAAAAGGTTGAAACCCTATTTCTTCAAATAAGTATGCCTCCTTTAAGGAATAACCCCACAGTATTTATTTTTATTTTGGTTGTACAATGTACACTAAATAGAAGATATTTACTTGGAATTTTTTAAATTACACTGCCATTAAACGGATATATTGACATTTTTATAGAGCAGTAAAAAGGAAAATTTAATTTGCATTTTCTCATAATTGTTTACTTGGTTGAAATGGAAGACATTTGGGGGAGAGATGAATGGAACTACTGAGTTCCGTTCTATAATTGGACTTTCGTAAAATTCTGAAAATCCGGAAAACAGACCCATAGATATCATTGGGAGATAAAAATCTGAAAATTCCAATGAAATTTAAGGTATAAATAGAAATAGTAAGTGTATATGGCTCAGGGACCTGGAATATTGTCTGGGGGACGCGTATATATAATCAAAACTTCTAAAAAAAACCCTAACTTTCTTCAGGTGCAAGCTATATTTCAGTTACCGTGTTACATACTGTATTTCAGAACGTTTGAATAATCAAAATCGAGGGCTCCCACATTCCCTATTTCTCCCATATTGGGAATCAAGGGTACACGTAATCAGAATAGACTGTTTATGTATTTAATATTTCTCGAAATCGGCCTGTATATCCCATCATTTCTGAATATTCAATTTTGCAAATTTGATAATTCTGGAAAATTTGGTTTTGAAAATCCGGGAAAAGTTTCGCAATATGAAATTTTCAACAGTTCTTTCAGAGTTGAAACTGTTGGTCCCAAATCAGAACCTTGTTTGACTAGGAACCATTACCTCTAATTTGGGGCTCTTTTATTTTGGTTGGTAGCAATACCTTCATTAATGAGTTTTCAACAGAAATCCAAATATTTTATTCAACTCCATTTTTTTTGGCTTTATATAAATAGTTTCTTGGATGGAAAATGAATTGATCGAAATATCTTTTTTTTATGTTAATTGTTCATTTTTTATTGATTTTGCCTAAAAATACACAATAAAAGTACAATACAATACAATAACATTTGTAAAGCGCTCTTCTAAAGGACTCAAAGCGCATAATTGCTAGATTATCTGTTGTATTCAATTAGATCAACTGGACTTGAAGTTTAGTTCTTGAAGACGTTTCGCTAGTCATCCGACTGGCTTTCTCAATTCAGAATGACTTGTACAAGAATCTGTGGCAATTATGTACCCTGGAAAATCCCAATTAGCATATCACAGCCAGGTGTTAAGGGCGTGATTGGATAGTGGCTAAGAGGTGTTATAGGAACGCCCAGAGTAAGGTGTCAAAACAGCATTGTACATGGCAGACAGTTGGTGTCGAACCCCCCCACCTCTATTTAAGCTTGGTTTCTTTATTTTCACATAAATGGCCTCCTTGACACCTCTCTTGAACCAGTCATGTTCCTTTGCCAATATGTTAACATTACAATCTTCAAAGTTATGTCCTTTATCCTTAAGATGCAGGTACACGGCTGAGTCCTGACCCAAGGAATTGGCTCTTCTGTGCTGGGCCATACGTTGATGCAGTTGTTGTTTGGTCTCCCCCACATACAAATCAGAGCATTCTTCACTGCACTGCACTGCGTATATGATGTCGCTTTTCTTGTGTTTCGGTATTGGGTCTTTCGGATGTACCAATTGCTGCCTCAGCGTGTTGCCCGGTTTAAAGCAGACAGGGATACGGTGTTTTTTGAAAACTATTCTTAATTTCTCAGAGACCCCTGCTACATATGGGATGACCATGTTCTTTTTCCTGTCTTGCTTTTCCCCTTCACTGTTGGTATTCGTGTTATTTTCTTTCCTTCTGCTTCTTTTGACAAAGGCCCAGTCTGGATATCCACAAGTTTTAAGGGCTCCTCTGAGATGTTTCATTTCTTTAGCCTTCGCCTCTGTGCTAGTGGGGATGTTCTCAGCTCTGTGTTGCAGGGTTCTGATGACCCCCAGCTTGTGATCTAAAGGGTGGTGGGAGTCAAACATCAAATACTGATCTGTGTGTGTTGGTTTTCTGTAAACCTCTACTTCCAGTTTACCATTCTCCCTGACTTCTACCAAGCAGTCCAAGAAAGCTAGTTTGTTGTTTTGTACCTCTTCCCTTGTAAATTTGATGTTTTGGTCTACCGCATTAATGTGTTCTGTGAAAGCTTGTACTTCCTTCTGGTGGATTTTAACCCAGGTGTCATCCACATATCTGAACCAGTGGCTGGGTGCTATGCCCTTAAAGGTATTAAGCGCCAGTTTTTCTACCTCCTCCATGTAAAGGTTGGCTACAATGGGTGAAACTGGAGATCCCATAGCACATCCGTGTTTTTGCTTATAGAACTTATCGCTGTATTTGAAATAGGTGGTATTCAGGCACAAGTCCAGTAAGGCACACACTGTTCTGGGTTGAGATCAGTTCTGCTGGTGAGAGTGCTGTCTTGGCCTAGCCATTTTCTCACCATGACAACAGCCTCCTTGGTGGGTATA
This sequence comes from Hymenochirus boettgeri, assembly GCA_019447015.1. Classification (NCBI taxonomy): domain Eukaryota; kingdom Metazoa; phylum Chordata; class Amphibia; order Anura; family Pipidae; genus Hymenochirus; species Hymenochirus boettgeri. The sequence goes on along the minus strand of CM033470.1, from coordinate 202,191,841 downwards.
CAGGTGAAAGAGATGTCACATCATAGGACACCATAGTTTCTTCTGCACCGAGTACTATATCTTCAATCTTGTTGGTGAAATACTGAGAGTTCTGGATGTGATGCTTCCCGCCAATGGTCCTAAGATGTTGGCTAGGTATTTTGCCACCTTGTATGTTACAGAGTTGATGCTGCTGACTAAGGTCTTAGTGGTGCCCCTTCTTGTGTATCTTTGGAGTCCATATATGCATGGATGTGCCTCACCAGGGTAGAGGCGATGATACATTGCTCGATCAATGGCTTTATCTTTGCAGCTGTTGTAGGAAGTCTATGACGGTTTTCTTATACCGCTGGTGATCCCTTGTAAGCCTCATTTTTGTTATCGGCCAGGAGCATGGTCACCTTATCATGGTAGTCTGAGGTGTTAAGTACCACTGTCATCTTCCCTTGTCTGCCGGTAGAATGGTGATACTAGATCTTTCTTGAGGGATGTTAAGGCTCTTCTTTCCTGTGTGGTCAGGTTAGTGAAGGAGTTTTAGCACTGGCTAAGGCTGCAGATACCTTAAGGCGAAGTTGTTCTGCCTCACTCTGTGGTACCTTATTATTGTGGATTGAGGCTTCTTGTGGCTGCTATAATATCCACCACAGGGATGGCTTTGGGAGTTATGGCAAATTCAAGCCCTTAGCAAGGACTTCCATTTCTGGCTGGGTCAGAGTCCTGTTAGACAAGTTTCTCACCCATTCCTCCTTGTTAGATGAAGGGACACTTCCCTCCTTTTTTATCCAAGGTAGTTGTTCTCCCTTGGGGGTGTTCTGGATGACAGAAATAGAACTTGTTCTGTTGCCTTTGTTTGCCCTTACAGTGCTGAGAAAGCTGTGCTTGTTTGGTGAACCCATCACTCTTTCCCAGATGGACACAGGTAGCTGTGAGGCCAGGTTCTGTTCTAGTTGATTAATGTTGTGCAATAAGGCATCGACTGTAAAATGTGTCTGTCGTACCCGTTCACCCCACCAACTGTCTGCCATGTAAAATGCTGTTTTGATGGGGGCGTGGCCTGACATGGACTGAAGCAGGTCGCAAGTCCGAGGGGCTCCGCCTGAAACCTTTTATCCTGTAGGGATCCTGAGGGGTAAGCAACAACCCCAAACCCACCCAACACCCTTCTAACACCCCTGCACAAGCGACACTGACCTGGCGCTGGGGTGACTCTGCGGCGGGGGTCCGGGGCACCGACGGGCTGCTGTGGGGCCTACTTGGGGTGCTGTCCTCCCTCCGCCGCACCCGGACGCTGCCCCCCTCCGACAACAGCTCGCTAGGCCCAGTCAGGACTCCCCCGGGCGGCGCAATATCCAGCGGCTGAATCCGCCGCGACCACGTGGCGCGACCGGGGGGGAGAGGCCGGCACCATTGCAGGGGCCTGTGCGCCGCGGCGCCGAGTGGCTGCCGCAGAGTAAAGGAGGGACAGGGTCGACGTAACAGGGCCCAGGAGGGAGCCCTGCACCAAACAGTGAGTTGCACAACTCCAATCCCCTGACGGCCGGACTGTGGTACTACCTGGCCTACCCAAATATTAAAAAGGGCCACTACTCTGGGGTGGTGGGGCCCAGTACTGACGGGAGCCCCCTCAGACAGGTGTCTCGGCCGCCCTGGCGACGCATAGCCCTTGGGGCGCGGACGGAGGGGGGGCCCCATACGGTGGGGAGGACCCGCTTCTCTGGGGCCTTGACCTATCATATACGGCCCTAATAACGGACTCACAAGCCCCACGTAACCTCACCAAAGACCTTTCTAAGCACAGGTGTGGGCCCAATTTCCTATTTTGAGACCCCACCAGGGACCAACCATCTGACACTGAGACTGCATGCATCTCTACATCAAAACTCTCACAATAGCAAACCCCACCCCCAATTGGTGGGTACATACACCCCCAAACCGGGAAAGAAAGATAAAAAACCATTGTACCCCTGTTGTGAGCTTGACTCCAGTCCCCCCACAAAACCCATGTCTCCCAGGAGAACCAGGACCGCGGAACAGGGACTCCATAAGCAAACTTGAAAAATATGCCCGACACAATACTGCAGACTCAACTGCACACCCCGACATGGCGGCGCAAAATCCCCCTCATCACAACCCGACACAGCATCCAAAGTCGCTCAAGCGATTGCCACTTGCCAATCTACCCTGACCTCCAAGCTAGAGGAGGTCAAAACAGATACTCTCTATTGCGACAAATTTCCAAAATCTCAGAGAGAGAGTTACAGAGACTGAAACCCGTATCAACTCGCTGGACACAGACCACCCCCACTACAACAAAAGTTACAACCATCATACCACATCCAATCTATTCTGGCTAAACAAGATGACCTGGAAAACAGACACCGGCGCAGCAACCTCCGTTTCGTGGGGCTCCCGGAGAAGGCTGAGGGCTCCGACCCCGCCACGTTTCTGGAGAACCTGCTGATATCCATCTATGGTAGAGATAAATTCACACAATACTTTGCGGTGGAGCGTGCCCCCGAGTGCCCCCCCGGCCTCTCCCCCGGGGGCCCCCCCAGAACCCCATTGCTAAACTACTCATTTATAGAGATAGGGACGCAGTACTCCGCCTCACCAGAGAGAAAGGGAACATTGCCTTCCAAAACTCCACAATCTCAGTTTACCCAGATTTCTCAACCGAAATTCAAAGGCAAAGAGCAAAATTCACGGAGGCAAAGCGCCGGTTACAGCAGCTAACATCAAATATGCCATGTTATTCCCAGCTAGACTCCGAATTATCGACCAGGATACAACCCTCTTTCTACCACCCCTGCCGAGGTTTCAAGGTGGCTGGACTCCCACGAAAATCGAACCGTCAATAGATCCTGAAAGATGGAGATCACCGCCGGAGTCGTAAACGGCCCAGATGATCACTCCCTTCACACAGATAAGTGTCTCAGTGTAACTAAACTATCAGTGTACTTTAAACACCCCCGTATCCCCACCCACTTATGAACAATACCCTACCGGGTTACTCCCGAACACCGCACTCCCGACCCACCTTCAACTCCAATTTATAACCCCCTATACAACGAACTTTGCTGGACTTGATAATATCCCCTCATCCCTCATCTGCCCCCCCCCCCGCACCCCATTCCCCCATTTCAGGCGGACTTCAGCCCACGAACTCTTAAGAACAACACCACCCAAGCTAAATTACTTCGACCACCGCTAACGGCCGCGATGTCAGCGAGGAAAAAAAAAAAGTTTTTCTGCCCCAATAGAATATATAGTTGTTTTTTTGAAGACCAAATTGGTCTTAAGTGTTTAATCGTTTATGTTCTTATAGCCCACACTGATGGTTCAGAGCGGAGCCATGTATAGTTATGTTAATATGTTGATCTGTCTATCACTGATTAAATGTAAGTCTTTAAATTACTGCTATTTCACTGCTATTTTACCTATATTTAGGATGTTTGTATTGTATGCACAGAAGACTCCCGGCTCAGCCTCAACACCCTTCAGCCAAACAATGTCACTAACCAACTTAGAACCCTGACATGGAATGTCAGAGGACTTCAGAACAAAGTAAAGCGCACAGCGATCTTACAATATGTTAAAAAACAGCGAGCCGACATAACAGTCCTGCTCGAGACTCATTTATACGGCCACCAACAGAAACCCTTAAAAGACCTTGGGTGGCTGGGCATACCACTCACAATTTACTACCTCCTCTAGAGGAGTAGCAATACTTATAGCCAAATCACTACAATTTGAGCTGTTGGATTTGAGGCTGGACCGACGGGCACATATGTTTTATTATACCCAGGATTCGTCTAAACCACTGATTGTTCTGGCTTCCTATGTTCCCCCACACCTTTACATTGTCAGCACTACACGCAGGCACACAGTTCCTGCAGAACATCCCAATGTTCCGTCCATGTGGATGGGGGATTTCAACATGGTAACGGATATCACCAGGGATCGCCTCCACCCCCCAATTGGGTCCCACCCCCCACCACTTCTACCCGCTTCGGTAAATTTATGCAGTCACTGTATATGGTGGACGCCTGGCGCACCCAACACACCCAGACACCCAAGCCTACACATGTTTTTCAGGAACTCCAACACTATGTCACGCATAGATAATATTTTTATCCATGCCACTCTGCTACCGAAGCTGCGTAGCACCAAAATATACCCAGAATCCTGTCCGATCACGCACCCTGTTGGGCCGAGATAGGTTGGACTGAATCCCCCCCTCCTCCCATGAGATGGAGACTGAACCCTTTTTGGCTTAAACTAATTTCCGAGAAAGGTGACCTATCAGCGGAATGGGTTGACTTTCTCGCCAAAAATGAAGGCAACGGCCGTACACATTTTGTTTGGGAGGCATTTAAAGCCCATGCCAGAATGTCCCTTAGTTCTACATCAATAAACTGAAGCAAGGGTCTGCATCACTAGAGAGAGCTGCCACTAGAGCACTCCAGGCCGCCAGACTGAATTCCTCAGGAACCCCAACCTGACACAGCAAATGCCCAAAACCCAGGCTGAGAAACCGACAAGATTTACGAAAACAAAGCCAAAAACACTACACTTCCGCTCCCACTCTATTTCCAACATGGGGAAAGATGCGGTAGACTCTTAGCTTATATGGCAAATAACGAACACAAACCGCCGACAGTTATCACAATTACGTACCCCTGCGGGCAAACACAGTCAACGAACCCTATGAAGTCGTACAGCACCTAGCCGAACACTACACTGACCTATATTCTTCATCCCTAAACTACACACCCAGGAAGAAATACAGAATTTTCTGGAGGGTATCCCACTCCCCCAGCTAACCCCCGAGGCGTACAGGGAACTCGAGGCCCCAATCACACGAGATTGAAATCCAACAACCATATCTACGCTAACCCATAACAAAACCCCAGGCACTGACGGCCTCCCCTCAGAATTTTATTCTACCTACCTTGAAATTCTATCTCCTAAAACTATTAAAACCTTTACATCACATGTACTCCACCGAAACCATCCCACCTACCATGCAAGAAGCCCTTGATTATCTTATCCCAAACCTGGGAAGACCCACTACTCCCCGAGTCATACAGGCCCATCTCCCTTCTACAGACGGATGTCAAATACTTGCAAAGCTTTATCACTTAGGCTCAAGAAATATATCACATCACTTATCCACCCAGACAAACCGGCTTCATACCCGGGAAGAATACCTCATTGAACACCCGTAGACTATATATGAATTGTCCACGAACCTAATAATACTGGCACAAGATGTATAGTCACACTTGACACCGCCCGCGCTTTCGACTCGGTGGAGTGGCCTTTTCTCTGGCAGTGTTGCGGGGCTTCGGTTTTGGGCCCAGTTTATAAAATGGCTGCAGATCCTATATACACACCCACGGGCAAAATCTCTGCAAACAATGTAACCTCCCCTGACTTCCCACTATCTAGGGGTACCCGACAGGGATGTCCCATGTCGCCCTCTGTATCCCTAGTGGTGGAACCACTGGCCACCCAGCTCCGGTGCACCCCAAATATACGAGGACTCACAAAGACAACCTGGTGGAAAAAGTGAGTCTCTATGCAGATGATATGCTGCTCTATCTGGCTGACCAAAACAAATCCTTGGAGACGGCGCTACTGACAAACGAGTACGGGAATACTCAGGCCTTTCGATAAACGGACAAAATCCCAAATATTACCACTAGACAACTTCCCCCCAGAGGCCCGATAAACTCAATCCCCCTGGCTCGGGCATCAACTATCAAATATCTAGGAATATTTTCTCAAACAAACCAAAAGACTTTGTGCCCTTAACATTGAACCACTCATAACTCACTCAAATCCAAGATACAGGTCTGGTCCAAACTACCCCAGGAGTAATGGGCCGTGCAAATCTAATCAAGATGATTTTGCTGCCAAAAATGCTATATGTACTCTGGCACTCGCCCATACTCCTCCAACTGAAAAATCTTTAAAATCTTGGATCCCTCCTCAAATCCTTTGTCTGGGGACACCAGAGACACAAACTTAACTGGGCAACCCAAAAACCCCCCAGAACTGGGTGCCAGCTATCCCTGACCTCCACGGTACTATGTAGCTGCCCAGATCTCGCATTTTTCCATTGGTCACATGGAGAGTCCGACAGGGTGTGCACACTGCTGGATATCCCAATGCCGGTCCTTTCTATACCCCCTCGGTTCGGTCGCCAGGGGTGCCGGGGCACAGCTCTACCCGACAACCCACATCCGACCCTCATACAAGCACTTAAAATCTGGGATTTGGCGATTAGATTCTGGCAATCCCCAAAATTAATAAATCTACACCACTATGGTACAATAAGCAACTGCCGGAGTTTTTATCTATACCAAACCCGGAAATTTGGATGAAACACAACATTATCCGGTTTCCAACCTTGTAAAGGCAATACACTCAAACGTTCCCCAATTACAAACGGATTTTGAACTACCCAATAATAGCTATTCAGGTTTCTCCAGCTTAGGCATGCTTCTCCAAACACAGTTCAGAAGTCACTCCCTTGTTCGAGACAAACCCTCTATTCACGCCACTAACTACCACAATCTCCTCGGTGATCTCGGCTTTCTACCGCTCCCTCCAGCTCCCTCGGCACGTTCCCTGGCGTCCGCTAAAAAGCGGAAATGGGAATCTGATATAGGTCCAATAACCGGAGAGGAGTTGGGGGAAGCCTTGGTTGCCCACACCTGGTCTCCCCTAGAATGTCGGACAGGTTAACTCAGCTATACATACTCCATAGAGCTTATTAACCCCTGTACGAATATCCAGGTACAGAATGGGGAACAGCCCAGACTGTCCTAAATGTTACTTGCCCCAGGCAAATTTTCCATATGATCTGGCTTGCCAAAGATCCAGGTTTCTGGTACCAAGTCACAAATTTCTACATGATCATATGGGCTCCCCAGTTGGACTGGACCCTAAAGTATGTCTTCTTGGGTTCGGAGGAGTTGATCCCCGACAGATATATGCGTACTTTTCTCACACGAAGCCCTATACTACGCTAAAAACTAATAGCCCAAACCTGGATTCAAGCTACCCCACCAACCTAGTAACATGGAAAGCGATAGTCAACGCATCACTCCCATATAAAAAATTAACAATATCCACCGTGGCTGCCCCACAAATATACCAAAATCTGGGCCAGATGGGAGTCAACACTCCCTTACCTGTAATGACTAACACTGTTATTTAAATAAACTACAAGTAGCAGTGAAGAGCTCAATCGTATAACAAACATATAATTAGAGACAGAACATTCACAAAGTTAGTTCAATTTATATTATTTTTATTCTTTTGGTTAAGAAATACTGGATTTCTTATAAATAATCATTCAAGGTAAAAATGCACTAAAATGTACATTATGCTATGTATTCTCCTATTTCAACGATCACTTGATATCTGCAATAGAAGTCAACCTGTACCAGTCTAGTGCTTAATCTGCCTAACGAATGTTTGAGAATGGTATTATTTTTCTATGTATAATTTTTCAATAAAGTTACTCCTAACGGAGGGATTTAAAAAAAAATGCTGTTTTGACACCTTACTCTTGGGCGTTCCTATAAACCCTCTTAGCCACTATCTAATCACAACCCTTAACACCTGGCTGTGATATGCTAATTGGGATTTTCCAGGGTACATAATTGCCACAGATCTTGTACAAGTCATTCTGAATTGAGAAAGCCAGTCGGATGACTAGCGAAACGTCTTCAAGAACTAAACTTCAAGTCCAGTTGATCTAATTGAATACAACAGATATACCATGACCTGGATGAATGAGAACCTTCACAAGCAATTGCTAGATTAGATTATTTAGGATTAGTATTCCCTTTCCTGAAACTCTGTATTGAGAACATTTTGGGAAATACAGTTCAACCTTAGAAATATTCAGTATTTAAAGGTAAATCGTACTTGTGAATTAGTTAACAAGGTAAATTGTATTAAACACCCCCCTCACATTTAATGCACCCAGGGTGAGGACCTGGATTGTTTATTCCTATAGGCCCGGACAGACTTAGAAAGGTGGTGAAGCCAGACTAGAAATTCCAGAGGATTCAATGTAAACCCGGGGATAAGAAATAGCCTTTAAGGGGTTGCTGCAATAAAAGGTGCAAAAGTTTGCCCATGCTATTAATCTGCAATAATCAATTAGATGTTATCTAAATTCAGTAACCCAGTAAAAACTCGAAATCACCCCACACAAAGAATAGGCATAAACGCACACTGGAAAAATAAATCACTTGGGTGGTATGAAATAACAAATAGTAGTTTTATTTAAGCCATGACACTAAGAACAAACCGCATTCATGGCCTGACGCGTTTCGGACCTAACGGTCCTTACTCATAGGCACACTGAGCGCAGGTGTACACAGGTTTAAAAAAGGGGTAACCACTCCCCCTAAATAAATCATAATGGGAGGAGTGAATACCAAAGTAGGATAACACACACCTCATAGCATGGGAAACAAGGGAACAGCTGAATGTCCTAAACAGCTGAATATCCTGAGACATAATAAACAACACAGTGTCCAAACAATATCTGATGTCCAGGAAACATGATATGATGGACTCTGACCCCCAACCCAATTAATATGAGTTAATAATATATACAAGATAACATATTACACACTTAATTATACACAAATATCTAAAAAATACTGTACATATGTCAAAAACAGGATCCAAAAGATGATGCCAAAAACTTCTCGTAATATATGGATACCAATATTAGGCAAAGATGCACTAAGACAAAACAGATGATATATCCTGCCTATATGGACAACCATAACTAAGTAGCAAACCAATATATTTTACTCTACATAACATGATATATCACCAATAGAGTTAATACCTTTAGGAAACCTAGTCTCCAATGTAAATATCATCCTAACTTCCTCCCTCAACAAAGAGGCCAGACGATCTCTATTTCTAGGATCTGATCGTATAACTCTAATGCCCTGTGCGGCCAGAAAATGGCTTGTCCATCATTACAGAACATAAAATGTCTCGCTACAGGGCTCTGCTGGCGTTTCAATTCTATATCTCTCAGATGTTCTTTGATTCTATTCTTCATTGGTCGAGAGGTACAGCCTACATATTGAATGCTACATTTAGTGCATGTGAGAAGATAAACTACATACGAAGTATTGCAGTTCACATAAGACTCTATATAATAAGTTTTGTTAGTGCTAGTGCTCTTATATATATTACCTTTTATGATGTATTTGCAAGTTTTGCACATGCACTAGCTGCATACAATAGCTGCATTATAACATTATTTACATTCAAATGATACACAACAAATTATTCTTAGCTAAATGCTTGTGAAAATTCTCATTCATTCAGGCTATCTGTGGTATTCAGTTAGATAAACTGGACTTGAAATTCAGTCCCTGAAGGCGTTTCGCTATTCATCTACCTGTCTTTCTCAATTCAGAATGACTTGTACAAGAATCTGTTGGTAATTATGTACCCTAGAAAGTCCCAATTAGCATATCACAGCCAGGTGTTAGGGACCTTCTGAATGCAAGGTGTGATTGCATTGAGGCTAATCAGTAGATTCTGTAACTAAGAAGGCATCCTTGTTGTTGCCAGTACAACTCATAGCCCATGTAGTTTTCAAAGAGCCATGTGAGCATTTGCACCTCTTTGAAAACTACGGGGGCAGGGACCTCCTGTCCTCTTGTGGCAAACCTCGGTATTTTCTTTACAGATGTTTACACACAAATTTGAAAGTCCCTAATAAAAAATTTAAAGTTGCTATTACCCTGTAGTTTTTTTTCGGATAGCATGAAATGCAGACATCCCACCATAAACAATATTAATAATTTTATAGCTGATTGTGGTTTTATTTTTTAGCTTTCATTCTGTTCCTAGCGAAGATAGTATTTTTAAAATCTATTTATTTTCTTTGTATTAGCTCTGGTGGGTTAGTGGACTAATGCACTATTTTTAGAAATACACAGCCCATTAGGTTACAGGTTCAAATTCCCAGACATACTTTTCTTTCTGCAATTGATGCTGGATCCGAAATAAACTGCAAAATCAATTTTATTTTCTGTAAGAAATGCAAATTAATATGTGAGAAAGGCAGGTTCTCAGTGTTGTAACGTGGTTGGATATCAGCTTCTAGGGGGCCAAATAGGCAGCAGCTTCCATTTTGTAATCTGCTGTGCACTAGAGCATATTTAGTGAAGTGAGGACTAATGCTTGGTACACACTGTCACAATCTTTAAAAGATAACATATAGAATCTTTAAGATTTTGTCTGTAATATTTTAAAGATCAGACTACACACCTTTTCCTTATATAAAGTACAGGTAGACTGTTTGGGACTGACACATTCCACAGTCCGAAGCTGAGGGAAATTTTTAGAAGGTAACAACCGCTGCTGACGCCGATGGTGAACATTTGTTGGTGTCAGGTAATTTCTACACTACTCAATATAACGATAAAGGGGTGATTCTGTTGCATCCGCCGGAATAGTCCCTTTATTGTTTCATTATGTACACCGCTTTAGACTCCCAGCAACATAAAAAGATTCATTATGGTAGCTGTCTCCTAGAACCCAAAGTTTAATTTTATAAATCAAACAATAGCCACAACAAAGGGAGATTGAGACACAGCTTGTTGTATCCCATGTAGTTCCCTTTTAAATTAAAATACTGAGATAATCTGCTAGTTCTAACTTTCATACACATTCACTTTGTTGTAGTTTTGCCACAAATTTTAGACTGTACTCTTTTTTTGACTTGTGAACTATTCAACCTTTTTTCACCTTTTGCTGAAATCTTGTGCACTGTTTTTTTTCCCTCTTGAAACATGTATTCCAAAATGGTCATTAAACCATAAACACAAACAGGTGAACATACCCTATAACCAGTTACTACTGCACTGGAATTTACCCTGACTTATCAGCAGTACCTTTTGTGCTACTTAAGTAATACTGCAGGTTCACCCCAACACCCTTTGTACCTGATAACCCCCAAGATGTCAAAGACATGGAAAACAGCCATTGACAGATACCAACAGATTCTTCAAAATCTTATCATTAACAACTGGTTTCTATAAGAAACTGGAGACAGCTATAGAGAAATAGCTTTATATCAGTAGATTGTGATCATATACAAGAATTCCATACAATATAGATGGTTTCATCTTAAAATCCTCTCAAGATTAAACAGCTGTGTAATCTTGAAATTTAGTGGCAGGTCTGATCAGTTTCTTAAGTAAACTGCCCAATATCACCAAACTGTCTATCGAATAGAATAGAGCATAGAGCAACTATTACTATCCTTCACCTAGCTTAGCTCGAATTATTCTTTACAGGACACATACTTGCACCCCTGATAAGTACATTCTGCTGCAGTGAAATAAAGTGTTTATCTGGACTTTAACTTTTGTATATATATTCTGACATTAAAAGGTGCATTGTCTGCTAGAAATGAGACTGTGAAAACATGAGCAGAAAAAGCAGATTTTAAAGCTTACATTTATTCTAGGGTAACAAAAGAAGCAACAAATATTTCCAATGTTGCTTTGTACCCCTCATCCACCCCAACACCACTAATCACGTTAATTGCTTCCTGTGTATATCGTTAGAAATGTTAATAACCTCTCTTTTTAGCATTGCTAAATGGATTTCTCTGTGTGTTTTAGGGGATTTAGCTGACCCATGCAAATTCCAAGCTTGTAACGAGTTTTCTGAGTGCCTCATAAACAAGTGGAGTGGGGAGGGAGAATGTGTTTGTTATCCAGGATACGTTAGTGTGGATGGTTTTCCTTGCCAGAGCCTCTGTGATTTGGAAATAGATTTCTGTCAGAATGATGGCAAATGTGATATTATACCTGGACAAGGCGCAATATGCAGGTAAGAAGTTCTACTCCTAAATGTATTTTACAAACTTTTCAGATCCTTATGAAAAATATTCCATGGTATAATAAGTTTATTAATAAATGTACAGATATAGTAAAAAGACTTGAAATCATAAACCACAGGGAAAGAGATTTCTGCCCCAGAAAGATAAGCTGGAGCCAAATACTAATCTAATATTTCAATAATGAAGAAAGGTTGCATTTCCCAAAATCAATGAAAAGCCTGTACCATTTAGTTATATAACGGTGTTGGCTGTTTAAAGATGTCTCATTGGTGCTTACACAGTGTCTGTAATTAAGGTACATATTCCAAAACACAGCCTTGTTTATATGGATTATGCAAATGCAAAATACTAAACCATATGCTTGTATTTGGTTAAACATATATTTTAATAATCAACAAAAAGATTGTTATGTTCGGCAAATTTTTCACTTTCATTTATTTTTTTAAATTATATTTTTTTGCAGATGCAGAGTAGGAGAAAACTGGTGGTACAGAGGAGAACATTGTGAGGAATATGTGTCTGAGCCTCTAGTGGTCGGCATCGCTATTGCATCTGTGGCTGGTTTCCTCCTTGTGGCTTCAGCTGTTATTTTCTTTTTGGCAAGGACATTACGAGTCCAAAACTTTAAGGGTGATCCAGAGGAATCTCTTGAGTGAGTTTTCTTGTAAAAGATATGTAACTCCAACAAGCTCTCATTTTTTGTCATAGAGGTTAAACATCTAGGAAAACCACCATTTTAAACAATTCACATAAAGCATTTCAAAGTTACCATTCTGTGACTTAAAAACTAGTAGTTAAAAAGTTTGGCAATCCTGATTTACAAGTGTATTGTTCAATACAACATGTCAAATGCAGATCCTTTAAAATGTTAATTGCTGGGATTCTCTTGTGCAAACAAATATTTCTTCTACTGCTAGTAGGAAAATACCAGTTTTTATTAACTTTATTTTCTATAAACTTTATTCAGTAAGGAAATGGAAAAAGGGCCACTAGCCTAAATATTTATTCTTGCTTGTTTATAAATTAAATGGGAAACTAATGGGTTAACCCCTTTCCCCTCAACCAGCTGTACCCAAGTTCCCAAGCTGACAAGTTAAAATGCATTATTATAACACCTGGATAAACAGCCAAACAGAACATATTATGCTTATTATACATTATGCTTAATTCTGGTCTACCACCCCATCACTTAGCAGTCAGTCCAATTTACTGGAAGACACAATCTGCAAAAGGCATGTGTTTCCATAGGCAGCTCGTGTCTTGTTGCTGGATGAAGTAAGGGGACAGGAAAATGTTTTCATTTTTGCTGTTCTCCCATTGGTTCTCAATCTTTCAAGGTACAGCTGAATAAATATGGATTAATGAATTAGTTCACTTGCACTATTCCTTTTACTTAACTTTTGCGCGATCCACCGCAGCAGAACTGACAGGTCCTGACCGCTTCCTGGTTCTAGTCAACTATAGCGCGCATGTGTGATAATGCACACTATAGTTGATTAGAGCCAGGCATAGCTCCTTAAAGGGCATGTCCACCTGCCAGCAGTTCAGAACAGCGAAGGAGAGAGGTAAGGTAAGTAACTATCGGTGGAGTTTCTGCACATAAGATTATTGCTTTGGGGCTGGGGGAGCAATACCTATAATATAGCAAAAGGGTTACTTGCTAATGTGGAGGGAGAAATAAACCGGAAGAGGTGGAGGGAGTGGGGGGGGGCTCAGTCGCATGCCAAACTTCTCCCGGAGGGGAGACAGGAGGCAGAGTCCTATATGGACTCTGCTATCCTCCTGGTGCCTAGTTTTTTGACTTTGGGGAGGGATTACTGGAGAACTATTTGGAGCTGGCATGTAAGGTAAAAAAATTTCTACACTATAGAGTGGGGCCAGTAGTGGGGGGGAATTATAGTTTTGGGAGTGGACATGCCCTTTAACCCTTCCGGTCTTCAATCAATACATTAAAGGAATAGTTCACTTTTCAAGTGAACTATTCCTTTAAACCTTTAGTTTCTCAACAAGTAATAGTTAATAGTTCTATATTTGCATTAGAGTGTACCTTTAACTGAAGGGAAATATGACTTTTTTCTAACCTTACAGGAGACAAAACGATAGCACATCATCCATGGACAATCCTGTGAAGTACAATCCCATGTATGAGAGTGACATAACTGGATACAGTCACTACTGTAAGAGATACCCCAAGCATTCTTCTACAACATCCACCAGTCCAGAGACCTCTGCAGATTTCAGCAGTGAAGAAATTCGACACATTTATGAAAACAGTGAGCTATCTAAAGAGGTAAGTACTGACTTAAGACTATATGGAGACTTTTTTTGGGCAACCTCTGCACTCACTAAAGTGATCTAATTAGTGCTAAATCTAAAGGTCACTGCTCATTCTTCTTGATCTGTCCTTTGCTTTTGATACTGTTGATCACCCTCTACTTCTTCAGATCCTGGCCTCCTTAGGTATCCAGGATAATGCACTTTCTTGGCTATCCTACTATCTCTCTGGTAGGACCTTTAGGGTTTTCCACTCTGAAATTAGCTCCACTCCTCGCCCCCTCCCCATGGGGGTCCCTCAAGGCTCGGTACTCGGTCCTCTTCTTTTCTCCATCTACACCAATGGCCTTGGACAACTCATTAGTTCATTTGGGTTCCAGTATAACCTGTATGTGGATGATACCCAAATTTAGATCTCTGTCCCAGATCTCCCCATGCTGACATCCCGGGTCCCCGACTGCCTTAGTGCCATCTCTGCCTTCATGTCCTCCCACTTCCTCAAACTAAACATGGACAAGACTGAACTTGTCCTTTTCCCACCCTCACAATCAACACACCCATATCCCCATCTCCTCATGCCTGCTGCCTGGGAATAACGCTAGATTCCGATATTTCCTTCAAACCTCATGTCAATTCGCTTGTCAACTCCAGACGGGTCCAACTCAAAAACATCCCACATTCGACCCTTCCTCTCGAAGGAAGCTACAAAAATCCTAGTCCATGCCCTAATCATATCCCGGCTAGACTACTGCAACACACTCCTGTGTGGTTTACCAAACAACCGCCTGGCACCGCTTCAATCCATTCTCAACTCTGCTGCCCGGCTCATTCATTTTTCTTCCCGCTTCCTCTCCTCTCTGTCAGTCCCTCCAATGGTTGCCCATCACGCAAAGGATCCAGTTCAAACTGCTTACCTTATCCTATAAAGCACTATCCAACACAGCCCCTCCATATATCTCAGAGCCGATCCAGCGATACCATCCCAGGCGTAACCTCCGCTCCGCAAACGATACCCTCCTCATGCACCCTGGTCACCTCTTCCCTTGCCCACATTCAGGACTTTACTCGTGCTGTCCCTCTGCTCTGGAACTCCCTTCATCCATCTGTCCATCACTCACCATCCCTTAACACCTTCAAACGTAACCTTAAAACCCATCTCTTTAGGCTAGCATATAAACTGGCCTAAACATTACCCCTCTTACTACCCAATATGATCCAACCCCCCTGCCAATCTAATTACAGCCTACTGATTCCTGTCACCTTATGTCTCACCCCATATCCTCTAGTCTGTAAGCTCTTTGGGCAGGGTCCTCTTACCTATTGTGTCACGGTATTGCTGTAAGAAACTCCACACTCTGTTTACTTATATTATGTATTACCTGTGTATGTATTAAGTATGACTTTGTACAACATGTATTACCCTGTATGTAATGTATGACTGTAAAAGTGCCACGGAAGATGCTGGCGCTATATAAATCAATAATAATAAAAATAACCTTTTTATAACCCACTTTATGGAGAACAAAAATTGAGAGGTCATTGAGAGGTTTTGTTGTCTCTTTTGTCTATCTATGTAATTTTACCTCACAGCCCAACCCCGTCTATAATGGAATTTTTAGATTGCTTCTTTGGGGAACTACAGCCGAATTGTAAATACTCCACCACCCAGTACTTCCATTAGTGTTGTGCATGTAAACTATTTCTTTAAATTCATATGTTTCATTTATCATTATTGCTTTTACACTTTAGGAAATCCAGGATCGAATACGAATAATAGAGCTTTATGCTAAAGATAGACAGTTTGCGGATTTTGTGAGACAACACCAGATGTAAGTTCATTCCTTATTTTTATAGGTACAATATAACATGACAGATTATGAATTATGATTAAAATGTGAGTTGCTCCTTTTTCCTAGTTCTTTGTAAATGTATATTAGCATGCTAATATTTTACATAGTAAAAGTATTGGAGCACTAGAGGGCTGACTTACCTTGTGGGCCTTTAAAGTAAATATAGTGTAAATTATTATTCAAGAATACACATCCATTTATATTTTGTGTGATACATTGAGCCTTTTTGTATTCTTTTAATACCGAGAAATTACACAGGTGGAAGAAACCTACAAGGTTTTATTAGTAATACACAGGCCAAGTGCAGAACCAGAGTGCCAGTTAAAGACTAGTTCAGGCTTTGCTGAGCTATCACCAGTACAATATAGACCTCTGGTCAGCATACCAAAGCACCATTTCAAAGACCTTTCTAAAGGGACAAAATATCTAAGGGAGAGTTTTTGCTAGTGCTCTCTTTCTAATTATGAAAATATAATACTAATGGATAATTCTCATGTTTCCATGGTATCCCTTAAATGACATGTCCATTGCATTATTTATTTATTTTTATTGCATTAGTTTATTATTTTATATATATCGGGGGGAGATAAGTGCCATTACTTTTAACCCCCCCCCCCCCATTCTTCCTTTAAAGTCTACTGCTGCAGCTCTAACATTTGCAGCTCTAACTGTTTACTGACCGCTCCTCTTGCCAGCAACATTCATACACATATTGAGTGAAGGGAGAGGGATAGGGGAAAGCTGTGAGAAGTGGTGACTGTTGCATACTTGGAAATTACCCAGAAGTTTCTCCTAGCCCTCTCTGCATACTGAGAAAGGGAGCTTTAGCTGATCTATTGTTTACTTCTGAATAAAGTTATAAAATACTATATAACTAAAACATAAATTGTTATAATATTGTGTATTAGTCAATCTAAGGTTAGGAAGAAACAATTAATTCATTTTGCTTGAAAGAGACAAATTACTGTTCTTTCTATTTCTTCTTCTCTTTTGTTCCTCCCATTTTTGGACTCTATCTCCTTCCACAGTTTTTGAGCTAGGGACACGAAATTCAGGCCTTGTTAACACTGATTGCATTTAGCTGTGTACAGACCTAATCAGCTCTAATGAATTGACCCTATACTATACTATACTATACTATACTATATACTATACTATACTACTATTATACTATACTATACATACTATACTAATCAGCTCTAATGAATTGACCCTTATTCAGCTGTGCCACAGTTCTAATCAGCTATGATTTCCCTTGATTGCATTCAGCCGTGCCATAGTTCTAATCAGCTATGATTTCCCTTGATTGCATTCAGCCGTGCCATAGTTCTAATCAGCTATGATTTCCCTTGATTGCATTCAGCTGTGCAGGTTTTAACACTCACAGCACACACACTCACATTAATTGAACTTTGCACAGCCTTTCAAGCCAATTTCAAAGTTTATACACAAACTTTCTGTTTTTAGTTTCTTTACATGTAATGTCCTATTATTAAGTATATTGGTTATTTTTACACAGGTCTGTGGACAATGTCAGAAGAGCAAACCCCACAAGTTAATATATTTCAGAGAAAGCTAAAGGTAAATAACTATGAGTAAAAATACTGTATACAAGTTAATCATTTACTTTATTTATTAAACAATTGCACCACTTTGGATGAGCAAAGTCTGAACTGACTAGTCAAAAAATAGTTTTCTAATAAAGCCACTTCCTAAATAATTAATCCATTTGGTTTATTCATTGTTTGGATCTGTGCATTTGGTTGTCCATTTACGTATTTAAAACACCAAGGACTTGGGTACAGCCAGTTTTTTGGGTTTTTTTTGCTTTTCTGCAATATCATTAAAGGGTATGACTACCCATAAAATTAACTTCAAGTATAAGGTAGGCAACCCCTGCCCACCCACAACCGCTGATATATTTCTTCCAAAAAATATTTAGATCGTTACTTACAGCCCTTACAGCCCTTGTCTCCTCCCGGCTTCCTGTTTGGAGGAAGTTGTGAACAGGGTCCGGATCAGCAGCCACATCCATGATTGGCTGAAAGGCAGCCAATCACAGCGAAGGGCTCCCCTGCACATGTCACAGTCCTTGCTTGACTTTGAAAAGGCACTGCAGGAGAGCCATAAGGAGCAGAGATGTAAGGTAAATATTTTTTAAACTACACAGTGGGGCCAGTATGGGGTTATATTTTAGTTTTGGGGATTGACATGCCCTTTAACCTAGTGAAAAATTAATGACTTGTCTCTACAGACAGAATGGGATGAATTAGTGGGTCAGATTGCTGCTTGTATCACAACAGATATAGTCCACAGGTAAATTGCTTTAGCTTTTATATCCTCCCATCTGGAAAAATAACACAACATGGGTTATGGTCAAGCTAATTAAGTATCTACCTTTATATTCAGTGTTTGGACAAATTCATTTAACCAGAATGTGGTTGTTACATGTTACCTTTCATGTTACCTGCTACCTTCCAGTGTTGGCCTGCGTGCGTGGGACCTGCGTGAAAGTCAGCTAGAGGCAGGGCCGGATTATGCACAAGGCACCCAAGACAAGTTCCTGGGGCCCGGTTGCCAGGGGGCCCCCGTAAGAAGCCCAGTATGGCTGTATCACATCACAATCCGGCTCTGCCTGCCTTGAAAAAAATGTATCTTTATCTGACCTTTAAATTATGCATCCCACGGGGGGGGGCAGGTCCAGGCTTCCAATCCTGACAGGCTGACATCACATGACAGCAGAACAGCTGTATGCATGGGCTACGGCACGCTGCGCACCAGACACTGCTGCTGCGCCTGCGTGCATGGTCAGGTGGGTGTGTACACTGCAGGTTTCCCGCTGCCTGGATCCTGTCTTGATTTGTGGAGTGCAGCATGCGCAGGAGTGACTGACCCCAGCTAACCTTTTCAACCCCAATCCAATCTCCAGGCCTCCCTGCTACATTACTGCTGGTTTACTTGACTGCTTGACAGTCAGGTAATCTTTTAGTTTAAAAAAAAGCTGTGTGCCGATGGGGGGGGGAGAAGGGAGGGGTCTGTGCCTAGATTTGTTGTGTGTGGTAGGGGGGTATGTGCTGGTGGTGCCGGGGGTGCTGCGGGGTTCTAGAGGGGATGGCTGGTGGTGCCAGGGGGATGTGCTGGTGGTGCAGGGGGGATTGCGGTGGTGCCAGGGGGGATGTGCTGGTGGTTGCCAGGGGGATGTGCTGTGGTGCCAAGGATGTGCTGTTGTGCCAGGGGGTTTGCTGGTGGTGCCTGGGGTGTTTGCTGGTGGTGCCATGGGGGTGTGTGCTGGTGGTGCCAGAGGATGTGCTGGGGGGGTATGTGCTGGTGGTGCCAGACGTGTATGTGCTGTGGTGCCAGGGTGGGATGTGCTGGTGGTGCCAGTGGAGGAATATGTGCCATGACAACTGTAGCTGTGCCATGGGGGTGGGGGGGTGGGGGGTTGTGTGCTGGTGGTGCCAGGGAAGGGATGCCAGGGGGATGTGCTGGTGGTGTGTGCTGGTGGTGCCGGGGGGTATGTGTTGTAATGCCAGGGGATGCTCTGGTGGTGCCAGAGGGGTGTGAGCTGTGGTGCCAGGGTGTGCGTGCTGGTGGTGCCAGGGGAATGTGCTGTGGTGCCAGGGGAAGGATATGTGCTATGACAAAGCTGAAGCTGTGCCATGGGGGTGGGGGATTTGTGTGATGGTGGTGCCAAGGGGGGGTTTGCTGTGCCAAAACTTTGTCTGTAACTGTGCCAAGGAGGGTGGGTTGGTGAGAATAAAGTGCAATAAAAAGGTAAAATATACTTTTATTGCTAAGCGGCGGGGTGATGTGCCAAATAAGTCATGGGGGGGTTGTGTGCTGGTGGTGCCAATGAGGGGGATGTCAAGGAATGGTTTGCTAATGTACATAAACACATTGTGTGACTTGTGCCTTGGGCCCCATTTGGTCTTAAACCGGCTCTGCCTGGAGGGGTTGTGCTACCATCCAATCTAGTTGTGCGCTGACCTGTTACAGGATCCTTTTTTAGGCAAAAAGGACCAAGCTTTTGCAGTGTCCTTAAGAACTGACCCCCCCTGAACTGGCCTGTTTTCACTAAGGTGGACCTTTCTGTTTTTGCATTAATGGGAGGTAAAGGTTAAAGCTATGTTAAAACTTACCTGCTAGCATGATCCACAGCTGGCTCCTCTGATAGGTCCCGACTGTTTCTGGCTTTAACTAAAGGATAGCGCTCATTCTAACTATATTGTACTATAGAGACAGTCCGGGCCTGTACTGGAAATAACATATCAAACTTCTTAATTACATAATTCAGTTCTTACATGTAAATTAATGCAACTTAAAGGGTATCTTCATGCTGTAAGTGAAGTGTAAGGCACAACCCCCCTCCCCCACCCCCAACTGCCAGGTTTATATATTAAAAAAATGACCAGACCATAGCAGCTGGCTATGGAGAAAGCCAAGGGTACGAAGGTGGGTAAGGCAATTTCTGGGCTTTTTTAAAATATACACCAGGCGGTTAGGGTTGGAGGCAGTGCCCAACACTACAGAAAAGGTCTTGTATTGGTAAAGCATGATGACAGCAGGGGGAAAAGGGTGCCCCTGCTCATGCCAGAGTCTTTACTGAGGACAAGGAAGCAGCAGGAACCAGATGACTCACAGACCGCTCCTACTCTTCACTTTCTGGACTTTGAACAGAAACTGCAGGAGAACCATAAGGAGCTGAGCAGTAAGGTAAGGATTTTCTTAACACTACACAGTGGGGCCAGCACTTGGGCAAATTTTAGTTTTGGGGGTGGACATGCCCTTTAAGGTGGCCATTGATGTAGTGATATTATTGGTCAATTATAACTCTGGGTGTGGTGTCTGCCAATAAAGTTGATTTTGTTATTGGGATAGGTGAAATCTCGGCAGAGTGATCTTATTGTCCGCAATCACCTGATATTTATCTGTCAATGGCCACCTATGCTTATTAGTATCTTACCCAGGGCTAAAAAACTTGGGTTTCATTCCCTTTTAAACATATTAATACAATGTATGTATTTTTATGCGATTGTGCTTTCTTTAGCAATCTGATACTGTCACTGATTTACTCTTTTGCTATCATTTTAGGCAGATTTGGAAGATGAATTGATCCAAAACCATCACTCTTGCCATTACACTAGATAGTGATGCTATGAAGCTACCTTATGCTGTGTACATGTGGAGTGGATGTTTAATAAAGTGTACAGAATGCATAGAGGTATTATATTAGCACTACAGCAGTAAATTATACACACCAATAGGATGATGAATGCTGGCTAATGGAAACAAGTAAATCAGCGTTAGAAAATATTAGATTGTGTTATGCAGATATAGTTTCATTTTAATCTATTTTTTCCACTGTATTGTTGTTCTTTTTTTTTTTACGATGTCATTAGATTATTGAACTGTTTTGTAAAATATATAAACTTGTACATAAACTGAAATGTGAAAACTATTATTGTGATTTGTGGGCATTCTGTGACCTGTTGCTTTGGTAATATAATATAGAAGGCAGAAACAGAAAATATTTTCAGCACATTAGGCATTGTGCTGATTTATTTATACATTGTGATGCTGCCTGAATAGAATGGAGCATTGAATGGCAGAATGAATGATAAGCCGATCTACACACATGCAATAGTGAGAGAAATGCAGGACATAGAAGTTTATAACAGATACCAAAGCACAGAATCAATCTAATAAAATGAGTAAAATCCAACTTTCACTATATAAGTTACAGTGAAACTGCAGAAGAGTCTATGATAAGAAGGCACTTGACTGACCGTTAAAATGTAAGATGCTTAAGACTGCATTTAATATCTAAAGAAATAGTGTACAGATTAAAAAACAACGGGACATTAATAATTGCGAAGAATTATAATTTCCAGCAATGGACAATTTAAAAAACTTTTTTTAAAGTAATAGATACCCTTGAAACAACAGTTTAAAATTATTATTCTTTGACATCAGGCTTGCCCAAAAGAGCTTACAGTCCAAACACTTTTTTTGAAGCACTCAAATCATGTGTCCATAAACCTTTAGGTATAGTGAAACACTTTACAAACCAGGAGTACTAGCCCCATCTAGTGGCCAGGTACAGGTAAGAAATATAAAATTACAGATGGAGGGGAAAAAATCCTTCCTAACTCTAAAAGGCAATTGGAAAGGATCCCAAAACTTCACTTAAGAAGTATTGTTATCGGGAGTGCTGCGTTATTTCCAAAAACATTTGGAAATGGGACAGCCCCCGAAAAATAACGGCAAAACCCTCATAAGCCTGATATTACATTGGGTTGCATGGGTTTAGTCCCATATAGATTGTGCACACAAAAAAGTCCGATATGGATTTGACCAATGCACGTTTTGAGGAAAGTTTGAAAAGGCAATGAGAGATATCAGAACTGTAAGAGCTGACAACTGTTGTCTTTAAATATGTTCATTTGCTGGCAGACAGTATGTTCAAGGCATAAGAGCATTATTTTAATTTTAAGGTTAAGTTTCTGAGGTTGATGGGTTTTTTTCTTCCCACTGGGTGGCAACACTTCTTTGTTGTGAAACATGGTTTTCTATGGCCTACAAGTATTTGTTGTCTAGCCAAAGGTAAAAGTGATTGTAACAAGTATTTTTTTTACAAATATTAATTGATAGATACAGTATATCAATTCTATCTCCTAAAATCAGATAATGTTTTTCCATTATTTCTACCAATCCCTGCTGACCGTTTCCTGCCTCATCTTTTAAGGGCATCTATACTGGGAACATTGTATCATCTATCATCGTACAATTTTGTTGGGCCTAGACAGCACTGCCCAGAAAACTGTTTGACTTACCATCTATTAGTAACCCGTTAGACCTTGTTTATAACCCAAACAGCCATTCTACTTTTTATTTTTCCATCTTTAGAAAGAAATGCTTGTGAAAGTTCTCATTCATGCAGTTCATGGTGTATCTGTTGTACTAACTGGGCTTAAAGGACAACTCCACCCTCATAAGAGCATCTTTTAGAAAGAATGGCCTCTTTAAAATATGTTGATATATCATAGTTTGTCCTATGAATTCATTACTGTATGCCTGCTATGCTTCTGGATGCCTTATGGAAACTGAGCAATTTAGAAACCTGTACTGGGCATCTACTGAGCCTGGGCATGCTCAGAAGGAGCAGACAGGGGATTAACTTTCAGTCATTGGCTGTGATGTCAACTGTCGAATCCATAGCTGACAGTTACTAACTGGAAGAACCAGGAAGCAGAAACAGGGGAAACAGGACATTGTGCAGGATTTCAGGTTAGACTTATATATTTCAGATTTCCAACTATTACCGTTTAGGGTTTTGGGGGGTGATTTACCTGTATGTAAGTTTTCATTTTGAGGCTGGACTTGCCCTTTAAAGTTTAGTTCTTGAAGACGTTTCACTAGTAATCCGACTGCGTATTTGATGTCGCTTTTCTTGTGTTTCGGTATTGGGTCTTTCAGATCAACCAATTGCTGCCTCAGTGTGTTGTTTGGTTTATAGCAGACAGGGATATGGTGTGTTTTTTTTGAAAATTCTTCTTAATTCTTTTTAAGGGGTCTCAGAGAAATTAAGAAGAATTTAAAAAAAACACCATATCTATCACCATATCATATATAACAGCCTGTCTGTTATAAACCAAACAACACATTGACGCAGCAAATGGTACAGTGCAGTGAAGAGTGCACTGATTTGTATGTGGGGGGACCAAACAGCAACTGCACCAATGTATGGCCCAGCACAGAAGAGCCAATTCCCTGGTCAGGAATCAGCTGTGTACCTGCATCTTAAGGAAAAAGGGACATACCTTTGAAGATTGTAATGTTAACATATTGGGAAAGGAACATGACTGGTTCAAGAGAAGTGTCAAAGGAGGCCATTTATTTGAAAATGAAAAAAACAACCCTGAATAGAGGTGGGGGGGTTTGACACCAACTATCTGCCATGTACAATGCTGTTTTGTTACCTTACCCTGAGCAGTTTCAATAACACCCCTTAGCATCAATCAGTGGCGTATCTACGTTAAAACATTCGGGGCACGTGCCCCGGATGTTTGGCAAAGTGCCCGAGTGTTTTCGCCGCCTGTGCCCCTTGCAAGTGCCCCGAACTTCCGGATTTCCCGGCTGCGCGAACCTCTGGGAACGTCGCGCAGCCGGCGCAGTCGCACACAATGACGTCATGCGCAATGCCGGCGCACCGATGTCACGAGCGCCGGAGCGAGAGAGAGCTATCGGAGGGAATCCAGGGACAGGTATGTAGCAGTGCAGTGCAGAGCCAAGCCAGATTAGATAGATAGATAGATAGCAGTTAGATAGATAGATAGCAGTTAGATAGATAGATAGATAACAGTTAGATATATAGATAGATAGCAGTTAGATAGATAGATAGCAGTTAGATAGATAGATAGCAGTTAGGTAGATAGATAGATAGCAGTTAGATAGATAGATAGATAGCACTGCTATCTATCTATCTAACTGCTATCTATCTATCTATCTATCTATCTATCTATCTATCTAACTGCTATCTATCTTATCTATCTAACTAACTGCTATCTATCTACTATCTAACTAACTGCTATCTATCTATCTATCTATCTATCTATCTAACTGCTATCATCTATCTATCTATCTAATTGCTATCTATCTATCTATCTATCTATCTATCTATTAACTGCTATCTCTATCTATCTATCTATCTATCTAACTGCTATCTATCTATCATCTATCATCTATCTATCTATCTAACTGCTATCTATCTATCTATCTATCTATCTACTAACTGCTATCTATCTATCATCTAACTAACTGCTATCTATCTATCTATTTATATATCTATCTATCTAACTGCTATCATAGCAGTTAGATAGATAGATAGATAGATAGATAGATAGATAGATAGATAGCACTGCTACCTATCTATCTATCTAACTGCTATCTATCTATCTATCTATCTATCTAACTAACTGCTATCTATCTATCTAACTGCTATCATAGCAGTTAGATAGATAGATAGATAGATAGATAGATAGATAGCAGTAGATAGATAGATAGATAGCAGTTAGATAGTTAGATAGAGAGATAGATAGATAGTCAGTTAGATAGATAGATAGCTTAGGTAGATAGTAGATAGCATTAGATAGATAGTAGATATATAGCAGTTAAGATAGATAGATATAGATAGATAGCAGTAGATAGATAGATAGATAATAGATAGATAGTTTAGATAGATAGATAATAGATAGCAGTTAGATAGATGATAGATAGATAATAGCAGTTAGATAGATAGATAGAAGATAGATAGATAGATAGCAGTTAGATAGATAGATAGATAGATAGATAGATAGATAGAGACAGAGAGATAGACAAGAAGCAGATAGACATAGTTAAATAGATAAACAAGAGGCAGATAGACAGATATACAGAGAGAGAGAGAGGGACAGATAGAGATAGATATACAGAAAGAGAGAGAGGGAGAGATAGATATACAGAGAGAGAGAGGGACAGACAGAGATAGATAGGGGCAGAGATCCACGAAGAAGGTACAAGAAGATCTCCCTGGCCAAAGGTGTGGGCAAGCATCTGACTACAACTGAACACAACAGTAAGTTTAAAATGACCAAATTGCTACCAGTATATAATGAAATTGCCAGTTCACTGTGCCTTTGTGTCATTAATTTGTGTCTCTCTGTCCAACTCTCTGATCTCTATCTCTGTCTGTCTATCTCACTGTCTTTCTGTCTGTTTATCACTATCGGGCTGTGTATCTATGTTTGTGGTTGTCTATCTGTCTGTATCTTTTTGGTAATCTCTATAAGTACATAGTGGGTGTGGCTTAATTAGGGGCGGAGAAAGGGTCGTGGCCTAAAAATTTTTTCGCCGCGCTGCGTGCGGCACATGGACTGCCCAAAAGTGCCCCTGATCTTCTTAGACCCTAGATACGCCCCTGGCATCAATGCATCCACACCTTGCATTCAGAAGGTCCCACCTCCCTGTCATATGCTAATTGGATGTTTCCAGGGTACTTAATTGCCAACAGATTCTTATACAAGTCATTCTGAATTTTGAAAGCCAGTTGGATGACCAGCGAAACGTCTTCAAGAACTACACTAGAAGTCCAGTTGAACTAACTGAATACAACAGATATTTAGAAATATATCTGTCTATGGGGATATCCAATCTGCGGTTAGTAAATTCAAACAGCAAATATCTTAGTCATTACGGAAGACTGAAAAAATGTTCACTCATGCTATTCATCCATGCAGAAAGCAGTGGTTTTCTGGGAAGAAGCTATATCTTTCATAGGAAAAATAAGATGGGGCCCCCTTGGCTCCTGGGCCCCCCTGCGGTTGCTCCCCCTGTAGTTTTGCCCCTGCTGACTCTCCTAATATTTATCAACAGACTAATATTTACATATTTATAAAGTATCCTTATTGGTAAGTAATGTCTGATAATATTGGATTAATGTACAACACCATTGTTACACAATAATAACAGTCATTAAAGGACAACTATACTCACCTATTTAATGATCCACTGCTGCATACCACCCAGGGTGAGTCCTCACCTCTGCATACTTTACAGAAATCCTCCAATACTTACTAGAAATCTCCCTTGGCGCTCCAGTCGAATCCTCTCCATTGGCACTTGCAAAGCGTGTCTTCCCATTGGGAGAGTGGGACTCCTGAGATGGCATCAAGTATATCTTATTCTGATCTTACACCTTATCTATAACCCTACATCCGTTCATATTAACATTATCTTAAGCTTGGCCTATTTCTATCTTTATTTTTAGGCTAATTTTTTAATACGCTATTCTTATTTTATCATGTATAAACAAACTGGTACTTTTCATATGAACAGATGGTTATAGCTACCCTCACACATCTATACTCCAATTATGAGATCTATTTCCCTTTGGAAAACTGTGCCTCCCTATTGGGAGTGGAATGGGTTACTGGGGTTTGGATCTGCCAAACCTACGTATGTTGGTGTGTCTTCCCATTGGCTGCCTCATGAACTATCACTCACAGTGGCAGAGAGGAATATCAGACTGGAGCACTGAGGGAGATTTCTAGTAAGTAATTCATGACTTCTGTAAAGTACCCAGAGGTGAGGACTTAACGTTTTAGATCCTCACCCTGGGTACAATGCAGCAGTGGAGGAAGAGGAGCGAGTGGGAGGTGAGTGTATTTGTCTCTTAAAGGGCAACTGTGGTCTCAAAACCAGTTAGGGTATTTCCTTTAAAATGAGCCGAAAATCACATCTCTGGCTGAATCCTGTAAGAAACTACATTGGGGTGAATATTCAAACTTCCTGCTTCCAGTAGGTTGAGTGACATCACCTGATCTCTGCCCCACCCATCCGCCCCGGGGGAGAACCATGCTCAGTTAAGACTTAATGCTGGGAAAATGACAGTTGACAAGCGGAGCCTATTAATGCAGGCTGAGGCTGAACCTTTCCAGCAATAACTTCTCATAAATTTTATCTAGAAATTAGATTTTGGTTTTACTTTGAAGGTAAGATGGAAGGCTTTTTATATAATTATTACTAGTTTTGAAGAATTAAAGACCACAGTTTCCCTTTAATGACTAGAGATGTATGTAACAATTTTCGTTCTGCCAATGGTTCCTCACAACACCTTTTTAGCCTCCCTTTACTTATAGAGATACTCTGAGCTTTATAAATACAGCCCAGTGTTTCACTATAAGTGAAGGGCCTGGAGCTTCGGCACCAGAAAATGTTTGTGAGTGCTTTTTATTCACTAGGTGTGCAAAAATTTAGGTTAAAGGAGAACTAAACCCAATTTTTTATTCTACAGAATCTGAAAACAACCCCCCTAAAAACACCAATAAGCTATAAAATCCCACTTCAGTAAATTGTATTAAAGTAAATGTAAACCTGTTAAGAACTGGATGAAGTATCTGTGTTTATGTGCAGTGTCAGACCACACCTCCTGACCTCAGTCACATGCTTCCTTGCTTTATCTGTCCAGTAAAAGGATTGGCTAAATAATATTAATGGGTGTGACCAACTGTAACACGTTTCTGCCATAGCTAAGGACTGAGCATGTGCATAACATAATGGTCGTTGACCAAACTGTGTGATACTAGAATGCTGTGAAGTAAAGCGCAAACCATATATATTATATAGTTAAATTTCCTATTGCCTGTATCAAAATGAAAGGTAAGGCACAGATTACTGGTTTTATATCAAGGTCTTCTACCTTCTGGTTCAGTGTTGTTCTGTGACTTTAGTTGTCCTTTAAGCATTTTTTGTTTAGTGATAATAAGTATATACATCTATGTGCTATAGAGACACTGACAGTCCTATGGACAAATAGAAAAAAATAGAAGCAACACTCTCGGTTGGCAAACCTCTCTGTGGGCACATACGCACAGCAGAGTAAACCAGAGTTTACTGTCAAACTGTCAAACTGACATTTTCATTATATATAAGTAGCCATGGGAATTTAATTACATACTGATATATGGATGAAGTCCTAGTGAATCAAATTATTATTTATTAGTAACGTTTCGGAACCCATGCGGTTCCTTACTCAGATATTTGGTCTGAGGAAGGAACCACACGGGTTCCGAAACGTTACTTATAAATAATAATTTGATTCACTAGGACTGGTGTGCCCAGCGTACTTCATCCATATATTTGTCTACTGTTGGCTACAGTGCTTGGAGCACCCAGCATTTTGGAACTGAATTTACACCTTTGGTTTAGGTGTGCAGGGTCCTATCCATTATATTTTTTATTATATACTGGTAGCCATTTCATTACATACTGGTAGCTATGGGAATTTCTTTACATATTTATAGCCATTTCATTCGATACTGGTCGCCATGGGAATTTAGTCACATACTGGTAGCCATGGGCATTTCATTAAATACTGGTAGTGGTCGCCATGGGCATTTATTTATATATTGGTAGCCATTTCATTTCATACGGGAAGCCATTTCATTACATTCTGGTAGCCATGGGAGTTTTTTATATCCTGGTAGCCATTTTTATACTGGTAGCCCTGGGAATTTCATCACATACTGGTAGCCATGGGAATTCCATTACATACTGGTAGCCATTTCATTATATACTGGTAGCCATGGGATTTTCTTTACATACTGTTAGCCATGGGAATTAAGTCACATACTGGTAGCCATTTCATTACATGTTAGCCATGGGAGTCACATACTGGTAGCCATGTCATTACATACTGTTAGCCATGGGAATTAAGTCACATACTGGTAGCCATTTCATTACATATGTTAGCCATGGGAGTCACATACTGGTAGCCATTTCATTACATACTGTTAGCCATGGGAATTAAGTTGCATACTGATAGCCATTTCATTACATATGTTAGCCATGGGAGTCACATACTGGTAGCCATTTCATTACATACTGTTAGCCATGGGAGTCGCATACTGGTAGCCATTTCATTACATACTGTTAGCCATGGGCACTTCACAAAATAACAGCAAACTGGCAATGTAATAATATACTGGGGTAGGCTATTACCTACCCCATGTGCAGCGCAATCCACTTAATGAGAGTATTGCCTTGCACATGGGGAAGGTAATAGGCTAATAGGGGGCTATCACCCCCTAGAGCAGCTGCAGGCCGGAACATTGCCAGAAGAAGCCTTGCGGAGGAGCGCAGGGGCTGTAGTAGCACAATGCGGTGGGCACGATGATGTCATCAAGCAGCTGCAAGGTACAGGTACTACTGGGAATGGAAGATTGGGGGCACCTCTTCAGGTAAGTTATGTTAAAACATTCGGGCACTTTGCCAAAGATCCGGGGCACGGAATGTTTTAACATAGATACGCCACTGTTGACTCTTATGGATCTCAAATTCTTGTAAGGTAATGTAAGGGGTTAATGGTCACTGTTTTGGATCTCAAACTCCTGTGAGATAATGTAAAGGTTAATAGGTAATCTATCATTGATTCTATCTACTGTATCTGTGTCTATCTATCTGTATGAGTTGTTTTTTCTAAACTAAAGTATTTAGGTTAAATTGTCCTGTTAGCACTTTGCAATAAATAAGTGGCTTATGGGTTGCAGTTTGGACACATTAAGGGTTATTCAATAAAAGTTATCGTTTAAATGGTGCTAACTTTGCCCCAACCAATCAGATGTAAGCTTACAAATGTTAAATAAGATCTGATTGGTTGGGGCAAAATTAGCACCATTTTAAACGATAAGAACTTTTATTGAATCTCCCTGTTGGTTTCTAAAAGGTTCACCATGACTTCTTTAGAAGGATGAATTTCTTTTTATTAAATTGGTAGGTCTGTCTCATCTTACCAGGTTCATGATTCACTAATAAAATAGGGTTACCCAAATATGGATATGCCAATTCTTGGATAGGATTGTTATATTAAAATAACCTATTCTTCAGTATAGATGCCCTTTAAGGATACCTTAGTTTATAGACTTACTTACCTCACTCAATTCTATTTTAAAGGGTATGTCCACCTAAAAACTACTTTTGGGGTTTCAGTTTTATTGAAGAATGAGAGGTAAAAGAGTCTTGCCTCCCGTTCTTCAATAAAAACTGCAGGAGCCAGGAGAGAAGGTAATAACATTAACTGGTCTTGCACTCCTCCGCTGATCTTCTGTCAGGCCCCGATGGACTTCGTACACTATGCGCATGCGTAGTACAAAGTGAGTACAAAGTCCGCCGGGACCTGTCAGAGGAGCGAGAGACACAGCTCCCACCAGTTATTACTTTAGCACTTCGACAATTTCCTATGTATCTGTATGTTACCCACCTAAGTAGATTGTAAGCTCGACAAGGTTCATACTTATTAATATATTTATGTATTTATTTACTGTCCCCCTTGTATGACTTTTTGTATTCTATATTGTACAGCGCTGCGTCCCCTAGTGTCGCTATATAAATAAACATATACATACAATACCCCCCGTTCTTCAAATTGAAACCTCAAAAGTAGTTTTCTTTGGTGGACATAACCTTTAAAGCAATGTACCCTAGGTAATCTAAAAGAAAATATCCCTTAGACAAACTCAGTTTGTTAGTCTTGCACTGCAACCTCCGTCCATTCTTTGCATGTACAGATTTTATATTTTCTGTTACTCTGTCTTCCCACACTTGGAATCTCTATAGAAAAACTTCCGTGTTATGCCAAATACAATATTTAAGTGACGAGAGTTTATTTAGATTTTCAGGTGATTTTTTTTTTACATTCTTGGTTTACGTAAAATCTCAAAAAGTTTAACTGAAAAAATGTTGTTGGACGAAAGACATTTTCCACCTCTGCTTTCTGTATTGACACGTTCACCTAAAAGAACTTTTGCCAAGCAGAATCATTTGTTTAATGCCATTTTGTTCCGGAAGTGTTCTAAAAGAACAAAACTCTTTTTAATGAAGTGCAAGAATGTGTATATTATGTGTAACGCCAAAATTCAGTTCACTGCGATGAAAATAGTAAATTCGGCATTATTAAAAAGGATTTAGGAAAATATGGAGATCTGCTTGTATTTAAAGTAGATCTAAAGGCCTATAAACATAAGCAGGCCATACATTGTTGATCTTTTTTTTTTTTTTTAACTTTCAGAGAGCCTGTTTGATAGACTCTCTGAAGACATCATGCAGTTTACTAATTGGTTCGTACACTCGTGCGATCTCGGATGCAGACCCCCGACACATGATGTGTACAAACAGCCATTTTGCCTGATAATCATGCCGTGTATGGGTACTTTATTGGCTGAAACGGCTTTTCGGTCGTGAACGTTCCCCAACCGGCCAGGCAGATCTCCAAATGAGTGGCCGATAAAGTGCCCATACACGCCCAAAACAGACGTTCATACACATCATGCGCCGCAGGTCGGCACCTGTGTACAAACCTTAAGCAGAAGCTGATCGAACCTTTTGGAAATTAGTGGTCTCATTATCTTTAGTGAATTTTAAGTTGAAATTCACTCAAGCTGGATTGTGCAAAGTGGTGGAATTTGATTGGTACTTCCTAATTAAGTTTTGATTGGGAAGTACTTATTGGCTATACCATTGAAAAGTGGTCGGGCTGCCTTAAACTTTGCAAATGTTTAGGCAATGATCCAACACTCTAGTCCACTGTCAGTTTTCTTTTAAGAGAAATCTAAAAAGAAAAAGTGCCATTCTTGTCCAGGCGAATAGGTGTCGGGGGATGTACTGCCAATAGGAATGGGTGGCATCAACTCCATCAGCATTCTATCTAACATTGGAACTCAAAAAGGCACAAGGCAGGGATGCAGGGTGGTGCTTTAGCTTTTGTTAGCTTTTAGTAATTGTACTAATCAAAAGCAGTTAGTAAGCGTTTTAGTGTAATGCTTTCTCTGAAACATGAAGAGGTCATCTTCTCTAATTTATCAGATTAGTGGATTTGGATATATATGTACAGAACTGTCAGCACATACAATTCTTTATTACAAGTTATAACTGAATATTTCACATATTGTCATACAGCAAGCTATAGTTCATTAAGCTCTAGTTTATTAGGCAGGCAAATATTGGGTGCAGCCTTCAGTAAGTGCCTTCCAGACAGTTAGATAACCAAGTTATAGTCTATTGACATGGCAGGATAGAAATCTAACATGATTGATAAACACTGCTGTGGAATGATTTAATGAATTGGGATGTTAAAGTTTCTGTTCCCTTTGATCTTTTTTTCATAGATTAAAACAATATATTATTAGTGAAAAAAGTCAAAACAAATATGCCAAAGAGATTTTTTCTTTAACTTTAGCGAGTAAAATGTTTATGTCTTTGTATCCTCTGGATGGGCACATCTAGACCTGACTTTACATGCCTAGGAGCCAAGCCTTCAGCAAGGAGAACAAAGGTCAAACCCTAATACAAAAGTCAAAAGCTATCTTGCTGATTAACCCAATTTATCAGCTAACTGTCCCACTGGCCTGATCTCAACTACAATATATAATAATTTTATTATCAATGGCTATGAATGGCTAGTTTTTCATATCTGTCAGCTTAGGAGCATTTCCCATAATTTACTATCTCTTTGTAATGGGGGGAGGGCTAAGGTAAATGATTTCATGTAAAAAAAACCAAAAAAACAAACAAACTAATCCTTTTCATTTTCACACAATTTTATTAAAACCATGAAGCAAATTGTATTATTTTGAACACAGTAAAACACACACTGCATTAGTAAAACCAAAACTTGTGCTCAGTTGGAAAATTCAGATAAACAACCAAACTTAACCCTAAAAGATAATATTGTAGCAGCCACCATCCCCTAGCATACATAAAACACTGATTTCCTCAAAAACGACAAGTTCCTTAATTTACCCAGGTCCCTTAACTCAGAGTTATATTGGGCCTATTCAACTTACTGGACCTCAAGAAAGTTTTTATTTTGCTATTTTTTAAATAAAAATAAAAACTCATGTTCATACTTGAGCTAGAATTATGGAGTTGTTGTTCAAAGTGCATGTTTCTTTTGAGATTCTTTCCAGATAAAATAAAAAATAACAATTAAAGGGCAACTGTGGCTCCGAACAAGTTAGGGTTAAATAAAAGCCTGCAGTCTTTCCTTTAAAATGAGTCCTGGAACAGATCTCTATTGTAATGATGTCAGGCTGGTGGTTAGGATCTCAGTGGTGAAAACGGCATCCACTTACTTATCTGAGCCTGGGAATGACTGGTAGTAGTGACAGGCAATCCAGGACTCAGATTGCCTGAAGTGGGTGAAATGGAGTATTACTCAGTACCAGTACAGCAGGCTGTAGTAGATATGGCACAGTACTGGAATCAGCAGTAATAGTTATGGCACACTACCCGAGTCAGCAGGCAGTGCAGTAGAGATATATGGCACAATGCAGGAACAGCAGCATTGATATGGCACAGCAGACAGCAGAGAGTTATGGCACAATGCATAACAGCAGGATGGATATGGCACAGCAGGCAGTAGAAATATATGGCACAGTACAGGAATCAGCAGGCAGAAGGGAGATAATGAACAATGAAGGGCAAAGGACAAAAGCAACAACTAGGAATCCAGAGCTAAGGCACAAATTAAGATCAGCACTAATCTAACTGGAGACTGCCACTTATAGGGCTTCTTCCAGGGTATTAGGTCAGTGCGCACGCACATGTTTGCTCATGATGTCATCACTGGCACGACCCATAACTGGCTGCCTCCTAATGGCTAGGGGACCCAGACGGCTATCAGACCCGGAAGCTTCTCCTGGTCGTCTCCTATTGGCTGAGGAGTTAGCCCGGGGAGGAACCCAACCCCAACCCTGAAAGATGAATGTTGAAATTTCCTGCTTCCAGTGATATTACCTGACCTCTGCTCCTCCCCTCCCCGCCAGGAGGAGAAGCATGCTCAGTCAAGACTTAATGCTGGGAGAACATAAGTACCTGAACAGAAATAAAAAAGGCAGTTAAGAAGAGGGGCCTGTAGCAGGAGAGAAGCTGGTCACATGACTACAAGCAGGTTCACATGGCTGAAACAGGAAGTGTTCAAGCAGGAAGTAATATTTCCACAAAGTAACCTTTCCAGAAATAACTTCTGGAGATGTGATTTAGGTTAATTTTGAAGGTACGATTGAAGGGTTTTTATATATTACCCCAAAATAGTTTGGAAAATTGGAGACTACTGTTACCCTTTAATAGAATATTCTAAAAAGGCATGTCCACCCTTAAAACAAAAAATTACCAGTTTATTACATGTATTTATTTAACCAGATATTTAATGATAAGTTCTATTACATTCTGGCAAAAGTATCCGCCTCCTCCCTGTTAGAAATCTTCAGGGAAAGTCCCTGCAAACCTCTCACTGGACGCAGAGTCTAAGTGACTGTCGGTCTTCTCCAGAGCCTCTGATGGTGAGGATGTTGTGCGGCAAGACAGACACCAGGTTGCGGCTCCAGATCAAAGCTCACAGAAACCCACCCGCAGTGTAGAGAAGCAGCTGGTAATAGACACAAGTAAAGGCAGCGACAGGAGCACTGTAGATAACAATAACTGAGTGGTGAGGAGACCACTTCAACAATACTGGAACCAGGGAAATGGGTACCGGTAGGTGGTCGGAATACTGGGGACTGCCCAGGCAGCGGGTGTAGTCCGGAGGCAATGGAAACCGAAGGCTGAATTGGAACCGGGTGCAGGCTGGATGGAAATGGAGACCAAGGCTGAACTGGAACTAGGTGCAGGCTGGATGAACTGGAGACCAAGGCTGAACTGGAACTAGAACAAACTAGACACGAGCAAAATACAGCAAGGGGAGCTGAAGACAGAAACAAACTGATTCTGAACTGGCAGCAAGAAGCCAGCTCAAGCAGGGGCCTAAAAAGGACCCTCCGACGTCATCATCCGGCGTCAGAACGTGCCCGCGCACGTCTGCGCGCACGTCTAGGAGGCGGGACCTTCAACGCCCGAGCCGGACGCCGGACTCCACGCCTTTGGCCCATCACCACGGACGTGCCTGGCGTGCCCGCGCACCCGCGGCGCGCATCTCCGCGCGACAACGCAGGAACGGGGCCACAGGAAAGCACCGGGGTCTTACACTCCCTCTGCTCAGTGAGCTTTTTATAAGCTTGAGCATGCGCAAAGGGGCAGCAGGTGAAACAGCAGCCAACCATGGGCTGTGATGCAATTTGTCATAGCCTTGATTGACTGAATAGAGGGAGGGGCCAGCTTTTGACGCCAAATTCAGGACAATAATTATCCTTAAATATCTGGTTAGTAATCGGTTGGGGGCAGGTAACTGACAATTTAGCACAAATTGTGAAGTTAGGGTATCTTTTATATTTTTTTGTGTATAGTTTTACATAATTTAATGGAAGTGGACAAATAAAATGAAATATCACCATATTAATAAATGTATAAATTAAGAATCTGATTACATATCTATAAGCATTAAAGGGACTGTCCACCCCTCTTTTGAAAAATGAATATGTGGTAGATAAGCCCCCAAAACCTAGACATCGTTTAAGTCTCAACCTTTAATTCGGCTCCCACACAGAGATAGTATACTTACATCCTCCTCCTCGCTCCACCGCCGCGGCTCTGCACTTCCGGGTAAGGCAGTCAGTGTCGGCCGTGACTGTGACGTCACGGCCAATCACTGACTGCCATTCCCGGACCAGTCTCCGCTGCGGCTGCTCGGGAACAGAAAAAGAACAGAGTGGCCACAGTGGAGACTGGGAGAAGAACCCGGAAGCGGCGGTGGAGCGAGGAGCATGTAAGTATAATATCTCAGTGTGGGAGCCGAATTAAAGGTTGAGAAGTAAACGATGTTTAGGTTTTGGGGGCTTATCTACCACATATTCATTTTTCAAAAGAAGGGTGGACAGTCCCTTTAATTCTGCATACAAATTAAGATTGTATTGCTCTTACCAATGTTTTTAAAGGGTATCTCCACTGCTAAAAGTCACCTGGGTTGTAAGGATAGATATGTGGATGGTGGAAATGTACCTGCAGTATCCTGTGTCTTTGAGCAGTAGTTTAGAAGAAATCTAATGAGTTTGTCCCAGAACGCTGTGGATGGTGCAGGTCCACCCACTTTCATTGACTGCCTGTCTGGGAAATGTCCGACGCGCGTTTTCCTTTAGTGCATGCGCAGAATGTGAGAGGATCCGTCGGGACTGTTGTCTGGTCGATCACACACGCACGCACGCACGCACGCACGCACGCACGCACACATCCAAGCTACTGAGTTCACTGCTAAATGGAGGAATAATCTCACTAATCTTTTTCCTCAGTGGAGATACCCTTTAAAGAAGAAAGTTCACTGTTCATAAGAACTCCTCATATGCAATTGCTCTTGTAAAACACAAAATGGAACTAGAGCTCAAGGAAAATTGCTTCTAGATCAGTCAATAAAAATAGCACCTAATTTTGCACCTTATTCTGAAGCTTTAAAAAAGTGTTTGAAATAAAACAGGAGTTCTTGTTTCTTCACAGTGTGTTGGATTGAAATCTTGATTTAATTAGCAAAAACATTGATCTAATTTTTTACTGGCATCTCTAGCCCTGTAAATTAGTATTGCACAGGAAGTATCTAAAATGGCTTCTAAATATGATCTGTGTTTTCTACAAAACTTCAATGAAAATATGGACATTTTATAGTTTTCAATACATCAAAATTCTCTTTAAGATATGGCTAATAAAAAATGTTAAGCCTCCTGCATTTAGAATTGGCAGAGAATTTAAGTTAATGTATACATTATGCTGCTTGCCAAGAGGACGTAAATGAAACAGGCAAAGCAAAAAATCATCGGTTCCTTGTGGATACTGTAAGGAGTGAAAGCATTTCACAGCAATAACAAAATATGTTACTCATATTAGGAACTGTAATAACGCTCACCACTGCGGGTTCCTGGAATTTATATGTAGCATTGTTGGCTGGCATGGCTACGAGGCATGCTATATTAAATAACATTACAAAGGGAATTAACTAAACTCCTGTAAAAGCAGCATTGGGGCCAACATTAATAATACTCTACTGTTCTGATCACTTTAACAGAAATTCAAGGTTTTTAACTGCCAACTTGTAAATGGGGCCCAAAAAAAGTTAGGTGAAGTAAATCATAATAGAACAAATGGAAAGGTAATAAACTACCAAAACTCCAGTACAGGATCTTCATTATGCCACCAAAGAAGTAGAATTAATTCAGCCATCAAAAATAGAAAAAGTGTTAAGAAAAACTATATATTTTTTTTAATCACCTGAAGCATTTACTGATTCATGTGACTGTAAAATGAATTTCCCTTTCAAGTAACAGACAGAAAACAAAAACCTTGGGGCCTGTTCCATTCCCCTGAATTGTTCAGTGGAATTGTCCACAGTTCAGTGGAAATTATCCATATTTGTTAAATTGTTAGTTTGTGTAATGCCTTCTTAGGGGCATATTTATAAAGCTTTGTTAAGTTTTTGCGGCCGGTTTCCCTGACATTAGTGCATAAATCGCGTTTAACGCAATTTATTAATGTGCGAAAATGGCCGCGAAAAGTTAACGAAGCGTTAACCCTTCGCGGCGATACTTACCTGTTACCGCCGCTTCTATTTATAAAGCGGCAGTATGTGTTTCGCTCTGCTAGTATCGGCTGTTTTACTTCGCCACCTTGAAGGTGGCGAAGGCAGCCGATACTATCCTCCCTGCGGCGGGGATGGGCAGGCAACCCGCGGCGGGTGGTCGCACCCGCCCCGGGAGGCACGCCCACCCCACCCACAACCCCCCGCGGCGGCGGAGACCACCCGCCGCCGCTTCCCAATCAGAAAGTTCTGAAATCTGATTGGTTAATGTAAAGCATGCAAACCAAGCATTAAAAAATTGACCAATCAGAAATGGATTAGGGTTTCCTGCAAACCTATATAAAGAGGTGCACTCCGCTGTGGAACTCAGATGCCATGGCAGTAGATGGCTGAAGATAGAAGAAAGAAGCGGCTGGCAACATCGGCTCCGCTGAGGCTGGCGGTGCCAGCGGGCTCATTGCCGGCTGCAGTGAGTCTGCCTAGCATCGGCGACCTGAGTGGGGTTGGTGTTGCCAGCCGGAAGACGTCGCGTCGTATCAAGACGCTGGCAACATCAGCCTCGTTGAGGTCGCCGGCGCCCTCCGGGGGTACCTCTCGGGGGTCGACGGCCTCAGCGGAGTTGGTGTCGCCGGGACTGGAAGAAAGAAGATGCCGCCCAAGGGCTCTTTTAAGAGCCGCACACTGGGGGTGAGCCCGCCAAAGGCAGTTGTCAGTGCCGCAAGTCCCGGCAGCCCCTCCTAGCCT
The DNA here is from genome assembly GCA_019447015.1 of Hymenochirus boettgeri. Taxonomy (NCBI): domain Eukaryota; kingdom Metazoa; phylum Chordata; class Amphibia; order Anura; family Pipidae; genus Hymenochirus; species Hymenochirus boettgeri. Next base: position 202,153,059 of record CM033470.1, on the reverse strand, counting down.
CCTGTTCCGAGATTGCCGCGAGCGGGGAAGGGGTTGGGAGGGGCTGCTGGGAAGCGGCGGCGGCGGGGTCGAGGGTGGGGTAGGCGTGCCTCCTGGGGCGAAGGCGACCACCCCCGTAGAGAGGCGTCGGGCACTCTTGAATTTCAAAAAAGTTTTTTGAATTTATTTATTATCAACGTTTCGGTGCTACATTGTCCACCAAAACGTTGATAATAAATTTTGTTTGAAATCCAAGAGTACCCAGGATTGGATTATTTTTGTGTTACAACTATATGACCCGGAAGGCACCTGGTGGAAAAGCAGGAAGAGTGCACTGGGATCAAAGTATACTGTATATACGGTATATACATGTATATATACAAAGTAAATACAATTATAAAAATTATATCATTAAAAAAATATGCTTAACGTTTCACCAAATATACACATATAATAACAAAACAAAATTGGTATGTTCTATTACATACAGCACAGCTGTTCTAAATATCATAGAGGCTAGATGAGGACATAGTAATATACAGGGTAACCTGGGATGAAGATGATATACAATCAGTATCCAGAAACTGGCTTAAGGTCAAGGCTTACAGGGAGGATCAGGGTCCTAGTTCCAAAGCCAAAAGTGGGCAGAAAAATGTCAAATTCCAGTGTACAAAGCCATGGGTAAAACATGTAAATCCAAAAAAGAAGCAGGAACACACCAAGGAAGCAAAACAAGGCAAGGCAACCTAAAATCAGGCAAGAAGTTGGCATTTGGCAGAAGATTTAACATTTTCACATGGCCAGAGGTTAGTATCATGCTGTACACAGGTATACAAACCTGATGCCCCCTACCCCACTTTTCCATTTTCATGGTAACCATATACACATTTAAAAAAAAATATGTTTCTACTCAAAAGGAAGTTTGAAATTTACACACCTCTTACAATGCCATAGCAATGTTATTCAGTTTGGTTGGATCTCTTCTGAAATATGCCTTGCAAACCAAATTCAAAGTTTAGACATAAACTCCATATTTGCTCCATTTTATTATGTAATTATGCTTGTGAAGGTTCTCATTCATCCAGGTCAAGGTATATCTGTTGTATTCAGTTAGATCAACTGGACTTGAAATTTAGTTCTTGAAGACATTTCGCTAGTCATCCGACTGGCTTTCTCAATTCAGAATGACTTGTACATGAATCTGTTGGCAATAAGTTCCCTGGCAAGTCCCAATTAGCATATCAGAGACAGGTGTTAGGGACCTTCTGAATGAAAGGTGTTGATTGCATTGTGAGGTGTTATCGAAACTGCCCAGTGTAAGGTGTTTAAACAGCTGGTATAGAAACCCCCCCACCTGTATTCAGCTTTGGTTTATTTATTTTTTTACATAAATGGCCTCCTTGACACCTCTCTTAAACCAATCCTATTCCTTTGCCAAGATCGCATTCAAAAGATCCCTAACACCTTACTGTTATATGCTTATTGGGACTTGCCAGGGTACTTGTACAAGTCATTCTGAATTGAGAAAGCCAGTTGGATCACATAAGAAACTTCATGTCCAGTCCAACCGAATACAACAGATATACATATGTTTATAATTACTTACATACAATACAGTATACTTATATTATGTAATTACTTATATCAGAAAACAAATTTTATTATCCTAAAATGTACATTTTTTACTTAGGCATTTTTGACAGTAACATGGACTAAACTTTTTATTGTTAAGAAGTGTAGCTGGCTAGAAATTTTTTTTTTTCAGAAAGGGTAGTTGTTTATTGACTTTCCTAAGGTGGAACTGTGCAATTTTTTTGTTGGTTTGCTGGCACATCAGTGTAACACACTAAAGAAAAACAAAGCTTACAAAGCACATCCCTGTTCACCTTTTGATGGAAGGATATAAAGATGTTTTGCTCACAATTCCATTTAACTTCCAACAATTCTAGTCTTCTGAAGTGATTTCAAGATGCATTTCAGAAGGTATGTTTATTTCATTTTCCAGAACTTGATACAAAGGCCCTCTGGTTTAAAGTGATTCACAGACCAATATTTTCCACCATTTTGATTAATTTGTCAGAACACTAGACCCCAGTGTGGCGCCCGTTTAATAACAACGATTTTGGATAGTTTATTGAACAAAAGCTGGCTGAACCTGTCTGTTCAGACAAACCAGCAGACATATTCAGGGAGAACCAATAAAAGCTCTTATTGTTAAAATGGTGCTAATTTTGCCCCAACCAATCAGATATTATTTAACATTTGAAAGCTAACATATGATTGGTTGGGGCAATATTAGCACCATTTTTAACAAAAAGAACTTTATTAAATAACCATGAATATCTTGACTGGATTTCAAGCTTAAACCCCATTCAAGATAGATGGTGTATGGTGGTGTAGTCCACTTGGCATCATAATCCAGCCATCTATTGGTTAATGTCTTCCTTTAGACTGATAATACAAGGGATGTTTTGTAGTAATGAATCAGCCATGTAGGGGAGTGAGTTTGATACGTATGTTATGTGATTGTTTTTAAAAGAGAACATTTGTACCTTATTTTAATAATATAGAATCATTTCTGTTAAATAGATCTATATAGCAAAATATATACGCGCAATCTAGGAGTATGGGAGTCAGTATTGAGTATCCCCTTATCAGCAGAGTGTCAGCATTTGGAAAATCTGTTTGTGTGGCTCTGTTTCAGCTCTGCCAGGTTTCAGCAGACTAAAACCGGAAGCCCACATTACATAAATCAGGTTTTACTCAGTTTTGTGATAGCCACTGTAATAGATTTGGGAATGACTGTGGGAAGGATGAAGCTTTGCATGTAGATTACTGATAAAATAGGCTCCTCATTTGCTTCTTAAAAGCCAACTTACCTTTTGTGTTTTTTGTTCACCATTGAGCTTTATTTTCCTACTGTTATGATATGAGTGATGGCTAATGACATGGTTAGGGTCTTAAACATGTGAGCCAGTATCTTGCTAATTTTATTTTTATTAAATTATTACAAGATTCATTTTGGGCTTTGACAAATTAAATACCCACCCTTATCAAAAATGTATACATAACCTAATCACCCCCTTTAACCCCAGCACTGCAATACTGGCTTCCAAAGCTTTTTAATTAAGTATTAATTACTTATTAAGTAATTAAGTATTATGATCTTGGTGTTTGGGGGAGTGATTAGACTAATTCAAGTAGATATGCACAGAGGAAATCATAAGCAGGATCCATAAGATTACTAAAGGTGCCAATTAGGCACCTTTAGGCAATTCTTAATAATAAGGAAACTGATCAAAAAAATCTTTAGAATAAGATGCCTTACATTACCAGAACTGCTCCCTCCTGCTTTGCCAACATTGGTTTCTGCCAAATACATGTCCTGGTTGACTAAGGGTGTTATAGGGTACTGCTCATGTGTGTACTTCATAAATGTCTTTGTTTGTGCATTACTATTTGTATTGTATACATTATCCACACACACTATTTAAATCTAAAAGAAATGTTTAGGACCGAGTCAGAGGATTAAGCAACTGAATAAAAAGTCCTGTGTTCCAGAGCTTACAAAGGACAATAGATTCAACCAAGTGGAAATTACCTTTTTTCACATTATCTTTGTTTTGGCGCAGTCTTAGCCAACATTAGATAGCAAAATAACTAAATCCAATGTTTTAGCATGTGGTTTTGATTTGCAGTCACTGCGAGGGGCCATGTAGCAAACACTGTGGAAAACGTAACAAATGAACAAAACATATTTATATACTGTAGGGATATGTATGAAATGGGTTTTTAGTAAAACACGTTTTTTTGGATTGAATGGTAGTGTTAGAAGTGCGTGTATAAGCTGCATTTAGTACTTTATCATATTCTCCATGTACTGTATTAGTTAGTTAAAGCAAGGGCGTCTTAAGAACACATCTGCACTAATATTCCAGGTCTTTCTAAAATAAGATATCTATTTATCTTAAACTCAACACGCTTAATAAGTTATCAGCCATGTGCAATGCAGCTTAAAGAAATCATCATATAACATATGTGTTTTATAGATTTCTGTTCATAAGTGTGATGTGGAAAATAAGAACCTTTAAAATCTCTGTTCTGTTTTGCCAGTTCATGGTGAATTAAAAACCAAGTAAGTGCAATATGTGCCAGTGTTAATGAGGAATTAATAAAGCATGTGGCTTGGATTTTAATTTGATAGGGGAGGGGTAAAAGCCTGTCAATAGGGTTACGAAACCTACATGCCAAAAGTATCATGGGAACATTGCAGGTTACGATAGTGCTTCCTGTTCTGATCTTATTATTGAATCAGTGTTTGGTTTGGATTGCATGTCAAGTCTGTACCATTGACTAGGGCCAACTATTTAAGAAAAATATTTAATGCAGTTGACAGTACAGAACTTGAAGTACATGAATGTGATAAACACACCTAGCCTCCCCCAGTACTGCTCATGGAAGCACCCCCTATTGTAAAATAAAAGGATACTATAAGTCATCTTGGAGTTCTATGACAATATTAAATCATAAGGCCTTCAGCCTTGTGATTTAAGAGGTGGGCATTATATAATGTAATAGCCTTTTTTATTAGAATCTTAGAATCCCCCTATCTGCAGGAACACGGTATCCTGCTGTTCTTGCACTTTGGGTCCTGATATGCTGATTATCTTCAAACTCCGGCCTTCTGAGGTCATCAAAAAGTACAAGATGTTTCAGTGAATGTCATAAATAGGTGATGTCCCCCTACATATAACATTTCATGTAACTTATCCATTAACCCATTTAGTACAGCCACATGAACACAAAATAACTAAAGGTGAATTGGGCAATATTTTTTAACTATAATGAGGTGTAACAAGCACCTACATCATACAATACTATATAGATAGCTATATCCTTGTACTTGTACATCTCCATGGAACTTTCTGGTGACATCTACTATCCCTATCATTTATAATGGGGGGGGTGCAATATTCACTATATATTGATTATCGAAAGAGTAATAGAATAAGCTTGTGAACGTTCTCATTCATCCAGGTCATGGTATATCTGTTGCATTCAGTTAGATCAACTGGACTTGAAGTTTAGTTCTTGAAGACGTTTCGCTAGTCATCCGAATGGCTTTCTCAATTCAGAATGACTTGTACAAGAGTCTATCTGCCATGTACAATGCTGTTTTGACACCTTACCCTGGGCGTTCCTATAACACCTCTTGCAATCGATGCATTCACGCCCTTAACACCTGGCTGTGATATGATAATTGGGATTTTCCAGGGTACATAACTGCCAACAGATTCTTGTACAAGTCATTCTAAAATGAGAAAGCCAGTCGGATGACTAGAGAGACGTCTTCAAGAACTAAACTTTAAAGGGGAACTGTGGTCCAAAGATGACTTTAGGTAAATTGATAGGAATTGCTCTCCTGAGAATTTTTGCAATTTATTGTCATTGTTTATTTTGCATCATTTTGAAGATATTTACATTTTTGTGTGTGATATGGCAGCAGCATCACCAGGTCCCCTGCACTTCCTGCTTCCTGCTCCGAAACCATGTCAGTGGATGACAGTCAAGCTGCCCTGTGTCTCCTCCTCCCCTTGCAGCCCCCCTCCTCCTCTTGCAAGCCCTCCGGCTCCTCCATTTGTAGGCCCCCCTTATCCCCACCCACTCACGGGTGTCTTAGCTCTGCCCACTCACGTGTGTCTTAGCCCCGACCACTCACTGGTGCCATGGCCCCGCCCACTTGCTGGTGCCATGGCCCCACCCACCCACCCAGCCACTCACTAGTGCTGTGGGCCACTCAGACCCCCCCTCTACAGAAAACTGTGTGAAAACAGCCTTTTCAGGCAGAGTAAGAATTCTGCCTGAAAAGGTTGTTTTCACATAGTGAGAGAGAAGGGCTGTAGATTCCCTTACCTTCTCTGTAGCTGCAGGTCCTTCACACAGCAGGGAGGGGGAGGGGCTTCCTGTCTCCCCCACACACTGAGGGAGTCTGAGGCTGTGCTCACCAGCGGCGAGGTGGAGGAGCAGGAGGAGGAATGTCACATATCAGCCTCCCACCCATTAACTTTCTGGTCAGTAATTTCTTTATATCTTGGACTGTGGAGCATGTAGAGAGGTGGTTGATGGCTCCTTTCAAAGGTAGGAAACTGGCCTTTTTATGTAAACTCAACTTGTTTGGAGACCACAGTTTCCCTTTAAGTCCAGTTGATCTAACTGAATACAACAGATATAGTAATAGAATAAGTTATTTAAGGAGGGACATTGTTTTGCATTTCACCTCAGACAGAAAAAGTTCTAGGGACACCACTGTCAATAGGTCCAGATTCTTTGGGACAATCCAGGACTTTTACAATATGTTCCCCTCTTCCTACATGCAGTACAGCTGGGTGTCCTATGGTTTGCAGAAGAAAACAACCTCTGAAATGTTAGGGAGGTTGGGCGTGGGTGTGATCTTCTAGCATTGGCTACTGTGTTACAATTATAGAAAATGAGCATATGCAGAGGATAGGTAAGAAAAATATATGGAAAGCATACTGTAAATGTGGGAGTAACCTTTAAAAGTAAGTGTAGATGTGGATAACGTTTCAGTGACTTGCTCTACTGCCAAATCCTGGGCTTTCCCCAATGTGAATAATTATCAGTGAAAAATGTGAGACTTTACAGAAATGCAGAAGCAAATTAACCGTATTAGATTTTTGTTAAAGGGCATGTCCACCCCCAAAACTATAATCCCTCCACTACTGGCCCCACTCTGTAGTGAATAATAATCCTTACCTTACATCCCAGATCCAAATGGTTCTCCTGTAATCCCCCCAAAGTCACAAAAACTGGCCACCAGGAGCCTAGCAGAGTCCATATAGGACTCTGCCTCCTGTCTCTCCTCCAGGAGAATTTTGCCATGCGCAGAGGAGCCCCCCCCCCTCCCTCTCCCTCCTGTTTTGGTCTTCCTCCCCCTAGCGTAAAATCCCTTTCCCATATGATAGGTCTTGCTCCCCCAGCCCCAACCACATTAGTATTATTGCAAGAAAGTCCCCCAAACATACTCTCTCCTTCGCCGTTCTGCACTACCGGCAGCCGAGTCCATGATTGGCTGCCTCTCAGGAGAAAGGGAAGGTAAGTAACTATCGGGGCACTTTCTTGCAATAATACTAATGCAGTTGGGGCTGGGGGAGCAAGACCTATCATATATAAAGCGTTTTTTTAAAGGGTAGTCATGCCCTTTAAAGAAATATACATGCAATCTATAAATAGCGAGGGAGTTCTGATTGTATTTTATCACTGCTGTTTCTATTTACACATTAATCACCCAGAAAGGCTAAATGTAATCCCACATGTTTTTAAGGAACAGGCCCTGCCCACTGACATTAGCTCATTCTGTTCATCACATGATAAAACAAGCAGCTCATATACACAGCTTGTTTTATTTGAAATATGAGTTATGTGCCAGTAAATTCTAAATGTATGATAATCATTGTTTAGTTTTTATCTGTCATAGGTCTTTGAACTCCATTGCAATCCTAATAACTGACTGTTTATTCTTTAAATGCATGACCTCCCTCCACACAGTGGACATTTAATGCTGCAAGGTAACAGCCTACCAGCAGAGAGCAAGGCAAAAGTGCATACATTTTATCACAGTAGTTGCCTTTTAATGTTTTTTAAAGGGGAAGTTCAGTGCAAATACATATGCTTTTAAGGTTACCTTAACCTGCCCATTCAGCATGTTGTCTGTATATAAATAAATACTTCCAAAATACTGACTTCCTGTTTGCAGGACCCCTAGTAGAGACCGTTATGATTTTGCCCTTGACCCAGCGCCTGGGTTGATTCAGTTGCTCAGTAGAGATCTGAGCATGTTTGACCCATCCATCAGCCAATCAGTAGAAATTACTGTTAGGAACATTCCAAGGCAAGGGTGCATTCTGGGAAGAAAATGACTGTTAGAACGTGAAATGTCAGCTCACTAATGTCATCAGCAAGGAATATCAAAGGGGTAGATATCAGAGGCTAGTTCCGGATCCTCACCAACATTTTTTCTTCTCAGCTGGGTTTTTTCCCTCCCTTACCATTTGTTCTTAGAGAGTTAGTCTGTGGCGAGGACAGATTAAAGAGTGTTGGTGGTTGGTTAGATAAAAAGGGAATGGAGTTAGTCTATCAAGTAAGTAGAGGTTATATATAGATATATATATATAGATATAAATTGGAAAATGTTTAATATATTTGCACTGTTAGTATGTAATGTTATTTATCCTGTTACGCCATGTCATCTTTACAAATGTGTTTTGAGTAAAATTCGCTGCGGACGATACCTATTCCCCCCCTCCTCTTCTTAACTCTGTACCCAGGCTCACTGAGCTTCTTCCAAAGCTTCTGAGAATATGCGACAGTCACTGGCCATGATGCCACCTGGCAGGTATATCTGAAAAAGCCAGCAGCTGCAGAAGAAGAGGAGAGATTGGGCAGCAATGGTTACTCAGGCTTGTAAGTATAAAGGTTTTTAGTGTGTGTGTGTTCTGGCTAGATACAGAAATAGATTTTGGGGCTAGACACAGCCTTTAATCTATATTAGTACCACCAAATTGTACAAAAAGCCTCAACTGTTACTGCAAAGAGTTTTTTCTATAAATTGCAATATATTTAGCCAGTGCTTTTATCTTTTAAATACTAAGAATAGTGATTTCCTCTTCTAACTATACAATCATCTTCTGGCACTGAGAAATAAACATTGTCTGCAACTATATAGTAAAATTCACGCCTACATTCTCATTTATTTTAAATCCAGGATTAATCATTGTCATTTTACTCAATCTTACTTTGTTTTTTTGTAACATATGACCTGCAATAAATTAGGTAATTGTCTTACATTCCCTCCCATATTCGCCATATGAAATCCAGCTAAGATACTTTCACCCTTGGACTGCAATAATTTGTTGATATGTTTGTTTTCAAAGCTTTTACTTCACCTTAAGTTTTTATGTCTATGACATTACAAGAATAAATACAGCCTTTATATGGTCTTGCCCAACTAGTCATCAGAGACAGCAGCGAATATAATTATCTGAGTTGCTGCTCATGCAGAGTGCTGCAAAATCTTTATTTCTATATGATTTCATTGTATTTAATGCAAAGGCTATTAGCACTGCAGCATGTCTATTTCACATGTGTTTGGGTGGAAACCCTAGTACAATTGTGAGTGACCATTGTTCGTATTATGTATTGCATTTGTTTTTATAGTTTTTTTTATTTTATAAGGATTTCCCTCTCTATTATATTACATATATTCTCATAATTTGTGGGCTTTAGCCTTTGTGTTTCTATATCTCTCTTTGCATGGCATTTATATAGAACCTCAAAAAGTGAGCTCATGGAGGAAAAGAAAGGTCGCAAAAGTAGAGTTTAGGATGCTTAGAAGGTTGCGGAGGCAAGTACTTACTTTCTTACTCAAACTTTGTTCTTTGAGTTTCATTCTCCTTTAAGTATACCTTTAAGTATACCATCGTGTAGTCATCACCATAAACTGGTAATGACTGCACGATGCAGAAAAGGCAATCATAGAGTACCAATTAAATTACACCACTAAAATACGTCCAATAGGCTTTTGTTTGATAAAATATTCTACATGGTGGGTCAGTCAATTGAATTTATAACCAACAAAAACCTCAGCAGTGCTCAATAACCACATTCTATCTGCCTGGGCACTTCCCAACTGCACATCCAATAGAGATAAAGCGTTCATCACTCACAGGACTTTAATTCCAAAGCGTTTATTGGCTGTGCATGTGAACAGGCAATGTTTCAGCCCTGTGTTATGGGCCTTTATCAAGCCAATGTCAAAGTACTCAATTTTAGAGGCCCACTAGGATTTATTAGACTTCATGTCTACTTTTTGTTTATTCAATAATCTAAATGTTAACAAATTTATATTGCTTTTATTGGTGAATTGGGGCCCATGGGTGCCCAATAGTACTTTTCCTAATGCTCCAGTAGCACAAACCAACTTTGCTTTAACTAATATTACAAACTACATATTAGATGATATTAGATATCATTTATTTTTTTAATAATACTGATATATAATAATACTGATATTAAAAAATAAAGAAATCTAAAGCTGGAAAAACAAACTTGCTAAATTGTTCCAATTGATGTGGCTCCCCAAGGAAAGGTGCAGTTGGAAATAATAATTGAAACCTGTTCCTACAGTACTGGGTCCTGCAAACACTAATTCATTACCATTATTCTTGTACGGCATCAATCTAAACTCTCTTGTCCAAAAAAGCTAAGGATTATCCATGTGGCTTTTCCACAATAATAAAACAGATGGTATCGCTATACTGAGACAAAGAAACAAGAAATTAATAAAAAAAAGAGTCAATTCCAGATAACAGATGAGTTTCGTTGGATAAAACAGAAGTGAAACAGAAAGATGAAAAAGGTCAAATTCTTCCAGCTATAGAACAAAACCAACATTTACCAAATTCAATTTTCTTGCTGCTGTGAATTATTTTGTAATCGTAAAATGGAAAAGTAACTCACACAAAGGATGAAAAGACTAATCTGAATGGACCTGCTTATGATTTCTATCCCAATAAATGTTAAATAAACTGTTTCCTAAAACCAATTTTTTATTTCTATAATATATATATATATATATATATCTATCTTATTATATATATATATATATATGATATATATATATTTTTTTTTTACATTTTGGAACCCCCCCCCAAAAACACACCTTGTCAAGTTCAATGGCAGTATAATAAATTCACTTTTAGGGAATAAATAGAAGGGGCTCATTTATCCAGACCCGCAAGGCACTTTAAAGTAGTTAAGTCATAGTAATTGATTCAATACTGGTTAGAGTTTCTTTAACCCCCTACATGGTTGTATGTATAAAGAGCAATTCATCCTGCTCCTACCAGTGTGCTAAATGACAATTTAAAATGACACAAATATTTTGTGACTTTAGAATAGAATTAACAGAGCAGCTTTAAATAACATTTAATGGGACACAATGAAAAAAAAATTCTTCTTTTTACTTGCCTTTCTCCTTTTCTATATCTGCCAGGAACTTGATTCCTTTTGCTCTAGGTCTCCCTGTCACTAGGTCTCCTCATGTCCTTTTCGCTCATTCCTAGTCAGTATGCATGTTCCTCTCTATGTACCCCCCCCTCGCAAAACTGTGACAACTAGAGTGTGTGAATCAATGGTGCAGTGGAGGTGATCTGTGCCTCACTACATCCAATAGCATTCACCCAGTGATTTTGTGTTATAGTGAAAGTGAAAGAAAAACTGCTTTGCAATGGGAAGGTAAGCAGCACTGGGATCTGTAATAACTGCTTGAATCAAGTAAGATTTTAAGATTTTCTTTTAGCTGTAGGAGTTGAAAGGTGTGTAGTGTGTGTGTGTATGTGTGTGGGGGGGCTTGGGGGACTCTTTATTGATTTCTTTAGGTACAGTGCTACATCGGAATGTCAGTAACACAGACAGCAGTAGCTAAATACAGGATTGGGTGTTCAGAAAGAGCACAGAGCAACAGATAATGCTAATTCATTTTCCTGATCTTAATGCTGAATCAATTAGCCATACAGTGACAGAGAAATAAGCTTTACTTTTATAGAATGGATAGTTTCTACATGTAGTGTGTCAGGGGGAGGGTCTGGGTGATTGGCAGTTCTTTACTGACTAGCTGTGCCCCACCCACTTTAAAAAATAAAAACAAAAAATACCACTGTTTAATTAATATGCTCCTTAGTCTTATGCTTACAAAAAGAAACCTTTTACCTGTGTCTCAATATGATAATTTACCAGTGTTTAAATACTTGTTATATTTTATCTTTGCCCACAGGAAGTTCAGATTGGTAATTTGGTCTGGCCCAATATTGTGGAAGAAATAGCATGGGATATTTCATTCATCATTCTGGATTTTTTTATACCAGGATTAAGCATTATTATCAGCTATACCAAGATCTTAAAGGTACAGTTAGCAATTCCATTCACTCTTTTGCAGCATTAAAGTTGAAGGATGAAATCTAAAAAGTTGAACTTTATCAGGGTCGGACTGTCCCACCAGGATACCAGGGGAATTCCCAACAGGGCCCTCTATAGCCATCTTGGTGCCCTAGCGTGATAATATCACAATCCCATTCCGCAGAAGTGTGGCCTAGCCCTCCAAGAGTTTTGGATTCAACACTTTCAGTGCCACCACTTTCCCAGAGTATTGAAAAGTAACCCTTTATTGCCAGCAGAGTTCCCCAGAATATTGTGATTACCAATTTCAGTGCCAGCAGAGTATTACCATTAACCCTTCAGTGCCAGCAGACTTTCTTACTAATAATTTCAGTGGTAGCACTTTCCCAGAGTATTGCAATTAACCCTTCAGTGCCAGCACTTTCCCATAGAGTGTAGAGGCAGTGAACAATATCATGGATGAGTACATGTGTAAGCCGGTCATACGTATGATATGCAAATGCTGGCCAGCTGAAAAATGACGATAATCTTCTGCTGGGCGCTGAAAATTGTTAATGCCAATACCTGTTGGGGGAAAGTGCACTGGCAACTAAGGGTTATATTGAATACTGTGGGAAGTGTCCACTGAAATTATAGCTAAGAAAGTCTGCTGGACTGAAGGGTAATGGTAATACTCTGCTGGCACTGAAATGGTAACTACAATATTATGGGGAACCTGCTGCAATAAAGGGTGTACTTTTTCATACGTGGGAAATGTGGGGCCACTGAAAGTTGTTGAATCCAAATGTTACTCTTGGAGGGCTGGCCACACTTCTGCGGGAATTGGGATTGTGATATTATCACGCTAGGGCACCAAGATGGCATAGAGGGCCCTGTTGGGAATCTCCTGTATCCTGGTGGGACAGTCCGACCCTGATAAGTTCAACTTTTTGATATTCATCCTTCAACTTAAGTGCTGGCAAAAGAGTGAATGGAATTGCGATACCTTACCTTTAAGATCTGGTTAGACTGATAAATAATGCTTAATACCTGGTATAAAAACATCCAGAATGATGAATGAAATATCCCTCGCATTTCTTCCACAAGATGGGCCAGACAAATTACCAATCTGAACTTCCTGTGGGCAAAGTAAACATATAACAATATTTAAACAACTGTGAATTATCCAGATTTGGACACAGGTAAAAGGTTTCTTTTTGTAAGCATAAGACTAAGGAGATATGAATGTAAACAGTGGATTTTGTTTTTTATTTTTAAAGTGGTGGGCACAGCTAAGTTCAGTAAAGAACTGACAATCACCCAGACCCTCCCCCTGACACATACATGTAGAAAACTATCCTTCTCTAAGAAGTAAAGCTTATTTTCTTCTCTGTCACTGTAGGTGTAATGATTCACATTAAGATCGCAAAATGACATTAGCATTCATCTGTTTGCTCTTGCTCTGTGCCTGAACACCCAATCCTGTTATTTAGGCTACTGCTGTCTGGTATATCGAATTCCGATGTACACCTGTAACCTAAAGAATCAATAAAGGAGGGTCCCCCCAGCCCCCCCAACCACACATACACACACACACTACACACTTTTCATACTCCACACTAAAAGAAAAATCTTAAAATCTTACTCTTGTTCAACAGCAGTTATTACAGATCCCAGTGCTGCTTACCTTCCCATTTGCAAAGCAGTTTTTCTTTCACTTACCTATAACACAAAAATCACTGGGGGTAATCTATTGGATGTAGTTGACGGCACAGGATCGACCACTGCACCATTGATCTCCACACTCTAGTTTTTGTCACAGTTTGCCGAGGGGGGGTACACTAGAGAGGATACATGCATACTGATATGAATGACGCGAACAAGGACATGAGGAGACCCTTTTTAGTGACAGGGAGCCCCTAGAGCAAAAGGACTCCAGTTCCTGGCGATATCTAGAACAGGAAGAAAGAAAGGCTAGTAAAAGAAAGAATTTTTTTTTCTTCGTGCCCATTAATGTTTTAAAGCTGCTCTGTTAATTCTATTCTAAAGTCACAAATATTTGTTCCATTTTAAATTGTCATTTAGCAAAGCATGGTAGGAGCAGGAGATATTTGCTCTTTATAGCATTTACAACTCACCTGTAGGGGTTATAGAAACTCTACCATATTGAATCAATTACTATGACTTTACACTATTTAAGTGCCTTGGCGGGTCTGGTAAATTACCGCCCCTTACTATTTATTCCCTAAAAGTGAATTTATCTATACTGCCAATTGACTTGACCAAGGTTGACATGTTTTGGGGGGGGGTCCAAAATGTAAAAAAAAAAATCTATATATCATATATATATATATATACTAGATATAATAGATATCGATATATATATATATATATGTATAGAAGATAAAAAATTGGTTTAGGAAACCAGTTTATTTAACATTTATTGTGGATAGAACTCATAAGCAGTGTCCATTCGATTGTCCTTTCAATCCGTTGTGTGAGTTAATTTCCATTTTCACGATTCAACAATATTCACAGCAGCAAGAAAATTGAATTTGGTAATGTTGGGTTTTGTTCATAGCTGGAAGAATTGACCTTTTTCATCTTTCTGTTTCACTTCGTTTTATTCCAACGAAACCATCTGGTATCTGGAATTGACTCTTTTTTTTATTAATTTCTTGTTTCTTTGTCCGTATAGCGAATACCCATACATCGTTTTATTATTGTGGAAAACCATCAGGATAATCCTTAGCTTTTTTGGGACAGAGAGTTAGATTGATGCGTACAAGAATAATGGTAATGGATTGTGTTTGGCAGGACCCACGTACGTAGGAAAGGTGTACAATTATTATTGTTCCAACTGCACCTTTCCTTGGGGAACCCACATCATTGAGAACAATTTAGCAAGTTTGTTTGGTTCAGCTTTAAGTATGCATTCTTTTTATTTTTAATATGCAGTATTATTATCTATCAGTTATTAAAAAAATAAATGAATATCTAATATCATCTAATATGATAGTTTGTATAGATTAGTTAAAGCAAAGTTGGTTTGTGCTACTGGAGCATTAGGGGAAAAGTTTACTATGGGCACCCATGGGCCCCAAATTCACCACTAAAGCATATAAATTTTTTAACATGTTAGATTATGAAATAACAAAAAGAGACTACGTTAATACTAAATCCTAGGCTGGCACTATACCCCCCTAAATATGAGTACTTTGACATTGGCTTGATAAAGGCCATAACACAGGGCTGCTTGGGAAACTGCCTGTTCACATGATCACGCCATAATAAACGCTTTGGAATTAATCATGTGAGTGATGTAACGCTTATACTCTATTGGATGTGCATTGGGAAGTGCCCCAGGACAGTAGATGTGGTTTGGAGCCACTGCTGAGGTTTTTGTTGGTTATAATTCCAATTGACGCCCCCATGTAGAATATTTTATCAAACAAAAAGCCTATTTTTGGACGTTTATTTTGAGTGGTTGTGGGGGGGGGCTCTTACATTTTAATTGCTGTACTCTATGATTGGCCTTTTCTGGATCGCTGCAGTATTACCAGTTATATGGTGATGACTTCACCCGATGTATATTAAAGGTACTTAAGCGAGAATGAAAAACTCAAGAACAAGTTTGTGAGTAAGAAGTAAGTACTTGCATCCGCAACCTTCTAAGCAAATCTAAACTCTACTTTTGCGACCTTTTTTTCCTCCATGAGCTCACTTTTTGAGGTTTTCTAATAAATGCCAATGCAAAGAGAGAATAGAACACAAAGGCGTAAAGCCCACACAATTATGAGATATATGTAATATAATTGAGAGGAAATCCTTATAACAAAATTAAAAAAAAACTAAAAAACAAATGGCACTACAGAATACGAAACAATGGTCAACTCACATGTGTAACTAAGGGTTTTCCACCCAAACACATGTGAAACTAGACATGCTGCAGGGCAATAGAGCGACCTTTGCATTACATACCATGAATCATATAAATACGATTTTGCAGCACTCGCATGAACACAACTCAGATAATTATTTGCTGTGTCTTGATGACTCAGTTGTGGCAAGACCATAACAAGGCTTTGTATTTAGTCTTGTAATGTCATAGACTTAAAAACTTAAGAACACAACGTTAAGTACAAGCTTTGAAAAACAAACTTCACAAATTTGCAGTCCAATTAATGGTGTGAAAAGTATCTTAGCGGATTTTTCATATTGCGATAGGAGGGAATGTAAACAATACCTAATTTATAGGTATCCATATATGTTCAAAAAAACAAGTAAGATTGAGTAAAATGACAGGATTCAATCCTGGATTAATAATCATGAAGATGTAGGCGGTGAATTTTACTATTATCGTTGCGACAATGTTTATTTCCATGCCAGAAGATGATTGTTAGTGTAGAAGAGGAACTAACTATTTCTTAGTATTTTAAAAGATAAAAGCACTGGCTAAATATATTGCATTTATAGAAAAAACTATTTGCAGTAACAGTTGAGGTTTTTTGACATTTGTGGTGGACTAATATGAGATTAAAGGCTGGTGTCTAAGCCCAAAATCTATTTCTGTATCTCAGCCACAAACACACACACGAACAACCTTTATACTTACAAGCCTGAGTAAACCCATTGCTTTGACTTGCCCAATCTCTCCTCTTATTCTGCAGCAGGCTGGCTTTTTCAGATTATAAACCTGCCAGGGGGCATCATGGCCCAGTGACTGTCGCATATTCTCAGAAGTTTGGAGAAGAAGACTCAGTGAGCCTGGTACAAGTTAAGAAGATGGGGTGGGAATAGTGGATCGTCCGCAGCGAATTTTACTCAAAAACCACATTTGGTAAAGATGACACATCGGCGTAACAGGATAATACATTACATCTAACAGCTCGGCAATATATATAACATTTTCCAATTTATATCTATTATATATATATCTAGATAGTAACCCGACCTCTACTACTTGAATGAAACCCTTTCCTTCCCTTTTTTCTAACCCAACCAACACTCTTTAATCTGTCTTCGCCACAGACTAACCGCTAAAACAACTGGTTAAGGGAGGGAAAAAAAACCAGCGGAGAAGAAAAACAATGTTGGTGAGGAGTCCGGAACTAGCCTCTGATACTACCCCTTGGAGTATTCCTGCTGAGTGACATTAGTGAGCTGACATTTCACTTTCTAAACAGCATTTTCTTCCCAGATGCACCTCTTCTTGGAATGTTCCTAACTATTAATTTCTACTGTGGCTGATGGATGGGTCAACATGCTCAGATCTCTACTGAGCAACAGCAAAATGAATCAACGCAGGCGCGGTCAAGGCAAAATCATAACGGTCTTACTAGGGTCCTGCAAACAGGAAGTCAGTATTTTGGAAGATTTATTTATATACAGACAAACATTGCTGAATGGGCAGGTTCTAGGTAACCTTAAAACGCCTATGATGCTGCCACAGGAACTTCCCCTTTAAAAAACCTTAAAAGGCAACTACTGTGGATAAAATGTAAAGCACTTTTGCCTTGCTCTTGCAGTAGGCTTTAACCGCTGCAGCATAATGTCCCTGTGTGGAGGGAGTCATCATTTAAAGAATAAACAGTCAGTTATAGGATTGCAATGGATTCAAACCTATGACAGATAAAAACTAAACACATGATTATCATACATTTAGAATTTACTGGCCATACTCTATTTCAAGATAAGACAATTGCTTGTGGTCATATGAGCTGCTTTGTTTTAATCAGTGATGAACAGAAAGCTAATGTCAGGGGCGGGCTGTTCCCCTTAAAAAACATGTGGGTTACATTATTTCCTTCTTTCTGGGTGGATTAAGTTGTAAATAGAAACACCGCGTGATAAAATACATCAAACTCCCTCGCTATTTATGCTTGATGTATATTTCTTTCAAAGGGCATGAACTACCCTTTAAAAAAACGACTTATATATGATAGGTCTGGCTATCCCCCAGCCCCACTGCATTAGTATTATTGCAAGAAGTGCCCGATAGTTTACTCCTTCCCTTCTCCGGAAGGCAGCCAATCATGGAACTCGGCTCCTGCGTAGTGCAGAACGGCGAAGGAGAGAGTATGTTTGGGGGACTTGTCGTGTCAATAATACTAATGTGGTTGGGCTGGGGAGGGCGAAGACCTATTCATATGGGAAGGGATTTTACGCTAGGGTAGGAAGACCAAAACAGGAGGAGAGGGAGGGGGGGGGTCCTCCTGAGCATGGGCAAAAATTCTCCTGGAGGAGAGACAGTGATCAGAGTCCTATAGGACTCTCTAGTGCTCCTGGGTGGCCGTTTTTGTGACTTTGGGGGATTACAGGACGAACTTCCTTTGGATCTGGTGATTATAGGTAAGGATATTATTCATACAGAGTGGGTGGCCAGTCAGTGCGAGGTGATTATAGGTTTTTGGGGGGGACGGCCCTTTAACAAAAATCTGAATACGGTTAATGTTGCTTCTGCATTTTCTTATCAAGTCCCTCACATTTGTTACACCGATATATTCAACATGGGGAAAGCCGCAGGATTGGCAGTAGAGCAAGTCACCTGAAAGCTTATCCACATTAGACATTACTTTAAAGGTTATACCACATTTACAGATTGGGCTTCCATGATATTTTTCTTGCACACTATCCTCTGCAATGAGCTCGTTCTATAATTGTAACACAGTAGGCCACATGTAGATAGCCCAAACACACCCACGCCCAACCTCCCTAACATTTTCCAGGTTGTTTCTTTTCTTCTGCAACATAGGACAACCCGCTGTACTGCATGTAGAAGAGGGGAACATAATGTAAAAGTCCTGGATGTCCCAAAGAATACTGGACGCTATTGACAGTGGTGTCCCCTAGAACTTTTTTCTGTACTGGGGAGGTTGAAATGCAAAACACCAAAAGGTCCCTCCTTAATAACTTATTTTAATTACTATATCTGGTTTGTATTCAGTTAGATCAACTGAGACTTAAGGGAACTGTGGGTCCCAAACAAGTTGAGTTTACATAAAAAAAGGCCAGTTTCCTACCTTTGAAAGGAGCCACAACCACTCCTCTCTAACTGCTCACATCCAAGATCTAGGAAATACTGACCCAAGTTTAATGGGTGTGGAGGCTGTAATGGACATCTCATCCTCTGCTCCTCCCACCTCGCCGCTGTGAGCACAGCCCTCAGCCAGACTCCCTCAGTGTTGGGGGAGACAGGAGGCCCTCCCCCTCCCTGCTGTGTGGAAGGACCTGACCGCTACAGGAAGGGTAGGGAATCTATAGCCCTTCTCTCTCATTCTCCTCTCATCATGTGAAACACCTTTTCAGAAGGCAAAAATTTTACTCTGCTGACAAAGGCTGTTGTCACACAGTTTTCTGTCAGCGGGGGGTCTGAGTGCCCACAGCAACTAGTGAGTGGCTGGGTGGGTGGTGGGGCCATGGATCCCAGCAAGTGGGCGGGTGGGGCCATGGACCCAGGAGTGGTCGGGCTACGACACACGTTGAGTGGCAGAGCGTAAGAAACCCGTGAGTGGGTGGGGATAAGGGGGGCATCAAATGGAGGAGCGGAGGCCTTGCAGTTTTGTGAAGGTTGGTTAGGAGAGGGGGGCTGCAAAGGGGAGGAAGTACACAGGGCAGTCTTGCTGTCATCACCTGAATGTTTCGGAGCAGGAAGCAGACAGTGCAGGGGACCTTGGTGGATGCTCTTGCCATTACACCACAAAAGATGGTAAATATCTTCAAAATGATGCAAAATAAACCATGACAATAAATTGCAAAAAATTTCGAAGAAATATCCTATCAATTTACACTAAAGTCATCGTGGACCAACAGGTTACCCTTTAACAGTTTAGTTCTGAAGACGTCTCTGCAGTCATCGACTGGCTTTCTCATTTTTAGACATGACTTGTACAGACAATCTGTGGCAGTTATGTACCCTGGAAAATCCCAATATCACTATCACAGCCCAGGGTTAAGGGCGTCGGGTGTGAATGCATCGTTGCAAAGAGGTGGTTAGAGAACGCTCAGGGTTAAGGTGGTCCAGTTAGAGTAACAGCATTGTACATGGCAGATAGATCTTGTACGTCATTTGAATTGAGAAACGGCCAGTAGGATGACTAGCGAAGGTCTGTCAGAACCTAAACTCAAGTCCGTTGACTAACTGAATGCACCAGATTACCCAACCGGATGAGGCTGAATGAGAACTTTCACAAGCTATATTCTATACCTTCGATAATCAATATAGTGGAATATTGCACCGCCCCCCATTATAAATGATATAGGTTAGGAAGTGGGTGCACCCAGAAAAGTTGCCATGGAGATGTACAAGTACAGGGAATCTAGCTATCTATATAGTAGGTTGTATGATGTAGGTGCTTGTTTACACCTCATTATAGTTACAAAATAGGTTGCCCATTCACCTTTTAGTGATATTTTGTGTTCATGTGGCTGTTACTAAATGGTTTAATGTAAGGTTACATGAAATTAGGGGGAACATCAACTATTATGACATTCATCTGAAACATCTGTAGCTTTTTGATGCACCTCAGAAGGCCAGGAGTTTGAAGATAATCACATAATCCCAGTGCAGCAATACGCTGTCCGACCCGTCGTTTACTCGACGCAGGATAACCGTGTTCTGCAGAAGGGGGATTCTAAGATTCTAATAAAAAAGGGCTATAACATGATATAATGCCCACCTCTTAAATACACACAGGCTTGCAAGGCCTTATGAGTTTAAGATTGTCATTAGAACTCCAAGATGACTTAAGATCCTTTTATTTTACGAATAGGGGTTGGCTGTCCATGAGTCAGTACTGGGGGAGGACTAGGTTTGTGTTTATCACATTCATGTACATTTAAAGTTCGTTCTTCAACTGCATAAATATTTTCTTAAATTAGTTGTGGCCCTAGCAATGGAGAACAGCTTGACCTGGACGAAAAATACAACCAAACACTGATTCAATATAAGATCAGAAAAGGAGCACGATAGACAAGACAGACAGACAGATCAGAGATAGATAGATAGATAGATAGATAAGATAGATAGATATGTATACGATAGCATAGATAATAGATCGATAATAGATAATAGATCGATAGATAAGATAGATAGATAGATGATAGAGATAGTAGATAGATAGATAGATAGATATAGATAGATAGATAAGATAGCAGAGTTAGATAGATAGATAGAGAGACACAGAGAGATAGACAAGAAGCAGATAGACTAGAGTAAATAGATAACAAGAGGCAGATATATAGATAGAGATAGATATACAGAGAGAGAGAGATGGACAGATAGAGATAGACAGGGGCAGAGGTCCATGTAGAAGGTACAAGAAGGTCTCCCTGGCCAAGGTGTGGGCAAGCATCTGACTACAACTGAACACAACAGTAAGTTTAAAATGACCAAATTGCTACCAGTATATATGAAATTGCCAGTTTACTGTGTCTTTGTTCATTAATTTGTGTATCTCTGTCCAACTCTCTGATCTCTATCTCTGTCTGTCTATTTCACTGTCTTTCTGTCTGTTTATCACTGTCGGGCTGTGTGTCTATGTTTTTGGTTGTCTAGCTGTCTGTTTGTGTATTTTTTTGGCCATCTCTATTAAGTACATTGTGGGTTTGGCCTAATTGGGGTGGAGAAAGGGGCGTGGCCCAAAAATTTGGAGTGCCCAAAGTGCCCCTGATCTTCTTAGACTCCCCTGTGGTGGGTACCTTAAGATAGTCATTTTAGGACAACCATACATGGAAAATAAATGTATTTTGGTATTGGAATGTGAACAGTGTAAGGCTGCCCTGACTCCGTTGGGGTAAGTACAGGGAAGACTCACCTTTTAGTTGGATAAAGGAGGAAGTAGTGGAACTGGATACTGGAATGCACTGGAGACCGTGGCTGGATACTGGAATATACTGGAGACTGTGGCCGGATACTGGATACACTGGCAACTGTAGCTGGATACTGGAATACACTGGAGACTGTGGCTGGATACTGGAACACACTGGCAACTGTAGCTGGATACTGGAATACACTGGAGACTGTGGCGGGATACTGAACACACTGGCAACTGTAGCTGGATACTGGAATACACTGGAGACTGTGGCTGGATACTGGAATACACTGGAGACTGTGGCTGGATACTGGAACACACTGGCAACTGTAGCTGGATACTGGAATACACTGGAGAGACACTAATCCACTGAAAGACCCTGAGGCAAAACACTGACAACGGGCTTAGGAAGGGAGGAGCGGCTATTTGAACTTCGGCGGGGGCTGGTGATGACGTACGACGTGGCTGGATACTGGGATACGCTGGAGACTGTGGCTGGATACTGGGATATGCTGAGACTGTGGCTGAATGCTGGAACACACTGCAACTGTAGCTGGTACTGGAACACACTGGCAACTGAGACTGGGTACCGGAATCCACTGGCAACTGAGACTGGATACTGGAAAGCACTAATCCAAACTGAAAAGACCCTAGATGCCAAAACAACTGACAGAGCGGGCGTCTAGGGAAGGGAGGAGCGGCTATTTAAACTTCGCGCCGCCGGCCCCTGCGTGATGACGTCACGACGGCGCTCGCGCAAGACGCGCGAGCGAGCGTCGGCGTCACTGGCCGGAGCGCCGCCTAGCGGATCGTCGCTGAGCGGACACCCAGGTAAGTACTTACAGTACCCCCCTCCTCCACGGGGGGCCCCAGGACCACTGCATCCAGGTTTGAAAGGATGATTCTTAGATGTTTTGATTAAACGGGGTGCATGGATGTCAACAATTTTAATCCAGGAGCGTTCTTCTGGACCAAAGCCTTTCCAATGAATCAGGTATTGTAGAGAGTGTAGCAAGAAAATTAGTAATATCTGAACTAATGGGTCATCGTTCTCCCACAGTGGAGAGGCCCAAGCCAGGCTCCACCTTCCAACAAAGCACAATATAACCCACTTTTGCTCTATCTGAGACAAAACGGGAGGGTTTTAGTTCAAATTGAATTTGACATTGATTAAGGAACCCTCTACAGCCTTGGGGGTTCCCATCATAGCAGGGAGAAGGATACCGGGTTCATGGCCAACTTGAATTGCAGTGCAGGATTGACGGAAGAGAAGGTGATGTATCAACAGGTGATAGACATGAAGCCAATGAGTCCATAAATTGTGCCATACGGTTCTGTTGGTGTTCAAAAACGTCCATCCGGGTAGATAAGGCTTGGAGAGTTTTAGAATGTTCGACATTACTCCCTCAAGGCATCCATGGCCCGCTTGTACTGTAATGCTGCCCTGACTCCTTTGGGGTAGAGTACAGGGAAGACTCACGTTTTAGGATACGGATAAAGGAGGAAGTAGTGGGAACTGGATACTGGAATGCACTGGAGAACCGTGTATCTATCTATGTAACTCTGCTATCTATCTATCTATTTATCTATCTATCTATCTATCTATCTATCTATCTATCTATCTAACTGGCTTGGCTCTGCTACCTATCTGTCCCTGATATCTGTCGCGCCGGCATTGCGCATGACGTCATTGCGCCGGCTGTGCGACGTGCCCAGAGGTTCGTGCAGCCAGGAAATCCTGAAGTTCGGGGCACTTCTTGAAGGTGAAGTACGTTAAAACATTCGGGGCACTTTGCCAAATATCCGGGGCACGTGCCCCAAATGTTTTAATGTAGATACGCCACTGCCCACCAGACCCCTACCTTAAGAGAATTCCAGATAGACGGTTTGGCCCCACAATGTCTAGAACAGAAGATCTGGTTCCATGCTTCACTAATCGTAATATAAACAATAGGACTGTTCCAGGGTGGAATGGTATTTTTATTGGTCCTTTGCAAGAACTAATACCAATAGTTAACCCATTCTTACCAAGTCACTACACACTTTCCTGACAGCGCGCATACAAAGAGCGAGTGATATGGGGCAATCGGCAGCATTGTGGTGGTGTGAAGGAGGCAGACAGACCATCAGTGAGTGGTTGAAACTGCTGGCTAGAGCACAGTGGATCCTGCTGCCTGCAGGTACTACTACTGTAATTTAATGTAACGGCATGGGGGGGGGGGGGGAGCTGCTGCTGGTCTGACCACAGCAGAGCCTTCTGCCTGCAGTATGCAGAGGTACTTCATGTAATGTAATTTAGCAGACAAAAAAGTAAAAAGTACATATTTAAAAACAGTTTGTCGGGAGGGTAGGATTATAGTAAAGGATAAATATGAATATTACAGTCAGTGGCTTTTCTGTGTGTGTAGGGGTTGTAGGTTGTTATGAGGTTATGGTGCTGCTCGCCTGCTGTTGGGGGATAAATAATGGTGGTGGGTTTTTATGGGCCTCTGTACAGTATAGGGGGGAGAGGCATGTGATTATGGTGGCTGCTGGGGGATAATGGTGGGACTGTGGGTCTTCATGGGCTTCAGTATGGGGTCTGCTGTTAGAAGGTAATGCTGTGGATCTTGATGGTCCTGAGTGGTACCAGTCTCACCAGTTTCACAATGCCAGCCTATTCTCCATTTTGACAGTGCCAGCCTATTCACCTGTCTCTCAAAGCCAACCTATTTACCTGTCTCACAATGCCAGCCTATTCACCATTATCACGGTTCCAGCCTATTCTCCATGATGACAGTGCCAGCCTATTCTCCATTCTTAGTGCCAACCTATTCCCCATTCTAACCATTGCTGCCTATTCACCAGTCTCAGTGTCAGCTTATTTACTAGTCTCACTGCGCCAGCCTATTTCCCATTCTCACAGTACCAGCCTATTCACCAATCTCACAGCGCCAGCCTATTCATCTGCCTCACAATGCCAGCCTATTACCCACAGTGTCAACCTATTCAGAAATCTCAGTGCCAGCCTATTCACCAGTCTCAGAATAAAAACCTATTTACCAGACTCAGTCTGTCTCTCTCTATCTTGTACTTTCTGTCTGTTTCTTCTATCTCTATCTAGTGTCTTACCCGTCTATCTCTCTATTTACATGTCTTTCTGTCTCTCTATGTATCCCTGTTTATCTGTCAGTATATCTGTATCTGTCTATCTCTGTCTGTATGGAATTCACTTCTTACATAAATGTAAATGCAATTTGCTGAAGTAGTATCCTACAATGCTTAGATGTTCTGGGGAGGAAAGCCTTCACATTAAGGGTAAAAAAATAAATTTAGTTCTAGCTTAATATCTTTGCCCTCCACCTGTGGTGCCCAGAATATTTTAAGACCCTGGCAAGCAAGCCCCTGTACTGGATATCCTCACACGGTAAAAGGTGGTGTAATTAGTGCCAGGCAACTGGGGAACATGTACCGTATTTGCTAGCTTTTCTCCCCCCTCCCTCTCTGAACCCGAGATCACTTACATACATACACACGATTGTGTTAATAATATGCCAGGCACTGTACCAGTTTCTTAAATCTATTTATCTATTCTATCTGTCTGACTGTCTATCTGTCTGTCTTTTATCTATCTATCTGTCTGTTTTTTTAGCTATCTATGTGTCTGTCTATCTACGGTATCTATTCTATATGACTTCTATCTATCTTTCATCTGTCTGTCTGTCTCTCTATCTATCTATCTATCATCTATCTATCCCTCTATCTATCTATCTATCTATCTATCTATCTATCTATTTATCTATCTATCTATTTATCTATCTATCATCTATCTATATATCTATCTATCTATCTATCATCTGTCTGTCTGTCTATCTATCTATCTATCTATCTATCTATCTATCATCTGTCTGTCTGTCTGTCTATCTATCTATCTATCTATCTATCTATTCTATATGACTTCTATCTATCTGTCTGTCTCTCTTTATCTATGTATTTAATCTGTCTACAGTATTTGAGAAAAATAAATGTTTTTTAGGGTACCTTTTAACAAGGCATATCTATCTATCTATCTATCTATCTATCTATCTATCATCTGTCTGTCTATCTCTCTATCTATCTATCTATCTATCTATCTATCTATCATCTATCTATCTATCTATCTATCTATCTATCTATCATCTGTCTGTCTGTCTCTCTACCTAATTATCTATCTATCTATCATCTATCTATCTATCTATCTATCTATCTATCATCTGTCTGTCTGTCTGTCTCTCTATCTATTTATCTATCTATCTATCTATCTATCTATCTATCTATCAATCATCTGTCTGTCTGTCTCTCTCTCTCTCTATCTATCTATCTATTTATCTATCTATCTATCTATCTATCATCTGTCTGTCTGTCTGTCTGTCTCTCTATCTATCTATCTATCTATCTATCATCTATCTATCTATCTATCTATCTATCTATCTATCTATCTATCTATCTATCATCTGTCTGTCTGTCTGTCTCTCTATCTATCTATCTATCTATCTATCTATCTATCTATTCTATATGACCTATCTATTCTATCTATTCTATTATGACTTCTATCTATCTGTCTGTCTTCTCTATATCTATGATTTAATCTGTCTACAGTAAATGAGAAAAATAAATGTTTTTTTCAGGGACCTTTTAACAAGGCATATTTCCGTTGTGTCACACTATTCCGTTGTGTTGTATTAATATTGTATAATATTATGTTATATTTATATATTTACATTAAATTTTCCAAACTATCCCCCCACCAGGCCACGCCCATTATTTGCACCCTTGTGGCCCCCCCCCCCCGAAAAAATGTCTGCAGGTACCCATGGTAGCAGGCTTACAAATCTTTTATCTAGAGAAAGTGTAGTAGGGATTTCTAATGTAATATAACCAGTTGCACCAATATGTTTTATGTGTTAAACAAAGGAGAACTTTTTAAATAATTGTTTTCAAATACAAAATTATCAAAAGTTTTGCCACACCCAGTAAAGAAGTCATGCCCCATAAAGTCACACCCACACCATCCGCCCTAGTGGCGGCATTAAAGTTGTTAAAGGTTGGAATCCCTTTGTATAGCAGGTGATTAATACAAAAGCATCACTTGGCACACACATCCTGTAGAGAGTGGAGTCTTCAGGGTTGTCTCTTTCTTTGTTCTCTTTGTAAAAATGGAGCCAGTTCACATTTCTAACAAGATAACACCCCACATGTCTGGGATGACTCCTGAGAGTGAACAAGAGTAGAGTTAATGGATTGCCGCAATGTCTCCATCCAGCCGACTACATCCACTGTCATAACTTTAAAACAGGCCCTGTTCGAGATTATTTTGCATGGTCATCTTTAATAACCATATTCCTGAATTTCTGCTGCCTGGGATTTATTGCACTTGTCTTCTCCATTAAGGTAAGAGGGAATCGGTTTAATCAAAAATGTGGAGAACTGAGATCAATGCAACTTTTATTTCTGATTTAACTAGATGGTTTCTGTTGCACGGTATCGCAGGAGACAAACAAACCTTGATATTTAATACAAATGAAACATTTGACTACCTGGGTCCTTGTAGTTACATGTGCATTAGGTCTGACTCATTACAGTTATTTAGAATGTCAATCTAGAAATGTATTTCCCATTTTTTGTAATGGTAATGGATTAGGCGGCAAACTACTGATTAATACTTCTAAAAAAACAAGATTGATCCATAACTAGAAATGGAAGTTTTATATAAACTTGAATTTGGCTTTGAAAGGATGCAGTGTGTCTGTGCTGGAGGTTTTTAAAACTCAGTAACCTTGCTATGGTAATGATAGAGGACATTTTAATTTCATAATTAGAGATGGACTAGACTTGAACGCAAACCCGAGTTCGAGCCGAACTTGGACTCGAACTTCCCGGAACTATCACCAACCCAGATTTCTCGGACTTTCGAACTTTCGATAATTATCGAATTCGAAAATCGAACAATCTTTGAATCATTTATGGGATAATATTCAAATGTTCTAACCGTTTATGGGCTAATTATCGAATGTTCGAATGTTTATGGGATAATTATCGAAAATCAAACGTGAGAGCTTGAAAGTAGACACGCTGAGAATAAACCGATTTTTTGAAAGTCCTGGATATTCAAACGTGTTCCCCAGACCATTTCCCAGGTCCCACAGCCATTTACATTAAGTTACCATTGAGATTTTAATTGTATTTATTAGAACTTTTCAAAATATTTGACTCCCATTGACTTTAATGGGTCCATTTTGACTTTCCATATAGTTCGAAAGTTCGAAAATGGACCGAACTTTCGGAAGTTCGGCCATCTCTATTCATAATCCATTATGATTAAGTACATATATGTGGGCCTGTAGATGTTTGAAAACTACTCTCAGCATTTACTACCGCAGATGCAGCAGGGAATGCTGGGAGTTTGTAATTTGCAAACACTGCAGGCCACAGGAGTATATTCCTGCCGTCCCAAATGTACGGACCGAATTTGTGTCTTAAAAACAGAAGAATAAGGAGAAGAAGCAAAAGAACTCGAATGGACTGTTCAAGCCAAATTAATAAGGTACTTGATTGTCCAGCTGAAAAGAAGATGGTTCAGATTCATAGCTAAAGAAATAGGACAGATCAACAATAAATGGCAATGGGAAGAATTAACTTTCCAAAAATGGTCAATTTAACAAATCTATTTTTCCATAGATAACCTTTAAACTGTTTTTTTTTTTTTTAATGCAGCACTGTGCAAAAAAGTTGTGGTCCAGCACTTTTTCCGCTTCTTCTTCATCTATCCATCAGAGGCGGTTTGGTTACGTGTTGTTGGTACATCAAAACCACGCTGACACATTCTAAAAAGATGCTAAGAATGAAACAGGATGTTGCTATGGTTAGGATTAGCTATTGAAAACCTCTCTGATTAGCAACAAGAATAATTACAGGAATATATCCCAGTACATGCATTAGTACAAAGACACCATTTCAGATGAATGCAGGACTTAACTAGCTCTCCATACTAAAATTCACTATTTGTAGTGCTCCTAAACAAACCCCCAATATTTGGTTGGGTCCAAGATCCATTCAGATTAAGACTGTACTAGACCAATCAGATTTGTTAGGGGGGGTGTCTTTACACAGGCACTATAAAACGGCATGAAAGCTAAGCTAGTTTTTAACAGTCAAAGTAGCAGGTCTTGCTTTGTATTAGGTTTAGAGATTTGCAAGTAGACGGCTGGTTGCTGGTTGGACTGCCGAGAAATGAATATTTTATAGCTCCTGGGCTTTCTTACCAATGGTGTCATTGTGTAGAGTCCATAAGCAGCACATCCATGTTGATATAGCAGATAAGTAATAATAATAATATTTTTTGATTACAGAGACTGAAATTGCTTATTTTAGCTAAATAGCCTTCAAAGTTGTGAATAACCCAAGTGCATATGTAGTTGCACTACTAGTTCCACCATTCCCTGACAGCACTTCAAACAACCAAGGGTAGATAGGAATGGTATTGAAAACATTCAGTGTAAATATGACCAGTGCCGAGCAGGAAAATGATTTCACTACTGGACCCAGAAACACCGCATAGCAGGAAAAACCAAAACTTGGATACCTCATTATACAGAAAGTGAATGGTGGATAATCACATGGGAATGGCGGCAACTAAAAGCGTTACGATGTTCTGTATGTTATTGTAAGGGAATTAAGTGAGGTTACATATAATTTCACAAGTAAAATGCTTTTCTGATAGACATTGCTATTGGAGGACCAGGCTTTCTGTAGCTGAGTCATTTTATACACATTTTGTATGCCTCCAAATTTATATCTAATTAACATTACTGTACCCTAATAACCATAAAATCATATACTAAACAATCTACCATGATAATCTTAAATCAATATGTAACCTCTAGCAATGCCTTAGGTATTTTTTTTATACTATGGTATTGTACCCTCACAACCATTATTAAGACATATTAGAACCATTTAGGCATTCAACCATTTAAGCATTTTAGACATATTTAACAATTAAAATGTCAATCAGAGTAACCTTTTCTTCCATTTTATCTCTAGGAAACATAATGTACCAAGTAACATAATAAGGATTGATTGTCTATTTTAATTTCATCATTAAAGAGAATTTAAGTTTGCAGTAAATATTGTCCCATAGATAGAGCATATTAACAAACTGTGTTTCACCTCTTTCCCTTGTACTGTGATGTAGGTTGATTTAAAAATGAATCTATGGGTATTAGAGGTCAACTCTCATAATTCAAATCCTTGTTTTGGTGGAGTATCACATGCTTCCAGATGAAATCAAGCTGGAGCTTGCTTCTAAAAGTTGACAGCCAATTGAATTACAGCACTAAGATACCCTTCTGTAGCATAGATTATGCTACAGAACATCCTACTTCTCAGACAAAGAGAGATTAACACAGTTTGATATTTAATGGTGGATCAACAAGCTCTGTTGCCTTTACAATTTATTCTTGAAGCATATCTGTTGTATTCAATTAGATCAACTGGACTTGAAAAGGTAGTCTGAAGACGTTTCGGTCTAGTATCCGATGGCTTTCTCAATTCAGAATGACTTGACAGAATCTGTGGCCAATTATGTACCCTGGAAAATCCCAATTAGCATATCAACGCCAGGTGTTAGGGGGTGATTAGATAGTGGCTAAGAGGTGTTATAGGGAACGCCCAGAGTAAGGTGTATTAAAACAGCATTGTATATGGCAGACAGGTTGGTGGAACCCCCCAACCTCTATTTAGGCTGGTTTCTTTATTTCACATAAATGGCTTCCTTAACACCTCCTTGAACGCAGTCACGTTCCTTCGCCCGTATGTTAACATTACAATTCTCAAAGGTTAGTCCTTTATCCTTAAGATGCAGATACACGGCTTGAGTCCTGACCCGAGGAATTGGCTTATTCTGTGCTGGGCCATACGTTGATGCAGTGGTGTTTGGTCTCCCCCACAAAAAAATCAGGAGCATTCTTCACTGCAACTGCACTGCATATATGAGTGGCTTTTCTTGTGTTTTGGATCTTGGGGTCTTTCGGATGTACCAATTGTTGCCTCAGTGTGTTGTTCGGTTTTTTGTTTAAAGCAGACAGGATACGATGTTTTTTGAAAAATTCTTCTTAATTTCTCGGAGACCCCTGCTACATATGGGATGACCATGTTTTTTCTTCTCCTGTCTTGCTTTTCCCTTCACTGTTGGTATCGTGTTTCTTTTCTTCCTTTGTGCAACACAGAAGCGAGAACATCCCCACTAGCACAGAGGCGAAGGCTAAAGAAATGAAACATCTCAGAGAGAGCCCTAAAATGTGGATATCCAGACTGGGCTCTTTGTCAAAGAAGTAGAAGGAAGAAAAATCACCAACTGTCTGCCATATACAATGCTGTTTTAACACCTTACTCTGGGCGTTCCTATAAAAACCTCTTAGCCACTATCTAATCACACCTTAACACCTGGCTGTGATTGCTAATTGGGATTTTCAGGGTACATAATTCGCCACAGATTCTTGTACAAGTCATTCGAATTGAGAAAGCCAGTCGGTATGACTAGCGAACGTCTTCAAGTAACTACATTTCAAGTCCAGTTGATCTAATTGAATACAACAGATATACCATGACCTGGATGAATGAGAACGTCACAAGCATATTCTTGAAGCAGTTCCTATTACATTTTTTGAAGGAAAAAACATCACATCCATATTGCCACATTTTGAAACATTATCTTTTCTAGTACAAAATGTAACAAGGAGAGACAGGGGGTGCGGCCAATAGGTGCAAATGCTCACAAGGCTCCTTGGAAATTACATAGGCTGTGAAGTTTACTGTCGTTTAACATGGAATCCCTCCCAACCACAGATTATATTATTACTTGCATATACTAAATCCAACTCACTAGAGAAGAATCCTACAGTCCCATAGGAATATCGAATGATGACAATACACTACGATCATATCTTAAAGGCAATTAAAGTACAGAACAACACTGAACCAGAAGACAGAACACCTTATATAAAAACCAGTAATCTGGTCTTACCTCTCATTTTGATTACGGCGGGCGTGGAAATACCTAAATAACATGGTTTGTGCTTTAGTTCACAGCATTTCAGTATCACACAGTTTGAGTCAATGACCATTAGTGTTTGCACATGTCAGTCCTTCATCCAGCTGGATACTTCATCCAGTTCTTAACGGCTACATTTACTTAATACAATTTGTGAAGTGGTATTTTATAGCTTATTGATGTTTTTAGGGGGGGGGTGGTTTTAGATTCTGAGTATAAAAAATTGTTTAGTTCTCTTTTAATAAATCCGATGTTTCTACTACTCAAAACAGTCTTGATACTTAACAAAGTGAACAATTACACAATTATCCCTTCTCCAACTGTGTAACACATTTTAATTACATTCAGTAATTATCTTGTTAGCTTCTTAGAACTTTTAACACACACTTCTCTTTTAAGGTATTATGTGAAAAATTAAAATATATGAAAATATTTTTTTTTCTATAGACCCAGGAAATTTTTCAATACGTACTAATCTTTTCTATTTGTAAAAGAAAGAGACTGGTACTCCCTTAATTTACAGATCCACAACCCACATTTTCCTTATATTTATTTATGTGATGATATAAATTTCAAATGAAAGAACTATCATTTTATATCAAGCACTAAACACTGTAACTTCTGAGTTACTCAGGAATTCAGGTGCCGTATTCCTCTACTACACAAATCCTCAGCTACAGAATAGCTGTGACATCCAATTCTTTATTGACCACCGATATTACTCGAGTATAAAACAGGTTTCAGGCTTTAAAAAAGTGAAATCTTACCTCGGTTTATACTCGAGTCAGTATCTCATAGCTTGTCGCCGGCCGTGCGATCCGCATCCTCGCTCCAAGCCTCGCGCATCCGGATGATGTCACTACCCGAGCGCCTCAAAGTGAGAGCGGCCGGGAGGTAGTGACATCATCCGGATGCGCAGAGGCTGTGGATCGAGGAATTCAGATCATGCGGCCGCCGGACAAGGTAGGAGAAACTTTTTTACACAGGGACACAAGTGGCAAATACTTACAAATAAGAGTAAAACCTTCTTATTTGTGCATACTGTATGCACAAATAAGGAGGATTTACCCCTATTTGCAAGTATTTGCCACTTAAGATGTTTGAAAACTGCAACTCCCAGCATGCTTTATTGGTGGGAGTTGTAGTTTTCAAACAATCTTAAGTGGCAAATACTTGCAAATAGGGGTAATCCTCCTATATTGTGCATACAGTATGCAACAAATAAAGAAGGTTTTTCCTCTGTTGTGTAAGTATTTGAACAACTTAAGATGTTTGAAAACTACAACTTCCAGCAATAAAGCATAGCTGTGAGTGTAGTTTCCAAACATCTTTAGTGTGGGCAAAACTACCCACTCCGGTTTATACTCAAGTCATGTGGTTTTTCGCTCTTTTTTACCTAAAACTAGGTACTCGGTTTATACTTGGGACGACGTTATACTCGAGTATATATGGTATATTATCTATTTTGCAAATAGGTGGACCCTTAACTAAATTACCCTGACCACTTTAAAACTAAAGTAGACCACCCTACTCTGTCCACTTCAAATAACCCCAGCAATAGCTAAACCTTCCTTGGATGAACATTCCTAGGAAAGAACTATCACAAGGAATTTACATTCTTTTTATCTGATAGCATTTTTTTTTTTTCTAAAGAAAATAATTGTCATATTTTCATATTGTTCATGAGTCATATTTTGTTGACGCAATACCAAATATGCAACATTATTCTACTTAGTGCCATGGTGACAGTTTTATTTTCAACCTACCAGTTTCTAAAACTTCCCCATCAATCTAATGGTAATATTTTTCTTCTTCTTCAAACAAATACCATTGAGTGAGTAATTAAAATGGCTATGTACCTTTAAAAACAAAATATTACCACATTTCCAATTAATCTATTTTTACTATGAGTCAGACTCTAAAGGTAACCTTATTTGACATATAAATTCTATAAATTTTAACTTTAGAGCTGCTTAAATACTAAAGAAAAAGGTTGTCTTATTCTGGGTTTAGTTTAAAAACAACCAGGGAGATTCAATTGCCACTTTTCCGCTTTTTCTCCTCAAAACCCACGTTAACCCAAAAAATAAGTGGGTAAACGGGGTTTTAGATGGAATTTAGAGCACATGCACCATTTCTGAATGTTTTTGGAAATAGCCGTGTTGTGTAACGATCCAAAACCCCCGGGCGTTAAGTTTTTGCGCTACCTCGTAGCGCAAACTTAATGGTAAAGTGCTGTGGAGGTTAAGTTAGCGCTCTTACTCAGCCCGATCCCGCGATGCAATAACTGACGTAATCCCTGTTTATACGATCGTTATTGTTGTTACGCGGGGTCGGGATAAGGTAAGTAAACGCGGGAAATGGAAGTATTGAATGCCCCCAAACATGTCAAAACAGATGTTTTTTAAGGGTCAAAATTGTATAAGGGGTCTAGAAAAAAATCTTCAGGCGTCGGTAGTGTTTCCTACCTGTCTATACACACACACAACTGCAGGCCTCTGCAACACAGATTAAAGTATTGTATACAAAAACCTCTTAGAATATCAGCATTGTGGATATAACACAGAAGGATTTTATGGGCACACAGACAGAAAATATATCTGCACACACAGCTGTTTTCAGTTAAAGAGAATTTAGACTGTTGATGATTGCATCTCTGAAAAAATAACATAAATTATCTTTAAAAAAAAAACTACAAGCCTGTGTAAATCATTCACACTCAATGATTGCATCCACATCTTATCCTCGATATGAACAATAGGAGTATTATTGAGAAACAGTATACGTAATACCAGTTTTCTACTCTCGTATAAACCTAAAACAAAAACAACCTAACCCAAAAGAAGAACAATTATTTCCAAAATGAAGAACATCTGTGTGCTGTAATGTGCAATTTTTTATGCTTTCATCTAATAAACCATCTTAAATCTAAAATTCTATTACAAAATATTTTCAAATTGTTTTGTTTGACAAACAATTGATCTATTTTTATATAAATTGAATCATTTAATATCACGTGATTTTTCAGTATGCATACAAAAGCAAAGTTCTTAAATTGTGATCACTTAACCCCGGACCTTATAAAATTACAAAAAGAAAGTGTATCTTATTCTCTGATTACCTTTTGATTATCTAGAAAACATAAACTACCTGTAACAAAAATGAAAACAACATAATAAAGATTTAAAATTGCAGTTTCTGCTTTATTTCTATATGTCCAGTACAGTCTAACCACAACCAACACCTAGAATGCCACTTCTACTCCCTATGAGAGAAAGTGGGAGAGGGGAAAGACATCCCCTCCCCAAAAAATTAAACATCAGTTTTCTATGTTTAACGGACCACATAATCTATCACCACACAAATCTATACTTTCTATGTACAAAATACTTTTCTTTCTACTTGGATTATTTTCAAACCTTCCTTATTCCTATTTATGACTATCTATTCTTTTCATGTTTCTCCTCTCATTTATAATATTAGATACACATTACGTTCTGGAAAACTTCATTTTCATATACATTTTCCAACTCCTACATTAACAACACAGATTCCATCTAAACATTTACAGCCCTTCTAAAATTATACATACAGAACCATCTGTATCCATATAGAAAAAAAATGACTCTGTATTCACTTGTAAAACAAGGGCACTTAGTTAAAGGAAACAGATCAGCTGCTTTGGCTGGCACTAAAATTTTCTCTTTTTCTTTAAAATCAAAACCATACCAACATCTGGAACTCATCTGAGTTCATTCTTGTATCCTACCACACTATTCAACTATCTTAGATTGTTACTACATTTCCAAATCAAAATTGATAATATATTTCTAATCCTGTCAAATCCAGAGGTAAATGAAAATAGAACCGACGATACGTCAAAACCTTCATCAGAAATATTATAATTTACCACTGCTTTAACCCATATCTACTTTTTTACAAACAATAGTTGATGCATATACTTTATAATTGTCATCTTCCACTATTATTATTTTAATAGATACCTAATTTGAGGTCTATACTCACAAATACTTCAAGTGAACTAGTCTCAAAATTTTTCACCATCAGGATATTAACCCATTGGTTACCAAAAAACCAGTGTCATTTCAAGTCCCGGACACAAACTCTATGATCTGATCATTTTTCAGTGTCAGGCTTTCTTTTGACTCTTTTCAATCAAAAGGTTAAAGGTCTTGTCAGGAACTACTACAATGGTTAATAAGTTCTCAAAAACAATACAACTCTGTGTTTACTGCAAACTCATAGTTGGAGAACCATTACAAACACAAACTAGCATCTCTCATGAAACTTTCTAGCTTTGATTTTCTGAGTAGAAGTAGATACAGAGAACAGAAAGAGCATTTGAAAACAATTTTCAAAGTGAAGAAATAATTTCATATAAACAATTAAGTTGCAAATGTGTTAAATCATAAGTAAGCATTAAGATAAACTTAAAGAATTCAATTACAGACAGCCAGAAAATAAAAAAAACAGTTTGTCAAAAATATAAAGATTATAAAACACAAACTCAGTACAATAAAAAACAACTATCAAGTCAGAACAATAAGAAAAATTTTTAGTAGTACAAATAATTAGAGCAGACGCAAACAATCATTCACACAAACTTTCAAATCGGGATTTTCATGGTTAACAAACTCCTAATGAGTTACTGCCCCTAAATTATCCATCCTGTTCTTTGGAACACTGAAGGCACATTATACTACTCCTGCTGAAGCTGCTTCAGGCTTATTAAAACTATCCCTGTCCTTTTCAAATTCCAAGACTCATAAAAACTAAAACAAATTGAGTTGTTGATGCTTTCCTTCCAAACATTAAAATAAAGTTTAGATAAACCAGTACATCTCAAAAGACCAAACAAAAAATAATTATTTAAATGTGTTCAGACAATAAATGGGGGTTTTAGACTCTAGAACTAAATCGGCATGTTAACATACAATGTCACAAACTGGGGAACAGTACTCGTCAACCCAGAACATACCGTGGTCCTGAGATCAATTTCCAAAAAGGGACCAAATATGGGTAAGATAAGAAAAAACTCACCGGGCCTTGAAATGAGAAAGCCAGTCGGCAGTTGATGCGAAACGGTCCTTCAAGAACTAAACTTTCAAGTCCAGTTGAGCTAATTAATACAACAGATATACCATTGACCTGGATAAATGAAACCTTCAACAAGCATAATAGTCTTTAACGTTATGTATGTAACAGAGAGTAAGGCTTTAGTTGTCGCCATTCCTGTGGCGCCAGACCCACATAAGTAAAAAGACCTTTTCAAATGCGCAACAAAAGATTCAACGTTTATTGAAGCACTTTCTGAACATTTCTTTAGGGTACAGTATAAAAGGGACATCTATAATGAAACAATAGTTGATCTTTAGATACCATTGATGAAACTATCCTCTGTAGGTGTGGCAGTTTTGCTATAACTGGAATGAACATTGAAGACAGGGTTCAGCAAATCATCATGAATTGCCATGAGGAGGGAAATTCCCTCTTTTTTTAATTTGCCTCAATAGTTGGCTTACAAGTAAGCTTGCCCTCATAGAAAGCTCTCTCTGCGGAACGAAGAAGAGGCAGAAGGGCAGAAAGAGAGAGAAAACAAAATTACGCCAGGAAAGGCGTCATATAAATCCTTACAAATTGAATCCTTATGCATCTAGTGGGAGTGGAATACCTTGACTTTCCTCCAAAGTTTGTGTAGATGAATAAAACTGGAGACAAATACAGTTGCCTTTTAATTTTAAATCTAAGAAAGAATTTTTATAAATCACTTTCATTAATATTTGTAGCAGCATTTAATTCTACGTAGATATATACTTTGGAAATAGGAGTCAAGGTTTCAGAGGAAATTAAAAGGGTTGATCCACCACCCCAACAAAAATATTATGAGGATCTTGATGGGAACCACTGAAAAGGTTTATATCACTGAAAGCTGTCCCCAAGTGACTTATCAAGCCTTTTCCCCTGCCTACCTTCTGCTTGTCTCCTTTCGTGGCATGGGAAAGCAAAGCAGCGCAGAAGGGGTTTGACCAGCAGCCCTTCTGTGATGGCTGTGGCCATGCAATGTTTTAGCAAAATCAAAAGGAGCGGAAAGTGGCTCTGGTCAAATATTTCCACCCACATTATGTGCTTGTTTGT
Organism: Hymenochirus boettgeri; assembly: GCA_019447015.1. Lineage (NCBI taxonomy): Eukaryota > Metazoa > Chordata > Amphibia > Anura > Pipidae > Hymenochirus > Hymenochirus boettgeri. Next base: position 202,115,091 of record CM033470.1, on the reverse strand, counting down.
AAAACATGTGACAGGTCTTAGCAAATCAAAAACTACTGGAGTAATGTCTGTGTATTATAGAGGGCATGTCTAATGTATTGGGAAAATGCTGGGAAGTGAAAAATGAAATGAATCCATCATTTTTTGGATTATTCAGTCAATGTTATTTTAATAACCACGAATGTGAATAACTTCTGTTTTTGGAAGCTCCATTTTATTTTATGCTACGTGGAGGAGGATTTTTGCTCATATAAACCCACCCTCCCCTAAGTATTTATAGCGCCTGTCAATCTTTTGCTCCCATGTCAGAATCCTGTAGATGCAAAACTTTTTAAAAATTGGGAAGGAAAGTACATGGGGCAGATGGGATATGATTATTCCACCACACAATATTGGTTTGTTGAGGAGCTTCAGCACTAACAGTTTTCATCATAATGTTAATTCATTTCATAATCAGTTTTGTTTGGGCTGGGCTCATCACAGAAACAATATTGGGAGATAGGAATTGGCCAAGTCCTATATCCCTGGTCCAAGTACTTTTTATTTAAAAAACTGTTTGTTTTTAATAACATTTTTTTATACATTACTATATTCTCCTTTTAAACACAACAGAAAAGGCCATAATCATATTAAGTACATATCCATAAGGAATGCCCTTCGCCACCCCCCCCCCACCCCACTATGATTTGTAAACTTCTTCCCGGGTCCTTATCTCCCTCTACACAAAAATATAAAAGGGAAAAACCATTTAATTCTGGGATTGCTAAGATTGCCCTTATTCTTTTTTTTTTTTTGTTTGCCTACAAGTCAGAGATCGGAAGTGACTTGGGACAAACCTGGAGCCTGCTTTCTTGAAGTTATGGTGTTACCGCTCGTAAGCTTAACATCGCTCCCGTGGCAATCGTCATCGGCCTTTTACCATCCTCTGTTCATAATTACATTAGATCTATACCTTATTCTGGGCCAGAGTTAGCTATGCTGACATTCAGTATCTATCGTATCGCTTTATCCTAGTATTATGGATAATTCAACACCAAAATGATACGACGTAATCAACATTGCAATAAAAAATAAATCAATCTTGATTCTATCTAGGTCCTTTATTTTTTTTTTTACCCTTGTTTGAATACAATTAACTTTGGACATTTTTGTATGGTCTGTATTATGTATTTCTAAAAAGAGAAGAAGAAGATGATCAATGCACATTTCCTGCGGCCCATTTGTGTCTTTTTTCCCATCAACAACTAAATTGATTATTAACACTTTGCTCTTTAAAAGGGTCGATTTTAATTTTTAAACGTTAATTAGTAATATTTCCGCATTGGGCCTTACGTAAAATACTTCTGAAATACACAGAGGGGAAGGAAGTGTAGAGAATATTAAAATGCTCTACAAGGGGTAACATTATAAAGGAAGATTTCTTTTATTAATAGTTTGGTGGGGACAAGGTAAAATAGTATTAGGTGATTAAATTATCCATTGTTATTTTGAATGCGGTAATAATATTACACATGACCATGTGCCGCAGTTAACCCAAAGCAAAGAAAGGATTAGTATTAAACGGGATGGCACTAATCTATCCAAAAAACCATCCTCCCTCCCCAAATAGCATTTGAAAACTGTTAAAGACTGGCTTGTAGTGCCGTCATCTTGAGAGGTATGGGACTCACCCTAGACCCTCGTTTTCTTTCACTATGACAAAGATTTACAGTATGTGCCCCTGGGAATTGCACAGGAGTTACTAATAGGAAAAAGGGTATTGGTTTGGGAAGGGGTGGGTATCTGCCTATAGACATCCTTTAACAGTAAGTCCACAGCAACAGAGCAGAAACTGTGCTTCCTGGTACTTAAGCAAATAATCCAGGACCTTGTGATTGTTTGGCCTAAATCATACATGTTCGTAGGAAGAATAGAGAAGAAATGTAACATTAACAAAAATAAGTGTAGGTGTTAAGGAGGAAAACCTAAAATGCTTATGACCCCATCCCTGCGGATATCAACCATGGAAGTACAGCAAATAAGAGAAATTGACCTGCTCCAGTCCTGTCTCTAACTTGGTGGGCAGCCCAAAAAAAGTCTTCGTTTGCATTGAGTGTTTTCCCATAGAAATCCAAATACCTAGGAGGCTGAGAACTACAACGATGTATGGGGTTTCTTGAGAAACTTGTTAGTAATAAAGAACAGCTATACTCACTTATACTCTTAAATAACAACTAATCAAAACCCAATTCTAGCCACTAATCTTAATATTGTGTTCTTACATCCATGTTTGTCCTATTTGAAATAATCTGCAAAGATTTTTTTTATATGGAAAAAGGAATATATCATTCTCTGGTTAAATATGTTTACAAGACACTACACTGAAATCCCCTGTTTGCCTCCTCAGAGAGAGGGGATTACCTATGATGTAACATGATTGGCATCTTCTAAGGTTGTGTATGCAGCTCTTAAAGTCGGTTTAAACACGAGGGGGGGACCTTAGTTTTCAATTGGGGAACGCAACAATACCTCAGGGATTTTTTGACCAGCAGGCAAGACTGCCCGTTTGTCACCGTAAAACCAGCAATATTTTGGGAGACCGACCTAATGATACACGGCCGAAAAATATCCGTCCGAAAACTATCGATATATGGTGTATACCCCAGCCTATTTTTTTGATCTGCAATGCACTGTGAACACCTGGATAATGATTTAAAGCCCCGATTACGTCAGAGTAGAAGCTCTTTTCCGAACGACCGCCAGCCACCAGAACGTCCCGGTGGCCTCCGCAGTTGTTTTGGAAAAGACAACAAAATTTCCTTGCATGGTAGTCTCCGTGGGGAGTCGGTCGCCGGAAGTCGTTGGAAAACATTGCGCCCAAGAGCGTTCTCCCTATGCTGGGATAGTCCTGTCTGTCATCTTTAAAAAATCTTTTTTACTAGAAGGCAGGGGGTACCCAGCTTTAGAGCCACAAAAAAAGAAGTGTAAGGATCTCCCATCTCTATCAGTCAATTAGTTCAACATTAAGGGGACATTACATCTAAACGATACTTAACTACCGACCCGAGCGCTCACGGATGTCCCGATCCTTGACCCGAAACCGCCTTCCTGATCATATATTTTCAACCAACATCGATGCAAAATCCCATTTATTTTTCGAGACGCATGTCGCGGTCGAATTGTAAAGATCGGGAGGGGAGAGGCGGTTCGGGTTCAGGATCAATGAACATTGCGTGATTGCCGTTAGGGGAAGTAATATCGTTTAGAATGTATGGCCACCTTTACTCCTGCACATCTTTCATTGTTTAAAAATGAATAATGAAAAATTGAATTATTTAATGAATGATACAGATATCAGGGCAGAAGACTGAAGCCCACCAAATTGAAGCCAAAAAAAACCAACATAGTGTCAGTGCTGAGCCCACTGGGTTTCCTCCCTCCAGTTATCAACAATACTAAAAAGATTTTTAATATTTCATATACAAAAGAGAGAAGGGGAGAAAACTACAGGGGATGTAATAAAAGTTATTCTTGTGTAAAAAAATGGTGCCAAATTTTGCCCCACCATCTAAATTATTAACATTTGAATGATGAGCTAACATTGATTGTTGGGGCAAAAATTACATGCACCATGTTTAAACGATAAGAACTTGTATATTAAATCTCCCTGGGGGAAGGTTTTTAGCTGGCAACACACAGTACTGGAGTACTGATAAAAGGAGACGTCGGTGGGTCCAGGGGAAAGCAGCTTAGTTTCCTCACAGCCGGACGAAATAAACTCTATTGAACCCCCCTATGCTTTGCTTTAATATACGGACACATGCAAAGTATCGAGGAGGGAGGCGGAGAACACCAGGGCTGGTAATAGCCAATGGCAGACCGTCCAATGTGAAAATCCTCTTGCCAGTAGTTGAAGAAATCTGGACTGTTCTTGTTTGTTGTTTGGTTGTTATTTATCCAGCTTTAGGTAAAAATTAAAATACGTAAAAAGGTTTAAAAAAATTAAAAAAAAAAATAATAAAAAAAAAATAAAAAATATAAAAACAATTTAATAAAAAGCCATGTGGAGATGAACTGAAGGAAAAGAGTCAGTAGTAAGTAAAAAGTAAGTAAAAGAGAAGTGTAGTAGAAGTAGTAAGTGAAAGTCGTTAAATTAAAAAGTAACAGTTTTAGAAACAGGAAGGGGGAAGGGGGGGGGGAAAAAAGAAAGGAAAATGGAAAAAAAGGGACGGGGGAAGAAATACAACAATGCCATTCAGAGACACATTTTAGATAGGCCTCTGGTATAATTGAGTAAGGGAAGGGGCAATAAGAACCACAAGCCTTGCACTAAATTCTGACCAAAATAACAATAAGGGAATACAGATCTATTAAGGTGGGCCATTCACATGCGATTCCGACAGCATGTGTGCGACAGATCACATTGGTATATGTTGGCATCATACAATATTTAAGGTGGTAACCGCTAACGCAACGGCCCCCGAACCAATCCCAGCGCGGTTTTATAGAGATCGGTCAGTGTCAGTAGGTGTAAGTGACGGCATCAGGACCCTCCCCGCCTCCATGTATTCCCAAGCGGGACTGAAGTGGCCCATGCTCCGTAGGAGGAAGTCGACGTCCTCCTGCCTGATTACGTAAACTAGGTGAACACAGAAGAAGAACGAAGAAGAGAGTAAACTTGTTGGAGCGGGCCCTCCTGCAATTGTAGCATCCAATCAGGAGATGGGTGGTAATGGGTAATCAACAACTGTGAATAAAACTAACATTTATTATTAATAAGATTAAAACACATCTTTGTTGAGGATGTTATGGTCCGTTCTAATTGAAGAGTTGGGTGGAAGGAAGAAAGAGGCAGGGATAGGGATCTCATGGCTGATAGTATCAGTGGCCACTGTTATACCACTTTTACCTGGCATTTTAAAAATGTTCTCCTCTGTTCTTTTAGCTGAGCTCATCTTCCACCCTCCTTCCTTCACCTTCAGTTCATTTCCAACATTGTTTCCAAGTAGAGTGAGCTGAGTTCAGGCTCTCTACACAATACAATGTTACAAATTAAAGCAGAACAAGGAGAGCAGTTCTAACACAGCAAGTAAATGCTGACAGTTAGATCTTTCGATGGGGGTCTAATAAGAGGTGGTGGCGAATGGTTTAGTGAGAATCAGTTGTGGGGGCGGTAGAGAAGGCGAGTGTTGGTACAAGGTGGGGGGGTAGGTGTTGGTGTGTAGGGGATGGAGGACAATGAACATTGTGGGGGGGGGGCAAAAGGGTAGAGAAAAGAGCATCGAAAGGGCCGTGATAGAAAAAGGGGTTTATGTAAACTCAACTTGTTGAGACCACAGGTGCCCTTTAAAGTCCAGTTGATCTAACTGCAATACAACAGAATAGTAATAAATTGTTATTTTAAGGAGGACACTTTTGGGTGGGTTTTGCATTCACCTCCCAGACAGAAAAATTCTAGGGACACCACTTGTGCAATGGTCAATTCCTTTGGGACATCCGGACTTACAATATGTTCCCCTCTTCCTACATGCAGTACAGCGGGTGTGCCTATGGTTTGCAGAAGAAAACAACCTCTGAAATGTTAGGGAGGTTGGGGCGTGGGGTGTGGATCTCTAGCATGGCTACTGTGTTACAATTATAAAATGAGCATGGAGGCATAGGATAGAAGAAAAATATATGGAAACAACTGTAAATGTGGGAGTAACCTTTAAAAGTAAGTGTAGATGGGATAACGTTTCAAGTGACTTGCTCTACTTGCCAAATCCTGGCTTTCCCCATGTGAATAATTATCAGTGAAAAATGTGAGAACTTTCGAAATGCAGAAGCAATTAACCGTATTAGATTTTTGTTAAAGGGCATGTCCACCCCCCAAAAAACTATAATCCCTCCATCTGGCCCCTGCCCCACTCTGTAGTGAATAATATCCTACCTTACCCCAGATCCAAGGTTCTCCTGTAATCCCCCAAAGTCCCAAAACTGCCCACCGGAGCCTAGAGAGTCCATATAGACTCTGCCTCCGTTCTCTCCTCCAGGAGAATTTTGCCATGCCATAGGAGACCCGCCCTCCCCCCTCCCTCTCCCTCCTGTTTTGGTCTTCCTCCCCTAGCGTAAAAATCCCTTCCCATAATATAGGTCTTGCCTCCCCAGCCCCAACCACATTAGTATTATTGCAGAAAGTCCCCCAAAACATACTCTCCTCCTTCGCCGTTCTGCGCACTACCGGCAAGCACGAGTCCATGATTGGCTGCCTCTCAGGAGAAAGGGAAGGAAGTAACTATCGGGGCACTTTCTTGCAATAATACTAATGCACGTTGGGGTGCTGGAGGGAGCAACCTATCATAATAAAGCGTTTTTTTAAGGTAGTACATTGCCCTTTAAAGAAATATACATGCATCTATAAATAGCGAGGAGTTTCTGATGTATTTTATCACTGCTGTTTCTATTTTACACATTACTATCACACTCCAACCCCAAGAAAGGCTAAATGTAATCCCACAGTTTTTTTAAGGAACAGCCCTGCCCCACTGACATTAGCTCATTCTGTTCATCACATGATAAAACAAGCAGCTCTATACACAGTTGTTTTATTTGAAATATGAGTTAGTGCCCAGTAAATTCTAAAGGTATGATTATCGTGTTTAGTTTTTTTTTTCTGTCATAGGTCTTTGAACTCCATTGCAATCCAATAACTGACTGTTTATTCTTTATGCATGACCTCCCTCCACCAGTGACATTTAATGCTGCAAGGTAACACCTACCTGCAGAGAGCAAGGCAAAAGTGCATACATTTTATCACAGTAGTGGCCTTTTAGTTTTTTTAAGGGGAAGTTCAGTGGCAAATACATATGCTTTTAAGGTTAACCTAACCTGCCCATTCAGCATGTTGTCTGTATATAAATAAATACTTCCAAAATACTGACTTCCTGTTTGCGACCCCTAGTAGAGACCGTTATGATTTTGCCTTGACCCAGCGCCTGGGTTGATTCTAGTTGCTCAGTAGAGATCTGAGCATGTTTGACCCATCCATCAGCCAATCAGTAAAATTAAACTGTATGAACATTCCAAGGCAAGGTGCTTCTGGGAAAAATGACTGTTTAGAACGTGAAATGTCGCTCACTAATGTCATCCAGCAAGAATATCAAAGGGAGATATCAGAGGCTAGTTCCGGACTCCTCACCAACATTTTTTCTTCTCAGCTGGTTTTATCCCCTCCCTTACCATTGTTCTTAGAGATAGTTGTGGTGGCGAGGACAGATTAAAGAGTGTTGGTGTTGGTAGTAAAAAGGAATGGCGTAGTCACTACAAGTAAGTAGAGGTTATATTAGATATATATATATAGATATAAATTGGAAAATGTTTAATATATTTGCACTGTTAGTATGTATGTTTATTTTCCTGTTACGCCATGTCATCTTTACAAATGGGTTTTTGAGTAAATTTGCTGCGGACGATACCTATTCCTCCCCCCCTCTTCTTAACTTCTGTACCCAGCCTCACTAGCTTCTTCCAAACTTCTGAAATAGCGACAGTCACTGGCCATGATGCCACCTGGCAGGTATATCTGAAAAAGCCAGCAAGCTGCAGAAGAAGAGGAGAGATTGGGAGCAGCCAATGTTTACTCAGCTTGTAAGTATAAAGGTTTTTAGTGTGTGTTTGTTCTGGCTAGATACAGAAATAGATTTTGGGGCTAGACCCAGCCTTTAATCTATATTAGTACCACCACAAATTGTACAAAAAGCCTCAACTGTTACTGCAAAGAGTTTTTTCTATAAATTGCAATATATTTAGCCAGTGCTTTTATCTTTTAAATACTAAGAAATAGTGATTTCCTCTTCTAAACTATACAATCATCTTCTGGCACTGAGAATAAACATTGTCCTCAACTATATCTAAAATTCACGCCTACATTCTCATTATTTTTAAATCCAGGATTAATCCATTGTCATTTTACTCAATCTTACTTTGTTTTTTTGAACATATGACCTGCAATAATTAAGGTATTGTCTTACATTCCCTCCCATATTCCCATATGAAATCCAGCTAAGATCTTTCACCACATCATTCAACCTTGGACTGCAAATTTGTTGATATTTTGTTTTTCAAACTTGTTACTTCACCTTAATTTTTTTTTATGTCTATGACATTACAAGTAATAAATACAGCCTTATATGGTCTTGCCCAACTAGTCATCAGAGACAGCACGAATATAATTATCTGAGTTGCTGCTCATGCAGAGTGCTGCAAAATCTAGATTTCTATATGAGTCATGTATTAATGCAAAGGCTCTTAAGCCTGCAGCATGTCTATTTCACATGTGTTTGGGTGAAACCCTAGTACATTTGAGTGACCATTGTTCTTATTATGTATGGCATTTGTTTTTTATATTTTTTTTTATTTTATAAGGATTTCCCTCTCTATTATATTACATTATTCTCATAATTTGTGGGCTTTAGCCTTTGTGTTCTATATCTCTCTTTGCATGGCATTTATAGAAACCTCAAAAAGTGAGCTCATGGAGGAAAAAAAGGTCGCAAAAGTAGAGTTAGGATGCTTAGAAGGTTGCGGAGGCAAGTACTTACTTTCTTACTCAAACTTTGTTCTTTGAGTTTCATTCTCCTTAAATACCTTTAAGTATACCATCGTGGTAGTCATCACCATAACCTGGTAATGACTGCACGATGCAAAAGGCAATCATAGAGTACCATTAAAATCAACACACCACTAAAAACGTCCAATTGGCTTTTGTTTGATAAAATATTCTACATGGTGGGGTCGTCAATTGAATTTATAACAACAAAACCCCAGCAGTGCTCAATAACCACATTCTTCTGCCCTGGGCACTTCCCAACTGCACATCCAATAGATATAAGCGTTCATCACTCACAGTGCTTAATTCCAAAGCGTTTAATTGGGCGTGGACATTTGAACAGGCAATGTTTACACACAAGCCGTGTTTATGGCCTTTATCAAGCCAATGTCAAAGTACTTCAATTTTAGAGGCCCACTAGGATTTATTAGATATAACGTCATGTCTACTTTTTGTTTTATTCAATCTAATGTTAACAATTTATATTGCTTTTATGTGTGAATTTGGGGCCCATGGGTGCCCAATGTACTTTTCCCTAATCCTCCTAGCACAAACCAACTTTGCTTTAACTAATATTACAAACTACAAATATTAGATGATATTAGATATCATTTATTTTTTTAATATATACTGATATAATAAAATACTGATATAAAAAATAAAGAAATCTAAAGCTGGAAAACAACTTGCTAAATTGTTCCAATGATGTGGTTCCCCAGAAGGTGCAGTTGGAAATAATAATTGAAAACCTGTTCCTACAGTACTGGGTCCTGCAAACACTAATCTCATTACCATTATTCTTGTACGGCATCAATCATCTAACTACTCTTGTCCAAAAAAGCGAAGGATTACCATGTGCTTTTCCACAATTAAAACAGATGGTATCGCTATACTGACAAAGAAAACAGAAATTAATCAAAAAAAAGAGTCAATTCCAGAAACAGATGAGTTTCGTTGGAATAAAACAGAAGTGAAACGAAAGATAAAAAGGTCAAATTCTTCCAGCTATAGAACAAAACCAACATTACCAAATTCAATTTTCTTGCTGCTGTGAATTATTTTTATCGTAAATGGAAAGTAACTCACACAAAGGATGAAAAGACTAATCTGAAGGGACCTGCTTTATGTCTATCCAATAAATGTAAATAAACTGTTTTCCTAAAACACAATTTTTTATTTCTTTATATATAATATAATATATAATTATATCTATATCTATCTATATATATATATATATAGATAGATATATTTTTTTTTTTTTTTTTTTACATTTGGAACCCCCCCCCAACAACAACCTTGTCAATTCAATGCAGTATAGAAATTCACTTTTAGGGAATAAATAGTAAGGGGCTCATTTATCCAGACCGCAAGGCACTTTAAGTGTAAAGTCATAGTATTGTTCAATACTGGTTGAGTTTCTGTAAACCCCCTACATGGAGTTGTATGTATAAAGAGCAATATCATCCTGCTCCTACCAAGTTGCTAAATACAATTTACAATGACACAAATATTTTGTGACTTTAGAATAGAATAACAGAGCAGCTTTAAATACATTAATGGGACACTAAAGTGAAAAAAAAATTCTTCTTTTTACTTGCCTTTCTCACTTTTCGATATCTGCAGGAACTTGATTCCTTTTGCTCTAGTGTCCCTGTCACTAGGTCTCCTCATGTCCTGTTTCACTCATTCTAGTCAGTATGCATGTTCCTCTCTATGTATCCCCCCCTCGCAAACTGTACCAACACTAGAGTGTGGAGCATGTCAGGTGGAGGTGATCTGTGCCTCACTACATCCAATAGCATTCACCCATTGATTTTGTGTATAGTGAATTGAAAGAAAAACTGCTTTGCAATGGGAAGGTAAGCAGCACTGGGATCTGTAATAAACTGCTTGAATCAAGTAGAATTTTAAGATTTTCTTTTTAGCTGTAGGAGTTGAAAGGTGTTGTGTTGTGTGCTGTATTGTGTGTGGGGGGCTTGGGGGACTCTTTATTGATTTCTTTAGGTACGTGGCTACATCGGAATGTCAGTAACACAGACAGCAGTAGCTAAATACAGGATTGGGTGTTCAACAGAGCACAGAGCAACAATAATGCATTCATTTTCCCTGATCTAATGCTGAATCATTACCAACAGTGACAGAGAATAAGCTTTACTTTTATAGAATGATAGTTTTCTACATGTAGTGTGTCAGGGGGAGGGTCTGGGTGATTGGCAGTTCTTTACTGACTAGCTGTGCCCACCCACTTTAAAAATAAAAACAAAAAATACCACTGTTTAATTAATATGCTCCTTAGTCTTATGCTTACAAAAGAAAACCTTTTACCTGTGTCTCCTGATGATAATTTACCAGTGTTTAAATACTTGTTTATTTTTCTTTGCCCACAGGAGTTCAGATTGGTAATTTGGTCTGGCCCAATATTGTGGAAGAATAGCATGGGGATATTTCATTCATCATTCTGGATGTTTTTATACCAGGATTAAGCATTATTATCAGCTATACCAAGATCTTAAAGGTACAGTTAGCAATTCCATTCACTCTTTTCAGCATTAAAGTTGAATATGAAATCTAAAAGTTGAACTTATCAGGTCGTCCGTCCCACCAGGATACCAGGATTCCCAACAGGGCCCTCTATAGCCATCTGGTGCCCTAGCGTGATAAATCACAATCCCATTCCCAAGTGTGGCCTAGCCCTCCAAAGTTTTTGGATTCAACACTTTCAGTGGCCACCACTTTCCCAGGTATGGAAAAGTAACCCCTTTATTGCCAGGCATTTTCCCCAGAATATGTGATTACCATTTCAGTGCCAGCAGAGTATTACCATTAACCCTTAATTGCCAGCAGACTTTCTTACTATATTTTCAGTGGTAGCACTTTCCCAAGTATTGTCAATTAACCCTTCGTGGCAGCACTTTCCCCAGAAATATTGGCATTAACAATTTTCAGCGCCAGCAGAGTATTATCGTCACTTTTTCAGCTGCCAGCATTGCCATGATATACAGTATATACCCTCTTACACATGTCTCATCCTTGAATTGTTCATCCTCTACACTCTATGTTCTAATTGAAGAGTTGGGTGGGAGGAATAAAGAGGCAGGGATAGGGATCTCATGGCTGATAGTATCATTGGCCACTGTTTATACCACTTTTACCTGGCATTTTAAAAATGTTTCTCCTCTGTTCTTTTAGCTGAGCTCATCTTCACCCTCCTTCCTTCACCTTCAGTCATTTCCAACAGTTGTCCAGTAGAGTGAGCTGAGTTCAGGCTCTCTACACAAACATTTACAATTAAAGCAAACAAGGAGAGCAGTTCTAACACAGCAAAGTAAAAGCTGACAGGGAGATGCTAGGAGAACACTGGGAACCTTGGTTTAACCCTTTAGTGCCACAGATTCATGATATATATACGATCTGTGCATAAAAGGACCAAACTGCCACAGATCGTATATATACATTCTGTGGCTGGCCCTTTTAAAAAAAAAAATTGAGCCATGCTAGGGGCGATCGGGGGGCAGCATTCAAGTGCCCCCTAGCCCCCTCGATCCCCCCTCGGTTTGGTCCAAATCCGAGGGGGATTGGGAGATATCTTAACTACTTCTTCCAGTGCGGAGCAGAGACAACCGGCAGCTTTAGAAGATAGGGTCCGTGCGGAAAGGGAGACCCCAGTGACATCACAGGATTTCCTGCTTCACCTTAGGCTTCCCCCTAGATGCCCCTGGTGGTCTAGTGGAGGTATGCACTGCGATCTCCATCCAGATCACAGTGCAGTACCTGGTATAGTAAAGCTGTCGCGTGACAGCTTTACATACATTTTGTGAATTGAACTCAAAGCTGTTTTTAGCCATCGTGCATGTCTTACTCTCATGGCTTTTCGCTTCCACGTCTGCGGGTGTAACCATGCATACGGCATCTGTTTGATTCAGGACATTTGGCAGATTGATATTTGGAACTTTTTTTTACATTCCTGAGGTTTTGGCATATTTCTCACCTTTGAAGTTGTTTTTTGTTAATTTTTTCAGAAGTGCGACGAACTGTGCCCACACCATTGATGGTATGAATGAACAAACTACAGCGTTACATAGCTGAAGGTGTGTAGATTTCAGGAATATATAGTTTTGTGAGTATTTCTGAGTTACGGGTTGTTTTGTGGAAAAACTGCAGCCTGTTCAAATTCGAGTTTGGCTAAATATTTTAACTTTATTCTGAGCCATCGTGCATTGTCTCACTTCGTGGCTTTTCATTTTACGTCTGCGTGTGTAACCACACTATGGCATACCGTTTGATTCAGACATTTGGGAGATTGATATTTAGTAACTTTTGACATGATTTCTACCTTTTGAATGTTGTTTGATGTTAATTTTTTTTGGAAATCTGTGAAAAGTGCCAACTTGTACGAAGAACTGCCCCCACCATTGATGGTATGAATGAACGAACTACAGCGTTACATAGCTAAGATGTGTAGATTTCAGAATATACGTTTGTGGGGGGTATTTCTGAGTTGGGGGTTTGGGGGAAAACTGCAGACTGTTCAAATGCAAAGCTGGCTAATTTATTTTTGCTGTTGACATTTGGCATTGGTCTGTTTGAACTTTTCTCTGCAGTTTTTAGCTGAAATTTACATTGATTTTGTCTCTGATTTACAGTTGAGGAAAAAAAAGGAAAATGTGAGAAAATAACTTACAATTGGACGAAGAGCTGCGTCCGGGTATCTACATTTTGATCGAAACTTACCTCATCATAATATCCTGTTGGTTGGAGTTTGTAAAGATCTCCACTTGTAGGATATTTGTAATTCGGTATATATTCTATGTTAACCGTCATGTGTTTACTTTTAATTTGGTGTGAAATATTCTTGAAGGGCAGTTTTAGTTTGGGGGGGTCTCCTGTACAGAAAATGTGGGTACCTACTATATCTGGTATCGTTGTACTCGGGAATATCAAGCTTTTAGAAACGTAAGATTTTGTGTGTAACCTTAAAGGGCATGTCCACCCCCCACTACGGGCCCCATTGTGTAGTGTAGTTTATCCTTACATCACATCCCAGCTCCATAGGGTCCCCCCCCAAAGTCCCAAAAACTGCCCACCAGGAGGATAGCAGAGTCAATTGGACTCTGCCTCCTACCTGGCCTCCAGAGAAGTTTGGCATGCGAACTGCAGCGCCCTTCTCCCCCTCCTCCCCCCCCTCAGATTCCCTCCCCCTAGTGTAAAAACCCTTTAATATATGCTCCCCCTGTCCCCCCAGCCCCAACCGCTCTATTTTTTATTCTTAGATAGTGCCCCGAACTTACTTACCTTCCCTCTTTCCCCCCCGCAATGAACTCCCGGCAGCCGCGTCCGTGATTGGCTGCCGCTCAGCCAATCACAGACGCGACTGCCAGTCCCGCCCCTCTGCTGCTTTTCTCGCAAGCAGAGGGCCGGCAGCGCGGGGAGAAAAGGGTGAGTAATAAAGTTTGGGGAACTTTCTAAAATAAAAATAGAGCGGTTGGGGCGGAGGACAGGGGGAATCATAATGAAAAATGGTTTTAAGGGTGGACATACCCTTAAGAACTATAAGTAAAATGCAGATTTTTAATTTTTTTTAGACATATTTTAACCCATATTGGCAGTAAAATTCCCAAAGTTTACAAAATTTGTTACCATTTAAGGTACACTTTGTGCTGAAAAAAACAATGTATAATATTCCTGATTTACTGGGGGGTTTTCCGACTGTACACTTTGACTGAACCAAATGTGTCTAAAATCCTGAAAATTCTTCTTGCATTTAACGCACGCAAAGTGATGAATTCTGCTGGCAGCGAAAAGGTTAACATAGGTGCCCTAGCTCTTTGCCTAAGGTTGCCTATGACTAAAAACGGCCCTGGGGCCCAAAGCCTACTCAATATTCAATTCTTAAATGTTATATACAGAGATAATTTTAGTATGAAATTTAATAAACCAAAAGAGGCCATTGGTTTCATTCCCACTAGACAAGTTTTATGCATTTGTGGAAACACATGCATTAACATCAATTTCACATAAAAATGCCCTAATACCTGTCAAACGACTACATTTTTATGTGTTGCTTTGCATTGCGTTTTTTTAAAGCACAGATTGCTGCGTTTATTACGAGATGCAATAGACTGCAATGAGACTATGAGGAAGAGGAAAAATATGCATAAAACATGCAGTTTTGGGTGTATTATGCCATTTAACACCCAAAAACCCTAAAAAGCCCTGCATAAAGCACACACACAAATGCATAAAAAATGAACACTACAGCAGACGTATAAAACTGCATTGCAAAAAACACTATAAGCACGTACATTAGCGACATCACATGGAATTGTTAACTTAACTTGCTGTCCATGCGTTATACGAATATGGCCTCAAAAGATCTAATTTCTGAGAAGATATGAGTAAAAGAAATTTATTCTACATTTGTTAGAAATGAATTATACGCAATTCTCAAATACAGACTTTCAGCGTGAGAATGCTACACCAGAAGTCAAGAAATGTACTTTTTAACTCAGGAACTACTATTAAATCAATAATGAATTGTGCTCCATTAGCCCTTCCGCACAACCCCTATGCTATGTGTTAGAATTAATAAGAATACTACATAACCTATTGCATGAAGTCTAAAAAGTGTGGTTCTTTTTGGTTAAAATTTCGTGTTTCTAGGACCAATATCCATCTGTATGGCAAAAGGACAATATCCATACTGTTGGCAAACAGGACATAATCCATCTGTATGGCAAAAGGACATATCCATCTTTATGCAAAAAGACAATATCCACTCGTATGGCAAAAATGACAATATCCATCTTAGGCAAAAAGGACATTCCATCTGTATGGCAAAAGGGACATATCCATATGTATGGCACAAGGACAATATCCAGTCTGTACGGTCAAAAAGGACAATATCCACTGTATGGCAAAAAGGACAATATCCATCTGTATGGCCAAAAAGGACAATATCCATCTGTATGTGCAAAGGGACAATATCCATATGTAATGGCAAAAGGACATATCCATCTGTACGGCAAAGGACAATATCCATCTGTATGGCAAAAGGACAATATCCATCTGTATGCAAAAGGGACAATATCCATATGTCTGGCAAAAGGACATACTCCATCTGTACGGCAAAAAGGACAATATCCATCTGTTGGCAAAAAGGACAATATCCATCTGTACGGCAAAAATGACAATACCTCTGTATGGCAAAGGACAATATCCATCGGTAATGGCAAAAAGGACAATATCATCTGTATGGCAAACAGGACAATACCATCTGTGATGGCAAAAAGGAAATATCTCCATCTGTATGGCAACAATGGACAATATCCATCTGTATGGCAAAAAGTGGACCATATACCATCTGTCTTGGCAAAAAGGACATTCCATCTGTATGGCAAAAGGGACAATATCCCTATGTATGGCAAAAAGGGACAATCATTCCACAGGCATCCTTGTACGCAAAAAGTGTACAATATCCATCTGTATGGCAAAAATGGCCACATATCCATCTTTAGGCAAAAGGACTCACGTTCAAAACTATCCATATGTTGGCAAAAAGGAACAATATCCATCTGTACGGCAAAAGGACCATATCCACTCGTATGGAACAAGGACAATATCCATCTGTCTGGCAAAAGGGACAATATCCATATGTATGGCAAAAATGGCAATATCATCTGTACGGCAAAAATGACAATAGCCATACTGTATGGAAAAGGACACTATCCATCTGTAACGGCAAAAAGAGACAATATCCATATCTGTATGGCAAAAGACATATCCATCTGATGGCAAAAAGGGACAATATCCATCTGATATTGGCAAAAAGGACAATATCCATGCTGTATGGCAAAAGGACTCACAATATCCATATGTATGGCAAAAGGGACACTATCCCTCTGTATGGCAAAAGGGACATGATCCATATGTATGGCCAAAAGGCAATATCCTCTGTATGGCAACAGGGACATATCCTAGGTATGGCAAAAGGACAATATCCATCTGTATGGCAAAAGGGACACTATCCATATGTATGGCAAAAAGGACAATATCCTCTGTACGTGCAAACAAGCACAATATCCATCTGTAGGCAAAAAAGGGACAATATCCATCTGTTTAACAATGCGCAAAAAGGACAATATCCCCTCTGTATGGTCAAAAGGACAATATCCATCTGTATGGCAAAAGTGACAATATCCCATATGTATGCAAAAAAGGGACAATATCCAGCTGTATGCAAAAAGGACAATATCCAATCTGTAATGGCAAAGGGAACAATAATCCATATGTATGGCAAAAAGGTAACAATATCCATCTGTATGGCATATAGGACAACACCATCTGTATGACCAAAGGACAATATCCGATCTGTATGGCAAAAACGGACAATATCCCTATGCATGATATCCGCTGTCAAACAGGACAATATCCATTGTATGCACAAAGGTACCATATCCATACTGTATGGCAAACAGCACATAATCCCTCTGTATTGCAAAAAGGGAACAATATCCATCGTAATGGCAACAGGAACAATATCCATCTGTTATGCAAAAGGTACATATCCACTGTAGGGCAAAAGGGACAATATCCATAGCAAAGCATCAACTTGTATGGCAATAGTGACAACATCCATCTGTATGCAAAGGACAATATTCCATCTGTATGGCAAAAAGGCAATATCCCTCTGTTACGGCAAAAAGGACAATATCCATCTGTAATGGCCAAAAGGTGGAACAATATCCATCTGTATGCAAAAAGGACAATATTCCATCTTATGCAACAGGACATATCCATCTGTTTGGCAAAAGACAATCATCTCAATTCCATCTGTATGGCAAAAATGGACAATATCCATCTTAGCAAAAGGACACTATCCATCTGTATCGCAAAAAGGACAATATCCATCTGTATGGCAAAAGGACAATATCCATCTGTATTGGCAAAAAAGGACAATAACCATCTGTATGGCAAAAGAAACTGTATGCAGCAATATCCTATGTATGGCATATAGGACGAACCTCCATCTGTATGCAAAGGACAATATCCATCTGTTCCGGCAAAAGCACAATTGCATCTGTATGGCAAAAGACAATATCCATCTGTATGGCAAAAGGACAATAAACCATCTGTATGGCAAAAAGAGACAATATCCATCTGTATGGCAAAAGAAAGGACAATATCCTCTGTATGGCAAAAAGGACAATATCCATCTGTATGGCAAAAGGGACATATCCATATGTAGGCAAAAAGGGACATATCCCATCTGTATGTCATATAGGGAACAACATCTCATCTGTATGGCAAAAGCACAACACATCCATCTGTATGGCCAAGCCCACATATCCTGCTGTATGGCAAAAGGGACAATATCCATCTGTATGGCAAAAGGGACATAAAATAACCATTCTGTATGGCACAAAGAATCGTAGTAAAAGACAATATCCATTTATGGCTAAAAGGGACATATCCAGTCGTACGGCAAAAAAAGAAATATGCCATCTTGTACTGGCAAAAGGAACAATTCCATCTGGTAAATGGCGAAAAAGGACAATATCCATCTGTATGCAAAAGGGACAATATCCATTGTATGCAAGGCACAATTCTAAGTACAAAAAGACTAATCCATCGTACGGCAAATGGACAATATCATCTGTATGGCAAAAAGGACAATATCCATCTGTATGGCAAAAGGGACAATATCCATATGTATGGCAAAAAGGACAATATCCATCTGTAACTGCAAAAGGACAATACCATCTGTAATGGCAAAAAGGACCATATCCATCTGTCGGCAATAAAGGACAATACCACTGTATGGCAAAGGACAATATCCATCTGTATGGCAAAAAGGACAATATCCATCTGTTGGCAAAAAGGACAATATCCATCTGTATGGCAAAAGGGACAATATCCATATGTATGGCAAAAGGGACACATTCCATCTGTTATGCAAAAGGGACAATATCCAGTGTATGGCAAAAGGACAATATCCATCTGTATGGCAAAATAGTCAAAAGGGACAATATCCATATGTATGGCAAAAGGGACAATATCCATCGTACAACAAGACAATTCCATCTATTGCAAAACGGGAAAATATCCATTGTTGGCAAAAGGGACATATCCATCGTAGCAAAAGACAATCCCATCTGTATGGCAAAAAGGACAATATCCATCTGTATGGCAAAAGGGACAATATCATCGTATGGCAAAAAGGACATATCATTTATGGCAAAAGGACAATATCCATTAATGGCAAAAGGGACATAGCATCTGTATGGCAAAAAGCATATCATCGTAATGGCAAAGGACAATATCCATAATTATGGCAAAAGGGACAATTCCATCTGTATGGCATATAGGACAACATCCATCCATCTGTAAATGGCAAACAAGGACAATATCCATCGTATGGCAAAAAGGACAATATCCATCTTTATGGCAAAAAGACAATATCCATCTGTATGGCAAAAGGGACAATATCCATATTATAGGCAAAAAGGACAATCCATCTTGTATGGCAAAGGACAATATCCCTTGTATGGCAAAAGGACCAATATCCATCTGTATGGCAAAAGGACAATATCCATCTGTATGGCAAAAGGGCAATATCCATATGTACTGGCAAAAAGTGACAATATCCATCTGTATAAGTGACATATAGGACACCAAGCCACTCTTATGGCAAAAAACATACCATCTGTATGGCAAAAGGACAATATCCACTGTACGGCAAAAAGGACAATATCCATCTGTATGGTGCAAAAGGGACAATATCCATCTGTAGCAAAAAGACAATATCCATCTGTATGCAAACAGGACAATATCCATCTTGTTGGCAAAAGACAATATCCATCTGTTATGGAAAAAGGACAATATCCATCTGTATGGCAAAAGGACATATCCTCGGTACGGCAAAAAGGAATATCCATACTGTATGGCAAACAGGGACAATCCATCTTATCAAAACATCTGTATGGCAAAAAGGACAATATCCATCGGTATGGCAAAAAGGACAATATCCATCTGTAATGCAAAAGGTGACAATATCCATCTGTATGTGCAAAAGGGACAATTCATATGCTAATGGCATATATACCACATGCCATCTGTATGGCAAAAAGGACAATCTCCATCTGTCGGGCAAAAGCACAATATCCATCTGTAGTGGCAAAAAGGACAATATCCATCTGTATGGCAAAAGGACATCCACTGATGGCAAAGACAATATCCTCTGTATGGCAAAAAAGTACAATTTCCATCTGTATGGCAAAAAGAATAGATCCGCACAATCCATATGTATGGCAAAAGGGACAATATCCACGTATGCATTAGACCATCCTCTGTACGGCAAAAAGCACACTCCCATCTGTATGGCAAAAAGCACAATATCATCTGTATGGCAAAGGAACAATATCCATCTGTATGGCAAAACGACAATTACCATCTTATCGTATGGCTCAAAAAGGACAATATCCATCTGTTAAGGCAAAAGGACAATATCATCTTAGCAAAAAGGACAATATCCATCTGTTGGCAAAAGGACAATATCCATATGTAGGGCAAAAGGGACACAATCCATCGGTAGGCATATAGACAACATCCATCTGTATGGCAAAAAGACAAATAGCCATCTGTAGGCAAAAGGGACAATAACCATCTGTATGGCAAAAAGGGACATATCCATCTGTATGGAAAAGGGACAATACCATTTGCATGGCAAAAAGGACCAATATTAAAAGTGTGCATACGTACACATTGATGCATTCATTCTATAAATTATTTATTCTTGGAAAATAACGAGAGATAATTCAGATTGTCAAAGCTTCTTACTACAATTGGCAGTACCAATAGTGAAGAGTTTCCACTCTGACACATCTCTCTACACCAGGTGCCAACACTGGAGTAGTATTTCCTAACTCTCAGTAACATAGATTTTATCTTTTTAATTTTTTTTTGAGAAACATGTTCTTTAACATACTTTTACCAAGAAATGCTTACAATGAGACATTTGAGACCATGCATTTATACACAGCTAATAAATAGATGAACGCAGGAGATAACCAGCATGAAATAAGACGCTTGCTTAGTATCAGGAAGTGCAAATACCTTTTATATATTTATAAATAGGATTTTTTAATTTACTTTCTTTGTGGAGCACAAAGCTACATTTATGTATTTGCACCATATAAATGGGAAATGACTGGTGTCATCCTTTGAGTTGATCGACTGAATATTGGCTTAAATTACCACTGTTTTGATCCTTTTACAAAAAAAAGTTCGATATTACCAATATATGACCAACTTGGTCCTACTGAAGACCGTACAGTCATTCATGTCAATTATCATCAGAACCACTTTCATATCAAGTTTAATGTCCTGTGGTTCATTGTAATATCCCATTACATATTCGCACAGTGTAAGATTACTCCGGTAATCAACATGCCACAAGAAAATTTTTTTTTAAAATTAAATAGTGACAGGCAAAGGAAGCTTGTGAAGGTTCTCATCATCCAGGTCAATGGTATCTGTTGTATTCAATTAGATTCAACTGGACTTGAAATGTAGTTCTTGAAGACGTTTCGCTAGTCATCCGACTGCTTTCTTCAATTCAGAATGACTTGTACAGAATCGTGTGGCATTTATGTACCCTGGAAAATCCCAATTAGCATACTCACACTCCAGGTGTTTAAGGGGTGATTGGATGTGGCTTAAGAGGTGTGTATAGGAACGCCAGAGTAATGTGTTAAACAGCATTGTAACATGCAGACAGTTGATTGTCGAACCCCCCCACCTCTAATTTAGGCTTGGTTTTCTAATTTTCACATAAATGCCTCCTTAACACCCTTCTTGACCATGTCACGTTCCACTTCGCCAATATGTTAACATTACAATCTTCAAAGTATGTCTTTACCTTAAAGGGCTGGCCACCCCCAAAACTATATCCCCCCACCCACTGACTGGCCCCCATGTAGTGTAGTTTAATTCCTTACCTCACATCCCAACTCATCTGGTTCTCACTGTATCCCCCCCAAAGTTCCAAAAACTGACCACCAGTAGGCTAGCAGTCATTATAGGACCTCGCTTCTACCTGGCCTCCCGTAGATTCCTGGCCATGCGTGGCTGCAGCCCTTCTCCCCCCCTCACCCCCCCTCCCTCTCCCTCCCTCTCCCCCCCATTCTACTATCCCTCCCCCTAGTCATAAACCCCCTTAATATTCTGTCCATCCCCATGTCCCCCCGCCCCCAACCGCATGTTTTTTTTTTAAAAACGCTCCCCAACTCTTACTCGCCTCTCCGCTTTCCTCCGCCTGCCCTGAATGCCGCAGCCGCGTTCCGTGGATTGGCTGCCCTCACCAATCACAGACCGACTGCCGGGCCCGCCCCTCTGCTTGCATTCTTCGCAAGCAAGGGCCGGTCAGTGCGGCGGAGGATCGAGGGGAGGGTAATAAGAGTTTGGGCTGCTTCTGACAAAAAAAATATTCGTGTTGGGCTGGGGGACATGGGGAGCAGAATATTAAAATTCGAATTTAGGGTGGACATAGCCTTTAATGATGCAGGTACAACGGTCTGAGTCCTGACCGAGGAATTTGGCTCTTCTGTGCTGGCCATAAACGTTACTGCAATTGCTGGTTGGATCTCCCCCACATACAAATCAGAGCATTCTTCACTGCCTGCACTGCATATATGATGGTCGCTTTTCTTGTGTTTTGGTATTGGTCTTTCGTAGTACCAATCTGCTGCCTGCAGTGTGTTGTTTCGGTTTAAAGCAGTACGGGATACAATGTTTTTTTCCTTTCGTTTTTTCCTCGGTCAGGACTCAGCCGTGTTCCTGCATCTAAGGATAAAGTGACATACCTTAAGATACAATGATCATTTTTTGTGAAAATCAAACAAGAAAATGGGTCGGTGATTTTAGCGGATTGGAAAAGCAGTAAAATTTTTCTGTACATGATTTCATTGTTGCACAACTACCATTGTAATTGATCGGTCCCAGTACGCAAAAACCTCCACTCTGCAAATGATTCCCCTCTCACCCACCCTGTCACCCGTCTCCTCCCATGCCCGATTAGGACTTTGCTTTTTCTTCTGCCCTTCTGCTTCTGGAACTCCCTTCCTCCTTCCTCCTCCCCGCCATTCACCGTCCCTTATAATTTTAATTCAAACGTTACTTAAACCCACCCTCTTCAGGCAAGCATATAACCTGGCCTAGACTTACACCTCTCACGCTCCAACCCTATCCTAACTATGCCCCCCTCCACTCCACTGCCAATCTATTTACTGCCTACCGATCCTGTCACTTTCACTTAATTCCTCACCCTATTTCCTCTAAACTGTAGCTCTTTGGGCTCTTTCCTATTTATTGCTGTAAGTAACTCATCACGTGCATGCTATATTATGTATTACCTTGTATGTACCATGTAAGACTTTGTATAATATGTATTACCCTGTAATGTAATTTATACTATGTAATTGTAAAAGCAACCACAGAAGATGTTGGCACTATAAAAAACTCAATAATAATAATAATAATCTTAGTTTATGGGGTATTTCAAGTTTCAGGCTGTTTTCCTCTTGAAGATTTTTTTCTTGTATTGCACTGGCATGCTTCTTTATTTGCGTTACGTTGTTGCCAGTTTCTGTTGTGCACCCATGCATATGGCATATCACCGTTTGAGTTCATGGACATGGTTAGGAAATTGGGGGATATATAGTGGGGGAGTTTATTTGTGGAGGGCATTTCCAAGTTTATCTTGAAATTACAGATCACTTTTCCCCCTTGTAATAGCACTTGTGCATGCTTTCTATTTGAGTTGTTCTCCACACATTGTTCAAACTGAAAAAATATAGGTGGCCTCCACACCAAAAAACCACACCAACATATTATAATATTCACATCAAAACTATATTATAGTAATTAAATTGCCGTCCGGGGGGGGGTCCAACATAAAAATATACACCTACACAACCACCAGCCCACCAACACTCACCACCACACCAAGAAATATACTAAACTGCTCCTTTTCTGATCTTATTATTGAATCAGTGTTTGGTTGGTGATTCGTCCAAGTCAAGATGTTTACCATTGACTAGGCCACAACTATTTTAAGAAAAATTTATGCAGTTGAAGATAGAACTTAAATGTACATGAATGTGATAAACCACCTATCGCTCCCCAGTACTGACTTCATGGCAGCAACCCTATTCCTAAAATAAAAGGATACTCATAAGTCACTCTTGAGTTCTAATGACAATATTAACTCATACGGCCTTCAAGCCTTGTGATTTTAAGAGGTGGGCATTATATCATGTAATAGCCCTTTTCTTATTAGAATCTTAGAATCCCCCTATCTGCAGAACAACGGTTATCCTGCGTGAGTAAGAAACGGGCGGGTCGAGCAGGCAGTATTGGTCCTTGCTATTATGGATTATCTTCAAACTCCGGCCTTCTCTGAGGCATCAAAATACACGATGTTTCAGTGAATGTCATAATAGGTTGATGTTCCCCCTATTTCATGTAACTCTTCATTAACCATTTAGTAAAGCCACATGAACAACAAAATACACTAAAGGTGAATTGGGGCACCCCTATTTTTTTACACTATAATGAGGTGTAAACAAGCAACCTACATCATACACACTATATAGATAGCTATGATCCCCGTGTACTTGTACATCTCCATGGAACTTTTTCTGGGTGACTCTACATATCCTACTTATCATTTATAATGGGGGGGGGTGCAATATTCCACTATATATGATTATCGAAGGTTATAATATAGCTGTGAAGTTCTCATTCAGCCTCACTGCCAGGTTACTGGGTAACTGTGCATTCAGTTATCAAACGGACTTGAAGTAGTTTGACAGACTTCGCTAGTCATCCCATACTGGCGTTCTCAATTCATGACTGTACAAGATCCTATCTGCCATGGTACAATGCTGTTGCTCCTCCTTTGACCACCTTATCCCTGGCGTTCTCTAACCACCTTTTGCAACGAGCATTCACACCCCCACGCCTTAACCCTGGGCTGTGATAGATAATTGGGATTTTCCAGGGTACATAACTGCAAAGATTGTTCTGTAAAGTCATTCTAAAATGAGAAAGCCCAGTCGGATGACTAGCGAGACGTCTTCGAACTAAACGTTAAAGAGGGAAACCTGTTGGCCCAAGATGATCTTTAGTAAATTGATAGTATTGCTTCTGAAATTTTTTTGCAATTTATTGTCATGTGTTTATTTTGCTATCATTTTGAAGATATTTACCATTTTTGTGTGTGTTACATGGCAGAGCATCTCACCAGGTCCCCTGCACTCCTGCTTCCTGCTCCGAAACCATGTCAGGTGATGACAGCAAGCTGCCCTGTGTCTATCCTCCCCCTTGTGCCAGCCCCCACTCTCATAACCCAACTCACCAAACTTGCAAGCCTCCGCTCCTCCCATTTGTAGGCCCCCCTTATCCCCACCCCACTCACGGGTGTTGCTTACGACCTCTGCCCACTCACGTGTGTCTTAGCCCGACCACTCACTGGGTCCTGGCCCCACCCGCCACTTGCTGGTGCATGGCCCCACACACCCACCCAGCCACTCACTAGTTCTGTGGGCCCACTCAGACCCCCCCTCGACAGAAAACTGTGTGCAACAGCCTTTTCAGGCAGAGTAATATTTTGCCTTCTGAAAAGGTGTTTCACATGAGTGAAGGGTGGAGAGAAGGCTGTAGATTCCCTTACCTTCCTGTAGCGTCAGTCCTTCACACACAGCAGGGAGGGGGAGGGGCTTCCTGTTCTCCCCCACACACTGAGGGAGTCGAGGGCTGGGGCTGTGTCTCACCAGCGGCGAGGTGGGTGGAGGAGCGAGAGATGGATGTCCCATACAGCCTCCAACCCATTAAACTTCGGTCAGTAATTTCTTAGTATCTTGGATGTGAGCAGTAGAGAGGGGGTTGTGTGCTCCTTTCAATAGGTAGGAAACTGGCCTTTTTTAATGTAAACTCAACTTGTTTGGAGACCACAGTCCCTTTAAGTCCAGTTGATCTAACTGAATACAACAGATATAGTAATAAATAAGTTATTTTAAGGAGGGACTTTTGTTTTGCATTTCACCTCCAACAGAAAAATTTCTAGGGACACCACTTGTCAATAGGTCCAATTCTTTGGGACAATCCGGACTTTTACAATATGTTCCCCTCTTCCTACATGCAGTACAGCTGGGTGTCCTATGGTTGCAGAAGAAAACAACCTCGAAATGTTAGGGAGGTTGGGCGTGGGTGTGTATTCTATCTAGCATGGCTACTGTGTTACAATTATAGAACGCATCATAGCAGAGGATAGTAAGAAAAATATATGGAACATACTGTAAATGTGGAGTAACCTTTAAAGTAATGTGTAATGTGGTAACTTTTCAGAGTGACTTGCTCTACTTGCCAAATCCTGTGGCTTTCCCCATGTTGAATATTATCAGTGAACAAATGTGAGACTTTACAGAAATGCAGAAGCAATTAACCGTATTAGATTTTTGTTAAAGGGCATGTCCCCCCCCCAAACCTATAATCCCTCCACTGACTGTGCACCCACTCTTTAGTGATAATATCCTTACCTTAATCACCAGATCCAAAGCAAGTTCTCCTGTAATCCCCCAAAGTCACAAAAACTGGCCACCAGGAGCCTAACGAGTCCTATAGGACTCTGCCTCCTGTTCTCTCCTCCAGGAGAATTTTGCCATGCCAGTAGGACCCTCCCCCCTCCCTCTCCCTCCTGTTTTGGTCTTCCTCCCCTAGCGTAATCCCTTCCCATAAATAGGTCTTGCCCTCCCCAGCCCCAACCACATTAGTATTATTGCACGAAAGTCCCCCAAACATACTCTCCTCCTTCGCCGTTCTGCACTACGCAAGGAGCCGATTCCATGATTGGCTGCCTCCAGGAGAAAGGGAAGGAAGTAACTATCGGGCACTTTCTTGCAATAATACTAAGGCAGTTGTGCTGGGAGCAGACCTATCATATATAACGTTTTTTTAAAGGGTATTCATGCCCTTTAAAGAAATATACATGCAATCTATAAATAGCGAGGGAGTTTCTGATGTATTTTATCACGTGCTGTTTCTATTACACACTTAATCCCCCCAGAAAGGCGAAAAATGTAATCCCACATGTTTTTTAAGGAACAGCCTGCCCCTGACATTAGCTCATTCTGTTCATCACGTATATAAACAACAGCTCATAGACACAGCATTGTTTTATTGAAATATGAGTTATGTGCCAGTAAATTCTAAATGTATGATAACATGTGTTTAGTTTTTTATCTGTCATAGGTCTTTGAACTCCATTGCAATCCTAATAACTGACTGTTTATTCTTTAAATGCTGACCTCCCTCCACACAGTGACTTTAATGCTGCCAGGTAACAGCCTACCTGCAGAGAGCAAGGCAAAAGTGCATACATTTTATCACAGTAGTTGCCTTTTAAGGTTTTTTTAAAGGGGAAGTTCATTGGCAATCATATGCTTTTAAGGTTACCTAACCTGCCCATTCAGCATGTTGTCTGTATATAAATAAATACTTTCCAAAATACTGACTCCTGTTTGCAGGACCCCTAGTAGAGACCGTTATGATTTTGCCTTGACCCAGCGCCTGGTTGATTCATGTGTTGCTCAGTAGAGATCTGAGCATGTTTGACCCATCCATCAGCCAATCAGTAAAATTATACGTTAGGAACATTCCAAGAAGGAGGTGCATTCTGGGAAGAAAATGACTGTTTAGAACGTGAAATGTCAGCTCACTAATGTCTCAGCAAGGAATTCAAGGGGTAGATATCAGAGGCTAGTTCCGGCTCCTCACCAACATTTTTTTCTTCTCAGCTGGTTTTATTTTCCCTCCCTTACCAGTTGTTCTTAGGAGTTAGTTGTGGCGAGGACAGATTAAAGAGTGTTGGTTGGTTAGAAAAAAGGGAATGGGAAGTTCTCATATCAAGTGTAGAGGGTTTATTAGATATATATAAATAGATATAAATTGGAAAATGTTTAATATATTTGCACTGTTAGATGTAATGTTATTTATCCTGTTACGCCATGTCATCTTTACAAATGGGTTTTTGAGTAAATTCGCTGCGGACGATACCCTATTCCCCCCCTCTTCTTAACTCTGTACCAGGCTCACTGACTTCTCTCCAAACTTCTGAGAATATGCGACAGTCACTGGCCATGATGCCACCTGGCAGGTAAATCTGAAAAAGCCAGCGCGCAGAAAAGAGGAGAGATTGGGCAGCAGCAATGGGTTTACTCAGCTTGTAAGTATAAAGGTTTTGTTGTGTGTTTGTTCTGGCTAGATACAGAAATAGATTTTGGGGCTAGACCAGCCTTTAATCTATATTAGTACCCCACAAATTGTAAAAAAGCCTCAACTGTTACTGCAAAGTTTTTCTATAAATTGCAATATATTTAGCCAGTGCTTTTATCTTTTAAATACTAGAAATAGTGATTCCTCTTCTACTATACAATCATCTTCTGGCACTGAGAAATAAAACATTGTCTGCAACTATAGTAAAATTCCCGCCTACATCTTCTCATTTATTAAATCCAGGATAATCATGTCATTTTACTCAATCTTACTTTGTTTTTTTGAACATATGAACCTGCATAATTAGGTATTGTCTTACATTCCCTCCCATATTCGCCATATGAAATCCAGCTAAGATACTTTCACCACTTCACCTTGGACTGCAATATTTGTTGATATGTTTGTTTTTCAAAGCTGTCTACTTTTTCACCTTAAGTTTTTATGTCTATGACATTACAAGATAAATAAACAGCCTTTATATGGTCTTGCCCAACAGTCATCAGAGACACAGCGAATATAATTATCTGAGTTGCTGCTCATGCAGAGTGCTGCAAAATCTATTTTCATATGATTTCATGTATTAATGCAAAGGCTATTAGCCTGCAGCATGTCTATTTCACATGTGTTTGGGTGGAAAACCCTAGTTACAATTGTGAGTGACCATTGTTCGTATTTGTATGCATTTGTTTTTTAGTTTTTTTTATTTTATAAGGATTTCCCTCTCTATTATATTACATATATTCTCATAATTTGTGGGCTTTAGCCTTTGTGTTTCTATATCTCTCTTTGCATGGCATTTATATAGAAACCTCAAAAAGTGAGCTCATGGAGGAAAAAAGGGTCGCAAAAGTAGAGTTTAGGATGCTTAGAAGGTTGCGGAGGCAAGTACTTACTTTCTTATCAAACTTTGTTCTTTGAGTTTTCATTCTCCTTTAAGTTACCTTTAAGTATACCATCGTGAGTCATCACCATAAACTGGTAATACTGCACGATGCAGAAAAGGCAATCATAGAGTACAATTAAATTACACAACCACTAAAATAACGTCCAATAGGCTTTTTGTTTGATAAAATATTCTACATGGTGGGTCGTCAATTGAATTATAACCAACAAAAACCTCAGCAGTGCTCAAACCACATCTACTGTCTGGGCACTTCCAACTGCACATCCAATAGAGATATAAGCGTTCATCACTCACAGACTTAATTCCAAAGCTTTATGGCTGTCATGTGAACAGGCATTTTCAAGCACCTGTGTTATGGCCTTTATCAAGCCAATGTCAAAGTACTTCAATTTTAAGGCCACCTAGGATTTATTAGACGTCATGTCTACTTTTTGTTTATTCATAATCTAAATGTTAACAAATTTATATTGCTTTATTGGTGAATTGGGGCCCATGGGTGCCCATAGTACTTTTCTAATGCTCCAGTAGCACAAACCAACTTTGCTTTAACTATATTACAAACTACATATTAGATGATATTAGATATCATTTATTTTTTTAATAATACTGATATATAATAATACTGATATTAAAAATAAAGAATCTATAAAGCTGGAAAAACAAACTTGCTAAATTGTTCAATTGATTGTGGTTCCCCAAGGAAAGGTGCAGTTGGAAATAATAATTAACCTTTCCTACGTACTGGGTCCTGCAAACACTAATTCATTACCATTATTCTTGTACGGCATCAATCTAAACTCTCTTGTCCAAAAAAGCAAGGATTATCCATGTGCTTTTCCACAATAATAAAACAGATGGATCGCTTATACGGACAAAGAAAACAAGAAATTAATAAAAAAAAGAGTCAATTCCAGTACCAGATGAGTTTCGTTGGAATAAAACAGAAGTGAAACAGAAAGAGAAAAGGTCAAATTCTTCCAGCTATAGAACAAAACCAACATTACCAAATTCAATTTTCTTGCTGCTGTGAATTATTTTGTAATCGTAAAATGGAAATAACTCACACAAGGATGAAAGACTAATCTGAATGGACCTGCTTATGATTCTATCCAATAAATGTTAAATAAACTGTTTCCTAAAACACAATTTTTATTTCTATATATATATATATATATATATATATCTATTCTATCTATATATATATATATATATGATATATATATATTTTTTTTTTACATTTTGGAACCCCCCCCCAAAACACACCTTGTCAAGTTCAATGGCAGTATAGAAAATTCACTTTTAGGGAATAAATAGTAAGGGGCTCATTTATCCAGACCCGCAAGGCACTTTAAAGTAGTTAAGGTCATAGTAATTGATTCAATACTGGTAGAGTTTCTTTAACCCCTACATGGTTGTATGTATAAAGGAGCAATTCATCCTGCTCCTACCAGTGTGCTAAATGACAATTTAAAATGACACAAATATTTTGTGACTTTAGATAGAATTAACAGAGCAGCTTTAAATAACATTTAATGGGACACAATGAAAAAAAAATTCTTCTTTTACTTGCCTTTCTCCTTTTCTATATCTGCCAGGAACTTGATTCCTTTTGCTCTAGGGTCTCCCTGTCACTAGGGTCTCCTCATGTCCTTTTCAGCTCATTCTAGTCAGTATGCATGTTCCTCTCTATGTACCCCCCCTCGCAAACTGTGACACAACTAGAGTGTGGACATGTGCAGTGGTGTGCCTGTGCCTCACTACATCCAATAGCATTCACCCAGTGATTTTGTGTTATAGTGAAGTGAAAAGAAAAACTGCTTTGGCAATGGGAAGGTAAGCAGCACTGGGATCTGTAAATAACTGCTTGAATCAAGTAAGATTTAAGATTTTCTTTTAGCTGTAGGAGTTGAAAGGTGTGTAGTGTGTGGTGTATGTATGTTGGGGGGGCTTGGGGGACTCTTTATTGATTTCTTTAGTACAGTGCTACATCGGAATGTCAGTAACACAGACAGCAGTAGCTAAATAACAGGATTGGGTGTTCAAAGAGCACAGAGCAACAAATGCAATCATTTTCCTGATCTTAATGCTGAATCATTACCTACAGTGACAGAGAAATAAGCTTTACTTTTATAGAATGGATAGTTTTCTACATGTATGTGTCAGGGGGAGGGTCTGGGTGATTGCAGTTCTTTACTGACTAGCTGTGCCCACCCACTTTAAAAATAAAAAACAAAAATACCACTGTTTATTAATTGCTCCTTAGTCTTATGCTTACAAAAAGAAACCTTTACCTGTGTCTCTCTATGATAATTTACCAGTGTTTAAATAATGTTATATTTTATCTTTGCCCACAGGAAGTTCAGATTGGTAATTTGTCTGGCCCAATATTGTGGAAGAAATAGCATGGGATATTTCATTCATCATTCTGGATTTTTTATACCAGGATTAAGCATTATTATCAGCTATACCAAGATCTTAAAGGTACAGTTGCAATTCCATTCACTCTTTTGCCGCATTAAAGTTGAAGGATGAAATCTAAAAGTTGAACTTATCAGGGTCGGACTGTCCCACCAGGATACCAGGGGATTCCCAACAGGGCCCTCTATAGCCATCTTGGTGCCTAGCGTGATAATATCACAATCCCATTCCGCAGAGTGTGGGCCTAGCCCTCCAAGAGTTTTGGATTCAACACTTTCAGTGCCACCACTTTCCCAGAGTATGAAAAGTACCCTTTATTGCCAGCAGAGTTCCCCAGAATATTGTGATTACCATTTCAGTGCCAGCAGAGTATTACCATTAACCCTTCAGTGCCAGCAGACTTTCTTACTAATAATTTCAGTGGTAGCACTTTCCAGAGTATTGCAATTAACCCTTCGGGCCAGCACTTTCCCCAGAATATTGGCATTAACAATTTCAGCGCCAGCAGAGTATTATCGTTCACTTTTTCAGCTGCCAGCATTGCCATGATATACAGTATGTACCGCTTTACCATGTCTCATCCATTATTGTTCACCCTCATACACTCTATGTTCTAATTGAAGAGTTGGGTGGAGGAAGAAAGAGGCAGGGATAGGGATCTCAGGCTGATAGTATCAGTGGCCAATGTTTATACCACTTTTACTGGCATTTTAAAATGTTCTCCTCTGTTCTTTTAGCTGAGCTCATCTTCACCCTCCTTCCTTCACCTTCAGTTCATTTCCAACATTGTTCCAAGTAGTGAGCTGAGTTCAGGCTCTCTACACAATACAATGTTACAAATTAAAGCAAACAAGGAGAGCAGTTCTAACACAGCAAATAAAAGCTGACAGGGAGATGCTATGGAGAACCTGGGGAACCTTGGTTTAAAACCCGTTAAGTGCCACAGATTCATTATATAAGATACATCTTTGCATAAAAGACCAACTGGGCACAGATCGATATATACATTCTGTGGCTGGCCCTTTTAAAAAAAAAATTGACCATGCTAGGGGCGATCCGGGGTGGGCAGCATTCAAGTGCCCCACTAGCCCCCTCGACCTCCCCCCTCGTTTGGTCCAAACCGAGGGGGATTGGGACGATATCTTAACTACTTTCTTCTTTCCATTCCGAGGTCAAGGACAGAGAACCGGCACTTTAGGAAGATAGGGTCCGTTGCGAAAGGGAGACCCCATGACATCACAGGATTCCTGCTTCCACCTTAGGCTTCCCCCTAATGCCCTGGTGGTCTAGTGGAGGTATATGCACTGCGATCTCCATTCCAGATCACCAGTGCAGTACCTGGTATGTAAGCTGTCAGCGTGACAGCTTTACTATACCTTTTGTGGATTGAACTCAAGCTGTTTTTAGCCATCCGTGCATGTTCTTACTCTCATGGCTTTTCGCTTCCACGTCTGCGGGTGTAACATGCATACGGCATACTTGTTTGATTCAGGACATTTGGCATGATTGATATTTGACTTTTTTTTACATTCCATGAGTTTTTGGCAATTATT
The DNA here is from genome assembly GCA_019447015.1 of Hymenochirus boettgeri. NCBI lineage: Eukaryota > Metazoa > Chordata > Amphibia > Anura > Pipidae > Hymenochirus > Hymenochirus boettgeri. The sequence goes on along the minus strand of CM033470.1, from coordinate 202,082,342 downwards.
TCTCCCTTTGAATTGTTTTTGTTATTTTTTTCAGAACCGTGCGACGACGTCCCCACCATGATGGTAATGAATGAACAAACTACAGCGTTACATAGCTGAAGGTTGTGTAGAATTGTCAGGAATATATAGTTTGTGAGGGTATTTCTGATTACGGGTTGTTTGTGGAAAAACTTGCAGCCTGTTCAAATTCGGAGTTTGGCTAAATATTTTTAACTTATTCTGAGCCATCCGTTGCATTGTCTCACTTCGTGGCTTTTCATTTCTACTCTGCGTGTGTAACCACACATATGGCATAATATCCGTTTGATTCAGTGACATTTTGGGAATTGAATTTTAGTAACTTTTGACATGATTTCTACCTTTTAATTTGTTTGATGTTAATGTTTTTTGAAATCTTTGAAAAGTGTCAACTTGTAGCGAAGACTGCCTCCCACCATTGTGTATGAATGAAACTGAAGCTCACAGCGTTTAACATGCTAAAGATGTGTAGATTTCAGAATATATCGTTTGTTGGGGGGTATTTCTGCTTGGGGGGGTTTGGGGGAAACTGCAGACTGTTCAAATGCAAAGCTGGCTAATGTATTTTTGCTTGCTGTTGACATTTGTGCATTGGTCTGTTTTGACTTTTCTCTGCGTTTTTTGCTGAATTTACATTGTATTTTGTCTCTGATTTTACAGTTGGAGGAAAAAAAGGAAATGTGAGAAAAACTTTACATGTGGACGAAGACTGCTCCGGGTATCTACATTTGAATCGAAACTTACCTCCTCATACTATCCTGTTGGTGTTTAGTTTTGTAAAATTCTCTCACTTGTAGGAATATTTGTTAATTCGGTAACTATATTTCTATGTTAACCGTCCTAGTTGTTTACACTTTTAATTTGTTGAAATATCTGTGAAGTCGGCAGTTTTGATTTTTGGGGGGGTCTCCTGTACAGAAAAGGGGGTACCACTATATCTGGTATCGTTGTAACTCGGAAGTATCAGTAGCTTTTAGAAAATAAGATTATTTGTGTGTAACCTTAAGGGATGTCCACTCCCCCCTACTGGCGCCCCATTGTGTAGTGTAGTTTATCCTTTCATCACATTCCCAGCTCATAGGTGTCCCCCCCAAGTCCCAAAAACTGCCCAACCAGAAGGATAGCAGGTCAATTTGGACTCTGCCTCCTCCTGCCTCCATGAGAAGTTGGCCTGCGTAACTGCACGCCCTTCTCCCCCCTCCTCCCCCCCCCTCAGGATTCCCTCCCCTAGTGTAAAACCCTTTAGTATATATGCTCCCCCTGTCCCCACCACCCCAACCGCTCTATTTTTTATTCTTAGATAGTGCCCCCCGACTTACTTACCTTCCCTTCTTCCCTCCTCCGCAATGAACTCCCGGCAGCCGCGTCCGTGATTGGTCTGCCGCTCAGCCAACACAGACCACTGCCAGCCCCGCCCCTCTGGCTTGCTTTCTCGTCAGCAGAGGGCCGGCCCAGCGCGTGAGGAAAGAAGGGGAGTAATAAATTTGGGGAACTTTTCCTAATACTAAAAATAGAGCGGTTGGGGCTGGAGTGACGGGGGAATCATAATGAAAAATGGTTTTAAGGGTGGAACATACCCTTTAAGAAGACTATACAGTAAAATGCAGATTTTTATTTTTTTTTAGACATATTTTAACCCAATATTGGCCTAGTAAAATTCCCAAAAATGTTACAAATTGTGTTAATGTTTAAGTACACTTTGGTGCTGAAAAAACAATGTATAATATTCTGATTTACTGGGGGGTTTCCGACGTACACTTTGATGAACCAAATGTTCTAAAATCCTGAAATTCTTTTGTGCATTTAACGCCGCAAAGTGATGAATTCTGCTGGCAGCGAAAAGGTTAACATAGGGCCCTAGCCTCTTGGCTACAGGTTGCCTATGACAAAAACGGCCCTGGGTCGCCCAAATATTCAATTCCTTAAATGTGATTACACAGATATATTTTAGTATGATTTAATAACCAAAAGAGGCCATTGGTTTTCATTCCCACTAGACATATTTTAATGCATTTGTGGAAACACCTGCATTACAATCAATTTCAACTAGAAATGGCCTCAATACCTGTCAAACGACTACTTTTTATGCTGTTGCTTTGCATTGCGTTTTTTTTAAAGCACAGATTGCTGCGTTTATTACGATAGATGCAATAGACACTGCAATAGACTATGATGAAGAGGAAAAATATGCTAAAACATGCAGTTTTTGGGTGTATTATGCCCATTTAAACTAACCCAGAAACACACACTAAAAGCCTGCATAAAGCACACACAAAATGCATAAAAAATGAAACACTACAGCAGACGTATAAACTGCATGCAAAAAACACTTATAAGCACTACTTAGCGACATCACATGGAATTGTTAACTTAATTGCTGTCCATCGCTTATTCGAATATGGCCTCAAACAGATACTAATTTCTGAGAATGAATGGTAAAAGCAAACTTTATTCTGTACATATGTGTTAGAAATGAATTATACGCAATTCTCAAATACAGACTTCAGCGTGAAATGCTACAACCAGAAGGTCAAGAAATGTACTTTTTTTAGCTCAGGAACTACTAATTAAATCATAATGAATTGTTGACTCCAATTAGCTCTTCCTGCACAATCCCCTATGCTATGTGTTAGAATTAATAAGGAATAGCTACATAACCTATTGCATGAAGTCTAAAAAGGTGTTTCTTTTGGTATAAAATTTCTGTGTTTCTAGGACAATATCCATCTGTATGGAAAAGGACAATATCCATCTGTCTGGCAAACAGGACATACCCATCTGTATGGCAAAAGGACATATCCTCTTTATGCGCAAATAGGACAATATCCCATCTATGGCAAAAATGACAATATCCATCTTATGGCAAAAGGACAATCCATCTGTATGGCAAAAAGGGACAATATCCATATGGATGGCAAAGGACAAGTATCCACTGTACGTGCAAAAAGGACAATATCCAGTCTGTAATGGCAAAAAGGACAATATCCATCTGTATGCACAAAAGGACAATATCCATCTGTATGGCAAAGGGACATATCCATATGTAATGGCAAAAGGACATATTCCATCTGTACGGCAAAGGACATATCCATCGTGTATGGCAAAAGGACAATATCCATCTGTATGCAAAAGGGACAATATCCATATGTCTGGCAAAAGGACATACTCCATCTGTACCGGCAAAAGGACAAATATCCATCTGTTGGCAAAAGGACAATATCCATCTGTACGGCAAAAAGGACAATATCCTCTGTATGGCAAAAGGACAATATCCACTCGTTATGGCAAAAAGGACAATATCATCTGTAATGTGCAAACAGGAACATATCCATCTGTTGGCAAAAGGAAAATCCGATCTGTATGGCAACAATGGACAATATCCATCTGTATGGCAAAAAGGACCATACTCCATCTGATGCGCAAAAAGGACTTCCTCTGTATATGGCAAAAGGGACAATATCCTATGTATGGCAAAAGCGGACAATCATCCATCTGTACGGGGCCAAAGACAATGTATGAAAACAATATCCATCTGTATGGCAAAAATGGACCATATCCATCTTTAGGCAAAAGGATCTCGCAAACTATTCCATATGGTTGGCAAAGGACAATATCCATCTGTACTGCAAAAGGACATATCCACTGTATGGAAAAGGACAATATCCATCTCGATATGCAAAAGGGACAATATCCATATGTATGGCAAAAAAGGCAATATCATCTGTACGGCAAAAATACAATAGACTGTAAAGCAATATCCATCTGTACTGGCAAAAGGACAATATCCATCTGTATCGGCAAAAAGGACAATATCCATTCTGTTATCACACTTCTCTGAGCAAAAAGGGACAATATCCATCTGTATTGGGCAAAATAGGACAATATCCAGCTGTATGGCAAAGGCTACACATATCCATATGTATGGCAAAAGGGACACTATCCCTCTGTATGGCAAAAGGGACAGATCCATATGTATGGCCAAAAAGGCAATATCCATCTGTATGGCAACGGGACATATCCTCGTATGGCAAAAGGAGCAATATCCATCTGTATGGCAAAAGGACAGATATCCATATGTATGGCAAAAAGGACAATATTCCTCTGTACGGCAACAAAGCACATATCCATCTGTAGCAAAAAAGGGACAATATCCATCTGTGAAAAGGCAAATCATCTATGGGCAAAAAGGACAATCCTCTATGGCCAAAGACCTACATCTATGGCAAAAGACAATATCCCATATGTATGCAAAGAAAGGACAATATCCAGCTGTATGGCAAAAAGGACAATATCAATCTGTAATGGCAAAGGGAACAATAATCCATTGTATGGCAAAAAGGGTACCACATATCCATCTGTATGGCATATAGGACAACACCATCTGTATTGACCAAAGGACAATATCCGTTGATCAAGACATATCTCGTATGGCAAAACGGCAATATCCCCATTTATGCAAAAATGTACCATATCCCCATAGTATGGCAACAAGGGACAAATATCACAAAAGCATTCATCTGTAATGGGCACAAAGGACAATATCCATCTGTATGGCAAAAAAACTATCCCTACTGTATGGCAAAAGGAGACAATATCCATCTAGCAGAACATATCTTGTGCCAGTACAAACCAGTAGGGGCAAGGACAATCTCCACTTGTATGGCAATAGGACAACATCCATCTGTATGCACAAAGGAAATATCCATCTGTGATGGCAAAAAGGACAATATCCCTCTGTAACGGAAAAAGGACATATTCCATCTGTAAATGGGCAAAAGGTGACAATATCCATCTGTATGCAAAAGGACAATATTCCATCTATGCGCAAACAGACGATATCCTCTGTTTGGCAAAAGACAATCTCTTGTCCAACATTCATGTATGGCAAAAAGTGACAATATCCATCTGTTGGCAAAAGGACACATATCCATCTGGTATGCAAAAAGGCCAATATTCCATCTGTATGGCAAAGGACAATATCCATCTGTATGGCAAAAAAGGACAATAACCATCTGTATGGCAAAAGACCTGTGAAGACAATATCCCTATGTATGGCATATAGGACAACATCCATCCTGATAGCAAAGGACATATCCATCTGTACGGCAAAAGCACAATCTCCTCTGTATGGCAAAAAGGACAATATCCTCTGTATGGCAAAAAGGTACAATAAACCTCTGTATGGCAAAAAGGACAATATCCATCTGTATGGCAAACAAGAAAAGGACAATATCCATCTGGTATGGCAAAAGGACAATATCTATCCATCTGTATGGCAAAATGGGACATATCCATATGTGGGCAAAAAGGGAATTCCCATCTGTATGTCATATAGGGACAACATCCATCTGTATGCAAAAGCACAACACAATCCATCTGTATGGCCAACAGCACCAATATCCTGCTGTATGGCTCAAAGGACAATATCCATCTGTATGGCACAAAGGGGACCATAAAAAAACCATTCTGTATGGCACAAAATTCACGTGAGACAATATCCTCATTATGGCAAAAGAGGACATATCCAGTCGTACGGCAAAAAGAGACAATACCCATCTTACTGCAAAAGGACAATATCCATCTGGTAAATGGCAAAAAGGGACATATCCATCTGTATGCAAAAGGGCAATATCCATTGAACAATCTGTATGGCAAAAAGTACATATATCCATCGTACGGCAAAATGGCAATATCCATCTGTATGGCAAAAAGGACCAATATCCATCTGTATGGCAAAAGGGACAATATCCTATGTAATGGCAAAAAGGAACATATCCATCTGAACTGCAAAAGGACATATTGCCATCTGTAAATGGACAAAAAGGACCTATCCATCTGTACGGCACAAAAGGACAATATCCATCTGTATGGCAAAGGACAATATCCCTCTGTGATGGCAACAAGGACAATTCCATCTGTTGTCAAAAAGGACAATATCCATCTGTATGGCAAAGGGACAATATCCATAATGTATGCAAAAGGGACAATTCCATCCTGTATGCAAAGGGACAATATCCAATGTGATGGCAAAAGGACAATATCCTCTGTTGGCAAAAGGGACAATATCCATATGTATGGCAAAAAGGGCCAATAGTCCCATCTTATGGCAAAAGGGACAATATCCATAATGTTGGCAAAAAAGGGACAATATCCATCTGTACGGCAAAAGCCAATTACCATCGTATGGCAAAAAGGAACAATATCCACTGTATGACAAACAGGGACAATATCCATCGTATGGCAAAAGGACATATCCCCATTGTATGGCAAAAGGGACAATATCCCGATGTAAATGGCAAAAGGGACAATAGCCATCTGTATGGCAAAAAGGACAATATCATCTGTATGGACAAGGACAATATCCATATGTATGGCAAAAAGGACAATCTCCATCTGTATTGGCATATAGGACAACATCCATCCATCGTAATGGCAAAAGGACAATATCCATCGTATGGCAAAAAGGACAATATCCATCTTTATGGCAAAAGGACAATATCCATCTGTATGGGCACAAGGGACAATATCCATATGTATAGGCAAAAGAGTGACAATATCCATCTGTTATGGCAAAGAGGACAATATCCCCTTGTAATGGCAAAAACTTCGGGCCAAGCAATATCCATCTGTATGGCAAAAGGACAATACTCGTAGCAAGGGATATGTCTGGCAAAAAGTGACAATATCCATCTTCATATGCATATAGGACACAGCATTATCAAAAACATCTGTATGGCAAAAAGGACCTATCCACTGTAGGCCAAAAAGGACAATATCCTATCCTGTATGGCCTGCAAAGGACAATTCCATCTGTATGGCAAAAGTGACAATCTCCATCTGTAAAATGCCAAAAGGAACAATATCCATCTGTTGGCAAACAGACAATATCCATCTTTATGGAAAGAATCCGAGCAAGCATATCCATCTGTATGGCAAAAGGACAATATCCATCCATGTACGGCAAAAAGGACACTAATCCTCTGTAAATGTCAAAACAGGACATATCACTACGTACGCCATCTGTATGGCAAAAGGACAATATCCACTCGGTATGGCAAAAAGGACAATATCCATCTGTAAGCAAGGACAATATCCATATGTATGCTATAAAACACAATCATCATGTAATGGCAAAGACCAAGATCTGTTGCAACTTCACTGTCGGGCAAAAGCACAATATCCATCTGTAGGCAAAAAGGACAATATCCATCTGTATGGCAAAAAGGACAATTAACCATCTTGTATGGCAAAAAGACAATATTTCCCTCTGTATGCAAAACAAGACAATATTCCATCTGTATGGCAAAAAGGTACAATATCCATCTGTATGGCAAAAGGGACCAAATCCATATGTATGGCAACAAGGGACAATATCCACGTATTGCATTATGACACATCCATCTGTAGGAAAAAGCACACTTCCCATCTGTATGGCAAAAAGCACAATATCAATCTGTATGGCAAAGGGAACAATATCCATCTGTATGCAAAAAGGACAATATACCATTGTATTGTAGGCCAAAAAGGACAATATCCATCTTGTAATGGCAAAAGGACAATAGTCCATCCTTAGGCAAAAAGGACAATATCCATTCGTTGGCAAAAGGGACATATTCCATATGTAGGGCAAAAGGGACACCTAATTCCATCTGTAGGCATATAGACAACATCCATCTGTAGGCCAAAAATCCAACATCCACTGTAGGCAAAAGGGACATAACCATCTGTATTAGGCAAAAAGGGGACATATCCATCTGTATGGAAAAGGACAATATCCATTGCATGGCAAAAAGGACCAATATTAAAAGTGTGCAGTACGTACACATTGAAGTGCATTCTTCTATAAATTACTTTTATTTCTTGGGAAAATAAACGAAGAATATTCAGATTGTCAAAGCTTCTTAGTCTCAATTGGCGTACCAATAGTAAAGGTTTCCACTCTGAGACCAGCTCTCTATCACCAGGTTGCCAAGCACTGGAGTAGTATTTCCTAACTCTCAGTAACATAGATTCTTAGCTCTTTTTAAGTTTTTTTTTGAGAACATTTCTTTAACATCTTTTACCAAGAAATGCTTACATGAGGACATTTGAGACCATGACATTTATACACGCAATAAATAGATGAACGCAGGAGATAAACCAGCATGAAATAGAGACGCTTGCTTAGTTCAGGAAGTGCAAATACCTTTTTATATATTTATAAAATATGATTTACTTTAATTACTTTCTTTGTGGAGCACAAAGCACTACATTTATGTTTTTGCACCATAAAATGGGAAATGAACGGGTATCCCTTTGAGTTGATCGACTGAAATATTGGCTTTAAAATTTGACCACTGTTTGATCCTTTTTACAAAAAAAAGTTCGAATTAACCAATATATAGACCAACGTGTCCTCACTGAAGACCGACAGTCATTCATGTCAATTATCATCAGAACCACTTTCATATGCAAGTTTAATGCCTGTTGGTTTTCAATTGTAATATCCCATTACATACTTCGCACAGTGTAAGATTACTACGGTAATCAACATTCACAAGAAAATTTTTTTTTTAATTTCAAATAGTGACAGGCAAAGGCAAGCTTGTAAGGTCTCATTCCATCCAGTCATGTTATCTGTTGTTTCCAAATTAGATCACTGGACTTGAAATGTAGTTCTTGAAGAACGTTCGCAGTCATCCGACTGCTTTCTTTCTATTCAGAATGACTTGTAACAGAATCGTGGCATATTATGTACCCTGGAACAATCCCAATTAGCATATATCACACTCCAGGTGTTTAAGGGTGTGATTGGAATGTGGCTTAAGAGGTGTTGATAGGAACTGCCCAGAGTAGGTGTTAAAACACATTGTACATGCAGACAGTTGATTTCACCCCCCCACCTCTATTTAGGCTTGGTGTTCATATTTTCACATAATGCCTCCTTAACACACCTCTCTTGACCATTCACTTTCCACATCGCCAATATGTTAACATTACATCTTCAAAGTATGTCCTTTACTCCTTAAAGGGCATGGTCCACCCCCCAAAACTATAATCCCCCCACTACGTACTGGCCCCCATGTAGTGTAGTTTAATCCTTACCTCACATCCCAACATCCATCTGGTTCTCCTGTAATCCCCCCAAAGTTCCAAAAACTGACCACCAGGAGGCTAGCAGGTCCATATAGGACCTGCATTCTACCTGGCCCTCCCGAGATTTCCGTGCCATGCGTGCTGCAGCCCTTCTCCCCCCCTCCCCCCCCTCCCTCTCCCTCCCTCTCCCTCGCCATTCTACTATCCCTCCCCCTACATGAAACCCCCTTAATATTCTGCTCCTACCCCATGTCCCCCCGCCCCCAACGGCATGTTTTTTCTTTTTAAAAAGCTCCCCAAACTCTTACTCAGCCTCTCCGCTTTCCTCCGCCTGGCCCTGAAGCCGCAGCCGCGTCCGTGATTGGCTGCCACTCCCAATCACAGACGCGACTGCCGGTGCCCGCCCCTCTGCTCTGCCTTCTCGCAAGCAGAGGGCCGGTCAGTGCGGCGGAGGATCGAGGGGAGGGTAAGTAAGAGTTTGGGCGGCTGTCTGAAAAAAAAATATGTTGGGGTCTGGGGGACATGGGGGAGCAGAATTTAAAATTCGAATTTAGGGTGGACATAGCTTTAAGATGCAGTACAACGCTAGGCCTGACCGAGGAATTTGGCTCTTCTGTGCGGTGCCATACGTTACTGCAATTGCTGGTTTGGATCTCCCCCACATACAAATCAGAGCATTCTTCACTGCCTGCACTGCATAGTATGATGTCGCTTTTCTTGTGTTTGGTATGGGTCTTTCGATGTACAATGCGCTGCCTCAGTGTGTTGTTCGGTTTAAAGCAGACAGGGATACAATGTTTTTTCTCGTTTTTTCCTCGGGTCAGGACTCAGCCGTGTACCTGCATCTTAAGGATAAAGGACATACCTTAAGATACAATGGATATTTTTGTGAAAATCAAACAAGAAAATGGGTCGGTGATTTTAGCGGATTGGAAAAGCAGTAAAATTTTCTGTACATATTTCATTGTTGACAGACCTACCATATGTGTAATTGATCGGTCCCATACCAAACACCTCCACTCTGCAAATGTATCCCCTCTCACCCACCCTGTCCACCCCTCCCCATGCCCATTTAGGACTTTGCTTTTTCTTGAAACTGCCCTTCTGCTTTCTGGAACTCCCCCTTCCTCCTTCTCCTCCCCGCCATTTCACCGTCCCTTAATAATTTAATAATTCAAACGTACTTAAACCCACCTCTTTCAGGCAAGCATATAACCTGGCCTAGACTTGACACCTCTCACGACCCAACCTTATCCTAACTACGCCGCCTGCCCCTCACATCCACTGCCAATCTATTTACTGCCTACCGATTCCTGTCACCCTTCTTAATTTCACTCCCTATTTCCTCTAAACTGTAGCTCTTTGGGCTCTTTCCTATGTATTGCTGTAAGTAACTCATCACGGCATGGCTTATATTATGTATTACCTGTGTATGTAACACTGTAGACTTTGTATAATATGTATTACCCTGTAAATGTACATTTATACTATGTAATTGTAAAAAGCACCACAGAAGAGATGTTGGCACTATAAAAAATCAATAATAATAATAATAATCATAGTTTATTGGGGTATTTCCAATTTTCGGGCTGTTTCCTCCTTTGAAGATTTTTTTCTTGTAATTGCACTGTGCTGCTTCTTTATTTCGTTACGTTGGTTGCCATGTTCTCTGTGTGCACCCATGCATATGGCATCACCGTTTGATGTCAGTGACATTAGGAAATTGGGGATATTAGTGGGGAGTTTTATTTGTGGAGGGCCATTTCCAAGTTTATCTTGAATTACAGCATCACTTTTCCCCCTTGTAACAGCACTTGTCATGCTTTCTATTTGATTTGTTCGTCCACACATTGTTCAACTGAAAAATTATATAGGTGTGGCCTCACCACCACAAAAAACCACACCAACAATATTATAATATATCACATAAAACTATATTGATACGTATTGAAATGGCCGGCCGGGGGGGGGGGGGGGGTCACATAAAAATTACCGCCATATAAAATTTTATATTGAATGGACTCTCAAACCCTAAATGTATATAGCTAAAACAGAGAAAAATAGTATAGGAGGGGGATATTAAACTACTAATGTAAATCGGCCGAAACCTCCTCGTTAGTATCCAGTAGTCAAATAAGGTCTTGATTGAGATTGTAATATAATGGGTTAAAAATAGAAACCATGGTGTTCGCACACCTAAAATATATAAAAAGGACGTATAAAATATGTCTATCTCTCTGAGGCGGGGGTATAACAAATCGAATACTGCAAACTGCACCGTGCTCTCGTCGACGTAATTTGGGTACAGCTGTCTCACGTATATCCCCCGACTTGAAAGTTTGTCAACATCTGTGGCAATCACGCTCTTGGATCCGTGTGCCGTTAAAAAAACCCCCTGGAAGGTAGATATTCCTATTCCTTCCTTCCCGACGTTCGGCTTTTTCTGCAGTCATGAATAGTAGCGTTCAGCTGTTAGTTAAAAAACCTCCCGCAATCCTCGTAGATTCACGTCCCCCACGTCTCAATTGCTACGCGTTCATCAACTGTTCCCAGCTTTCGGCATGCATGACGTGCTCCATTACTTCCTGTCTTTTATCTTTATCGGTCTTTCCTTCCAATCACATCACTAATCACTTTCAGTCTTCTTCTCTCTCGGGTTACAAATTAACCCTCTTTTGCCTTTTTGGACCATTATTCATGTCAATTTATCCCTCTTATATTTACTTTAAACATACCCTCAGTGGCCACAGATTATCCCCCTATATCCCCTCCCATAAGATCTCATATCTTCCCCCCCCTTCATCTCCCCCTCCATAATATCACAACTCTTATCAGTATTCTCTATGTTCATAATTTTCTGAGGGCCACCTTACAATAACGATTATAAAAATGGAGATTTACATCTACTGTATATAGTTACAGAAAGGTGCTAGTTCCTCTGGTCATTTAGACTGCAGGTTGTATACTGTTGAGGTTGAATATGAACCTTTGCTCCCATTTAATGAGTTCCCTATTATTACCCCCCTATTGTCAGTCTCCTTATTATTTCCACCCCATTGCCGTGAATTTCGTTCCCTTTTTGGAAAAGTGCCCCATGTGTAAGTCTAAGTGTTCATATACTGGGTGCATCCCATGTAATAAGTGCCCATGGAATAACCTGCAGTCTAAATGACCAGATGGAAACTAGCAACCTTCTGTACTATATACCGTAGATTTGTAAATCTCTCATTTATAATCGTTTATTGTAAGGTGACCCCTCAGAATTATTAAACCTAGAGAGATCTGATGAAGAATTTGTGATCTATGGAGGGGCATGAGAAGATAGTATGGAGGGGATTAAGGTGGACTAATGGTTCGCCCCTGAAGGGTATGTTAAAGTAACTATACTAGAGGGTTATCAATGACCCAATGAATAGATGGTCCAAAAAAGCAAACGAGGGTTGGAATTTGTAACCCGGAGACCTGAATGATGTGCTTGGAAGGAAATACCGATAAAAAAGACATGGAAGTAAGGAAGCACGTCATGCCTGACTAAGCTGGAACAGTGAAACGCGTAGCAATTGTAGACTGTGGACGTACTACGAGGAGTGCGGGAGTTTAACTAACAGCTGACGCTACTATTCATCTGCAGAAAATCCGACTCGGAAGGAATAGGAATATCTTCCTTCCAGTGGTTTCAAAATAAACGGCACCGGATCCCAAGAGCGTGCTTGCCACGGATGTTGCCACTTTCAAGGCTCGGGGATCTACGGTGATACAGCTTTTACCCAATTATACGTACGACGAGAGCAACGGTGCAGTATTGATTTATTTATAAGACCCCCGCCTCCAAGATAGGACATTTTATACGTCCTATTTTATATATTTTTAGAGGTGTGCGCACACCATGGTTTTCTGATTTGTTCAACCCATTACTATTCACATCTCATCATGGACTAGTTTCCTACTGGATACTAACGAAGGATTTGTTTCGGACGATTTAACTTAGTAGTTTAATATCCCCCTCCTACTACTATTTTTTCTCGTTTTAAGCTATTTAATAAACCTTTAGGGTTTGAGAGTCCATCACTATAATATATTTATATGTGGTATATTTTTTATTGTGACAGCGCCATTTAATACTGTATAAATATAGTTTTTTTTGTGATCATATATTATAAATTGTGGGTGGTCTTTTTTGTGGTGGTAGGCACCTATATATTTTTTCTGTATCTCTTGCCACGCCCCCTTGGACGTTCCTGGAGTTTGACTATTTCCTGAGTTGGGAGAACCTCATAAGTGCTGACCCCACGTTCTTGGGTGTGGTACTATTTATTTTTATTATTTATACGGTCCTCCGGTTGAATCCTTAGGAAAAATCTTTTTCGTTTTTCTGGGGACGCCATCCTGGAGGTCCAGTTTCCTTCTTTTCTCCCAGTGCCACAGAAAAGATGTTTTTTATATACACATTAAGACGTCCTTTCTCTATATATTTAGATACCTTGTTTTGTATATCTTAAATTCGAATCGTCTGTTTGTATGTAACCAAATATGGAATTTTTCATAGACGAATGAGGTTAGAATAGAACCTCCTGAATTGGGATAATGTATATGATGATAGATTCAGAATTCCCTAGAGAATATGCTGGGAGGGGGGGATCGGGAGATATCTTAACTTCTTTCCAGTGCAGGAGCAGGAGCAACCGGCAGCTTTAGGAAGATAGGGTCCGTGCGGAAAGGGAGACCCCAGTGACATCACAGGATTTCCTGCTTCACCGGGGTCTTTCCTTAGGCTTCCCCCTAGATGCCCCTGGTGGTCTAGTGGAGGTATTGCACTGCGATCTCCATTCAGATCACAGTGCAGTACCTGGTATAGTAAAGCTGTCAGCGTGACAGCTTTACTATACATTTTGTGAATTGAACTCAAAGCTGTTTTTAAGCCATCGTGCAATGTCTTACTTCATGGCTTTTCGCTTCCACGTCTGTGTGTGTAACCATGCATACGGCATACTGTTTGATTCAGGACATTTGGAAGATTGATATTTGGTAACTTTTTTTACATTCTATGAGGTTTTGGCATGATTTGTACCTTTTGAAGTTGTTTTTTGTTCATTTTTTCAGAAAAGTGCGACGAACTGTGCCCACACCATTGATGGTATGAATGAACAAACTACAGCGTTACATAGCTGAAGGTGTGTAGATTTCAGGAATATATAGTTTGTGAGGGGTATTTCTGAGTTACGGGTTGTTTTGTGGAAAAAACTGCAGCCTGTTCAAATTCGGAGTTGGCTAAATATTTTAACTTATTCTGAGCCATCGTGCATTGTCTCACTTCGTGGCTTTTCATTTCTACGTCTGCGTGTGTAACCACACATATGGCATACCGTTTGATTCAGGACATTTGGGAGATTGATATTTAGTAACTTTTGACATGATTTCTACCTTTTGAATGTTGTTTGATGTTAATTTTTTGTGCTCCAATTAGCTCCTGCGCACCCCCTATGCTATGTGTAAGAATTAATAAGGAAATAGCTACAGAACCTATTGCAGGGAAGTCTAAAAAAGTGTTTCTTTTGTTTAAGAATTTCTGTGTTCTAGGACAATATCCATCTGTATGGCAAAAAGGACAATATCCATCTGTACGGCAAAAAGGACAATATCCATCTGTATGGCAAAAAGGACAATATCCATCTGTATGGGAAAAAGGACACAAACAGGGACATTCAATAAAAGTTCTTATCGTTAAAAATGGTGCTTATTTGGCAACAACCGTTCAGAACTTATTTAACATTTGAAAGCTAACATCTGATTGGTTGGGGCAAAATTAGCACCATTTTTAACAATGAAAACTTTTATTGAATAACCCTGAAAGATTTAAAAAAAAAAAGCTAACTCTTTAATGAGGTACACAGATCTCCCTGGTGAAACATCATTACCGTATATACTCGAGTATAAGCCGACCCGGGTATAAGCCGAGGTACCCATTTTTGGCTCCAAAATTAGAAAAACATGATTGACTCGAGTATAAGCCGAGGGTATACAGTAACCCTAATACCTTTCTTGACTCGAGTATAAGCCGAGGGTATACAGTAACCCTAATACCTTTCCACTGTAGAAGTTTGGAAACTACAACTCCCAGCATGCTTGGTTGCTGGGAGTTGTAGTTTCCAACCACCTATAGTAGAAAGGTATTGGGGGTTACTGTATGGCATACTGTTGGATTTAGGAATTTAGAGATGTAGATGAGGAAGGCACAATGCCTATAGCTTAGGGCAGAACCCTCAAGCATTGGTTGGATTATAATTCATATAACGTATATATAACACTTATCGCATCTTGTAATAAAGCCTGAGGTTGTGTGACTGTTATATAACACAACCCAATACTTTTTTGTGTTTTCTAATACTAACATTTGTTATGTTTGTGAACCACACAAGTATTTACTGTGAGATTCACCGTGTTCTTCCAACTATTGGGAATTTGAACCCAATCTATTAAAAACAAAAAGAAAAACTGCGCACACCAGACTTGGTGCAACTGGTGTTTATTTATCCATACGTGGCAATTATGTACCCTGGAAAATCCCAATTAGCATATCACAGCCAGGTGTTAAGGGTGTGATTAGATAGTGGCTAAGAGGTGTTATAGGAACGCCCAGAGTAAGGTGTTAAAACAGCATTGTACATGGCAGACAGTTGGTGTCGAACCCCCCCACCTCTATTTAGGCTTGGTTTCTTTATTTTCACATAAATGGCCTCCTTGACACCTCTCTTGAACCAGTCACGTTCCATTGCCAATATGTTAACATTACAATCTTCAAAGGTATATACTTTATCCTTAAGATGCAGGTACACGGCTGAGTCCTGACCTGAGGAATTGGCTCTTCTGTGCTGGGCCATACATTGATACAGTTGCTGTTTGGTCTCCCCCACATACAAATCAGAGCATTCTTCACTGCACAGCACTTCGTATATGATGTCGCTTAACTTGTGTTTTGGTATTGGGTCTTTCGGATGTACCAATTGCGGGCTCAGTGTGTTGTTCTTTTCTTTCCTTCTACTTCTTTTGACAAAGGCCCAGTCTGGATATCCACAAGTTTTAAGGGCTCCTCTGAGATGTTTCAAAGCTTGTACTTCCTTCTGTTGGATTTTAACCCAGGTGTCATCCAAACATCTGAACCAGTGGCTGGGTGCTATGCCCTTAAAGGTATTAAGCACCTGTTTTTCTACCTCCTGCATGTAAATAGAGATAGCTGGGCACACCAGTCTTGAGTGTTAACAAATTTATTGTAATGTTTCGGAACCTAGGTGTGGTTCCTTCCTCAGACAAACATCAATGAGCAAACAAAGTGTCAAGTCCTCTATATAGAAACAAAAAACATCCAAACATCCAACTATATTAAAAAGCTGATTAATTGCAGTTAAAATCGAACATTTCTATAGAAAAATGCTATTGAATATGATTCTATTGGATTCAAATCAGATTTTCAGAACTTCAGTAGGTTCCGCGGAAACTCACAATTTTTTTGTCCATCTCTATTGATAACCTGTATTAAAGGGCATGTCCACCCTTAAAATGTTTTTTGTTATATTGTAGGGATTCCTCAATCAGCCCCAACCGCCATAATAGAATTATCAGAAAGTCCCCCGATCTTTACTTGGGCATGTCTTCTTTCAGCTCCGCTGATGTGGCCAACACCGGTAAGTGCCGCTGCAGCCACCAGGGGCACCTCCAGAGCTGGCTACTTTAACGTAGCCAGTGTCACTGGCGTCTTGATCCAGTCTTCTTTCTTCACAGCCAGCGACATCAACTCCACTGAAGTCGCCAATGCCAGACAAGGTCACTGTGGCCACCAGTGACCCCGCTGGCACCAGTGACTTTAACGGAGCCGATGTTGCTGGCCTCTTCTTTCTTCTGCCAACTGCGATGAATTCTGAGCTCTGCAGGGTTTGCACCTCTTTATATAGGTTTGCTGAAGGACCTTATCCAATTCTGATTAATCACTTTTTCAGTGCTTGCGATCACATGGTTATACAGGAGTGTAAAATGCTGGTTTGTTGAAAGATGCTTGTGAAGGTTCTCATTCATCCAGGTCATGGTATATCTGTTGTATTCAATTAGATCAACTGGACTTGAAATGTAGTTCTTGAAGACGTTTCGCTAGTCATCCGACTGGCTTTCTCAATTCAGAATGACTTGTACAAGAATCTGTGGCAATTATGTACCCTGGAAAATCCCAATTAGCATATCACAGCCACCCAGGACCTTGCCCCCGCCTGGTGGGTGAGCAGCATCCCTGGATTGAAAGTACAGGTGAATGGGTTACAGTGCCTGTAAAATCAGCCCAGAGGAAATATCTAGGCCCCATGGCTGGAGGGGGAGTAAGAGCCTCTTTTGGATGGAGGGTAGAGGAGCCCCATTGCCACAGGCTGGTGGGTGAGCAGCGTCCCTGGCTTGAGTGTACCAGGGAGTGGGTGAAAGTCTCTGGCTGCCTTAAAATCAGCTCAGAGGGAAAGGCCAATGGCCCTTGGCCACACCAGCCCAAATGCACCTGATCCTGTCTGACATTGGAAGCTATGCAGGTGCAGGCCTGGTCAGGGAGAAAGCCCAATAGTTCTGCCCGGAGCGTCGAAAATCTTCCGAAAGTTTCCAAAAATAGGAGATATGTTCACTACGTGGTCATTCTTCTCCCACAGGGGGGATGCCCAGGCCAGGCATTGCCTCCCAATAGAGCAATAACTAACCGACTTTGGCACGGTCCAAGGCAAAGTTGAGGGCTGTAATTCAAAATGTATAGGCATTGGTTAATGAATCCCCGACAAGCTTGAGCGTCCCCTTCATACCGCCGGAGTGGTTTCGCGGCTCTCTGGGGGACGGGTTCTCTAGCAGAGCAGGCGGAACCGAGGAGCCGGGCCCGGAGCTAACCAAGCTGAAATGGAGTCCAGAAATTGAGCTAATTGATTCTGCTGGTGCTCAAGGGCGTCCATCGAGGGAAATAGTCTGCAGTGTCTTGCCTAACTGGCTGTAGCTTCCTCAGTACTTCCATGCCTATTCGTACTGTAAGGAATAGAGTCCCGAGGACGAAGATCACTGTCCTTTAGGAGGAGGCTGTCAGCACTGGAAACAATGGCTAAGAGTTGGTAACTGGAACAATGGCTGATACCCAGGCTGAAGGGATGGTAACTGGAACAATGGCTGAGGAACAGTGAAGGATGGTGTACACTGGAACAATGGCTGAGGCACAGCTGAAGGATGATACTGGAACAATGGCTAGGCACAGGCTGAAGGGATGGTAACTGGAACAATGGCTGAGGCACAGGCTGAAGGATGATACTGGAACAATGGCTGAGGCACAGCTGAAGGGTATGATACTGGAACAATGGCTGAGGCACAGGCTGAAGGGATGGTAATGGAAACAATGGCTGAGGCAGAAAACGCTACACAGGCACAAACAGTCTGTCCGGTAGCAAGGACTACGAGTGCCTATTTGAATCTTCGCGCCGCCCGCGTCCGGACTGGCGACGTCACGACGCCGGCGTGTCACCAGTCCCGGAAGGCGAGGGAGCGCGGCAGTATATCTACGTAATCTGGAACAAGCCTGGCCAGTTGTAGTGAAGCAAAATCCTGTCTGACATTGGAAGCTAAGCAGGTGCAGGCCTGGTCAGCACCTGGATGGGAGACAAACTGGGAATACCAGGTGTCATAGACCTTTTCTTCTGCTTCACTCAACTGGCAGGCTTTTAAAAAGGTTCCAGCGTACAATGACGATGGAACACGGAGAGGTGAAATTCCCCAGCTGTCACCTATCCGCTTTGGTAAGAGTTAAACTGTAACACCTGTCAAAGATGGACATCTGTTCTACCAGAGCAGAGACCAACACAAAATTACTAAAGTACTACTTATTTAAAGTTTTTTTGTTAATTAAAACATATCCAAGTTTCGACAAACGATAACAAAATTATGAAATGAAAAGCAGGGTTGTAATATACTACCGATATTGCTTGAATGTTACCCATGTAAAAATGAAGCAAGTCTTGTTTAGGAAAAAAAGCATATATACACATAACCCCCAAAATTAATTTCAACAGTTAAAACTGGGTGACATTATAATTATTATAGACTCCGTTGAATCAATAAATTATCCCCATCTTATAATAACATATTCTATATACAAGCTGCCAAACAAAGGAAAAAGTCGTGGACCAGCCAACCCACACCAGGTTAAAACAACATTTTGGTTAAGACAACCAAAAGAATAAATAATTAAAACAGAAAATATTCTTAATCCTGGCCCCGTTTCCAACTTTGTGACTTCTATTGTTGAAATCCTTAAAAAGGGACCGGGGTGAATAGCCCATATGATCAAGTAACCACTTAGTGAAGCTGCTTGTGAAAATTCCGGGCGACCCAGCAAAAAGGTCTTGAAGGATCGGAACGGAACATCCGCAGCCAGAGCAGGAGTTTGAGTAATTATTGCACACACTGAGCAACATAAGACCCCCGGAACCAGGACCCTACAGAGGTCTGTAAAAGGTGTCGGGTGTGTCTCCTAAGGAGAATCCGTCTGGGTCACTTAATATCACGCTCACATCTCTACTGTTGAGGAACTCTGTACAGCATTAGACAATTGAACTATATGGATGATATTATTTAGGAATTTTACTATTTGATATATTCTAAGGATTTCAACAAAAAAGTCCACAAAGTTGGAACCTGGGCCAGATTAAAAATTTTTCTGTTAAAATTTTATTCTTATGTGTAACCAAAATGTTTTAAGTGTGGTGGCTTTCCAGCCCCTTCTTTGAGCTTTATATAAAGTTATTTATATATTGGGTATATTTAAACTATGAGTCTATGAATAAAACGAATTCCCCCTATTTAACTGTTGATTATTTTGGGTTATTGTATTATTCTTTTTCTGAGGTGTTTCTTTTTTGGGGCACGTTGGTTAGTCTATTTGGGATCCAGATGATCACCCATAATTTCAACATTCCCTTAGGAGGCCTAATTTCTTTTATTTATAGTCTTGTTTAAAAATGTAACTGTGGCCCAAAATACTTTAGGGTAAATTGCTCCCCTGAAGTTTTTTCAATTTTTCCATTGTTTAATTTTACATACTTTTGAAATATTTACATTTTTGTGTGTGATATGGCAGCAGCATCACCAGGTCCCCTGCACTTCCGCCTCTTAAACCATATCAGTCAATCTGCCCTGTGTCTCCTCCCCTTTGCAGCCCCCCTGGTCCCTCCCACTCATGACCCCATGGTCCCTCCAGTTGCAGGCCCCCTTTGGCCCATTCCCTTATACCCCATGTGGCCCCGCCCACTCGCGGGTGCCTGAGCCCCCTCACAGGTGCTGTGGCCACTCTGACACCCCTCCGCAGCTGCAGGTCCTTCACACAGCAGAGAGGAGGAGGGAGTCTGTGCTCGCCGCGGCACTGTGCAGGAGAAGCCTCAGGAATGTCACAGGTCAGCCTCCCATCCATTCACTTTCTGGTCAGTCATTTCGTGTATCTTGGGCTGTGGAGCACCTAGAGAGGAGTGTTGATGGCTCATTTGTAAAAAGGTAAACTGCCTTTCAATTAACTCAACTGTTTGGGGACCACGGTTTCCCCTTTAAGGGCATTTTAAGGATGAGTACGCTGCAAAATCTAGTCACTGGGGACTTAACCAGCCCCTCCGTGCGACCATACCACCATCCGTCTCCCGGACGGTCGGGTAAGCTGGCTTCTTTCACCCGTGTTGAACTTTATAGACCTGATCGACTTTGCCACAGCCCACCAACCAGGTAACCTCCTGGAGCTGTTCTGTGCAGGAGCGCTTACGAGAGGAGCTCGGCCCCCCGAGCAAACTATTATTCACGAGGTGGGAATAAGCGTTCTCACTTCCCTGTGAATAATAGCAAATGATGGCAAATACTTGTTTTTTTAAGTTTAGTGTTCCTTTAAGTAATCAGAATGATCACCTAACATTGATCTCTGTCCCCATTATGTTTTCTAAGTCTTTGCTCAGTAGCGGAAATGGATTCATCGGCCAAACGCTTACTCAAAACTACATTACATCTCATCTTAATTTGCGGGGCCTGTGGCCTTTACATTAACGTTTTGTGCTACTATGTAGTGTGAAACTTATCGTATCTCTATACATGAGGAAATGTTATAAGGCATCTTTATAAGTTAGGCAGAATTTATATAAAAGAATAAAAGTCCCCCACACTCAAAAGCAATCCCCAAACAGCACTTACAGCTATAGCTCAGAATACATACCAAACAACCTATTATGATTGCGACCCCAAAAATTTAGAAAACAACAACCCAGAAGGTATACTTACAACCTCATTTGAACTAAACACGTTATACAATATATAAGTGCAAACATTTAAAAATTTTTATCACATAATTGCGAACCAAATTTATCATATGTTTTATCAACCTCATTTCCCTAGCTTAATTAAAGTGTACTAACACAATTCCTGGTAGACACCACAGGTTTTGCAAAAATGCCAATGCAAATTAAAATGCCGGGCTGGTTGTCGGTTAAATAGGCAATTTTCCTGGGTGTTTGTACAGGATTCACAGACTACCCAATATGGTAGCTTAAATTGAGTCCATGGTTCCAAGGTCACTTACATTAGCTTATTAAATCAAAATTGTCGACAGTTGTGGGAAACGCCCACAAGGGCATGTGTAAGTCGGACGCTGTCCATCTGCAAATAGTACAGTTTCTGACAAAAGTCTTGTCGCTTGTGTACCAATAGACCTGAAGTGCCGCTTAACATAATTCTATGCAGATTTTGTTTCAAGAATTGGTCATTTTACCCCAAACAGCTTTGTAATACTGTTTCAATGCAAAACGTAACTACAAGGTTCACCTGAAATCCCTGTGTCAACCGAAAGTTTTGTCGGATTCTGTCTCGAAATGGCCTCCATGGTCGAATCAGTGCCCATGAGCCAGCACTTAACAAAGAAAATTGTCCCACAGCCTGCTAAAGGATGGACTCTGGAAAAGTGGCAAAGGTGGATTTTTTCAGATGATCTTCTGTTGAATAACCTGGGGACCGCCCAGGGCACGCTCGCATTGACTGTACTAACTTCTTGCATACGCTACACCACTACCATTTAAAAAATGATTGCTGGGCACAGCATATGGTTTATTCGACTGAACCCTAAGGGGACTCTCGACAAGTGTATTTAATAAGCTAATGTTAAGTGACCTTGGAACCACGGACTCAATATAAGCTACCATATCGGGAGTCTGTTTTAATACTGTACAAACACCCGGAAAATTGCCTATTTAATCAACAACCACCAGAACATTTACTTGCACTTAGCACTTTTGCACACCGTGGTGTCCCTACACGGACTCGTGTTATATACACTTTATTTTTAGCTAGGGAAATGAATTGATAAACACATGATAATTGGTTCGCAATATACGTGATTAAAAATTTTAATAGTTTGCACTAATACTGTATAACGTGTTTTGTTCAACTGAAGTTCGGAAGTAACCTTCTTTGGGTTGGGTTTTCTAAATTATTGGTTCTAATCATAAAAGGCTGTTGGACTGGTATGATGTACCAGTATCTGAATATAGCTGCGAGTGCTGTTTGGGGATTTCTTTTGAGTGTGGGGGACTTTATTCTCTACACTATCTTTTTATAATCGTTCTAGTGTGTTTTTTTCCCCCCTAGCACCATCCTATTTGAGATGGTAGTACTGCTCACAAAGATATATTTGTGGTGAGCACACCATCTTTACCATATTATATTAGGCAGAATTTACCATTAATTTAGAATTTAAAAAACAAAATTACAATAGAACAACTTACAGTTGATTTTGTCTTCTGTATTTGTATTCTTGCGGTCTCCTTTTTTTTCATCTTGATTGCTTGCTCCTGAACAGTTCTGTAGCCCGGCTGGGTATAACATATTCCACACCTAAATCTAGTCTTTCATCTTCTCTTTGCATTGAGAGCCTATGTAATATAGCAGTCACAACAAAATATCTACATAGAAAAAAAAAAATCCAGCGTTACTTCTGTTACTACTATACTGGAGTATTTTTTTATGAACCTAGTAAAGCTAACAACCGCGTATACTCAGGTCACAGGCATTACTTTACCCCACAACATGCGGCAAACCAAGCATGGGCATGCATGTAGGCGTAAGCATCCAGAATTCGCACGAACATCAAACGTAACTTAAACCTCCTTCTCAGACCTCACCAGACATATCAATAGGAGGATCTGACTCTCCTGCCATGTGGGTCTTCTATGGGGGGTTCATAATTTTCAGTTGTTGAACCTTGCCACTACCAAAAAAAACCCCACCACAAACCAAAGCATGCTGGAAGTTGTAGTTTCCAAACTTTGGAGTGCCAAGGAATTGGGGGTTATTGGATTTGGCTTATTATATTGGCACCAATAAGTTCTAACTACTGTATGGGAATTCTGCTGTGTATTATCAAGGGTCACTTAAAGGGTCACTATACTCACTGAAACGTTACATTTCTCGAAACTACAATTTAAGAAGACAATAAATGGTGGTAACTCACATTTTCTGTGCATTGCTTTGTCACTAAATTATTAATATTAAGTGAGTACTCTAACTCCCCCTACCCTCCTTACTCACTGCCTTCTTGTACACTTAGTTCTGCACAACCTCACCATGGACACTGCTCTGCTTACACATCTCCCCCTCCCTCCCTTCTCCTCCTTTTTCGTTTCCTCTGCCGATCTCTTAAATGTTGCAGAAAGTGTGCTTGAAGGCAGGCAAAGAGGTCAGGCATGGGTCACATATATAAATTTCTGCTTCGGAGTGACAGGTCTTTCCCTGTAAATGCTGTGTTGTGATTTCTCAATCTACAGCTCAGTTTAAAATCTGAAAAAGCAGTGGGATCTATCTTGCTCTATCCTAAACATACACTTTTTGCAACTGTTGTTTGGTAGAGGGCTAGGCCACACTAGCGATTGCGCGTCTGTCGCTTTTTGGTAACGCATAGCTTTCACCATTTGGTGTTTACACATGTCGTTTCCATAACGCAAAATGGCAAAAACGCATAAGACTCGTGCAATCGCGCGTGATAACGTTGGCAACTTGGTGCGCGATTCCTGTGCGTTGCAGTGGTGGCCTCACCTAAGTGTCAAGTGCAGAGCTGTAGGGGAGGATAATTGTGCAATTGTGCATTCGAAGAACTCCCGTTTGTGCTGACATAGGCGGGGGCAGTCGGCGTCATTAACGATCTGATCTTGCGCACTTGTACATCTTACCTAGCTTAGCACAGCCCTTTGCTATGGGAAACCTCACATCTGAAGACGACATTCTGGAAATGACCGACTAAAATCCAGTAGGAGTAGACTCCTTCCTATAGAGGAAGTAATACTATTAAAAAGTGATTAAATCTACTATTTACAAATGACAGGAGGAAAACAATCAAAGAAAATACATTTTAAAAGGTAGAAGAAAGAAAGAAAAGATGAACCACTTTTTTCACTCACCTTATAAGTTATTTTATGGAGCGCAACTGGACTATGAATTCTAGGGTGGATTAGAACAATGATAGCAAAAATATGGTGAAAATATTCTGCCATACCACCACATTTTTAGGGTTTACTGTATGAATACATTAGCTAGGAACGCTCATAAGAAAAATCAGAAGATGTAAACACAAGAGCAAGTTGATTAATGTATGATTATATGAAGCAGCACAAGATTTTCTTGCATGATTTAGTCAAATTGTGCCAACTAATTTCTATACTGCATAAGGGCTTATATCTACGATATAAAGAATCAAGTAATTTTGTTAAAAGCGTTCTGGACCCATGCATTAGCCATAGACATGAAAGGGATTTTTGCTCTCCGCTCCTTACTACTGGGAACACTGGGAGTAAAAATACTTCTTGTTTCTTAGATTTGTGGGCATGCTATTCATATAGCATGAGACTGAAGATACTTTCTGTTAAAGAGGTTCTGCTCTATTTTATGCTCTGGAGGGCATTTTGTTCCTTTTGCACACCTCACCCTAACTATATAGCTGCCTTGTCTACTATGTCTACACCACCGAAATAGAAGTTTCTGGTAAGATGACTGAAACTGCTGGTTACCCTGCAGTATTATTACCAGTCAGTGTGAGTTGCTGGAAAATAAACTGCAGGGTAACAACAATATCTTTTCAGGTAATTCCATATTTTTATCATTCTGTTCCCAATATAGATTCTCTGCTTTTTCAGTGGTGGCACACTGGTAGGGCACCAGTTTTAGAAATACTGAGTTCTGTAGGTCACAAGTTCAAATACAGACTTACCCCCTTTTTTTTGTTTCCATTATGGTCATCGTAAAAGAAAAGTAATATAGATACTAGTGTCCAACATAGGTAGAGCCTGTCTTTTATTTTTCCTGAATATTAATATTAATTTTCTTACACACCATGGTAGCTAGTAATAACCCCCAGTTATGACCTTTTGTATGAAGGATTATATCATTGTTGGGACAGGAGCACTGAATGTGTATGGGGAAAAAAACTGAAATGTCAGGGAGAATCTCTGTGCTGTAATGTGACTGCTATCAGCAACTTCCTTGCTTCGATCTTCGATCACTAAAGAGCATGTGCCTGTAAGCAATGCTTAAGGTTCTTACACACGTGCGATCGTGGGTCCCGACCCGTGATCACGATGTGTACGAACGTTTGTTTCACCCGATAATCGGCCCGTGTGTAGTGCCTTTATCGGCCGAAACGGACGTCGTTGTCGGGGATCTGCCAAGTCAGTCGTTCGGCGATCCCCGACCGAACGCCGTTTCGCCAGATAAAGCACTACATACGGGTGATTATCGGCCAAAACGAACATTCATACACATCGTGCGGCGCCAGGTCTGGACCCGCGATCGCACGTATGTACAACCTTAGCTGGGGTTAACCAAGACCTATTCATTAAAAGGTATTATCTAGTATTTTTTTAGAAAGGGCATGCAACAAATACTCAAGCAGTAAAACTATACTGCCCAGTAGAAAATTCTTGAATTCTGATTTAAACTGTGAAAACAGTTGATAGGAAAAACAATGCCAGTAATGCTTACTTACAAAGATTATATTAATGGTCTATTTTCTGTCTACCCTAGTTGAAAAACCAGAAAAGTTGCAAAAGACAATAACCCTGACAAGCGTTTTTTTTCTCTCTTTAGGTTCAATTTAGTTCAAGATTGATATTGCGTCTTCAAAAGATTCATTCCTTTTTTTTTTTTTTACATGTCAGCACACTTGCATAAGGAATTCCTTTTCCATTATTTATTATTTCTTTTTAAAACGTAAGGTACTGCAGATTTGAAATACAAAAGCAAAATTTTTATTTTATGTTCTTTTTTGCCTTAAAATTTATTTCAGGGATTCATAATAACCCTTTTACATTAAGTAGCTGACAATACACTTCATTTTGCAATTTAATTTAAACCCACACAATGACAAACAATGTCCCAACACTGCGGGAATGCGATTTCATGTGCATTTTGTTGCGTTTGCGCATGCGTTTTCTTCATTAGGTATAGGATACACATTGAATTGTGATTAAAATGTGGAACGCACCGGAAAACACATTTCGCGTGGCGTTGCCACGCTTCCATAATCTGGAAAAAAAAACGCAAGCGCAAACGCAGAAAAACGCTGCAGTGTGGTCTAGCCCTTGTAGACTTATGGCCAACATTACTTTTTGTATTCAGGCTCACTAGAGAAAAGTTTTTCTCCACCAACTCTCTTAAACCTATAAAGTGTTTAATCTGCTTTGCAAGTTTGGGCTATGCTCAACAGCCCTTAAAATTAGGGGCTATAGATCAATACACTGTTATTGGCAGCCATACTATCCACTTGTTACATCGGCCAAGTGTATGTATAGGTTCTAAGGCTGACAAACAACCCCTGCTTCACGGCCTATCGGACTAGCGGAAAATGTGTATTTGTGATAAGACAAATTCACAATCAGGCTACGATGGAATCTTGATGTGTATTAGTGACGAAATAAACATGTTGGTAGAAGACCTGTGAGGTCTGTATCTACTATTATTTGACAAGTTGCCCACCCATTGTGCACTAATAAAGCATTGCCTGATGTCCAAAACCATTCAAATAACACCTCACATTAAGGGCATGTCCACCCCAAAACTAATTTACCCCATACTGGCCCCACTCTGTAGTTTAAATAAATCCTTACCATACAATTCTGCTCCAAATGGTTCTCCTGCTATGCCCCTCCAAAGTCCAGGAAACTCCAGTGTGTAGGATCTGTTCTGCTCCTGTGTCTGCCCAACAAGGTTTGAGGCATGCGCAGGAGAGCCCCCCCCCCCCCCCCCGCTTTGGTCTCCCTCCCCCTAGCGTAAATCTGTTTTTTATATAATATATTTCATGTTCCCCCAGCCCCAACCGCTATATTATATCATCAGAAAGTCCCCCGATCATACTAACCTTACCTCTCTCTTCGCCGTTGTGGCAGCCGAGCCGCATCCGTGATTGGCTGCCTTTCAGCCAATCACAGACGCGGCTGCCGGTCCTGCCCCCTGCTTGCAGTTCCGTGCAAGCGAGGGAACGGGCACTGCGGCGAAGGAGAGAGGCAAGGAAGTAACGATCGGGGGACTTTCTAAAGATATAATTATACAGATTGGGCTGGGGAACATGAACTATATTATATAAAACTTTTTATAAAGGGTGGACATCCCTTTAAATAAACTTATGGTAAAGGCCTATTAGCAATTTTTTATTGGTGATACAGTGCTGAAATGCTTTCATCATAGCCCAAATGTTACTCTATTTGGAAAGCGTGATGCTATTAAAAGATTTGAATGCTTATAGTAACCATAAAAAGACAAACTTAAGGTTACTCTCAATTACATATAAATACCCCAAACAAAAAAAATGGTTGAAATGTGTTCATTCAACATTACAGACAAGGTGATTGCCAAGCTCCAATGGAGCTGTGCTAACCTCTTTCTATTTCAGAAGCTGCTTTACACGTTTGTGCTCACATTCCCCCAATTTTATACCATTATGTATCCTGTGCTCACAATTCCTACCTCATAGATAACATTCATCTTATTTCTGCAGTGGTGAGATCTAACAAGATGTTTGCAAGTTGGATAAATAGCTGTATTGAATATTAGAATCCTATTTAGTTTTAGACACCTGCAGTGGCTAAAGAGACACTAAAGGAGTAACTGTCCTTGCCAACAATTCAGAATTTAGAAATTTCATCTTTTATTTTTGGGGTTAATGCTTTCTTTTTTTACAGCTATGCATGCCTTGTTTAAAGAAGGCTTGTATTCTACAACTAGAACATATTCCTGTAGCTCAAGGATAAGGTACAATGATGGAACAATACAGTCATCTAGTACTGATTTACTTTAAGTGAGCTATAGAACGTAAAACTTTTAAAAAAAAAAAACAGTTAAAATGAAAAGTACCTGAGGCAGGAAGGTAGGTTTGGTAATTTCTACCTCCTAATATTTCTATACAGAGCGGCAGCACAAAGAAAACTGCTTCTGCAACGCTTCATGAGGAGCTTCAGCACCATCATTATAACAGAAAGGCCCAGGGCCAAAACCTGGCGATCAAAACTGTATGCGCTGAAGCTTCTCAACTAAACAATATTGGAGGTAGGAATAATCATCTTACCTTCTTGTCCCAGGTACTTTTCATTTCTAAAAAGTAAATTTCAGATATATTTGTCCTTTAAATAGAACTTAAAGGATAGGTTCACTGAAAAAATTAACCTGTTTTTGCATTAGTTGAAGAACGGGAGGTAAAAGAGCTATTTTTTACCAATTAATTTAACAGGGTCCAGGAACGAAGATAAGAAAACTTACCTGCGAGCACGATGCACTGCTGACTCCTCTGACAGGTCCAGACTGTTTCCGGCTTAAACTTTAACTAATGCACGCTATAATTTAGTTCAAGCCGTAAACAGTTGAGACCGTCAGAGGACCAGTGGTGGATGGTGCTCGCGGGTACTGTATATACTCGAGTATAAAAGAGGTGTATAGATTTAAAAATACCTTAAAACCTGGCCTCAGTTTTATCCGGGTCATATGCATAGGAAGAAGAGGCCCAGGAAAAAAAAAGCAGACTACCGGTGCAGACCATTCAGCTATGCACGCGAGGAAACCAGGAGCAGGATCGGAGCAGTCCAAGGCACAGGCGTATGCACAGCACGTAATTTACGCACGTCCTGCTTACGTCACCAGCATCTCCTGACTGCACCGGACATAGAGGATGAAGGAGCCCTCACATACAAACCTGCACACCTGTCAGCCTTCGGCTCAGCCCCAGCCTAAAGTACAGACATTCTTATGTATGGGGGTTTAGGGGTGGGATAATTCCATAAGTCTGTACAGCGGAGGGGTAAGGGGGGGGATGGGGCACTGTGAATAGAGGCATTAAATTATGTTTCGAAACACAACTCCCAGCAACCAAGCATTATATGGTACCATATATTGAACATTAGTGTTCATATTTTTAACCCTCTGTTTATACTTGAGTCAATCATTTTTACTCCTTTTTCAGGTAAAAATAGGTCAATTGGTTATACTCGGCTTGTTTTATACTCAGTATATACATTAGTTTTCTTCTTTCCTGGTCCCTGTTAAGATTAATTGAAGAACAGGAGGTAAAACATAGGTTTTTTACCTCCCGTTCTCAACTAATGAAAAACAGAATAGATCACTTTGAGTGAATTATTCCTTTAAATTCCTATCTGTTGTGTAAACTGCAGGTTTTTCTTACTATACAAATCTATCATGACCTGAGAGGCAATGTTGATTAGCAAGCTAGACAATGGTAATTCAGATTAATGTAAATTAGGAAGGCCTTGGATTCTGGTTTCAAGTGCTGTGTATATGTTTAGCACTAAATTAGAAAATAAAATGAATGCAATACACTAAACCAGGATGTCAACCTGCGGCCCTCTGGATGAGTGAATTATGCAGCCAAGGAATGCTGTTAATTGTATTTTCAAATATCTAGAGGGCCACAAGTTCGACATGGATGCACTAGAGGAATAACAGCTTAACTCTAAACATAGACAATCTCTCTGTGTATGTTTATTTTGATTCCCTGACAACTTAATGCTTGTTCCTATGAAGCTTATCAAAATCAAACAGCAAATATATAAGTCTGGAACCTTAACCAGAGCAAGTCAACTAGACATCATTCCGAATGGAAATAAAATGTTTGGTACAGTTCTTATTAGTAATTGGCATAACCGAACAGAGTGTAATGTTTTTTCCTTTGGGGGACTCCAGCCTCTCGGTTCAGGTAAGAATTCCTGTCTCTGTACTGTAAGGAACCTTGTTTTTCATCAAAACAGACAGCGCCATTTCATAAACTGAAGCAAAAGCTGCAGGGGTCACTGCGTACTGAAACGCGCCCTCTGCAGGACAGAGACATGGGGAAAATCCAAGGAGAAGAGCCATCACCCAGGGATAACTAGAGACACACTACAGCCAATAATCTGCCTCTGCGCCCAATGATAACTGGTTTTGGGACCGGCGGTCACTTATTTACAAAAACAAAACCACCGGTTTTGCTGCCCGGAGGTGCTGCCCTCGATGCTGCCGTACCGCAGGCCTACCAGTGAGGCCTCTATTGTTTGAAGGTAAATCCACCGACCAGTGCAACGGCAACTTGCCAATAATATCTCAAGGACTTGGGACATAATAGGGTGAGGGGCCTAGTACCCAGACTACAGATAGATAGACCATGGTCTGGGCACCAACATCTATAAAGTGCCGAGTTAACCATTCACATTACAGTGCTAGGTTATTAATGAACACGGATACCGGTCTCTCTACTGCCGAAATATCGCTAGTAAATTGCCCTAAATAACGACTACTGGGTGTCGGGGGCCGGTTATCTGTCCGCTGTCTTATTACCTGTTGTGTAAGGACACAGAGATAAAGATTTCAGGACACGCTAGGTTCACTGTTGGCTCTTCCACTGCAGCTCCTCAACTCAGGAAAAACAAGCTGCCGGGCTAGGGGAGGGGGTCAGGGTAATACAAACTGAAAGCCTGCGCACAAAACGTGCCTAAGGGCACGTCGGGAATTGTAGTCTGGTCAAAAGGCTGTTGACATACTTTATAACACAAAATAAACTCAATTTCCCAAAACGCCAAACGATGACAACTCGGGGTCCCACCCCCACCTAACGAAAGGGGAGGTGGTCAAGGGATGGGAACACGCCTTTGTTCTCGCTCTGCGGCAGCACGCTCTGGAACGTTCTTTGCAGTGTGTAACGCGCTGCGCGGGCCAGTGACTGGGTGGGACAATGAAAATTTCTTGTCACTTTTCCGTTATTTGGCCTTTTTTGGTTTTGTTCTTGTGACCGTTATGAGTATTAGTTACCACAGTGAATGGACAATTATGGAGTGTGTTTCCAGGCTGTGTAGTTTACAGGCCTATGGTGGTGCTAAATGTATTTCTGTGGTGTAACCATTTGGGAAGGTTGGAAATAAATGTAAGTTTTATGGTTCTGCTATTATATATGTTTATATATGTTTATTGTCATTGTAGCACACATAAAAATAAAAACCACGAGGCATATTAGAGGGCTCGCAGGCCACTCAGTAGTAAAAATTGCACATATTAACATAATTATACTTAGTTTATCCAAGGTTACTCTGGTACAATTTGCTAAATATACTTAACAAATAAACATAAACCCTGATCATTTTATTTTTTTAGTATTCTGCAATCAAAAAATTCTGCAATAAAGGCTTATACACGTCAGTCGAGGGGCCAACCCGCAACATACAATGTTGTATACAATCGTGTCGTGTGGGCATTTTGTAAGCCGAAACACAGACGTTCAGTCAGAGCTTGTTGATGATACGCCTGGAGGGTGTCCCCCCCCCCCCAATTGTACTTTTATGCACCTTAAAGGGGAAGTTTCAGTGTAAATACATATGCTTTTCAGAAAAAAGAGCATTATTTTTTCATCCCAATGACCTTAACCTACCACATTCAGCATTTGTCTGTGTATAAATAAATGCAACTGAAATACTGATTTCCTGTTTGCAGGACCCCCAGTAGAGACCGTTATGGTCTTGCCCTTGACCCAGCGCCTGGGTTGGTTCAGTTGCTCATAGAGGTCTGAGCATGTTTGACCCATCCAACACCAATCAGAAAAATTACTGTTAGGAACATTCCAAGGTAGCGTGCATTCTGGGAAGAAGAAGTACCGTTAGAACCTGAATGGCAGCTCCCTAATGTCAACAGCAGGACAGCAAAGGGTATGAAATCAACTGAATAACTAAGAAGGCATTACACAAACTAAACATTTATCAAATATTGATAATTCCACTGAACTGTCCCTTGAAGGCAACACCCACGCTATCATTACTGATATTTGATCATTACTGTTCAACACAGACCACATCAGTTTAGTATCTAATGAGTCAGGGTGCTGTGTGGAGTTTCTGTTCTCTGCTCCTGCCCTATCTATTGGACAAAACGGCTGCTAGACAAATGAAGGGAAATAGAAGATAAGCATCCGGATCTGAATCTGTCTTCTATGCACACTTGCGCATGCGCATAGAAGCAGAGTCCGTTGGGACCTGTCAGACTATGAGGCAGAGGAGCTAGAGATTGGGTAAGTGCCTTCCCTTCTCTCCTGATAGTTTTATTGAAGAACGGAAGTTAAGACTCAGCTCCTTGAAACTCCCGTTCTTCAATAAAACTGAATGCCCAAACTTAATTTTTCAGTGGAGATACCCTTTAACTTTGGCTATTAAAGGGCAACAATACGCTAACAAACCACTCTCCCTCCCCTAATTACATCCAAGATGAAGACCTAAACCGCTAGATCCTTTTTTTAGTTTGCCCAAAGTAGTCCAAAACAACTTGCAGTACTGCCCTTTTTGTAGGAGCCGAGGACTCCTCATGCCAATCCATGGGAAGACACTTAAAAGAGAACTCTCATGTGTATAAGTTTTCCTAAATAACAAGTTATAATGAAAAATACTTGGGACAGGGCTATAGGATAGGTAATTCCTACCTCCCAATATTGTTTCTGTGAGGAGCACCAGTCAAAATCAATCCTACCTCCCTGTCCCAGGTACTTTACATTTTTAAGTTATTTTGATTTTGACAGTATAGTTATCCTTTAACATGCAGAGCACATATTCCCATTAATAACATTATGTACTTGTAGAGCCAAACCGTCCTAAATATCAGGTCGTCTTTCACAGCTCCCTTTACACACCACTCAAATAAACCCAGGGGTGAAGATCTAGCATTTTAGTTCCTTACCCCTGGTACTATTAGGGTAGGGGTTAGTTTAGGGTGGCTAATGCATGAATAGTACCTTTAAGTTTAGCTTTATTAAACTACTTTAAAACTGTTATTTTCAATTGTGTATATCTTTCAAAATTTTACTATAGAAAAAAAAACAAAGTAATGTTTGTATATGACTAGTGTACTTAAAAAAATGATGTGTTAAATAAAATGGGACTGTTTTTAATTCAAATTCCTTAATTTCAAATAAAGACAAACATCAATGTATAAAATGAGTCAAAGCTTAAAGTAATGAAGAAAACATCTATCAATGTTTGATACCCAAACTTCTGGTTTGGTTATCAAAACTTCTGGTTTTGGTTATCGCCCAATGTTTCTTACACCGCAGAGGTATTGTTGCTTGTGGTGGGCCCTGCTACCATCCAACCCTCCAGTTGGTAATGTACGTCATGTATTAATAGTTATGAGTTGAGGAGGTGACATTGCTTGAGGGAGGTATAGCGCATATGTTTATAGCAAAACTTTATATACAACATTGTCAGTTTTTCCACTTGGAGCATAAATATACAATGTTGTGGTGAACATGCTACATGGAAATTGCAGAGGGAAAACATGTTGATTGCAACTGAATACTGCAGCACTTAAAAGATAGTACACTGTAAAATTAAGTTATGTTCTATTGGAACTGCAGCTTTAAAAATCTTTTGGATTTTTTTTTCCACCTAAACCCCCCCCCCCCCCCCCCACGACCTATCTTTTTAGATTCAAAGTTGCTGATATATTGTTTGTCCTTAGTGCATGTTTAGGCCCCCCCCCTGATTTATCATCTACTCCTCCTGAATGGTAAGCCTCAATAGTAAGGCTCCACCGCCTGTGCGCTCCATGTGCGTGCGCATGTCCAGATGTGTGTTGAAGTTGGGAAGCTCACAGAGCTTTCTGTGTTGTTGAATTCGAAAACTCAGAGCCCGGCCCTTCATCTGAGTTGCTGAACTGGGGCATCACACCCTACAAGTGGCGTGTAAGCTTTTTGTTGTTCAAATTGGACTTCACGGTGTCGTCCTGGGGTAGTCGCCGTTATGTTGATGCATTCAGAATTGTGGCTGTGAGGTGAGAACATAACATAACAAGATTTATATAGTAATATGTGTTCTTAACCTATGTATGTATCTTGTATAATTGCTTGCACTTATCCCCTTATTTGCATACTCAGTATTTTATAATGTACATCACTGGTACCCAAATTGAGCTTTATAAATTATACATACATACATAAATAAATACGGAATAGTCCATGACTAAAGCTAGGTACACACAGTACTTGTGTACCTTGGTTTTCCGAAAACAGAAAATTTCCCTCAGCCGCGGCAGACTTCCTATAGAGGAGTCTGCCGCGGCTGAGGGAAACACACAGTCCCAAGCGTTCTCCCTATGCTATTCATAGAGAGAACACTCGGTACTGTGTGTATGCAGATCTTTGAAAGATGGCAGACAGGATCTTGCAGATCTTAATTATCTTAAGGCATCTAAGACATCAGCAACTATTATAGGAGTGAGAGCTTGAATAAGACAGTTCACAGGTAAATAGGCTCGTAAATTCTTCAGAGCGAGGAATAGACTGAGAAGTTTCAAAAAGAGCATCTGCCTAAATGTTTTTTGGAACCAGGCCTATACATAGTTCTAAAATTAGAAGAGAGCCCAGCCAACCTGTCTATCTTATCCTTCGATATATTCCACGTTTTTATGGTCAGTCTATACTGTAACAGGGTGCTAGACTCTTTCCAACCAATGACCCCACTCTTTGAAAGCTAATTTAATAGCTAATAGGCACAGCCACACTGTGCAATAAACCAATTGCACACAGATCGCATGCAATTTTGTGTGTGATTTTTTTTTTTTGCATTTGCGCATGCATTTTTTCAATAGAAATAGAAAAAACCCACGCGTTTGCGATTAAAAATGCGGAACGCAAATTACATGCGCAATAGCAAGGCACCCGAAAACGCGCGTTTTCGGTGCGTTACAGCATTTTCAATGATCTGAAAATCATTGCGCAAACGCAGAAAAAATGGAGTAAATTTCTGGAAAGAAGGCACAGGGATGAAGCCATTCATTGGATTTAATACTGCGACAAATCTTCTCCTACTTCTATCTCTGAAGCATCAACCTCAACTACAAAAGGAAATCTAACATCTGGATGATCAGGATGGGAGCCGAGCCGAAGGCTTTCTAAAGGGGATTCAGTGGAAAATATAATTGATTTGTAAGTTTTTATATTCTTATTTATATTACATATACCTAGTGTTTCTACATATCATCATTTGAAAAAAGCTATTGATTTATTAACATTTGTTATGCTTTGCTTGTGGTTAGTAGTGAGCTGCAATTTCAGGTTCTATACCATACTGGATAAGCAGATTAATCTCCTTTTTTCTTAACAAGCTTGTATTTGCCGTGAACTTCCCCTTTAAGACTTTCAAAGGCTTCTCTAGACCAATTAGACGGATCTGCACCCTTTATGGTGAGATTGATTATGGAAAAAGAATTTTTTATGAACTGTCTGTAAGTTAGTAAAGAGGAGAGCCCATTTCAGGACAGTTGACATCTTTTATGGTCCATGTGAGACCCTAAATGTATATGATGAACCCTAGAAAAGGAACTTGGTGATGTGTTTCTGAGCTTTTCTAAAACCATCTGACATGGGAACAATGTAAATCTAACGTGGAAGAAAAATAAGAATGTCGCCCAGTAGACTATAATAAATTTACAAAGAAACTCATAGAGCACGTCATTGATAAATATTGGAAAACTGCTGGGGCATTGCTAAACCAAAGGTTATTACTAGATATTCATAATGCCCATCCTTAGTATTAAGAACATGTGAACGGTGCCAAATCATTTCCCAATGATATGGCACAATCTTATATCTGCTTTTTGTTTCTTTTCTGAACCTATTATCCTTGTTTTTTTAGCACCGGGTTTTTTACTTTTAAAGGAGACGGCAAAGCTTGTCAGTATAGAACTGTCAATCACCCAGACCCCCACCCCCGGCACACCAATGTAGTAACTATAAATTCAATAAAAGCTAAGATTATTTCTCTGTCAAGCGTGGCTAATTTATTCAATATTAAGACCACAAGAATAAGAATTGTTGCTCTTTCTTTCTGTGCCTGCAGTTAACACCCAATCCCGCAGTTAGCTGCTGTTTTGTGCTGTCTGGGTTACTGGAGTTTCAATGTAGCACTGCACCTAAACAAATAAATTCTAAAACCCACCACCACCACACACACACATACACGCTCCCCTTCAAACTCCTTCGCTAAAATATTTTTTTTTATTCAACAGTAATAACAGCAGCTAGAGCTTCCTATAAACAGTTTCACTCTCACTATAACACAAAATCACTGGCGAATGCTAATGACTGATTGAAGGCACAGATCATCGAGGAATACCCTCATTACCTGCCTAAAATTCCTTTTGACTCCAAGTGGCAATCGGAAATATCCCTGGATCAACTCTACTTTATGTATCAATACCAGTAACTTGTAGGATGGCGAAACTCGAACCCGAGTTCGAACGGACTCAGACTTCTCGAACTATCCTGGACCCAGAATTTTTCAATATTTTCCGACTTTCGATAATTATCGAATGTTCGAACGTTTAAGGGGTGTGCAAATATGATAAAATGTCTATTATACCAATACCGAGTAAATATCGAATTCTCAAATACGTGAGTAAAATGTCTATTTACCTATACGCGAGTAAATATCGAATTCTCGAATCCGTGAGTAAATGTTTATTGCACCAATACGCGAGTAAATATCGAATTCTCGAATCCGTGAGTAAAATGTCTATTATACTTATACGCGAGTAAATATCAAATTCTCGAATCCGCAAGTAAAATGTCTATATGATGCTTCATATCAGAGATACCAACTTTTTTAGTTTCTGGTGCAAGGCTCACCCCTGCTGAGATTTTCACAGGTCTTCAGGTTGTTATCTGCAATCTATTGTTGTGCAAATCACCCATTACCCGTAAGTCCCCTACATGTCAGACACACATTCACAATTATGGAACACACATCTTTTATAAAAAATAGTGTGAAAACGAAGGAAAACTTGCTGATAGAATGACATAAATACAATGAAACTTGCTAACACTTCAGTCTCCAATGTATGTTTGTACATGTTAGAGCGGGCCGCATATTTGCGCCCACTCTCTAGTCGGGCCGCCCGCTTATCAGTCTGACGCTGCTGGCTGCGAGGTGAGGGGGCGCCTGTCACTCACTACCTAATGGGGGTCCCTGTCACTTACTACCTACGGGGGTCCCTGTCACTCACTATCTAACCTGGGGTCCCTGTCATTCACTATCTAACCTGGGGTCCCTGTCACTCACTATCTACCTGGGGTCCCTGTCACTCACTATCAAACGGGGTCCCTGCTGTCACTCACTACCTAATGAGGGGGCCCTGTTGTCACTCGCTACCTAACGGGGGTCCCTGCTGTCACTCACTACCTTACTGTGTGCCTTTACTGATTGTAAACCGCTGTATTGTATGCTGATCCCTGCTACTTTCAGTAAGTACAGTATTAGCCAGGGGCGTCGCTAGAAATGACTGGGCCCCATAGCAAAAAAAATTATGCCCCCCCCACGACCTTCCAACCCCACGGACCTCGGACCTCCCACCCAAACATTTTGTGGGGAAATCAGTGTGGTGTAGACGTGTTGGACCAAATGGCACGGATGTATTCCGTAAGAGCCACAACACGCAGGTGGCCTATAGCAGTTTTTTACATATGGAGACCTGGCAGCGGTGAATGCCTACATTTTGTACAAGGCATGTACAGGGTGGACAGCAAAAGAAGATTGTTTCTGAGTCTTCTAGCTAAAGAACTCTGTTGCCGATTCATGCAGCACAAGAAATATTGGTACAAAGGCGGGCTGCTGAAGCTGTTGCAGCTGCTGTGCCAGGGACTGTACAGACAACACAGGTCAGGTCCAAGAGAGCTGCAACAGGAATCGCAGCAGGTTTACCTGTGCAACATATCGAAATTCACCAGTGCCAAATGCAGGGACGATGGACACTGGGTCTGCAACAGCTGTAAACTCTGTAAAAACAGACTTGTTGATTCATATATGTGAATGTTTCTTTTGATAAATATTGGCAGGCATTTCTGAAGGTTTCCCCACACACAAAGATTCACCTCCTTGGTTTCAAGCAACAAATGCAAATTGCCCAGGCTCACAGGTATGGGTGTATTTTCAGAACAAAAGAAAGAGAACAATGGAGCTGATAGCATGTTTAACAATCAGCAGGATGCTAGTAGATATGAGGTCCAGGGAATTTACGCAATCTGCGCAGGCCTGGTAAATCTAGTGTTAAAAGGTTCCAGCGTACATGACGATGGAAAGGAATGGCCTGTGAAGATCGGGGGCTCATCGGGACATCCAAGATGGCGGGGGGCCAACAGCAGCTGCCCCCAGGAGTCCCCCAGGACCTTGCCCTGTTTGGGTGGGTGAGCAGCATCCCTGGATTGAAGTACAGGTGAATGGGTTACAGTCTCTGGATGCCTTGAAATCAGCCCAGAGGAAATTCTAGGCCCCATGGCTGGAGGGGGAGTAAGAGCCTCTTTCTGGTTGACACAGATTTCAGGTGACCAAGTCTCCTGGAGCTGCAGTTGAAAATGGGCTTGCCTTGGATTTTCGAGCCAACAAACGGTCCTCTCGAGCAGTTGTCTTGCGGGGTCTGCCTGACCTCGGCTTGTCAAAAACTTCTCCGTCTCTTCAAATCTTTTCTTTATCCTCTGAACTTGACTCTAGAGACATTGAAGGTGTGCGCCACATCAGCAGGTGGATTTGGTATTTAGCCTCTTGATAATCAACACTTAGTCTCAGGGTGAATCTTATGCATGTTTGCAGAGGTCTATTTGCAGTTGATGTGACGGTCTAGTGTACTGGGGTTCTTTTTATACACACCTGACACCTAATTGATCCATTATTAGTCACAGGTGAAGCCCATATGACAAGGCCCAACACTTATGTCGGCAAAAATTGACTCAATGGGCTTTACCAAGCTGTGAATATTAGAATACTTTTTGTTAGTTTTGTTTTGCATTGAAACATTATATCAAAAGCTGTTTGGGGTAAAATGAACCATTTCTTGAAACAAAATCTGCATTAGAATTATTGTTAAGCAGCACTTCAGGTCTATTTGTACACAGGCGACAAGACTTTTATCAGAAACTGTATATATGTATTTATTATAGTGTGTCTTTGTCTATTAATGTCTTCACTGCCTGTCTTATAAGTGTGACTCAGTAGACTGAAAAGTGATTATTTTGTTCTTTGGTTTATTTGTGACTACTATAATTCCCAGTTACGAGTCCTTCTCCCTCAGGGTGGTGGTGTGTCCCATCAACTATATTTTTGATCACAGGATTAAAGATTTTAGAGTAGCAAATATAGGTGAGGGCAAAAGAATGAGTGTGCTATGCTGAAGACTAGGAATCTGCGTGTATAAACAACAGAGGTTTGAAATATTCAGCAAGTCTGGGGAGAATATGGAGAGAGGAGAGAATCAGTCATTAAGGAATGAAGAAGGAATGAAAGATGTTGAATAAATAATGTGGTTTTTAATTATTATTTTAATAAGTGTCATGCAGTAGTTTTGTTTTGCTACTTATAGCCCAGTTTTGAGGCATTGTTACACAGATTGTAGTGGAGAAGGTCAACCTTTCTGCATGTTAGACATCCTCCACATCTGCTTGGCAGAACATGTGCACCTACACATAAAGTGGGATTGAACAACTGATATCCAAAAGCGCATGTTGTTCTTAGAAGCTGGCATGTATGTTTCTGGTATACATATAGTTATACTGGGTTTTCATAAAAGTTCTTATTGTAAAAATGGTGCTAATTTTGCCCAAACCAATCAGATATTACCTTTCAAATGTTAAATAAGATCTGATTGGTTGGGGCAAAATTAGCACCATTTTAAACGATAAGAACTTTATTGAATCTGCCTGATAGTTTTCTTGATGCAATTTCTTTAAATCTAACTTTGCATTAATTAAAGGATAAGTGCACTGTAAAATCAAGTTATGTTCATTTGAAAGCTGCAGCTTTAAAAATACCATTGCCATATTTTTTTTTACCTATGCCCCTCCAGAGCCTAGCTTTGTGCCTTGGAAGTTGCTAACATCTTGTTACTGGTTTGCTGAATGTTAAGCTCCCCCCTCTGAGATTTCCTCTGCTTTCTCCTGCTTGAGCCTCAACAGTATTGCTTTGTGAGTTCTGAGGCTCCAAGCAGGAGAGTGCATGGAACTCACAGGCATTACTGTTTGAGGCTCAAGTAGGAGAGTGCACGGAACTCACAGGCTTACTGTTTGAGGCCCAGCAGGAGAAAGCAGAGAAAATCTCAGAGGGGCGGACTTAACATGATGTCAGCAACTTCCAAGGCACAAAGCTAGGCTCTGGGGACATAGGTAAAACAAAAATTCGCAACGGTATTTTTAAAACTGCAGCTTCCAAATGAACATAACTTGATTTTACAGTGCACTTATCCTTTAATGGTTATCAATGCTCACATTAAGCACCACAAAAATATAAACACATAAATCCTTTTTAATAAATCCTTTTACACAACTTGTGTTTAGCTACCAGGACGAAGCAATCCATACACATTCCTGCCACAATATCGAGCTGGAGAACCCAACACTCACATGGTAAATTTTATTTAATCTAACATAATATTGCCAGTGCATGAGAAAGGGATTTTTTTGCATTTTAACAACTTAGTTTACCATCAATAAGTGATGTCTTTTCAGAAGAGGTTTATTTGGAATCCACAGCTATTCCTTTAACAACTAGCAAACCCTACAAACAGTATACAACCCAGTTGGTAAATACATCTTTTTCTGTTTCTGGTTCCAGTATCTTTTTCCCTTTTATTATACTTCAGACTAACTACATCATTTAATTTATGGAACACTGTTATCCTAATCTCTAAAATAAATGCTAATTTAAGCATTATAAATCTATCTGCATTGTTCTTTTTTTTTTTTAATTCTTATTTTTAATGATAATTTCTTCTTGACTACTTTACCTTTCTTGATCTTTTATTAGTGCCTATTTTAAAGTACTATAGGTTTAATATACATGAATATATTATCTAATTCAAATTTATGTTCAGCTGCTAGGAGAAGCAGTCCACCCATATTCCTGCCTCAATATCCACCTGAAAACCCAACAAGCTCCTCATGGTAAATCTAACATTTGGATAATAATATTGATAATCAGTGAGGAGTGCATCCTGTTAACTCATGTTATTTGTTGGCATTTGTACAGGAAAATCTGAACAGGCCATACAGCCAACACTCAAAATAATAAATATTTTAATATTTTTAGATGTATCCCTTATTTAAAGGACATGTAAACATGTCAAATCAATTTTTGACTTATCACAAAGTAGAAGGGGTTAATCTACTTTTTTCCCTTTCTCTGACATTCCCTAGCCTTTTAAGGGGCACAGCTAGTTGGTAAAA
The DNA here is from genome assembly GCA_019447015.1 of Hymenochirus boettgeri. NCBI lineage: Eukaryota > Metazoa > Chordata > Amphibia > Anura > Pipidae > Hymenochirus > Hymenochirus boettgeri. The sequence goes on along the minus strand of CM033470.1, from coordinate 202,040,464 downwards.
GCTGTCAATTACCCAGCACCTCCTCCTGGCACAACTCGTTTAGAAACACACTACATATAGAAACTATGCATTCTATAAAAGTAAGCTTTATTCTCTGTCACTGCATTGATAACTCCTACAGCTAAAATAAATCTTACTTGATTCAAGCAGTGATAACAGCTCCTAGTGCTGCAATCTTCCCATTGCAAAAAACATTTTAAAAAATCACTCGGTGAATGCTATTAGCTGTCTGAGGGCACAGATCATCTCCACTGCACATGCTCCAACACTGTGCCCCAGTTTTGGGAGGGGGTGGATACATAGAGAGGAAACATGCATCTAACTAGGAGTGAGCTGAACAGGACATGAGGAGATCTAGTGACAGGAAGCAAAAAGGGATCAACTTCCTGACAGCACTAAAAATATAGAAAAGGATAAGGGCAAGTCATTTTTTCACTTTAGTGTCCCTTAATAAAGGGATTCAAATCCTCTCTATATATTTAAATGTGTACACTATTCAACTGTCTCCCTTTCAGATCATTTTGAGTGTTGAAATATGTTCAGAGTTTTGGTCAATATTTTGCCATTCTATGTGTTCTTCTCCCCCACTTTGCGTTTACTAGCAGTGCCCAGGGGTTGTATATTATAAATTATTATCTGTGTACATATCTGTTGTATCAATAGATCAACTGGACTTGAAGTTTAGTTCTTGAAGAAGTTTCGCTAGTCAACCGACTGGCTTTCTCAATTCAGAATGACTTGTACATGAATCTGTGGCAATTATGTACCCTGGAAAATCCCAATTAGCATATCACAGCCAAGTGTTAAGGGTGTGATTGGATAGTGACTAAGAGGTGTTATAGGAACACTCAGAGTAAGGTGTCAAAACAGCATTGTACATGGCAGACAGTTGGTGTCGAACCCCCCCCCCACCTCTATTTAGGCTTGGTTTCTTTATTTCACATAAATGACCTTCATGACAACTTTCTTGAACAGTCCCGTCCTTTGCCAATATGTTAATATTACAATCTTCAAAGGTATGTCCTTTATCCTTAAGATGCAGGTACACGGCTGAGTCCTGACCCGAGGAATTGGCTCTTCTGTGCTGGGCCATACGTTGATGCAGTTGCTGTTTGGTCTCCCCCACATACAAATCAAGATCATTCTTCACTGCACTGCGTATATGATGTCGCTTTCTTGTGTTTCGGTATGGGTCTTTCGAATTGCTGCCTCAGTGTGTTGTTGGTTTAAAGCAGACAGGGATATGGTGTTTTTTGAAAATTCTTCTTAATTTCTCGAGACCCCTGCTACATATGGGATGACCATGTCTTTCTCCTGTCTTGCTTTCCCCTTCACTGATGGTATTCGTGTTCTTTTCTTTCCTTCTACTCTTGTGGGAAAAGAAGAAGAAAAGGACACAAATCCTAAGGATAAAGGACATACCTTTGAAGATTGTAATGTTAACATGTTAAGGAACGTGACTGGTTCAAGAAAGGTGTTAAGGAGGCCATTTATGTAAAATGAAGAAAACCAAGCCTAAATAGAGGTGGGGGTTCGACACCAATTGTCTCCATGTACAATGCTGTTTTGACACCTTACCTTGGGCGTTCCTATAATACCTCTTAGCCTATGCAATCACGCCCTTAACACCTGCAGTGATATGCTAATTGGGATTTTCCAGGTGTACATAATTGCCACAGATCGTGACAGTCATTTTGAATTGAGAAAGCCAGTCGGATGACTAGCAAAAAGTCTTCAAGAACTAAACTTCAAGTCCAGTTGATCTAACTGAATACAACAGATATACCATGACCTGGATGAATGAGAACCATCACAACATATTATCTGTGTACATACAATACATTTTGTGTTGCATACCACATTTTTTTATAATGCAGAATATTTTTGTGTATTCAGCCTTTAAACTGTGTGCACACAAATGCACATGGAAAGAAAACTATAAATACATCCTATCTAGAAAATGTTCTTTGTACATGTACAAAGAATATTTTTTGTACTGGTACATGTAAAGATTCCATGACAGTATAGCAGAAGTTGTTTATACAATTTTCATTAGGGTGGAGGTACAACCAGCTTTGCGCTTCCCTCATATCCTGTTCAGATGGCTGCCATCTATATCATAGGATATTACGACTTTCTTTATATGTTTTCTCAGCCCTCTATATTACTTTCAGACTAGCTACATCATGCAACACAGCAAAAAACCACATTTTTGTTTTTAATTATTATATATGGCTTTAAAACAAATTATAATTGGTTGGTATCCACATATTACATATATCTAAAGTTATTGATAAATAATACTAAAAATCATCTCTGCAAACTATATTATTTTAATCTTGGGTTTAGTTTATACTGCAATCATACAGTACACATCCTACTAGCACTTTAAGGATCACATGTTGGTTGTTCAAATCTTGAGCACAGGTTCAAACACTGAACTATTTGTAGTATGATTAAAGTGTGGCCCTGTAATTCAATATACAAGGTGACAATGGGTTATAGATATGTTCACATAACAAACAGTATATTGTTTTGTCGGCTATATTTGATCATTGACTTAATGATGTGCCATAGTGCAACTTTAATAGCATTAACTACAGAAAATTATTTATTTGTTTTATTTTAGCACCTTCTCTTCAAACTGTTACAGACATTTACAGTATTTCATCCTTTCCAACTGTTACAAAACCTGCTATTGGTAATTGCATAATTCCTTTTGATAGCGTTATGCTTTATTGCCCTTGCAGTCATCTGAAACTTTCTTAGCTTCGAGCATCAAGTTCCACATGACATACTGCGACCATAGCATGACTTGTCACCTACCATTTTTCTCAAAACAGCTCCGGCTGTATTAAGTTCCATAGCTTTGCTTTTTTTACGCATTTTTGTTATTATTATTTTTGTGCATATGAAGTCTCACAATGTCATCTTTGATCTTAAAGTCATACTTGTGCCACTGTAAGGACTCTGCTTTGTTTGGAAAGGGATTTTGTTACTTGATTTAGTGCTCCGCGAGCAGGTTCTTTAAAATATTTGGGGGTTGAAGATAGGATTATCTTGTTTTCTGGTGCTTTAATAAAAGACATAATTTACCTTTTCCTATTTTGGATTTTATCTATTCTTCAATTTTTTGTAAGCAATGTGTTGTAATACTTGTACAGTAAATATCAATATCATTTAGCTAAGCTAAAACTACCGTATAAAATTATTTCTATTATTATTATCAAGATGTTACTTGTTTTTTTTTTAATTTTTGTTCAATAAACACTCCCCGGTGATTACATGAACAACTAGTATGTTTACGCTGAGCACACATGTATGTCATATTGTTTATAAGGTATTTTAAAGATACAAATATAGCCCTTTTTCATGGGAAATCATTAAAGAATACTAGACATTGGTTTAAATATTTGATTGCAGTAGCAATGGTTCTTGTATTGATTAGAATAGAATGATTGTATTTGCTTAAAACAAAATTTCAGTTGCAAATATTAAATACCACAAGTTTGTTGTCTTCTTCTATATTTTTTTTTATAAAAACATATAACTGCATTATTTTACCTTTTGTATAAAATTAAATGGAAGAACTTTATCCCTATAGATGTAGCTCCATTGACTTGAATGAAGACATATGTCAATCTAGTTCATCAACCTTCTCAGCAATAACCACATTTCCTGCCCAAAGTTGATAATCAGTAACATCCCTGGATTAACTCCATTAACTTATGTATCATTACCAGTAACATGCAGTATTCTTTATTTTTAGGAACTCATGCAGGTTTTTTTTAAAAAAAACTATCCGATGAACCTGCCATCATCAGCGTCTAATGGAAGACAGTTCCATAGTTTAACCGTACTCACAGTTGAAAAACCCTTTCCAAACTAGGGGCCAATATTTAAAGCCGTGGTAACGTTTTTAACGATACCCCCCCTTGATGATCAATAACGTAAATTTACGATCGTTAAAACCGATTGGACATTAACGATTGGATTAATGACCGTAAATTTACGATAACCGATCATACATTTACGATACCGATCGTAATCTACGATAACGAAATTGAGATTTATGATCCCATAGAATACCATTGTGGTAGGTTACTACCGCACGGTATTCTACAATCGAACGTTCATAAATGTATGCAATCATAAATCAACTAACCCGCGGTATCACTAAAAATTAATGTATTTACACAGTGATCATATGCCTACGCAGGCACCTTTACTCTAGTGTGCATAATTGTTACTTATCCAATCTGTCTTCACATTCAAGCTCCCCCAGTGCCCTTATAAATTTAATTGCTATTTCTGAACCCTTTCCATTTCCAAGATGTATTTTTGTACACAGGATTCCAAAACTACACAGCAATTCCAAATTAAGGCTTTACTGGTGCTTTGTAAAGAGAGATAATATTTTTTCCTCTCCTGAACCCATACCCTCTTTATACAAGACAATATCTTGCTAGCTCTAACTGTTACCACCCTGGCCTGCTTGCAACATTTAACTTGTTGTCCACCAAGCATCCTTTTACAACATAAATCACTTAACACAGAGCCTTTATAAGTATAAAACAGCATAAGGATTTAAGCCCAAATGCATCAACTTTATAACATTATCAACACTGAATCTCTTCTGCCACTTACAGTAGCAGCCTAATGTGTCAATCTACTACTTCTACTGCAATAATTGCACATCATCTTTATCTTTTATGGCCAACAAAGATTGTGTTGTCTGCAAACACAGAAACCCTTCTGACAATACCCACTTCCAAATCATTAATAAACAGATTAAATAGAGGTGGCCTCACACAGAACCCTATGGCAGGTTGAATAAGCACCACTAGCAACTACACAAACCTTATAACATAAGTCACTTATGGGTGGACTGTATAAAAGCCTTAGCAAAATCCAAGTATACTACATCTACAGCTAAGCCAGAGTACATAGCTTTTTTACCTGACAAATAATTACTTAAAGAAGAACAAGACTGTTTTAAGAAAAAAATGCCCAGATAATTCTTAGCTCTGGCTCCTTGCTTCGCTCACAGCCTCCTAAAGTCTGCAGCACACATAGTGGTGTTATGCAATACCTGTAATTTCCCTATGAGCAGAAAAGACATGCACGGCCTAAAACTAAAGGCTAAACATGTGCATAACTTGTCCGCTCACGGGGGATTACATGGAACCCCACTATGTCATGGTACACACTGCAGTTTTATCTGCTTGGTAATGGTGTTAGAGAAAGAAGAAGGGGAAAGAGGTCAGGGTTATTTCTCATGAAAATACAAGTATTTACAGACAATTGTATCCTGTTCTTGGGTGATCAACATTATAATATTGGAACCTTCCTTGTACTGAAATTGTGTTCTCAACCTTTTATTAAACTGCAAATATGCTGAACGCAAATTATATATTTTCTTTCAGTTTCTAAAGACACTTCTGTCCTCATTACAACCCTAGTCCTAGTACAGAAGCACCTCTATCAAAAGCTGAAAGGATTATTTTCTGTAAACAAATGGAAATAATTGTATTTACTGTAACCGTTTACACCCCTGGTTTTTATTTATTTCACCTTAGACGGACAGAGTCAGTTTCTGAAATAATTGTTCCTGAGGCACACGTACCCCTTTGATCAGGAAACAGCTATAGGTAATACTTTCATGTCACTTTAATTTGTCAAACACTAAGTGCCCTATCAGTTTGTTATCACTTCTCTTGATTAAATATGATATAGGGGAAATGTGTTTGACAATAGGAACCATCCATATGAAAGTGCAGATGATCTGCCTGTGTGGCAGATAAAATATATAATATGGGCCATTTCTAGAAATTTTAGTGCCCTAGACCCTCCCACCTGCGTGCGCACTTGGCCTGTCAAACTACAGCTCAGTTCTTTGACACAGTCCACTGCTGCCCCTTCTTTATAGTGGGAAACATCTTTACTAGTTGGTAAGAGGAGTACCTGTACCAGGTGAGCGGGTGTGTATACATACTTTTGTGCGTATGCAGCGACACTGGCCACAATGAAATACTGACTGGAAGGACAGCATAGGTTTCAGTGGATGTGCGGTATGTGGCACCAGTGTTCTTCCAAGAAATTGTTTCCAGCTGGGTAGAGCAGAACGGAATTTAGTGAGATCTGAGATGTTTAACTCTTTCAGTGCCAGCATTGACATGATATAATGTACATCTGTTGTATTCAATTAGATCAACTGGACTGAAGTTTAGTTCTTGAAGAGGTTTCGCTAGTCCATCCGACTGGCTTTCTCAATCAGATAGATTTGTACAAGAATCTGTGGCAATTATGTACCCTGGAAAATCCCAATTAGCATATCACACGCCAGGTGTTAAGGGCGGGATTGGATTGTGGCTAAGGGTGTTATAGGAACGCCCAGAGTAAGGTGTCAAACAGCTTGTACATGGCAGACAGTGGTGTCAAACCCCACCACCTCTATTTAGGCTTGCTTTCTTTATTTTCACATAAATGGCCCCCTTAACACCTCTCTTGAACCAGTCACGCTTCGTTCCAATATGTTAACATTACAATCTTCAAAGGTATGTCCTTTATCCTTAAGATGCAGGTACACGGCTGAGTCCTGATCAGAGGAATTGGTTTTCTGTGGTGGGCCATACGTTGATGCAGTTGCTGTTGGTCTCCCCCACATACAAATCAGAGCATTCTTCACTGCACTGCACTGCGTATATGATGTCGCTTTCCTTGTGTTTTTCGGTATTGGGTCTTTCGGATGTACACATTGTGTTTATTGAAAATTCTTCTTAATTTCTCAGAGACCCTGCTATATATGGGATGACCATTTTCTTTCTTCTCTTGTCTTGCTTGCTTTCCCCTTCACTGTTGGTATACGTGTTCTTTCTTTCCTTCTACTTCTTTTGACACAGGCCCAATCTGGATATCCACAAGTTTTAAGGGCTCCTCTGAGATGTTTTATTTCTTTAGCCTTCGCCTCTGTGCTAGTGGGGATGTTCTCAGCTCTGTGTTGCAGGGTTCTGATGACACCCAGCTGTGATCTAAAGGGTGGTGGGAGTCAAACATCAAATACTGGGACTGTGTGTGTTGGTTTTTGTAAACCTCTACTTCCAGTTTACATTCTCCTTAACTTCTACCAAGCAGTCCAAGAAAGCCAGTGTGTTTTTTTGTACCTCTTACCTTTGTAAATTTATGTTTTGGTCTACCGCATTAATGTGTTTGTGAAAGCTTTGTATTCCTTCTGGTGGATTTAACCTAGGTGTCATCCACATATCTGAACCAGTCTGGGGCTAGCCTTAAGGTTTAAGTGCCTGTTTTTCTACCTCCTCCTGTATAGGTTGGCCACAATGAGTTAAAACTGGAGATCCCATAGCACATCACATTGTTTTGCTTATAGAACTATCCCTGTATTTGAAATAGGTGGTATTCAGGCACAAGTCCAGTAAGGAACACACCTGTTCTGGGTTGAGATCAGTTCTCTGGTAAGAGTGCTGTCTTGGCCTAGCCATTTTCTCACCATGTCAACAGCCTCCTTGGTGGGTATTCAGGTAAAGAGAGATGCTAATGGGGACTTTCCAAGGTATATACTTCACAGATTCTTGTACAAGTCATTCTGAATTGAGAAAGCCAGTCGGATGACTAGCGAAACGTCTCAAGAACTAAACTTCAGTTGATCTAATTAAATACAACTGATATACCATGACTGGATGAATGAGAACCTTCACAAAGATTACTGTCATAGGTACCATCTTTCCATGGCTGCTAGCCATCTGGCCCACTGTAAAAAGTCTGCAGTAGCTTTACTGGCATTTTAGAACTGTTCTCCTCAGTCCTTTAGCTGAGCTTATCCCTCCCCCCCTCCTTCCTTCATCTCAGTTAATTTGTAACATTTGTGCTATGTAGAGTGTGTGGAGTTCAGGCTCTGTACTAGATACACTGCTGGTTTATATAGGCGCCCTAGCACTTTGCCTAGGTGGCTATGCCTAAAAATGGCCTTATATAAGTATATAAAGTCAATGATGTCTGTCTGCATGTTTGCTAGTTTCAGTTGAACATGCCTGCACATTTTTTTAGATAAACACATTTGAGAACTTAGCTTCCTTGACATTATCACCAATCCTTGATTGCTATTCATTTTTTATTTTCATCCATATGGATTTCTTTAGTTATTAATTCTTCACGGCCTTTTTATAAGCTCCTTTGGCTGTACAGGAGTGACAAAATATCTAAAGGTCATACACACGTGCGATTATGGGTCCCGACCCACGATGCAACGTTTTGGGCGATAATTGGCCCGTGTGTGGGTACTTTATCAGCCGAAACACGTTCAGTCGGGGATCGTGGGGACGATATAGTGCCCACACACAGGCCGATTATCACCCATAACATTAGTTTGTACACATGGTGTGTCGAGGTCGGGAAGTGATCACACGTGTGTAGGAACCTTTAGTCTGAATAAATCCCGACCCACGACAAGAATATGTACGAACAAATGTTTGGGCTATAAATTGGCCCTCGTGTGGGTACCTTTATCAGCCGAAACAGATGTTCCGTTGGGGGATCACGGGGACGATAATTGCCCTACACACGGCCGATTATCACCAAAACATTCGTACACGTGTGCGTCGGGACCCGTAATCGCACGTGTGCACGAACCTTTCGTCTGAATAAATATCAAAACTTGACAAGCAATTTAAAGTATGTGCATAGTTCTTTTATTTATTGTTTATTTCTTAATCAAGACAATGAAACAATTCAGTAAATAAGATCCTCAGAAAAGTCATTTTGAGCTTTTATTTGCAGCTCCATGAAGAATAATATGTTCAACTATCGGAACAGTAACAAAGCCAGATCCAAAGTCCACAAACTGGTAAAATCTTATTTTAGGAATGCCATTAAATGAACTGAATACAATGGAAGTTGAAAATATGGGTAGACCAAGCACCTTATTGTTTCATGCATATTTTTAGAATTTTCACAAAGAATCGTTTATTTCCTGATTTTTTAACCATAACAAAAGTACACACATCTTACACCAACAAATGTAAACAATGAAAAGTTTGCATTTCTTGGTGCTCTAATGTTTTTTGTATTATCTTTTCTTATGACTTCCTTTGTGCATCTACTTGATAACTTCCTTACTTCTTTGGAATGCACATGTTTTTTGTTTGCTAGGTCCAGAGAGCTCATTGGAATTTGGCATAGAAAGCATTTAGAAACTTTTGAGCCCTAACACACAAACTCTGAATCTAACTCTGAAGAAGTGTTCAATAGAACAGCAACAGCCTCACCTCATTACCGAGAGCTGCTGCGCTCTTCTTGGGAGTTAAAGTCACGGTAACGTCTTAGTATCGGTTAGTGTGGGAACTAACCTTCCTTTCTTCGGCTGAGTGGGAATCGGGATAGACACCCTCGCAGCCGTGCTCGTGATTCATACTTGTTACTTTCACAGCACTGGGTGTAAATCATGCTCAGAGCTGTTACCCACAGTCGCAAAAGGCAATATTGAATTGCGTTGGGAGATTTACCCAAATGATAGCGGCTCTGTAATGAGTCTGTATGTTTCTCTAAAAAATGAACAGCAATGGACTGAGATCCCATCAATTTTATGTTCTACACTAACCATATACAGCTCTGTCACTTATTTATATAAGGGCACCTATATTATATAGGTATATTAACCAGCAGTTGCTTTTTTAGTATATTACATTTGACCATGTAAATCTACAGTGTCAAAGCTTCTGATATTTCAATCATCAGGGGTGTTTTTAGTTCTACCTTTTTACACCAATGGGATTCTGGAGGCTTACTGTTCTTAAAAAGCTTATACAGCTAATATATTTTTGTATTAGAGTGGTGTGGAGTATTTGATAATTCTTTGATTATAAGATAAACCAAAAGATATCACAAGAAGAAATACAGTTTATTTGACATTTCCGATAGTGCCAGTTGAACCCAGGTGGGGAGATAGTGATTAATATTACGGTCATTTAATTTATACTACTATAGATTACCAGAAATCAGTATTCTAATTATGTATATGACTCAAACCATGTCTAAATGTATATTGTATACAGTTAGTGGCAAGTGTACTATACTGTATTACTGGCATACATCATATTCTATAATCTACTCATATTCTCTCAAAGGTCTGTCTCTTCTCCCTAACAAAACCAAATTGTAATTTTCTAGTTCCTATGTAATATTAAAAATATGGCAAAGGCTTCATGACTTTGATGTTCAAAACAGAAAAAATATATTATATATATGTATATTTATTGTATAAATATATAATATATATTATATATTTTCATTCATTATTTATATGATTATAATATGTAAATAGTCAATATAAAAATCCCAAACTATTAACATCTTCAGTGTCATTAAAAGAAGAATTTAAGGAGGTTGGCTAATTTTAACGTTCTCATTTTATTAATTTGCTTGGATAATAGCAATCTTTGAAAGCCCAAATTGATGTTGTGTCTGTACAGTTTCATTTTTTGCCATGATAACTAACAAGTCTGGTCTACTTGCTGATTTTCTACTACTACCAAGTATAAAAACATCGTGGAGATTATGGCAGTGAACTGTTACAGTTGTTTTTAGTAACCTCTCCCTATCACGCCCATCTTTTGATCAGACCTGGTCATTGATATGCTCTCGCAGTTGCTAAAGATTTGTCATCATTGTCTTAAAGTTTCTTTAAACCAACCCTTTATTCTATTTAGAATTTAAGGAAAATCAACCACTTGATATTAGAAAAGCAATGACACCTGGGTAAATACAGATAACTATGATTTTGTAATCTTCTTTCGTGGGTCTCCTGGACCCTCGGCTTGTCAAAAACTTCTCCAGTCTCTTCAAATCTTTTCTTTATCCTCTGAACTGACCTCTAAGAGACATTGAAGTGTGCGCCACATCAGCATGGATTTGGTATTTAGCCTCTTGATAATCAACACTTTAGTCTCAGGTGAATCTTATCATGTTTGCAGAGGTCTATTGCAGTTGATGTGACGTCTAGTGTACTGGGGTTCTTTTATACACACCTGACACCTAATTGATCCATTATTAGTCACAGGTGAAGCCCATATGACAAGCCAACACTTATGTCGCAAAAATTGACTCATGGGCTTTACCAAGCTGTGAATATTAGAATACTTTTTGTTAGTTTTGTTTTGCTTGAAACATTATTAAAGCTGTTTGGGGTAAAATGAACCATTTCTTGAAACAAAATCTGCATTAGAATATTGTTAAGCAGCACTTCAGTCTATTTGTACACGGCGACAAGACTTTTATCAGAAACTGTATATATGTATTTATTATAGTGTGTCTTTTGTCTATTAATGTCTTCACTGCTGTCTTATAAGTGTGACTCAGTAGACTGAAAAGTGATTATTTTGTTCTTTGGTTTATTTTGTGACTACTTATAATTCCCAGTTACGAGTCCTTCTCCCTCAGGGGTGGTGGGTGTGTCCCATCAACTATATTTTTGGATCACAGATTTAAAGATTTTATGTAGCCAATCATTTCAAGACAGAATCCGACAAACTGTTCTGGTTGACACAGGGATTTCAGGTGACCAAGTCTCCTGGAGCTGCAGTTGAAAATGGGCTTGCCTTGGATTTTCGAGCCAACAAACGGTCCTCTCGAGCAGTTGTCTTGCGGGGTCTGCCTGACCTCGGCTTGTCAAAAACTTCTCCAGTCTCTTCAAATCTTTTCTTTATCCTCTGAACTTGACTCTAAGAGACATTGAAGGTGTGCGCCACATCAGCAGTGGATTTGGTATTTAGCCTCTTGATAATCAACACTTTAGTCTCAGGGTGAATCTTATGCATGTTTGCAGAGGTCTATTTGCAGTTGATGTGACGGTCTAGTGTACTGGGGTTCTTTTTATACACACCTGACACCTAATTGATCCATTATTAGTCACAGGTGAAGCCCATATGACAAGGCGCCAACACTTATGTCGGCAAAAATTGACTCAATGGGCTTTACCAAGCTGTGAATATTAGAATACTTTTTGTTAGTTTTGTTTTGCATTGAAACATTATTACAAAAGCTGTTTGGGGTAAAATGAACCATTTCTTGAAACAAAATCTGCATTAGAATTATTGTTAAGCAGCACTTCAGGTCTATTTGTACACAGGCGACAAGACTTTTATCAGAAACTGTATATATGTATTTATTATAGTGTGTCTTTTGTCTATTAATGTCTTCACTGCCTGTCTTATAAGTGTGACTCAGTAGACTGAAAAGTGATTATTTTGTTCTTTGGTTTATTTTGTGACTACTTATAATTCCCAGTTACGAGTCCTTCTCCCTCAGGGGTGGTGGTGTGTCCCATCAACTATATTTTTGGATCACAGGATTTAAAGATTTTAGAGTAGCAAATATAGGTGAGGGCAAAAGAATGAGTGTGCTATGCTGAAGACTAGGAATCTGCATGTGATAAACAACAGAGGTTTGAAATATTCAGCAAGTCTTGGGGAGAATATGGAGAGAGGAGAGAATCAGTCATTAAGGAATGAAGAAGGGAATGAAAGATGTTGAATAAATAATGTGGTTTTTAATTATTATTATTAATAAGTGTCATGCAGTAGTTTTGTTTTGCTACTTATAGCCCAGTTTTGAGGCATTGTTACACAGATTGTAGTGGAGAAAGTCAACCTTTCTGCATGTTAGACATCCTCCACATCTGCTTGGCAGAACATGTGCACCTACACATAAAGTGGGATTGAGACAACTGATATCCAAAAGCGCATGTTGTCTTTAGAAGCTGGCATGTATGTTTCTGGTATACATTATAGTTATACTGGGTTATTCAATAAAAGTTCTTATTGTAAAAAATGGTGCTAATTTTGCCCAAACCAATCAGATATTACCTTTCAAATGTTAAATAAGATCTGATTGGTTGGGGCAAAATTAGCACCATTTTAAACGATAAGAACTTTTATTGAATCTGCCTGATAGTTTTCTTGATGCTAATTTCTTTTAAATCTAACCTTGCATTAATTAAAGGATAAGTGCACTGTAAAATCAAGTTATGTTCATTTGAAAGCTGCAGCTTTAAAAATACCATTGCCATATTTTTTTTTTACCTATGCCCCTCCAGAGCCTAGCTTTGTGCCTTGGAAGTTGCTGACATCTTGTTACTGGTTTGCTGAATGTTAAGCTCCCCCCTCTGAGATTTCCTCTGCTTTCTCCTGCTTGAGCCTCAAACAGTAATGCTTGTGAGTTCTGAGGCTCAAGCAGGAGAGTGCATGGAACTCACAGGCATTACTGTTTGAGGCTCAAGTAGGAGAGTGCACGGAACTCACAGGCATTACTGTTTGAGGCTCACGCAGGAGAAAGCAGAGAAAATCTCAGAGGGGCGGAGCTTAACATGATGTCAGCAACTTCCAAGGCACAAAGCTAGGCTCTGGAGGGACATAGGTAAAACAAAAATATCGCAACGGTATTTTTAAAACTGCAGCTTCCAAATGAACATAACTTGATTTTACAGTGCACTTATCCTTTAATGGTTATCAATGCTCACATTTAAGCACCACAAAAATATAAACACATAAATCCTTTTTATAAATCCTTTTACACAACTTGTGTTTAGCTACCAGGACGAAGCAATCCATACACATTCCTGCCACAATATCGAGCTGGAGAACCCATCACTCACATGGTAAATTTTATTTTAATCTAACATAATATTGCCAGTGCATGAGAAAGGGATTTTTTTGCATTTTAACAACTTAGTTTACCATCAAATAAGTGATGTCTTTTTCAGAAGAGGTTTATTTGGAATCCACAGATATTCCTTTAACAACTAGCAAACCCTACAAACAGTATACAACCACAGTTGGTAAATACATCTTTTACTGTTTTTCTGGTTCCAGTATCATTTTCCCTTTTATTATACTTCAGACTAACTACATCATTTAATTTATGGAACACTGTTATCCATAATCCTAAAATAAATGCTAATTTATAGCATTATAAATCTAATCTGCATTGTTCTTTTTTTTTTTTAATTCTTATTTTTAATGATAATTTCTTCTGACTACTTTACCTTTCTTGATCTTTTATTAGTGCCTATTTTAAAGTACTATAGGTTTAATATACATGAATATATTATCTATTACAAAATTTATGTTCAGCTGCTAGGGAGAAGCAGTCCACCCATATTCCTGCCTCAATATCCACCTGGAAAACCCAACAAGCTCCTCATGGTAAATCTAACATTTGTATGAAATAATATTGATAATCAGTGAGGAGTGCATCCAGTGTTAACTCATGTTATTTGTTGGCTATTTGTACAGGAAAATATCTGAACAGGCCATACAGCCAACACTCAAAATAATAAATATTTTAATATTTTTAAGATGTATCCCTTTATTTAAAGGACATGTAAACATGTCAAATCAATTTTTGACTTATCACAAAGTAGAAGGGGTTAATCTACTTTTTTCCCTTTCTCTGACATTCCCTAGCCTTTTAAAGGGGCACAGCTAGTTGGTAAAGAGCTGTCAATTACCCAGCACCTCCTCCTGGCACACTACGTTTAGAAACACACTACATATAGAAACTATGCATTCTATAAAAGTAAAGCTTTATTCTCTGTCACTGCATTGATAACTCCTACAGCTAAAATAAATTCTTACTTGATTCAAGCAGTGATAACAGCTCCTAGTGCTGCTAATCTTCCCATTGCAAAAAACATTTTAAAAAATCACTCGGTGAATGCTATTAGCTGTCTGAGGGCACAGATCATCTCCACTGCACATGCTCCACACACTGTGCCCCAGTTTTGGGAGGGGGTGGATACATAGAGAGGAAACATGCATACTAACTAGGAGTGAGCTGAACAGGACATGAGGAGATCTAGTGACAGGAAGCAAAAAGGGATCAACTTCCTGACAGCACTAAAAATATAGAAAAGGATAAGGGCAAGTCATTTTTTCACTTTAGTGTCCCTTTAATAAAGGGATTCAAATCTCTCTCTATATATTTAAATGTGTACACTATTCAACTGTCTCCCTTTACAGATCATTTTGAGTGTTGATAATATGTTCAGAGTTTTGGTCAATATTTTGCCATTCTATGTGTTCTTCTCCCCACATTTGCGTTTACTAGCTAGTGCCCAGGGGGTTGTATATTATAAAATATTATCTGTGTACATATCTGTTGTATTCAATTAGATCAACTGGACTTTAGTTCTTGAAGAAGTTTCGCTAGTCAACCGACTGGCTTTCTCAATTCAGAATGACTTGTACACGAATCTGTGGCAATTATGTACCCTGGAAAATCCCAATTAGCATATCACAGCCAAGTGTTAAGGGCGGGATTGGATAGTGGCCAGGAGGTGTTATAGGAATGCCCAGAGTAAGGTGTCAAAACAGCATTGTACATGGCAGACAGTTGGTGTCGAACCCCCCCACCTCTATTTAGGCTTGGTTTCTTTATTTTCACATAAATGGCCTCCTTAACACCTCTCTTGAACTAGTCACGTTCCTTTGCCAATATGTTAACATTACAATCTTCAAAGGTATGTCCTTTATCCTTAAGATGCAGGTACACGGCTGAGTCCTGACCCGAGGAATTGGCTCTTCTGTGCTGGGTCATACGTTGATGCAGTTGCTGTTTGGTCTCCCCCACATACAAATCAAGATCATTCTTCACTGCACTGCGTATATGATGTCGCTTTTCTTGTGTTTCGGTATTGGGTCTTTCGAATTGCTGCCTCAGTGTGTTGTTTGGTTTAAAGCAGACAGGGATATGGTGTTTTTTGAAAATTCTTCTTAATTTCTCGGAGACCCCTGCTACATATGGGATGACCATGTTCTTTCTCCTGTCTTGCTTTTCCCCTTCACTGATGGTATTCGTGTTCTTTTCTTTCCTTCTACTTCTTGTGGGAAAAGAAGGAAAGAAAAGGACACAAATCCTAAGGATAAAGGACATACCTTTGAAGATTGTAATGTTAACATGTTAAGGAACGTGACTGGTTCAAGAAAGGTGTTAAGGAGGCCATTTATGTAAAAATGAAGAAACCAAGCCTAAATAGAGGTGGGGGGGTTCGACACCAATTGTCTGCCATGTACAATGCTGTTTTGACACCTTACCTTGGGCGTTCCTATAATACCTCTTAGCCACTATGCAATCACGCCCTTAACACCTGGCAGTGATATGCTAATTGGGATTTTCCAGGGTACATAATTGCCACAGATTCGTGTACAAGTCATTTTGAATTGAGAAAGCCAGTCGGATGACTAGCAAAAAGTCTTCAAGAACTAAACTTCAAGTCCAGTTGATCTAACTGAATACAACAGATATACCATGACCTGGATGAATGAGAACCATCACAAACATATTATCTGTGTACATACAATACATTTTGTGTTGCATACCACATTTTTTTATAATGCAGAATATTTTTGTGTATTCAGCCTTTTAAACTGTGTGCACACAAATGCACATTGGAAAGAAAACTATAAATACATCCTATCTAGAAAATGTTCTTTGTACATGTACAAAGAATATTTTTTGTACTGGGTACATGTAAAAGATTCCATGACAGTATAGCAGAAGTTGTTTATACAATTTTCATTAGGGTGGAGGTACAATCCAGCTTTGCGCTTCCCTCATATCCTGTTCAGATGGCTGCCATCTAATATCATAGGATATTACGACTTTCTTTTATATGTTTTCTCAGCCCTTCTATTTACTTTCAGACTAGCTACATCATGCAACACAGCAAAAAACCACATTTTTGTTTTTAAGTATTATTATATGGCTTTAAAACAAATTATAATTTTGGTTGGTATCCACATATTACATATATCTAAAGTTATTGATAAATAATACTAAAAATCATCTCTGCAAACTATATTTATTTTAATCTTTGGGTTTAGTTTCATACTGCAATCATACAGTACAATCCTACTAGCACTTTAAGGATCACATGTTGGTTGTTCAAATCTTGAGCACAGGTTCAAACACTGAACTATTTGTAGTATATGATTAAAGTTGGCCCTGTAATTCAATATTACAAATGTGACAATGGGTTATAGATATGTTCACATAACAAACAGTATATTTGTTTGTAGCTATATTTGATCATGTGACTTAATGATGTGCCATAGTGCAACTTTAATAGCATTAACTACAGAAAATTATTTATTTTGTTTTATTTTAGCACCTTCTCTTCAAACTGTTACAGACATTTACAGTATTTCATCCTTTCCAACTGTTACAAAGCCTGCTATTGGTAATTGCATAATTCCTTTTGATAGCGTTATGCTTTATTGCCCTTGCAGTCATCTGAAACTTTCTGCTTTCGAGCATCAAGATTCCACATGACATACTGCGACCATAGCATGACTTGTCACCTACCATTTTTCTCAAAACAGCTCCGGCTGTATTAAGTTCCATAGCTTTGCTTTTTTTACGCATTGTTTGTTATTATTATTTTTGTGCATATGAAGTCTCACAATGTCATCTTTGATCTTAAAGTCATACTTGTGCCACTGTAAGGACTCTGCTTTGTTTGGGAAAGGGATTTGTTACTTGATTTAGTGCTCCAGCGAGCAGGTTCTTAAAAATATTTGGGGGTTGAAGATAGGATTATCTTGTTTTCTGGTGCTTTAATAAAAGACATAATTTACCTTTTCCTATTTTGGATTTTATCTATTCTTCAATTTTTGTAATGCAATTGTGTTGTAATACTTGTACAGTAAATATCAATATCCATTTAGCTAAGCTAAAACTACCGTATAAAATTATTTCTATTATTATTATCAAGATGTTACTTGTTTTTTTATTTAATTTTTGTTTCAATAAACACTCCCCGGTGATTACATGAACAACTAGTATTTTACGCTGAGCACAACATGCATGTTCATATTGTTTATAAGGTATTTTAAAGATACAAATATAGCCCTTTTTCATGGGAAATCATTAAAGAATACTAGACATTGGTTTAAATATTTGATTGCAGTAGCAATGGTTCTTGTATTGATTAGAATAGAATGATTGTATTTGCTTAAAACAAAATTTCAGTTGCAAATATTAAATACCACAAGTTTGTGTCTTCAATATTTTTTTTTATAAAAACATATAACTGCATATATTTTACCTTTTGTATAAAATTAAATGGAAGAACTTTATCCCATATAGATGTAGCTCCATTGACTTGAATGAAGACATATGTCAATCTAGTTCAACCTTCTCAGCAATAACCACATTTCCTGCCCAAGAGTTGATAATCAGTAACATCCCTGGATTAACTCCATTGAACTTATGTATCATTACCAGTAACATGCAGTATTCTTTATTTTTAGGAACTCATGCAGGTTTTTTTTAAAAAAAACTATCCGATGAACCTGCCATCAGCAAGTCTAATGGAAGACAGTTCCATAGTTTAACCGTACTCACAGTGAAAAACCCTTTCCAAACTAGGGGCCATATTTATAAAGCCGTGGTAACGCTTTTTAACGATACCCCCCCTTGATGATCAGTAACGTAAATTTACGATCGTTAAACCGATTGGACATTAACGATTGGATTAATGACCGTAAATTTACGATACCGATCATACATTTACGATACCGATCGTAAATCTACGATAACGAAATTGTAGATTTATGATCCCCATAGAATACCATTGTGGTAGGTTACTACCGCACGGTATTCTACAATCGAACGTTCATAAATGTATGCAATCATAAATCAACTAACCCGCGGTATCACTAAAAATTAATGTATTTACACAGTGATCATATGCCTACGCAGGCACCTTTACTCTAGTGTGCATAATTGTTACTTATCCAATCTGTCTTCACATTCAAGCTCCCCCAGTGCCCTTATAAATTTAATTGCTATTCTCTGAACCCTTTCCATTTCCAAGATGTATTTTTGTACACAGGATTCCAAAACTACACAGCATATTCCAAATTAAGGCTTTACTGGTGCTTTGTAAAGAGAGATAATATTTTTCTCCCTTGAACCCATACCTCTCTTTATACAAGACAATATCTTGCTAGCTCTAACTGTTACCACCTGGCGCTGCTTGCAACATTTAACTTTGTTGTCCACCAAAGCATCCTTTTACAACATAAATTCACTTAACACAGAGCCATTTATAGTATAAACAGCATAAGGATTTAAGCCCAAAATGCATCAACTTTATAACATTTATCAACACTGAATCTCTTCTGCCACTTACAGTAGCAGCCTAATGTGTCAATCTATCTACATTCTACTGCAATAATTGCACATCATCTTTATCTTTTATGGCCAACAAAGATTTGTGTTGTCTGCAAACACAGAACCCTTCTGACAATACCCACTTCCAAATCATTAATAAACAGATTAAATAGAGGTGGCCTCAACACAGAACCCTATGGCAGGTTGAATAAGCACCACTAGCAACTACAACAAACCTTATACATAAGTCACTTATGGGTGGACTGTATAAAAAGCCTTAGCAAAATCCAAGTATACTACATCTACAGCTAAGCCAGAGTACATAGCTTTTTTACCTGACAAATAATTACTTAAAGAAGAACAAGACTGTTTTAAGAAAAAAAATGCCCAGATAATTCTTAGCTCTGGCTCCTTGCTTCGCTCACAGCCTCCTAAAGTCTGCAGCACACATAGTGGTGTTATGCAATACCTGTAATTTCCCTATGAGCAGAAAAGACATGCACGGCCTAAAAACTAAAGGCTAAACATGTGCATAACTTGTCCGCTCACGGGGGATTACCATGGAACCCCACTATGTCATGGTACACACTGCAGTTTTATCTGCTTGGTAATGGTGTTAGAGAAAGAAGAAGGGGAAAGAGGTCAGGGTTATTTCTCATGAAAATTACAGTATTTACAGACAATTTGTATCCTGTTCTTGGGTGATCAACATTATAATATTGGAACCTTCCTTGTTACTGAAATTGTGTTCTACCCTTTTATTAAACTGCAAATATGCTGAACGCAAATTATATTATTTCTTTCAGTTTCTAAAGACACTTCTGTCCTTCATTACAACCCTAGTCCTAGTACAGAAGCACCTCTATCAAAAGCTGGTAAAGGATTATTTTCTGTAAACAAATGGGAATATATTTGTATTTACTGTAACCGTTTAACACCCTGGTTTTTATTTTATTTCACCTTAGACAGGACAGAGTCAGTTTCTGAAATAATTGTTCCTGAGGCACCGTACCCCTTTGATCAGGAAACAGCTATAGGTAATACTTTCATGTCACTTTAATTTGTCAAACACTAAGTGCCCTATCAGTTTGTTATCACTTCCTCTTGATTAAATATGATATAGGGGAAATGTGTTTGACAATAGGAACCATCCATATTTGAAAGTGCAGATGATCTGCCTGTGTGGCAGATAAAATATATAATATGGGCCATTTCTAGAAATTTTAGTGCCCTAGACGCCCTCCCACCTGCGTGCGCAACTTGGCCTGTCAAACTACAGCTCAGTTTCTTGACACAGTCCACTGCTGCCCTTCTTTATAGTGGGAACACTCTTTACTAGTTGGTAAGAGGAGTACGCTGTACCAGGTGAGGCGGGTGTGTATACATACTTTTGTGCGTATGCAGCGACACTGGCCACCAATGAAATACTGACTGGAAGGACAGCATAGGTTTCAGTGGATGTGCGGTATGTGGCACCAGTGTTCTTCCAAGAAATTGTTTCCAGCTGGGTAGAGCAGAACGGAAATTTAGTGAGATCTGAGATGTTTAACTCTTTCAGTGCCAGCATTGACATGATATAATGTACATCTGTTGTATTCAATTAGATCAACTGGACTTGAAGTTTAGTTCTTGAAGAGGTTTCGCTAGTCATCCGACTGGCTTTCTCAAATCAGAATGATTTGTACAAGAATCTGTGGCAATTATGTACCCTGGAAAATCCCAATTAGCATATCACAGCCAGGTGTTAAGGGCGGGATTGGATAGTGGCTAAGAGGTGTTATAGGAACGCCCAGAGTAAGGTGTCAAAACAGCATTGTACATGGCAGACAGTTGGTGTCAAACCCCCCCACCTCTATTTAGGCTTGCTTTCTTTATTTTCACATAAATGGCCTCCTTAACACCTCTCTTGAACCAGTCACGCTTCGTTGCCAATATGTTAACATTACAATCTTCAAAGGTATGTCCTTTATCCTTAAGATGCAGGTACACGGCTGAGTCCTGATCAGAGGAATTGGCTTTTCTGTGGTGGGCCATACGTTGATGCAGTTGCTGTTTGGTCTCCCCCACATACAAATCAGAGCATTCTTCACTGCACTGCACTGCGTATATGATGTCGCTTTCCTTGTGTTTTTCGGTATTGGGTCTTTCGGATGTACCAATTGTGTTTATTGAAAATTCTTCTTAATTTCTCAGAGACCCCTGCTATATATGGGATGACCATGTTCTTTCTCCTGTCTTGCTTTTCCCCTTCACTGTTGGTATACGTGTTCTTTTCTTTCCTTCTACTTCTTTTGACACAGGCCCAATCTGGATATCCACAAGTTTTAAGGGCTCCTCTGAGATGTTTTATTTCTTTAGCCTTCGCCTCTGTGCTAGTGGGGATGTTCTCAGCTCTGTGTTGCAGGGTTCTGATGACACCCAGCTTGTGATCTAAAGGGTGGTGGGAGTCAAACATCAAATACTGATCTGTGTGTGTTGGTTTTCTGTAAACCTCTACTTCCAGTTTACCATTCTCCTTAACTTCTACCAAGCAGTCCAAGAAAGCCAGTGTGTTTTTTTGTACCTCTTACCTTGTAAATTCGATGTTTTGGTCTACCGCATTAATGTGTTCTGTGAAAGCTTGTACTTCCTTCTGGTGGATTTTAACCTAGGTGTCATCCACATATCTGAACCAGTGGCTGGGTGCTATGCCCTTAAAGGTTTTAAGTGCCTGTTTTTCTACCTCCTCCCTGTATAGGTTGGCCACAATGAGTAAAACTGGAGATCCCATAGCACATCCATGTTTTTGCTTATAGAACTTATCCCTGTATTTGAAATAGGTGGTATTCAGGCACAAGTCCAGTAAGGAACACACCTGTTCTGGGTTGAGATCAGTTCTGCTGGTAAGAGTGCTGTCTTGGCCTAGCCATTTTCTCACCATGTCAACAGCCTCCTTGGTGGGTATTCAGGTAAAGAGAGATGCTAATTGGGACTTTCCAAGGTATATAATTGCCACAGATTCTTGTACAAGTCATTCTGAATTGAGAAAGCCAGTCGGATGACTAGCGAAACGTCTTCAAGAACTAAACTTCAGTTGATCTAATTAAATACAACTGATATACCATGACCTGGATGAATGAGAACCTTCACAAAGATATACTGTACAGTATGTACCTTCTTTCCATGGCTGCTAGCCACATGGCCCACTGGTAAAAAGTCTGCAGTAGCTTTTACCTGGCATTTTAGAACTGTTCTCCTCAGTCCTTTAGCTGAGCTTATCCCTCCCCCCTCCTTCCTTCATCTTCAGTTAATTTGTAACATTTGTTGCTATGTAGAGTGTGTGGAGTTCAGGCTCTGTACTAGATACACTGCTGGTTTAATATAGGCGCCCTAGCACTTTGCCTAGGTGGCCTATGCCTAAAAATGGCCCTGTATATAATGATATATAAAGTACAATGATGTCTGTCTGCATGTGGCTAGTTTCAGTTGAACATGCCTGCACATTTTTTTTAGAATAACACATTTGAGAATTAGCTTCCTTGACATTATCACCAATCCTTGATTGCTATTCATTTTTTATTTTCATCCATATGTGATTTCTTTAGTTTATTAAATTCTTCACGGCCTCTTATTATAGCTCCTTTGGCTGTACAGGAGTGACAAAATATCTAAAGGTTCATACACACGTGCGATTATGGGTCCCGACCCACGATGCAAACGTTTTGGGCGATAATTGGCCCGTGTGTGGGTACTTTATCAGCCGAAACCATGTTCAGTCGGGGATCGTGGGGAGCGATATAGTGCCCACACACAGGCCGATTATCACCCATCACATTAGTTTGTACACATGGTGTGTCGTAGGTCGGGACACGTGATCACACGTGTGTAGGAACCTTTAGTCTGAATAAATCCCGACCCACGACACATTTGTTTTGGCATTGAAACATATTACACAAGCTGGTTTGGGGTAAAATGAACCATTTCTTGAAACAAAATCTGCATTGAGATTATTGTTAAGCAGCACTTCAGGTCTATTTGTACACAGGCGACAAGACTTTTATCAGAAACTGTATATATGTATTTATTATAGTGTGTCTTTTGTCTATTAATGTCTTAATGCCTGTCTTATAAGTGTGACTCAGTAGACTGAAAAGTGATTATTTTGTTCTTTGGTTTTTTTGTGACTACTTATATTCCAGTTCGCGAGTCCTTCTCCCTCAGGGTGGTGGTGTGTCCCATCAACTATATTTTTGGATCACAGGATTTAAAGATTTTAGAGTAGCAAATATAGGTAGGGCAAAAGAATGAGTGTGCTATGCTGAGACTAGGATCTGCATGTGATAAACACAGAGGTTTGAAATATTCAGCAAGTCTTGGGGAGATATGGAGAAAGAGAATCAGTCATTAAGGAATGAAGAAGGGATGAAAATGTTGAATAAATAATGTGGTTTTTAATTATTATTATTATAAGTTCATGCTAGTTTTGTTTTGCTACTTATAGCCCAGTTTTGAGGCATTGTTACACAGATTGTAGTGGAGAAGGTCAACCTTTCTGCATGTTAGACATCCTCCACATCTGCTTGGCAGAACATGTGCACCTACACATAATGGGGATTGAGACAACTGATATCCAAAACGCATTTGTCTTTAGAAGCTGCGCATGTATGTTTCTGGTATACATTATAGTTATACTGGGTTATCATAAAAGTTCTTATTGTAAAAATGGTGCTAATTTTGCCCAAACCAATCAGATATTACCTTTCAAATGTTAAATAGATCTGATTGGTTGGGGCAAAATTAGCACCATTTTAAACGATAAGAACTTTTATTGAATCTGCCTGATAGTTTTCTTGATGCTATTTCTTTTAAATCTAACCTTGCATTAATTAAAGGATAAGTGCACTGTAAAATCAAGTTATGTTCATTTGAAAGCTGCAGCTTTAAAAATACCATTGCCATATTTTTTTTTTACCTATGCCCCTCCAGAGCCTAGCTTTGTGCCTTGGAAGTTTGCTGACATCTTGTTACTGATGTTTGCTGAATTGACTCCCCCCTCTGAGATTTCCTCTGCTTTCCTCCTGCTTGAGCCTCAAACAGTAATGCTTGTGAGTTCTGAGGCTCAAGCAGGAGATTGCATGGAACTCACAGCATTACTGTTTGAGGCTCAAGTATGAGAGTGCACGGAACTCACAGCATTACTGTTTGAGGCTCCACCAGGAGAAGCAGAGAAAATCTCAGAGGGGCGGAGCTTAACATGATGTTCAGCAACTTCCAAGGCACAAAGCTAGGCTCTGGAGGGACATAGGTAAACAAAAATATCGCAACGGTATTTTTAAAACTGCAGCTTCCAAATGAACATAACTTGATTTTACATTGCACTTTCCTTTAATGGTTTCAATGCTCCATTAAGCACCACAAAATATAAACACATAAATCCTTTTTATAAATCCTTTTACACAACTTGTGTTTAGCTACCAGGACGAAGCAATCCATACACATTCCTGCCACAATATCGAGCTGGAGAACCCAACACTCACATGGTAAATTTTATTTTAATCTAACATAATATTGCCAGTGCATGAGAAAGGGATTTTTTGGCATTTAACAACTTAGTTTACCATCAAATAAGTGATGTCTTTTTCAGAAAGGTTTTTGGAATCCACAGCTATTCCTTTAACAACTAGCAAACCCTACAAACAGTATACAACCCCAGTTGGTAAATACATCTTTTACGTTTTTTCTGGTTCCAGTATCTTTTTCCCTTTTATTATACTTCAGACTAACTACATCATTTAATTTATGGAACACTGTTATCCTAATCCTAAAATAAATGCTAATTTATAGCATTATAAATCTAATCTGCATTGTTCTTTTTTTTTTTTATTTCTTATTTTTAATGATAATTTCTTCTGACTACTTTACCTTTCTTGATCTTTATTAGTGCCTATTTTAAAGTACTAAGGTTTAATATACATGAATATATTATCTATTACAAAATTTATGTTCAGCTGCTAGAAAGCAGTCCACCCATATTCCTGCCTCAATATCCACCTGGAAAACCCAACAAGCTCCTCATGGTAAATCTAACATTTGTAATGAATAATATTGATAATCATTGAGGAGTGCATCCAGTGTTAACTCATGTTATTTGTTGGCTATTTGTACGGAAAATATCTGAACAGGCCATACAGCCACACTCAAAATAATAATATTTTATAATATTTTTAAGATGTATCCCTTTATTTAAAGGACATGTAAACATGTCAAATCAATTTTTGACTTATCACAAAGTAAAGGGGTTATCTACTTTTTTCCCTTTCTCTGACATTCCCTAGCCTTTTAAAGGGGCACAGCTAGTTGTAAGAGCTGTCAATTACCCAGCACCTCCTCCTGGCACACTACGTTTAGAAACACACACATATAGAAACTATGCATTCTATAAAAGTAAAGCTTTATTCTCTGTCACTGCATTGATAACTCCTACAGCTAAAATAATCTTAACTTGATTCAAGCGTGATAACAGCTCCTAGTGCTCTAATCTTCCCATTGCAAAAACATTTTAAAAAATCACTCGGTGAATGCTATTAGCTTGTCGAGGGCACAGATCATCTCCACTGCACATGCTCCACACACTGTGCCCCAGTTTTGGGAGGGGGTGGATACATAGAGAGGAAACATGCATACTAACTAGGAGTGAGCGAACAGGACATGAGGAGATCTAGTGACAGAAGCAAAAAGGGATCAACTTCCTGACAGCACTAAAAATATAGAAAAGGATAAGGGAAGTCATTTTTTCACTTTAGTGTCCCTTTATAAAGGGATTCAAATCTCTCTCTATATATTTAAATGTGTACACTATTCAACTGTCTCCCTTTACAGATCATTTTGAGTGTTGATAATATGTTCAGAGTTTTTGGTCAATATTTGCCATTCTTGTGTTCTTCTCCCCACATTTGCGTTTACTAGCTAGTGCCCAGGGGTTTGTATATTATAAAATTATCTGTGTACATATCTGTTGTATTCAATTAGATCAACTGGACTTGAAGTTTAGTTCTTGAAGAAGTTTCGCTAGTCAAACCGACTGGCTTTCTCAATTCAGAATGACTTGTACACTGAATCTGTGGCAATTATGTACCCTGAAAATCCCAATTACATATCACAGCCAAGTGTTAAGGGTGTGATTGGATAGTGACTAAGAGGTGTTATAGGAACACTCAGAGTAAGGTGTCAAAACAGCATTGTACATGGCAGACAGTTGGTGTCGAACCCCCCCCCCACCTCTATTTAGGCTTGGTTTCTTTATTTTCACATAAATGACCTTCATGACAACTTCTTGAACCAGTCCCGTTCCTTTGCCAATATGTTAATATTACAATCTTCAAAGGTATGTCCTTTATCCTTAAGATTCAGGTACACGGCTGAGTCCTGACCCGAGGAATTGGCTCTTCTGTGCGGCCATACGTTATGCAGTTGCTGTTTGGTCTCCCCCACATACAAATCAAGTCATTTCTTCACTGCACTGCGTATATGATGTCGCTTTTCTTGTGTTTCGGTATTGGGTCTTTCGAATTGCTGCCTCAGTTGTGTTGTTTGGTTTAAAGCAGACAGGGATATGGTGGTTTTTTTGAAAATTCTTCTTAATTTCTCGGAGACCCCTGCTACATATGGGATGACCATGTTCTTTCTCCTGTCTTGCTTTTCCCCTTCACTGATGGTATTCGTGTTCTTTTCTTTCCTTCTACTTCTTGTGGGAAAAGAAGGAAAGAAAAGGACACAAATCCTAAGGATAAGGACATACCTTTGAAGATTGTAATGTTACATGTTAAGAACGTGACTGGTTCAAGAAAGTGTTAAGGAGGCCATTTATGTAAAAATGAAGAAACCAAGCCTAAATAAGTGGGGGGGGTTCGACACCAATTGTCTGCCATGTACAATGCTGTTTTGACACCTTACCTTGGGCGTTCCTATAATACCTCTTAGCCACTATGCAATCACGCCCTTAACACCTGGCAGTGATATGCTAATTGGGATTTTCCAGGGTACATAATTGCCACAGATTCGTGACAAGTCATTTTAATTGAGAAAGCCAGTCGGATGACTAGCAAAAAGTCTTCAAGAACTAAACTTCAAGTCCAGTTGATCTAACTGAATACAACAGATATACCATGACCTGGATGAATGAGAACCATCACAAACATATTATCTGTGTACATACAATACATTTTGTGTTGCATACCACATTTTTTTATAATGCAGAATATTTTTGTGTATTCAGCCTTTTAAACTGTGTGCACACAAATGCACATTGGAAAGAAAACTATAATACATCCTATCTAAAATGTTCTTTGTACATACAAAGAATATTTTTTGTACTGGGTACATGTAAAGATTCCATGACAGTATAGCAGAAAGTTGTTTATACAATTTTCATTAGGGTGAGGTACAATCCAGCTTTGCGCTTCCCTCATATCCTGTTCAGATGGCTGCCATCTAATATCATAGGATATTACGACTTTCTTTTATATGTTTTCTCAGCCCTCTATTACTTCAGACTAGCTACATCATGCAACACAGCAAAAAACCACATTTGTTTTTAGTATTATTATATGGCTTTAAAACAAATTATAATTTTGGTTGGTATCCACATATTACATATATCTAAAGTTATTGATAAATAATACTAAAATCATCTCTGCAAACTATATTTATTTTAATCTTGGGTTTAGTTTCATACTGCAATCATACAGTACAATCCTACTAGCACTTTAAGGATCACAGTTGGTTGTTCAAATCTTGAGCACAGGTTCAAACACTGAACTATTTAGTATATGATTAAAGTTGGCCCTGTAATTCAATATTACAAATGTGACAATGGGTTATAGATATGTTCACATAACAAACAGTTATATTTGTTTGTAGCTATATTTGATCATGTGACTAATGATGTCCATAGTGGCAACTTATAGTCATTAACTACAGAAAATTATTTATTTTGTTTATTTTAGCACCTTCTCTTCAAACTGTTACAGACATTTACAGTATTTCATCCTTTCCAACTGTTACAAAGCCTGCTATTGGTATTGCATAATTCCTTTTGATAGCGTTATGCTTTATTGCCCTTGCAGTCATCTGAAACTTTCTGCTTTCGAGCATCAAGATTCCACATGACATACTGCACCATAGCATGACTTGTCACCTACCATTTTTCTCAAAACAGCTCCGGCTGTATTAAGTTCCATAGCTTTGCTTTTTTTACGCATTGTTTGTTTTATTATTTTTGTGCTATGAGTCTCACAATGTCATCTTTGATCTTAAAGTCATACTTGTGCCACTGTAAGGACTCGCTTTGTTTGGGAAAGGGATTTGTTACTTGATTTAGTGCTCCAGCGAGCAGGTTCTTAAAATATTTGGGGGTTGAAGATAGGATTATCTGTTTTCTGGTGCTTTAATAAAAGACATAATTACCTTTTCCTATTTTGGATTTTATCTATTCTTCAATTTTTGTAATGCATTGTGTTGTAATACTTGTACAGTAAATATCAATATCCATTTAGCTAAGCTAAAACTACCGTATAAAATTATTCTATTATTATTATCAAGATGTTACTTGTTTTTTTATTTAATTTTTGTTTCAATAAACACTCCCCGTGATTACATGAACAACTAGTATTTACGCTGAGCACAACATGTATGTCATATTGTTTATAAGGTATTTTAAGATACAAATATAGCCCTTTTTCATGGGAAATCATTAAAGAATACTAGACATTGGTTTAAATATTTGATTGCAGTAGCAATGGTTCTTGTATTGATTAGAATAGAATGATTGTATTTGCTTAAAACAAAATTTCAGTTGCAAATATTAATACCACAAGTTTGTGTCTTCAATATTTTTTTTTATAAAACATATAACTGCATATATTTTACTTTTGTATAAAATAAATGGAAGAACTTTATCCCATATAGATGTAGCTCCATTGACTTGAATGAAGACATTGTCAATCTAGTTCAACCTTCTCAGCAATAACCACTTTCCTGCCCAAGAGTTGATAATCAGTAACATCCCTGGATTAACTCCATTGAACTTATGTATCATTACCAGTAACATGCAGTATTCTTTATTTTTAGGAACTCATGCAGGTTTTTTTTAAAAAAAACTATCCGATGAACCGCCATCAGCAAGTCTAATGGAAGACAGTTCCATAGTTTAACCGTACTCACAGTGAAAAACCCTTTCCAAACTAGGGGCCATATTTAAAAGCCGTGGTAACGCTTTTTAACGATACCCCCCCTTGATGATCAATAACGTAATTTACGATCGTTAAACCGATTGGACATTAACGATTGGATTAATGACCGTAAATTTACGATACCGATCATACATTTACGATACCGATCGTAAATCTACGATAACGAAATTGAGATTATGATGCCCCATAGAATACCATTGTGGTAGGTTACTACCGCACGGTATTCTACAATCGAACGTTCATAAATGTATGCAATCATAAATCAACTAACCCGCGGTATCACTAACAAATTAATGTATTTACACAGTGATCATAGCCTACGCAGGCACCTTTACTCTAGTGTGCATAATTGTTACTTATCCAATCTGTCTTCACATTCAAGCTCCCCCAGTGCCCTTATAAATTTAATTTGCTATTCTCTGAACCCTTTCCATTTCCAAGATGTATTTTTGTACACAGGATTCCAAAACTACACAGCATATTCCAAATTAAGGCTTACTGGTGCTTTGTAAAGAGAGATAATATTTTTCTCCCTTGAACCCATACCTCTCTTTATACAAGACAATATCTTGCTAGCTCTACTGTTACCACCCTGGCGCTGCTTGCAACATTTAACTTTGTTGTCCACCAAAGCATCCTTTTACAACATAAATTCACTTAACACAGACCATTTATAGTATAAACAGCATAAGGATTTAAGCCCAAAATGCATCAACTTTATAACATTTATCAACACTGAATCTCTTCTGCCACTTACAGTAGCAGCCTAATGTGTCAATCTATCTACATTCTACTGCAATAATTGCACATCATCTTTATCTTTATGGCCAACAAAGATTTGTGTTGTCTGCAAACACAGAACCCTTCTGACAATACCCACTTCCAAATCATTAATAAACAGATTAAATAGAGGTGGCCTCAACACAGAACCCTATGGCAGGTTGAATAAGCACCACTAGCAACTACAACAAACCTTATACATAAGTCACTTATGGGTGGACTGTTATAAAAAGCCTTAGCAAAATCCAAGTATACCATCTACAGCTAAGCCAGAGTACATAGTTTTTTACCTACAAATAATTACTTAAAGAAGAACAAGACTGTTTAAAGAAAAAAAATGCCCAGATAATTCTTAGCTCTGGCTCCTTGCTTCGCTCACGCCTCCTAAATTCTGCAGCACACATAGTGGTTTTATGCAATACCTGTATATCCCTATGAGCAGAAAAGACATGCACGGCCTAAAAACTAAAGGCTAAACATTGCATAACTTGTCCGCTCACGGGGGATTACCATGGAACCCCACTATGTCATGGTACACACTGCAGTTTTATCTGCTTGGTAATGGTGTTAGAGAAAGAAAAGGGGAAAGAGGTCAGGGTTATTTCTCATGAAAATTACATATTTTACAGACAATTTGTATCCTGTCTTGGGTGATCAACATTATAATTTGGAACCTTCCTTGTTACTGAAATTTGTTTCTACCCTTTTATTAAACTGCAAATATGCTGAACGCAAATTATATTATTTCTTTCAGTTTCTAAAGACACTTCTGTCCTTCATTACAACCCTATCCTAGTACAGAAGCACCTCTATCAAAAGCTGGTAAGGATTATTTTCTGTAAACAAATGGGAATATATTGTATTTACTGTAACCGTTTACACCCTGGTTTTTTTTATTTCACCTTAGACAGGACAAGTCAGTTCGAAATAATTGTTCCTGAGGCACCGTACCCCTTTGATCAGGAAAAACACTATAGGTAATACTTTCATGTCACTTTAATTTGTCAAACACTAAGTGCCCTATCAGTTTGTTATCACTTCCTCTTGATTAAATATTATAGGGAAATGTGTTTGACAATAGGAACCATCCATATTTGAAAGTGCAGATGATCTGCCTGTGTGGCAATAAAATATATAATATGGGCCATTTCTAGAAATTTTAGTGCCCTAGACGCCCTCCCACCTGCGTGCGCAACTTGGCCTGTCAAACTACAGCTCAGTTTCTTGACACAGTCCACTGCTGCCCTTCTTTATAGTGGGAACACTCTTTACTAGTTGTAAGAGGAGTACGCTGTACCAGGTGAGGCGGGTGTGTATACATACTTTTGTGCGTATGCAGCGACACTGGCCACCAATGAAATACGACTGGAAGGACAGCATAGGTTTCAGTGGATGTCGGTATTGGCACCAGTGTTCTTCCAGAAATTGTTTCCAGCTGGGTAGAGCAGAACGGAAATTAGTGAGATCTAGATGTTTAACTCTTTCAGTGCCAGCATTGACATGATAATATGTACATCTGTTGTATTCAATTAGATCAACTGGACTTGAAGTTTAGTTCTTAAGAGGTTTCGCTAGTCATCCGACTGGCTTTCTCAAACAGAATGATTTGTACAGAATCTGTGGCAATTATGTACCCTGGAAAATCCCAATTAGCATATCACAGCCGGTGTTAAGGGCGGGATTGGATAGTGGCTAAGAGGTGTTATAGGAACGCCCAGAGTAAGGTGTCAAAACAGCATTTGACATGGCAGACAGTTGGTGTCAAACCCCCCCACCTCTATTTAGGCTTGCTTTCTTTATTTTCACATAAATGGCCTCCTTAACACCTCTCTTGAACCAGTCACGCTTCGTTGCCAATATGTTAACATTACAATCTTCAAAGGTATGTCCTTTATCCTTAAGATGCAGGTACACGGCTGAGTCCTGATCAGGAATTGGCTTTTCTGTGGTGGGCCATACGTTGATGCAGTTTGCTGTTTGGTCTCCCCCACATACAAATCAGAGCATTCTTCTGCACTGCACTGCGTATATGATGTCGCTTCCTTGTGTTTTTCGGTATTGGGTCTTTCGGATGTACCAATTGTGTTTATTGAAAATTCTTCTTAATTTCTCAGAGACCCTGCTATATATGGGATGACCATGTTCTTTCTCCTTGTCTGCTTTTCCCCTTCACTGTTGGTATACGTGTTCTTTTCTTTCCTTCTACTTCTTTTGACACAGGCCCAATCTGGATATCCACAAGTTTTAAGGGCTCCTCTGAGATGTTTTATTTCTTTAGCCTTCGCCTCTGTGCTAGTGGGGATGTTCTCAGCTCTGTGTTGCAGGGTTCTGATGACACCCAGCTTGTGATCTAAAGGGTGGTGGGAGTCAAACATCAAATACTATGCTGTGTGTGTGGTTTTCTGTAAACCTCTACTTCCAGTTTACCATTCTCCTTAACTTCTACCAAGCAGTCCAAGAAAGCCAGTGTGTTTTTTGTACCTCTTACCTTGTAAATTCGATGTTTGGTCTACCGCATTAATGTGTTCTGTGAAAGCTTGTACTTCCTTCTGGTGGATTTTCACTAGTGTCATCCACATATCTGAACCAGTGCTGGGTGCTATGCCCTTAAGGTTTTAAGTGCCTGTTTTTCTACCTCCTCCCTGTATAGGTTGGCCACAATGAGTAAAACTGGAGATCCCATAGCACATCCATGTTTTTGCTTATAGAACTTATCCCTTATTTGAAATAGGTGGTATTCAGGCACAATCCTAAGGAACACACCTGTTTGGGTTGAGATCAGTTCTGCTGGTAAGAGTGCTGTCTTGGCCTAGCCATTTTCTCACCATGTCAACAGCCTCCTTGGTGGGTATTCAGGTAAAGAGAGATGCTAATTGGGACTTTCCAGGTATATAATTGCCACAGATTCTTGTACAAGTCATTCTGAATTGAGAAAGCCAGTCGGATGACTAGCGAAACGTC
The DNA here is from genome assembly GCA_019447015.1 of Hymenochirus boettgeri. Taxonomy (NCBI): domain Eukaryota; kingdom Metazoa; phylum Chordata; class Amphibia; order Anura; family Pipidae; genus Hymenochirus; species Hymenochirus boettgeri. The sequence goes on along the minus strand of CM033470.1, from coordinate 202,007,309 downwards.
TTCAAGAACTAAACTTCAGTTGATCTAATTAAATACAACTGATATACCATGACCTGGATGAATGAGAACCTTCACACAAATATACTGTACAGTATGTACCTTCTTTCCATGGCTGCTAGCCACATGGCCCACTGGTAAAAAGTCTGCAGTAGCTTTTACCTGGCATTTTAGAACTGTTCTCCTCAGTCCTTTAGCTGAGCTTATCCCTCCCCCCTCCTTCCTTCATCTTCAGTTAATTTGTAACATTTGTTGCTATGTAGAGTGTGTGGAGTTCAGGCTCTGTACTAGATACACTGCTGGTTTAATATAGGCGCCCTAGCACTTTGCCTAGGTGGCCTATGCCTAAAAATGGCCCTGTATAAATGATTATAAAGTACAATGATGTCTGTCTGCATTGGCTAGTTTCAGTTGAACATGCCTGCACATTTTTTTAGAATAACCATTTGAGAATTAGCTTCCTTGACATTATCACCAATCCTTGATTGCTATTCATTTTTTATTTTCATCCATATGTGATTCTTTAGTTTATTAAATTCTTCACGGCCTCTTATTATAGCTCCTTTGGCTGACAGGAGTGACAAAATATCTAAAGGTTCATACACCACGTGCGATTATGGGTCCCGACCCACGATGCAAACGTTTTGGGCGATAATTGGCCCTGTGTGGGTACTTTATCAGCCGAAACACATGTTCAGTCGGGGATCGTGGGGAGCGATATAGTGCCCACACACAGGCCGATTATCACCCATAACATTAGTTTGTACACATGGTGTGTCGTAGGTCGGGACACGTGATCACACGTGTGTAGGAACCTTTAGTCTGAATAAATCCCGACCCACGACACAAGATATGTACGAACAAATGTTTTGGGCGATAATTGGCCCTCGTGTGGGTACTTTATCAGCCGAAACAGATGTTCGGTTGGGATCACGGGGAGCGATAATGTGCCTACACACGGCCGATTATCACCCAAAACAGTTCGTACACGTCGTGCGTCGGGACCCGTAATCGCACGTGTGCACGAACCTTTCGTCTGAATAATATCAAAACTTGACAAGCAATTTAAAGTATTGTGCATAGTTCTTTTATTTAATTGTTTATTTCTTAATCAAGACATTGAAACAATCAGTAATAAGATCCTCAGAAAAGTCATTTTGAGCTTTTTTTGCAGCTCCCATTGAAGAGCAATATGTTCAACTATTCGGAACAGTAACAAAGCCAGATCCAAAGTCCACAACTGGTATATCATTATTTTAGGAATGCATTAAATGAACTGAATACAATGGAAGTTGAAAATATGGTAGACCAAGCACCTTATTGTTTCATGCATATTTTAGAATTTACACAGAATATCGTTTATTTCCGATTTTTTAACCATAACAAAAGTACACATTCTTACACCAACAAATGTAAACAATGAAAAAGTTTGCATTTCTTGTGCTCTAATGTTTTTTGTATTATCTTTTCTTATTGACTTCCTTGTGCATCTACTTGTAACTTCCTACTTTCTTTGGAATGCCATGTTTTTTGTTGCTAGTCCAGAGAGCTCATTGGAATTTGGCATAGAAAGCATTAGAACTTTTTGAGCCCTAACACACAAACTCTGAATCTACTCTGAAGAAGTGTGCATAGAACAGCAACAGCCTCATTTACCGAGAGCTGCTGCGCTCTTCTTTGGAGTTAAAGTCACGGTAACGTCTTCGCTATCGGTTAGTGTGGGAACTAACCTTCCTTGCGTCGGCTGAGTGGGATCGGGATAGACACCCTCGCAGCCCGTGCTCGTGATTCAATACTTTTACTTTCAGCACTGGGTTAAAATCATGCTCAGAGCTGTTACCCACAGTCGCAAAAGGCAATATTGAATTGCGTTTGGGAGATTTACCCAAATGATAGCGGCTCTGTAATGAGTCTGTATGTTTCTAAAAAATGAACAGGACAATGGACTGAGATCCCATCAATTTCTAATGTTCTAACCAATATACAGCTCTGTCAGCTTCATTTATAAGGGCACCTATTTATATAGGTATATTAACCAGCAGTTGCTTTTGTTAGTATATTACATTTGACCATGTAAAATCTACAGTGTTCAGAAGCTTCTGATATTTCAATCATCAGGGGTGTTTTAGTCTACCTTTTTACACCAGATGGGATTCTGGAGGCTTACTGTTCTTAAAAGCTTACAGCAATATATTTTTGTATTAGAGTGCTGTGGAGTATTTGATAATTCTTTGATTAATAAGATAAACCAAAAGATACACAAGAAGAAATACAGTTTATTTGACATTTCTATAGTGCCAGTTGAACCCCAGGTGGGGAGATTAGTGATTAAATTAGTCATTTAATTTATACTACTATAGATTACCGAAATCAGTATTCTAATTATGTATATGATCTCAAACCATGTCTAAATGTATATTTGTATACAGTATAGTGGCAAGTGTACTATACTGTATTACTGGCATACATCATATTCTATAAATCTACTCATATTCTCTCAAAGGTCGTTCTCTCTCCTCCAAAACCAAATTGTAATTTTCTAGTTCCTATGTAATATTAAAAATAATGGCAAAGGCTCATGACTTTGATGTTCAAACAGAAAAATATATTATATATATGTATTTATTGTATAAATATATATATATATATATATTTTCATTATTTATATTTATTATATATATGTAATAGTCAATATAAAAAGTATCCCAAACTATTAACATCTTCAGTGTCATTAAAAGAAGAATTTAAGGAGGTGGCTAATTTTAGTTCTCTCATTTTATTATTTGCTTGGATAATAGCAATCTTTGAAAGCAAATGATTTAGGTCTGTACAGTTTCATTTTTTGCATGATAACTAACAGCTGGTCTACTTGCTGATTTTTCTACTCCAAAGTATAAAAACACTGTGAGATTGGCAGTGAACTGTTACAGTTTGTTTGTACCCTCTCCCTATTCACGCACGTGTGTAGGAACCTTTAGTCTGAATAAATCCCGACCCACGACACAAGATATGTACGAACAAATGTTTTGGGCGATAATTGGCCCTCGTGTGGGTACTTTATCAGCCGAAACAGATGTTCGGTTGGGGATCACGGGGAGCGATAATGTGCCTACACACGGGCCGATTATCACCCAAAACAGTTCGTACACGTCGTGCGTCGGGACCCGTAATCGCACGTGTGCACGAACCTTTCGTCTGAATAAATATCAAAACTTGACAAGCAATTTAAAGTATTGTGCATAGTTCTTTTATTTAATTGTTTATTTCTTAATCAAGACATTGAAACAATGCAGTAAATAAGATCCTCAGAAAAGTCATTTTGAGCTTTTATTTGCAGCTCCCATTGAAGAGCAATATGTTCAACTATTCGGAACAGTAACAAAGCCAGATCCAAAGTCCACAACTGGTAATATCATTATTTTAGGAATGCATTAAATGAACTGAATACAATGGAAGTTGAAAATATGGTAGACCAAGCACCTTATTGTTTCATGCATATTTTAGAATTTACACAGAATATCGTTTATTTCCTGATTTTTTTAACCATAACAAAAGTACACATTCTTACACCAACAAATGTAAACAATGAAAAAGTTTGCATTTCTTGGTGCTCTAATGTTTTTTGTATTATCTTTTCTTATTGACTTCCTTTGTGCATCTACTTGTAACTTCCTACTTTCTTTGGAATGCACATGTTTTTGTTTGCTAGTCCAGAGAGCTCATTGGAATTTGGCATAGAAAGCATTAGAACATTTTTGAGCCCTAACACACAAACTCTGAATCTAACTCTGAAGAAGTGTGCAATAGAACAGCAACAGCCTCATTTACCGAGAGCTGCTGCGCTCTTCTTTGGAGTTAAAGTCACGGTAACGTCTTCGCTATCGGTTAGTGTGGGAACTAACCTTCCTTGCGTCGGCTGAGTGGGAATCGGGATAGACACCCTCGCAGCCCGTGCTCGTGATTCAATACTTTTACTTTCAGCACTGGGTTAAAATCATGCTCAGAGCTGTTACCCACAGTCGCAAAAGGCAATATTGAATTGCGTTTGGGAGATTTACCCAAAATGATAGCGGCTCTGTAATGAGTCTGTATGTTTCTAAAAAATGAACAGGACAATGGACTGAGATCCCATCAATTTCTAATGTTCTAACCAATATACAGCTCTGTCAGCTTCATTTATAAGGGCACCTATATTATATAGGTATATTAACCAGCAGTTGCTTTTGTTAGTATATTACATTTTGACCATGTAAAATCTACAGTGTTCAGAAGCTTCTGATATTTCAATCATCAAGGGGTGTTTTAGTCTACCTTTTTACACCAGATGGGATTCTGGAGGCTTACTGTTCTTAAAAAGCTTACAGCAATATATTTTTGTATTAGAGTGCTGTGGAGTATTTGATAATTCATTTGATTAATAAGATAAACCAAAAGATATCACAAGAAGAAATACAGTTTATTTGACATTTCTATAGTGCCAGTTGAACCCCAGGTGGGGAGATTAGTGATTAAATTAGTCATTTAATTTATACTACTATAGATTACCAGAAATCAGTATTCTAATTATGTATATGATCTCAAAACCATGTCTAAATGTATATTTGTATACAGTATAGTGGCAAGTGTACTATACTGTATTACTGGCATACATCATATTCTATAAATCTACTCATATTCTCTCAAAGGTCTGTTCTCTCTCCCTAACAAAACCAAATTGTAATTTTCTAGTTCCTATGTAATATTAAAAATAATGGCAAAGGCTTCATGACTTTGATGTTCAAAACAGAAAAATATTATTATATATATGTATATTTATTGTATAAATATATAATATATTATATATATATTTTCATTATTTATATGTATTATATATATGTAAATAGTCAATATAAAAGTATCCCAAACTATTAACATCTTCAGTGTCATTAAAAGAAGAATTTAAGGAGGTGGCTAATTTTAAGTTCTCTCATTTTATTAATTTGCTTGGATAATAGCAATCTTTGAAAGCCAAATGATTTAGTGTCTGTACAGTTTCATTTTTTTGCATGATAACTAACAAAGCTGGTCTACTTGCTGATTTTTCTACTCCAAAGTATAAAAACACTGTGAGATATGGCAGTGAACTGTTACAGTTGTTTTAGTAACCTTCTCCCTATCACGCCCATATTTTGATCAGACCTGGTCATTGATATGCTATCGCAGTTGTCTAAAGATTTGTCATCATTGCTTAAAGTTTCTTTTAACCAACCCTTTATTCTATTTAGAATTTAAGGAAAATCAACCACTTGATATTAGAAAAGCAATGACAACCTTGGGTAAATACGGATAACTATTATTTTGCTAATCATAAAAAAAGAGACACCATATGTTTTCCTACAGGATATTTCATTCCTTTTTTACTAATAAAAATCCATCTTCTTTCTGTACAGTATGAGTTAAAATCCTGCATTACTTATTTGCATGTCTAAATCACTTGAATTCTACTTAAGTGTATATAAAGAATTGAAATGGTTTTGTTTTAATTTTGCGTTCGCATTTTTCTTTTAGCTTCAAAGAAAATCATAAAAATCTTTCCATATTCAACAGAAACTCGCACAACAGAAAGCATTTTTCCAAAACTTGGTAATAATTTGGTTTTTGTTCTAACAATACATTTTATTGACAGCTCACCGCCGGATGTAACACTTTTTTTTTCTGCCACAATTTTTTTTTACTTTGCTACAATATGATGTCATAGACTGTTTATAATAATCCTAATGAAACCATTCTGTTCCATGCAGATCCTAAATCAACCAATCATGAACTCATAAATTTAATAGGAAATGGGGAACCTGAGCTGCCTCTTGGTAAAGATTGTACTGAAATGATGTATACCCATTAACATTAGTATGATGCACCAAAGCTTGTTTAACACTATAATTTAGCTGCTTTTTCTTATTCATTAATTCCCCAGCTTTCTATTAGGAACAGCTTATCCCTAGGCACCGAGAATGTGTTTGCTAATTTTGCTTTCACATTTTCTGCTGTGATCGTTATCACATACTTAATTAACCAACACCAAGATTCTTTTCATTGTTTTCCAGTAAACCATACTGATAATCAGCAATAGAGATGGTCGAACTATTGAAAGTTCGGTCCGTTTTCGAACTTTTCGAACTATTGTAAAAGATCGAAAGTTCGAAAACGGACCCATTAAAGTCTATGGGAGGCAAATAGTTCGAAAAGTTCGATTCAAATACAACTAAAATATTAATGGTAACTTAATGTAAATGGCTGTGGGACCTGGGAAATGGTCTGGGGAGCATGTTCCAATATCCAGGACTTTCGTAAAATCGATTTTACTCTTACACGCGCTACTTTCGAGGTTTCGCGTTCGAACGTTCGAGGTGACATGGGCATTTTACTCGCAGATTCGATGCTCGCGTATAGGCTGTAATGGAGACTTTACTCGCAGATTCGATGTTCGCGCCTAGATACCATGTACATTTTACTCGCGGATAAATCATCGAAAGTCCGGGAAATATCGAAAGTCCGCGTCCGAGATAGTTCGAAAAGTCCGGGTCCGTTCGAACTCGAACAGTTCGGCTCGAACTCGGGTTCGAGTTCGAGTTCTATGCCATCCCTAATCAGCAAATGGATTGTTTTGTTCAATAACTCTAGCAAACAAATAATCCTGACATAAAAAAAGGTGAATTGAACCTTGTATTTTGTGTTATGAAATAAAGCCACAAAAACAGTGGGTTTTTTTTAGAAACAAAATGTGATCAAATATTTTGATCTAGCAAATGCAACAGTTTACAACTGTGTGTTACGTCCAGAAAACCAACTTTGCATGTTCATATTCATGCATGACAGTGATGCTGTATCCCTGCCACCTCCCTGCACTATTACTGGTATTTCCTGTGTGCGTTAAAGAACATGACAATATATTCATGCTTTGAGTGTTGCCTATTCAAATAGAGGCAAGCAAAATGACAGGCACCAACCAGTATGTTTAATTATGTGCAAACATGTTCGAACCACATTTCTGATTAAAAGAATTAATATGTATTCAAGCAAAAGGCATGTTGTGTGACCCCAATGTCCTAACAACATTCAAATCCAACGATCAGCATGATATGTGCTATGTGTGCACCATTTTAACATGCATTTACACAGTTCTATAGGTAGATTATCACTACCTGCTACACAAACGCTCGGACGCTCGGCTTTACATAGCATGGCATTATACTAACTGGGCGGTCCTATTTTTAGATTTAAGACTTGTCAGATTTATGTATTTAAGAGAAATGTTTATCTTTTTGTACCAGATACAACTGTGAAAAGTATTTCTCCTAAACACCGAATTACAACTGAAAGTTCCCCTTCAACTGCTGGTAAATGAATATATATTTCTTCTTAGCTCTACAAAGAGACAAAGTAAAAATACTTTTAAAAACATTTATCTTTACATCACACTTTTGTTGTATTTTGTACAGTTTCAGCAACAACCAAGCGGATGCCTATAAACATTATTAGACTTCATATTGCTTATCCTGAAGCCACAGGTAGTAAAGTAGACTCAATACAATAATCACTAGATGCTTCTTCTATGTCTGTGGAATTTGCCAGACCACTTATACACACTTTTTTCCCTCCCTCTACATTTCCAGTAAATTCCTTTCTCTGTGTAATGAATTGAGCTAATACTTAAGTACTTATAGGTTACACTCCAGAACACATTTCCTCTTTTAACAATTTCCAGTAAGCGAGTTTGACAGACGCTTTTTTTATTTTACATTCTTCTGGTCCTTTTTTCTTCCTCTTCTGTTTTTTTTAGCATGACATAAAAGACACTTTGTTCTGCATTGAACAACTTGTAACATATGTCTTTGCATTTATCTTCCAGCTTCAAGTGAGAGTCAAACCACTTCTCCATATCCCAAAACAACACAACCTCATAGATTATCAAAACCTGGTAATCAGGCTTTTGTTCAAATATTTTGACTGGCATACTTGCATTATTATTGTTGTCCGTTTTTAACTTTAGTGCAGGTGTTTACTGTTTACCCTTCATAATATCTTATATACCTGGTTTAAGTAGTTGTGTACTGGAGTATTTTGTACAAAGGATACATTTCAATTTCCAGTGCACCACTCTTAAAAGTGTTTTGAATTGTATGGCTGGAAGTTGCTGCTCCCACGAAAAATATCATAACTTTGAATCTGTCTGTTTTTCCATTGTAGAAAATGAACATAAACCATAAGATGGTGTAAAATAGCAGTACCATACTAAACAAATCGATTATATGATATGATTAATGTGTATTATAGCTTTTTAGTGGGGAAAAAACAGTAGTGTAAATTTGCACAGTTGTTAGGAAAAAATCAAAAAAGTATATCAAGCTTTTTCCACTGCCTTACAACTTTTTTTTACAGCTTCTTAATAAAGCACCTTTACAAAAATAGCAATTGGTTAAATCAGCTCAGAGATTACTGAAATTGTCAGCAAGCAGTAGTGGCTGACCTCGACCAGCATCAAAATTGATTGGCTAAGGCGTGATGTCTCAGTCAATCACTTTTACGGCTGCCGGTCAAGCCCCTTCTGCTTGCTTCCATGCACGGAAAAGGCATTGGAGACAAGCAGAAGGCAGGAAGGGAAAGAGGGCTGTTAAGTTTGTCCAGGGGCCGATTTGAAACAAATAAACCTAGCGAGGTCTAGGTTTTGGGGGGTGTTCAGCTGACATACAAATTTTTGTTGGAAGTGTGGACATGGCCTTTAAGTAATCAAGGATTTTCACAAATAACACATATTTTCTGATGGCCAAAGATCAATAACAGTATCCACATGTAACCTCTGAAGCTAGACAGTGTTCAGTAGCAATAACCAAGATTTGCATTCACTTAATTAATCATATTTTGTTGTCAAATACAGCTCCAATACCAACAAAGAGGGAGCCAATCATTAGGCATGAGTTATATGGAGAATCTGGAGTATCAAATGGTAACGCACTTGTTTATCATTTATATAATGTGTCTTAGATAATGTATATTACTGTGGTTCCAAATATAAAGTAATCTATAGCCAACATTCTACATATACAGTAATACAGTATCTTTATTATTATTAGACGTTGGTTGGTGATACTTTAAAAAGTAAATCTTTGTTATCCTTTTCTATACCGTGTTTCCCCCCCTAATTTTTTACCTTAAGAAGAACCTTATCTTCCAATGTTATGTGCTCCCTGTAAACTTTTTTGCCAGTTAAGATTTCTTATTTACATAGTTATTGAAACTCCTCTGGTTGCTAATGATTTTTTCTTTCTTTTTACCCTTACGAAACCAGAAATTTTCCTACAGTGTGAATGTTAAGCTATACCTCTAGGTTACTTTATCCTCCTCTTAATTTCTTTCCATTAAAAATTGTTTCTCTTACCCTCTTGTTTTCTTGTTTTGTTCCTCAGCTTATTTTATTTCTTCTTTGATCTTATTTTACAACCTCTAACAACAATTTTACATGATATGTAAGTTACCACAGAGATTAAAATAAATACATCTCAAGTCAAAAAGGCATTTTTGAGTGCTAAAAGGGATGTATAGGACTTTATTTTGTAATTAATGAGCCTTAACTGTATCCACTGAGGTGCCACTCATTTAATCATTCTCCTGTTAAATTACTGAACTCTTTCTTTTGACGCTTAAGCAACAGATAGTGAAGTGGAATGTAACATTAGATTTTCCTAATATTTGTTCTTATTCTCCAACCTCTAAAAATAATGTCCATGGAATAAACATGGTGCTACACTTAATTTCCCCCCTGTTGCATTGGTATTAATAAAGCAGCATTCAATTTCTATATTAACATTGAAAAATGGCCATAGAGTGTTCCATTATTCATTTAAGTGCAGAATAGTGTCCAAGGTTTTTTTTTTTAATATTGTTTCCAAGATTTTCAGCAGGAACTTACTGTATGTAAAACTGCAATAATATGGCCCAAGTGTTTTACAGTCATTAATGTCCTGTTGGATATGTTCTGGCTTCATTAGTAAGTTTTGAGACATATGCTAAAATTCACGATACTTGTCGCCATGATGATACTTACTTTTACATCTTCATAAATTTGGCAACTATTTCACTTCAAAAACAGAACATACATGTTAGTCTTTAGTCCATGTCTCCTTGATGCATATGTTTTGGTATCAGGGCTATGATAAAAGCTTTGAACAACCCACACACACATACATGCTACTTCAGGGTATACAGAAAGGCATCTCTCCATGCCTGACTTTTCAATGGTTCTGGTAAACTCATACTTGTGTGGATAAATCATTAACATGCAAGATTTATTAAAATAGGTACATGTAAACGTTAAAATAGGTATAATTTAAATTGTATTTGAAAAATATATTGTGTGAGTTTTCAAAAAAGTATATTATTTGTAAAAGAAGGCAAGTAGACATATATATAGCCTCTATGCACTGATTTCAGTGCAATATGACAAAATTGTTTTTCTGTTGAAATGTAATGTATATATTCTTTTTATTATATTAAAGGGCATGTCAATTAAAAAAAAAACACTTTCACGATATACAGAGTTTCCAAAGACGCTCCTTGCCTACCTGACCAAGTCCCTCACCTCTCCTACGCTCCCTAAGCTGCTGACAGCCCTCCACTTCTTGGTTGCAGCTGTCAGTTAAGGCACAATGTGATGTCACGCCCAATCGCCTGACAGCCGCAACCAGGAAGTGAAGCGGCTGTCTGCGCAGAAGTCACCTGCTCCTGTTTTTGCTTAAAACAAGCTCAAAACAGGAGCAGGGGGTGGCACCTAGACTGCGAGGGACTGGGTCAGGTAAGGAAGTTCAGGAGTATCTTTGGAAACTCTGTATATTGTGAAAGTGGGGTTTGGGGGGTAATCTACAATGTGCAACAAAGTATTTTTTGAGTGGACTTGCTTTTTAAAAAAGAAAATAAATGGTCAATCTGCTCCTCTCCATCTGCTGTGCCCAGGCTAGCAATCTAGGCTCTAAGTTCTTGCAGAACAGGTCTTCCTATAGGCAATACAGAGCCTGGATCATCAGCCCAAGGGAGGGGGCAAAAAAGAGTACTAGGTCTGATGTACTACCCAAGGTGAGGCAATAGGAGTTTAATCCTGGGTACAGCAGATTTGGTGCAGCTTAAACCTTTATCTCCTTTTTAAATATGCTATTATATCTATTCTTTTCCAGTTGTAAACACAACTCAAAGTCCTCCCCAATCCAAAACAACACAAAGAACTGAAAATCCACAAACCAAACCTGGTAATACCCTTGTATTGGTCATCTAAGAATGGCTAAACATTTTTGATTTGGCATGATATGATTTCTAAAAAAATATTCAACATGCTAACCTAAAGGCACCAAATTAAATTCCTGCACTAATCCCACTGCATGCTGATCACTGCAGCACAGGACTGACGAGTTATGCTGTGTAAGCTATACTGGCATGATATAGAAAATATAGCTCTCCGGCAGGAAAAAAATCTAATTTTGTGTTGTTCAATGAGATTTAGCAAAATTATAAAAACAAATCAACCCGTTCTTCTCTTTGTATTCAAAGTTATGCTCCAATTTTAGTACTGCATGCACTCTCCCTGCTATAATTTGTTAGATATTTATGTGCAAATGGCAGTAAAGAACCTCTGGGAATGTGTAACACATGTTATTGCAATGTGCACATAGTGGATAACCCAGGAATCTGATCCATGGTATATCAGATGAATGTATCTCTAATACCATTTAACTTACATTTAACAAACTAAAATCTGTGTCGACCGTGCATTCTATAACTTATCACAACTTCAATTTGACTATTAAAAAGCAGTCTAATGATCTGATAGGGTTTTTTGTCAAAGGTATAGACACACTTACAGGGAGATGTAATAAAAGTTCTTAATGTTAAAAATGGTGCTAATTTTGCCCCAACCAATCAGATGTTAGCTTTCAAAATGGTAAATAACATTGAAAGCTGTTGAAAACTGTAACAATAATTAGTTGGGGCAAAAGTAGCATGATTTTTAACGATAAGAACTTTTATTATATGTCCCTGTTAGTTTCCACTGATTCAAAAATTGGTAAATTAACTGCTGAATAATATGTGATTGGCAACAAGGAAAAATTAGGATATAAAGTAATGGATATAATGCATGAGTTAAACCAAAAATCTTGATTCCATTGACATACCTCCCTCTACTATATCTCTCTGCTCTGGCCTGTATTTAAAGAGAAAGTTCTGCACAAATACATAGGCTTTCAAGAAAAAACTAGGGGTATTTTTTCATTCCATTATAGCTGGCCATACACTGCAAACTTACCTCACAATTTTCACACAATCAGGGAGATGCAATATCCTGTGCTAAAGGGAAAAATAAGTGCAAACCCCATGCTAAATGATGTAATATCAGGTAAGCAAAGGTTTTGTATTGCATTGCCTGCACCATTTTCCAATTTAGCAATGGTTATTGCACTAGTTTTTTGCACCAAAATTAAAGCCCTTTTAATTGTGTCTTTAAAGCTGTGCAAAAGGTCCCAACTTACCGCTCACATTCCCATGATGCAATAACTGTCACAAAGTGACAGTATCGCAACAAGTGCAGGTCAGTTGCGATAGGGAAATTTATTGCATCTCCCCCAATATTTAGAGAATATTCCGTCACAATCATTTTGTGAACAATGTCACAATTTGGGAAACAACATGGTAGTGTCGGAATGTTAGAACTGCCGCTGCATCTACTTTATGACTGATTCAATATTCATGTTGAATAGGACACTGTTAGCAAGAAAGTATCCTGGGATGAAAAAGGACCATTGCAAAAGGACAAAATAAAGTGATTGACATCAAATGATTTTTCAAAAATAAATTGAATACTTAAAATACCTAGGTATGTGTAATACACAAAAATAAATTAAAACTACCCCTAGATCCTCTACATTTCCCATCTTGTCCAGTCTGATTCCCTATGGACACAATTTCACAATTGAAAAGTCACAAAAGTGAACGGAATCTTGACAGATTTAATGAATTCCAACCCTTTATTAGTACATAAATACACCTTCACAGTTACCAGATTTAAAGAAAGCAATGAACTTCATTGTATTTCATGTATAGGATTATTTTTACAAATATTTCATGTGACACAGGTACTAGCTATTAACAATGCCATTTATAGGAAATAAGTGTAGCCTCCATATGTATGTATTAAAAAATAATTTTAATTAAAACAAATCTAATAATTATGTTTTCCCATAGGGTCCCCTTAGCTGCTTAAATCAGGTAGCCATGGAAACTCTACTATACAGAATTTAAAGATCCAAAAACAATGCAGAATGACCTAATTCACAAAAACATAGATGTATTTACACGTTTTGACTATTTAAATAAATTGATATCCAAAAAATAAATACAATAACAATTATATTTATTCTTAAAGTGAGTGATTAGCCTTGAAAACAACAAACGTCTCTACATTACTGTTTTTACTCAGTTTAGTTTCCTAAACAATTACAGCCGTTTAGGGAATATTTGTAAAAGCGGTGAAAAGTATTCTGCTAATGTTTAGATATGTCCTTTCACAATATCCCATCAGTAAAAATGTCTAAAAGCTTTGTAGTAAAGTTGTAACTAGAAAGAATACAAATGCCAAAATAACAACGGGGAAGTGGAATTACGTTTCTTTATTTGTAGAAAAAAAAAAATTTCCCCAGTAAAATGAATCAAATTCTCCAAATGATTTTTAGGGGATATGTAAAAACCTTTATTTACTTTGAACATACCTGCTACAATGATGTTTTTTTAAATTACACAACTTAACTTACATAAAATAATTCAAAAATAAGACTATTGCATGTTCCAAAGCTTACAGGTGTTTCATGAAATTTTACATTACATTTTATATTTTATTTAAACGTTTTTTTCCAGTTCCTAATCAGATGCAAAAAGTTTCCCCTTTGAAACCTCAAAAACCTCAGCTGACTTCTAATCCTCGTTCAAAACCTGGTAATGCCTATTCATATTTCTCTTATACTGTCTGTTTTTGGAACATTTACATCATTAAAGACCCTAAATAAAAGGCTCTGGACCATTTATAGCTTGAATTCAAGGAAAGAAGCATGTTGCCTATAATAATGCATTGCTTTATACCACACATATTAGTAGCAGCTGACTTGTTTTGCATCAGATATAGGGAGATATTCAATATCAATAAAACAAAAAAGTCCTATTCACTCTTTCCAACAACGGGTGCACCTCCAAGTATTAACCCTCACTAAAATACATATATCGAATGAAGAAGAAATTGTGTGTCGCACTCCAAGACTAAATATCCAAATTTATTGGTGACCACATATGAAAAAAAAAAAAACAGATTTCAGGGGGTGAACGTGCCCCCTTCCTCAGGAAAGGGGCACGTTCATCCCCGGAATGTTGTTATTTTTTCATGTGGTCACCAATAAATTTGGATATTTAGTCTTGGAATTCGACCTAGATATTCAATATGGGTCAAATCCGTGTGTTTTACACGGATTTTAGGGCACAGTGCTATTTCCAAATGTTTTTGGAAATAGCACAGTGCAACCAATACAAAACCCCTTTAGTTAAGTTTAGCGCTACCTCGTAGCCCAAAACTTAACAGGGTTCTCTAGGAGGTGTTTAATGCAGCGCGACCGAAACTTCTTACCTTTACGCAATCCCACTATGTAATACCAGACGTATACAACCTTGTTTACATCTGGTATTGTATTGCGGGATCGCGCAAAGGATGCTTCAATATTGAATCTCCCTGTTAATCCTTTAGGAGAATCCATTTCACTTTAATATTTATCGTATGTATTTTATTATCCAGAATCCTTTTGAAATTCTGGCGTTTTATCCATAACTTGGAAAACCTACATCCACTGTTCTTTTATTAACAAGACTTTGTGCTGAGTTATTAAATAAAGATGTGCGAAAGTGGTGATTTTCATTCTGTCAGAGGTTTTTCGGAGCATACTGAAATTTCAAAAAACCTGCAAACCAAATTAAAGCGGAATTTTTGGATTTTTCATCCACAATTTTCTACTTTTCATTCTCGATGCTTTTTATGCCCCCCCAAAATATTGCTGAATGAAAGCCCCCACCCATCTCAGGGAGGTATAAAATCTGATTCCCACCCCTCCGATGTTAGGGCTTGTTTGCAAAAGGCTTTTTTTGAGAATATTTAATTGCAATTTGAAACTACTGTACTTTTACTGCATTGATTGGCTTTGGTGTAGAGGAACAGCCCTGAAAGCTGACATGCCTGTGGAAACACCTTCATTTGGCTTCCATGCTAAGTTTTGACATTGTGTTCAAGTCGAGTCTAGCATCTTAACATGTACTGAAGCTCTGAGGAGACAAGACCTTAGTGCTGATTAGATCAATCAAAGGTACCAGCTGCTCCAAGAACTTCAAAGAGAGGTTTCATTGACACTTTCACTTGATTGACTACATAAATGACCGCCATAGGGTTTTGAAAAAAATTTAATTTCATGGGACAATTTATAATGTGTTGTCAATGTTATATTTTTTGTAATTCCTGAACTAACCATTTTTTATATGCTGCTTTATATTCAAACCATTCATTTACATTATTTCTATTTGAGAGGATGTAAAAAAAAAAAAAACATTGTTTAACAAATTTTCTGTTCCCAATTAACACAAAAATCACATGAATTCTGTTTGGGTCAGTAATGTTTACAGATCCTGAAATTATTTTTGACAGCTTCTACAGAAACACCAAAGGAATCTATTAAACCTAAAATTCCTCAGGAAAATCCTGAGGCCACAACTGGTAACTTACAGTATTGGAAGAATGGCTTATTTTCTAATTTAGCAATAAATGGCTTTGTACGCGCATTTAGACTTGCCTGATGAGCAAGGCTGTAAATTTGCAAATCATTTCTTTCTTCTTTCATTGAAAATGCATTATTGTGTTAAACAATAATTACTATTTATGTCATCTTCATGCTTCATGGTTGTCAACTATATAAAAGGCAGCATGCCAGCATCATACTCCTCTTCATCAGTCATCTTGGAGATAATCATCATCTTTCTTTCAGTATTAACACTTACTTTTCCATTTCAGAAACCTTTCCCATCTAAGCATTGTCGATGCCATATGTTGCATGGGCAAGAATCCATCAAAATAACTACTGCCATGAAAATTTGCTGTGGTTAATTGTAAACTATGTTTCTTATTTCAGCTCCCTCTAAGCTGCATAATAGTTCTTCTAGACCCAGGACATCAGTCAGACCAAGAGTAAAACCTGGTAATTATTTTATTTTCAGTTGTAAACCACAATAATTCATTTTTACCATATGTCTTTTATTGCACCTTTTCATGTTTCTTTGAAATGCTTTGCACTATAAATCTTCTATTTGCATCCAATTAAGATAGCATTTAAGCAAAGGCCCAAAAGAACTTATAGTATGATAGCTGATTTTATTGGTTTCAGGTGATCCTTCCCTTTGTTAGGTGTTCATCTTGGAGCAAGCACCAAGAAAAATCTAATGGTGTGCAGGAGTGTGTTTGTACTTGTCTGGTACCTATTCTATATTGCATTTTACTGATCAATTGATGAACAATGTAATCTTTATTAGAATCTTTATAACAATGCACTATACTCACAGTTCCAAAGCTATGCATTATAAAAGGATAAAAAATACAGTATACACTGCATTCTGAAGTAATTAGTATTATTAAAAGATCCACCAATCCTCTAGCCTATTTGGTGTGCATTACCACATGGGAAACCTAGTTATGTTTAGTTGTCTACATGCTTAAACCTGTTAGCAACTGGCAATAGTTCTAGTCCTTGGGGCTACATTCTGGTGATGCACAGTGGTTGGATGGCTCAATCTCAATAAACATGGTTACAATACATAAAAGGTGCAAGCATTTTGCATCAAAAAAGCCATGAAATACAAGTTAAAGTTTTTCTTTTATTCCATTAGTGTTTTGCTTCCTAATGCTTATTTATTTTCTTATACAGATCAAGATTGTATTAAACTGATGTACATAATAAATTGTATACATATGTTGTTTAATAGTCTATGTTGCGCTTAGCTTCTGTTTTCTGGATATCATTATTATACATAACCAAAAAATAAGACTGCATTAACTAAATGATTAAAACTTTTTTGTCTGATTTTTATCCTGTTTTTGATTTTATGCAGTATATCTTTAGTCTGGTATCATTTTCCATTCTTCCTAACTGTTCCCCATAGCATAGCATAAAGAGGATCAGATCATATAAATAGTATACCAAAAGGTACATTAGTTAAAGGGGGACATTATAGCATGCTGCATGATGCTATCTGTTTGAATATCAAACATCTGGGTTTCACTGCAGCATAGCTTCAAGCCATTTAGTTCAATGTTGTGAGTTAGCGGTTATGCTCCCCTATGTCAAGCTTTCCCACAGCATGGAAAACCTGACTAAGTTGAAAGTGTGAATAAACTGCTTAGTGAAAACGACTTTGCAATCCGTCTCTAATGTAACTAGATCCAGATTTGTCTGTAGGGAGTGTTACCCATAAGTCACAACATTGGGCTACTTGGTTTTAAGATACAACCCAGATGTTCCATTTTGTCCTCTGGTTTTCTAGACTATTTATAAAATCTAAAAATAAAAGTACTGTTCTTGCTGTTTTTTTTGCTGGGAATATCCATTTGCATTGAACATAAAGGGCAATATTTTTAGGAAATAGTGAAGAACTCTTTCAGGGACTAAAATAACAATTAAACTCATTCAGGGTAAATTAGTATAAAATAAAATATTATTTTTGTTATTCATTTTTAAATTTCTAAATGATAGGGAAGGGAAATAAATATTATTTTCCTAACATTTTAGTTTCAATTTTAAAGGCTTCACTTCTGTACTATAAGCAATAGGGCAAAACTAGAGAGACTAGAAACAAATATAAAATGAAAAGTACCTATGAGAACAAATAAATAAAACAACCATTTAAATGGTGTAATAGTGTTTGATGATTAAACATAACAATAAATTTAATTATAACTGATTCAATTTGACTTATGTTCTAAAAGGTTAGAATTTTATTTTGATCTAATAATTATAAATATAAAAAAAATAGCTGAAAACATCATTAACTGTTTGTTTGAGGAAGAAGAGAATCACTTTTATTCCTACTTTTGTTTATTGACAAATTGTTAATAATTTCATAAAATAAAGCAGGCAAGTAGACAGAAATGCAGTATTCTAAAACTGCCCATACACATGCAAATTTGTGTCAGATTCAATCGGGGTCGGTTAAACATTAACGATAAACCTCCTACAAGGAGCTATTATGTTTACAAGCTCCTGTTTTGGTCTGGTCTTGGTGCAGTCAGTTAAACTAATGAGAATTTGCACTTTGCACAGCAGTACATGGGCAGCACCCAAGCTAAGTTAATATATACAGAACTTTATTATATGTATTATTTAACAGATATTTATGGATAATTATTGCCCCATTCTGCCAGAGGAAGCTGGCTCCTCCCTCCATGCAAGTCAATCAAGTCTTTGACTGCTGACATCACAGCTAATGAATGACTGATCTCTTTCCTGCTGCCTCCTCTTTTACATGCCCAAGTTCATTGATGGCAAACTCTGCCAGAAATGGAAAGAATGAAGGCAATACTTATCATTAAATATCTGGTTAGAAATGCATGCTATAAAATTCCAAATAGGAGTTGGGGTTAAAGGCAAATAAATGACAAATAACATTTTTTGTGACCAGTTTTTTGTTTGAAGGGGGAAGTGCTCTTTGAAATGGACACAATCATTATAATAGTTATTTGCATACAGAGTAATTATATTTATTACAACAAAAAAAGGCTACAACTGCCAAGTGTCTTTAGTTATACTTTAAATCAGTTTGTACAGTAAGATTTAAACCTTCCAATTGAAAGACATGCAGTTTATTCTCACCAAAAATTAAGATTATTATTATTATTTAAAAGGAAGTTCCAGGACCAACCTTTGGTATTTGTTACTTGTGCAGTCACAAAGGTCTAAACAACATTGGATACATCACCATTCCTCGTAATGAAAGTAAAATGTAGGAGAAGGTCCCTGTATGGAGTTCGTGTTGATGCTGCAATTCCCCCTCTGACTTTAGTGCTTGCCATTTGCAGTCATAGTAGTTCTAGACAGTCTAAACATGCCTTATATCAGAAAAAGAAAGTCAAAGGCTAACTATCCCCTATTAGCCACCTTCTTAGTGGATTTCTAGTTTCCTGATTATAACTAGATATAACTATCTAGCCACATGCAAGGCTAGATATATCCTCAGGAGAACAGAAACATGTAAAATTTCATCAGTGAATAGAAATCCTTTATTTAATGAATGGTCTACCATAAATCATTTGCATATACAAGTTTAGTTAAAATAATAAGATTACCTTAATGTATATCACAGAAGCAATATTTGTGCAGTCTTTTTCCAAAAAATATAATAATAGAGACTGTAAATTAAAAATATTGAAAACAATCTTATTTCGTTCTGTGTTCACATAAAGTCAGAAATGTATTTTAAAACTATCATACAGAACACAGCTGCTTTCAGTCAAGAAAGCAAGAAAGCATATTTATACAGTATTATAAATGCTTTTTAGCACTAAACTGCATATGATTATAGAAGATTACATAACATGGGATAATTATGTCTGTATTTTAATTACAGATTTGGTACATTTACGATAAGGAAAAGCAAGAGTAATACATTAATAAAGGGGAACTTATGTGGGATAAAGACCCTTGCACATTAAAAAAAAAATTTTTAAGTTCCTTAAAGTTCCTTAAAGTTCATTGATCAAGGGGAGGAGATTGCAAACTCTGTTAGAAATGGAAAGAACGAAGGCAATACTGGCTAGAAATGCGTGCTATAAAATTCCAAAGAGTTGGGGTTAAAGGCAAATAAAAAGTGATCAGTTTTTTGTTTGAAGGAGGAAGTGCTCTTTGAAATGGACACAATCATTATAACAGTTATTTGCATACAGAGTATTTTTATTTACAACAACAACAAAAAATGGCTACAACTGCCAAATGTCTTTAGTACTTTGTATGCGTCATGTACCATTCTTCTGCATTCTTAAAGGGGAACTAATGCGGGATAAAGACCCTTGCACATTAGAAACCCAATTTTTGTTCACCTGATCCGATTTTTAAAATAATTTTAGCTTTCTATAATATTTGGTTTTAAAAACTTGCACCAGAGAGTTTATTGAATGGGCAATTAATGTATCTATATCATTAATGTATATATATATATATATATATATCAGAAATATTCTTCACTTCATAGAGTCTAATATAACTGCTTTATCTTTGCCTCCTCCTCAATGTCAGGGTTTAACATAGTAAATCTCATATCAGATTTTGACCTGCAATAAATTAAAAAATCTCAAGAGCTTAACCTAGAGATTTTTGGCAGACATGGCATTCCTTGTTCTACTTGTTTTACATAAATTTGCATGATGACAAATTAACAAAAAAGGATTCTATTATACTGGTAATATTACATTTCTTAAGATCTTGCCCTTGGAACAATTGGAATGATGCCTATATCTCCTACATCTTACAGGTATTATCAAGAATTAGAAGGGACACACCTGAGTACCCAATCTAATCTAGAAATCTTTCAATTCAACAACAGCAGCAGATTAGAGATGTTCAAAACCGTAAATTTTTGTCTGAAAACTAACCCATGGTAATTAGAGATGTCCGAACTTCGCAAAATCCGGTCCGCTCGAGGATCCGCAAATTTTCGAAAAAATTCGAAAATCCGCGAGCGGACCCGTTAAAATGAAAAATATTCTCAAAATTACGAAAATTTTCAAAAATACAAGAAATCTCGTAATTTCAAAAAATTTTCTAAAATACGTATTTACAAAAATAAGAGACATCCTTGTAATTTCGAAAATTTTCGAAAATCCGTATTCCCGAAAATATGAGAAATCTCGTAATTTCGAAAATTTTCGAAAATACGAGAAATCCGCGGTTCGGAAGTTTGGAAGGCGGAAAATCCGGAAAAATCGCGAACGGGATAAATCCGAGGCGGATCCGGGTTCGGATCCGCGAACCGGCCATCCCTAATGGTAATCAATGGGGTAAAAAATCCTAAAGTTCTGATTGAATCTAAGGTAGATATAGCAATAAAGGTAGTGTAAATGACACGGGTACCTGGGAAATGGTTTGGGTAACATGTTCATATAATCAAAACTAAGTTCCTTTACACGCAAGATATTTTTGAGGTTCTGGAGGCTACTTTCACGGAATATGCAAGGCTACTTTCTAGGGTAACTGAATGTAGCCTCATATATTCAGTAATCCTCAAAAGTAGCTCCCTATTTTCGTAGGTCACTGAAAATATTGAAAGTACAGTGATCTAAAAGTTCCGAACATCTTATAATGTCTTATTAAAGCATTCAATTTTATTACCATCTTGCTGTCTTGTGCTTTGCACCAGCCCCAAAAGTATTATCTGCATTTCCTTCCACATTAAAATTTAGTTTCAATTTACTTTCCTACATTAAATCAGGGAGGGTCTTGCATGGTATAATCACAATACTGAAAGCTTCTCCCAGAAGTGATGGAAAGAGAGTCAAATAATAAATTTAAAGGCATAAAACAGCATATGGTGCAGCATTATGAACATATGTGGAACAAATTGGTCATTTCCTTCTGTTCCATTGTTCTGGTTTTTAAAAGACCATTTATTAACCTTTTACTATTTAACATCTAATGGTTCTAAAAGTATGTGTCACCTTACAAATAAACAGAACATTTGTTTAAAAAATGCCTTTGTTAAAAATATTTTACAAGTCCGGTTTGAGTTTGGTAAAAATAAAAAGGAAACAGAAAAAAACTAAAAGTCAATGAATCTTGGCAAAATCAAAATGCACCATAAACTGTAAAATTAACCCCACTTTGTTGAAATACAAGTGATCTGTACACATGTGGACAGTTTGGAACACACGTTATACAATATTTATATAGAAAAAAAGATAAAAATCATAAAAGAGCTGCATAGAAAATCATTAAAAATACATTTCAATTGCAAATATTTGTTTGAGCAATTATAATGGATGTGGCCTATATAACTGGATTTATGGGGACCTAGGATTTTTAGGGGTCAATGTTATTCCGGTCCCTGGCGTTCCTTAACTTACCGTGCTCATGTGATGCAGTAAGCATAGAGTGACACTTTAGAGTATCATGGGAGTAAAATAAGGAGCAGCGGCTTGCAGCACTTTAACTTCCCAAAGCAATAGATGTTAAGTTTTCCGCTGCATAGTAGCATGGATTTTAACTTAAATATTGTTGTATTGGGTGCGCTGTTTTTTTTTTAAATTCAGAAACGTCACATCTACTGCAAAAGTAGTGAAAAATACTGGCTAGCCTGATATTACTGATAGTAGTGTGGGTATTTTGATCATTTGGATGATAGTGACCTTTAGAGTACCTTCCACAGTGTAAACTGTATTTTAAGCACAATTTTATGTCTTTAGCTAATTAATGTGTAACACTTTTTTCTTATCCCTAATTCTACTGTATTCCATGGTATAGTCTTAACAACAGACAGATATATTTTACTGTATATTGATTTCACCATAGTTAAGTATAGCTTTGGAGTATACATATGGTTGTCTGATTGGGCATGTTTTCCCTCTAGTGTTTGTTATTTGTTATATTTGCAGTACCATTTGGGAATAATTTGCAGTCTGAAGAGCCTTCAGGTGCTGGAAAGAACTAGAATCTCATGAATGAGAAGAAACAGATACACACTGTAACTACACACCTTAATGAAAACAAGTGCTAGGTTTATTTTGCTTTTTTTCCAATACTACTCACATTAACTAAACCTTTTTTACAGGCAACAAATCTTTTTTTTAATAACTCTTTAGCTTTTCTGATGATTTCTGCTCCTACAAATCATTATCAACGATTGTCTTAATATTACTTATGTAAAAATGCCTAGGGGCTAGTAAAGTAACTATTTTCATTCGTATTAATGCCTAATCCATAATCTCATACATACCACTCTTAATACAATAAAAAATGTATGATTTTTAATATTATTAAATGCTGGGTACCCACATGGCAATGGCTGAAACGCGTAGATTGCTTCTTTCAACACTTTTTTTAATAACAGTTGTCAGAAGTCCCGTAAGTGCCCTGGGTTCTGGGGTATATATATAATATATAATATATAGGTATTATCTATATATATATATATATATATATATATATATATATATATATATAAAAACAGGCTTGTATTAGTTCACGTACAAGATACAAGCCTTTTATTACATCTTCCTGAATGTGTGCACAATACTATGCTGAATGAATAACATGAAAATTTAATGCATTTCACTGTATATTGCATTGTGCACAGTGAATTAAAGGAATAGATCACTCCCAAAGTGAACTATTCCTTTAATGTATTGATTAAAGCCTGGGAGGTTAAGGAGCTATGCCTTACCTCCTGTTCTTCAATCAATAACACAGGATCCAGGGCCAATCCACTGATGCAGACCTCCAAATCGCCGACTGCTTCCTGTTCTAATTCACTATAGCGTGCATAGCTCCTTAACCTCCAATACATTAAAGGAATAGTTTAATTTAGGAGTGAACTATTCCTTTAAATATAATATACTTCCTTACTATCCTTTAGGAGACCCACAGTAGTAAGTGGCCATGATCCAAGTTTTTTCCAGCACATGTTTAAACATATTGCTCCCTTTGGTTCACATTTATTTGCTTTCATGTGTCTGGATTATGTGTCTGTGTTTTTTGTTGGTAGTTTGGTAGGTTTCTGTTTACGTTACTTCATTTAATTATATATTGCTTTTAAAGCCTCTCCATCATTGTATTAAACATGTTTTACCCCATAACAATTTTGTATATTTAGTTAACATAGCCTCACCGATGTCTTAGGTAAATACTAGCCATATTGATGTCTTGATTTAATGCTGAAAAGCCTTCTGGTGAACCTATGCCTGTAACATTTAGCGGACATTCCATGGAAACAATGAATAAGGGTATGAAGCAAAGCGTGCTATTTTCTTTAACATTTTCAGCAAGGCAATACTTGGAATAATTAGAGCTTTAATGTCAGTGCCCAGGGATCGTTCCTGGTAAAAGGTTCTAAGGTGGAATTTATGAAGTAATAAAACACAGTCTTGCTGGAAAAATAAATGTGCCGCTCTGTGATCTAGCATGGGATTCTTCAATGGTTTACTGACCATATGTTTATTGCCATCTCTGCGGACACAAGAAGAAGATGAAAGACTAATTTGGGAATATATGTAAAAATACAATCATGCAGTATGATAATCAAAACTTGGGCTAGACAATGTAAAAAAGCACTTTAAAGGGTAACTGTGGTTTCCATACAAGTGTCCTTTGTTGAATAGAGCTATCACACACCTTTCAAACAAGCCTAGGATGATGTCTCTATCGTCTCTGGATCTAATGTTATAGGCTGTACTGACCTGTCTCTGTGTCTCTGTGACGCACATGTGTTGTAAGCTGTGTTATAAGCACCGCTCCCCAAAATCGCTCTTTTCTGAAACTAGTTACTGATCTGCAACCATTCTCTGTGCTCTACCTATGGGCACTTTAGGTAGAGATCTTTTCAGGCTTGTGGCTAGCTCTAAAAAGGATTTAGAAGTTTGGGGTGGGGCTTATGATGCATCTGATGATGCTCTGTCCCAGTAGTGGGCATGCTCCAACCTTATACTTGGAGGCATACCACAAGTGCTGGTGATGTCACAGCTCCCAGTGATAGCAAGAAAAAAAAACTTTTATACTGCTGTTACTTTGGATAGACTGCAGCTAGAATTTAATAAAGGCCAGTTGTATGGAGACCACAGTTCCCCTTTAAAAGGGAATTTAATACTGATTTTTAATCCATTTGTCTTTTAAGGTGTTGGAGTCTATGATGGTACCAAACTTCTGGGTGTTAGTAGAAATATCTCAATGGAAGCAAATACTACCAGTAGAAGAATGTTTTCAGGTACATGAAAAGCTTCAAAATAAAATTCTATATCATGCAAGCTTTTATAATATACCTATTTAAATTAATTTACAAAAACATAAACAAATTCCTTTTTTGACTTAAACTTTATTATTCCAGAACACACACTTAAAGGCTTGTTCAGCCCTAGTACTTGGAAGAATACCATTATCATCTCAACAGAATATATACACTGCACATTAAGCCTGTTAAAATAACGGGCGCTAGAAGCCCAGAGTGCCGCCTTAGTGTCCCAAGGCCAAAGCCCTCCTCCTCCATGTCCCAAAGCCATAGCCCCCTCAATGTCTCAAGACCAGAGTCCCCCCTCAGTGTCCCAAATCCAGAGTCCCCCCTCAGTGTCCCAAATCCAGAGTCCCCCTCTGTCCCAAATCCAGCTCCCCCCTCTGTCTCAAATCCAGTCTATGTAATTGCTCTGTTCTGCCTCTGTGTGTGTTTCCTGTGTTTCTACCTCTAGTGGTCAGTCAATAGGAACTGTAGAAACAATCTTACCATCTGCCTCTAGTGGTGAGTCTATAGGAACTGCAGTGACACACATGGACCACAACATGGACGCAGCAGTTAGGCTTTTATTATATAGGATAGCTCACAGGAGCCATTATTATCCTTATGATCTGTGATACCTGTGTAAGAAGTAATGTTCTCCCTATTTTAATATACTGGGATAGTCTAAATGACAGACTCCCATCTTTACATAAAAAAGGAAAAACAGGTACATTATTCCATGTACAAAAATATATTCTACATTTATGTAACCAATATAGTCCTTTGTATGATACAGACATACATGCTACATTAAATGGTTAATTCTCTCCCTTTTGGTGGTAGCAATAGCAAGGTTGCTTATGTCTGACTAACTAATTTTACAGGTATTTAGGTTGCTCTGTGACTGAAAGGGCCTAGAAAATGTTAGGGGTGTTAAGACTGTGTTTGTGCTATATGATATACATTCACTTTTACGTGAGCGCAGGTGATGTCATTGCGCCATGCTTGGTCACGTTGCGATGAAATCACATGCGCAGCAATACGTCATGCACGGGCTCTGCAAGCGGACACAGTATATCTGTTGTATTCAATTAGATCAACTGGACTTGAAGTTTAGTTCTTGAAGACATTTTGCTAGTCATCCGACTGGCTTTCTCAATTCAGAATGAGTTGTACACAAATCTGTGGCAATTATGTACCCTGGAAAATCCCAATTAGCATATCACAGCCAGGTGTTAAGGGCGTGATTGCATAGTGGCTAAGAGGTGTTATAGGAATGCACAGAGTAAGGTGTCAAAACACCATTGTACATGTACAAAGGATAACAACTACCTTGGATACAAAAGGAGGGAAGTGTCACTTCATCAAACAAGGAGGAAAGGGTGAGAAACTTGTCTAAAAGGACCCTGACCCAGCCAGAAATGGAAGTCCTCGCTAAGGGCCTGAATTTTGCCATCACTCCTAAAGTCATCCCTGTGGTGGATATTATAGCAGCCACAGAAGCCTCAATCCACAATAATAAGGTACCACAGAGTGAGTGAGAATGAATGAGAACACAGTGTATTAAGCCCATTAGTGCAGCTCTTCTGTTACCTGGGTCTGCTTGTGCAATAGGTCTATTAGTACTTTGCTCTTCTTAGTAAACAGTTAATACATCTGATAGCTTAAAAGCTATATGAGTTCATATTCAAAATATTTCTTTGAATATGCCTTTCTAGTGGCTATGGTTTTCACTCATCACATTCCATGTACTATAGCCTGCAAAAACAATCCAGATTTCACACATTCCTCTTGCTATTCCCTAACAAAAGAACGTCCAATACAGTAAACATTTCTTTAACGTGTTTTCACACTTCAAAGAATTTTGTACTTGTTAAAATGCCTTCTCCATATTAAAAAAAATTGGTGATGTCTTCAAGAGAATAAATACTTCACATTATGTCAAAGGAACTGACATTTTCTTTTACTACAATGCTGAGATACTGCAGTGCAGGGTTTAGTTTACCTAAACACATTTGCTTTCTATGGTATTATGCAGCAAAACACCTTTAGCCTGGAAGCACTGGTGAGTATTTTTTAAAGCATGTGAGCTATGGCATGTAATAGTAAGTCAATTCAACTGCATTAGCTTTAGTATTTAAAGACATTTTATAGTATTATAATTAGTGCACACCCTCAAATAATATCCCACATAATAACAAACTCATTATTCTTAACTAATTACAGGAAAAGAAAGAAATTTTAATCTTTGCACAGTAGCATGTTAGAATCCATTTTTACATTTTTTTATATATATAAATTAGAATCTCTATTTAATTTAGTTGGGGCTAAAGTGTTAGGTTTGCAAACCCACCAAACCCTTCACCTTCCCCAAATGTACAGCTTCAGTCAACATGAAGTGTAGTTTACAGTCATGGTAATAGTGAGATAACTAGAGGTTTAAAGATCCAACTAACATACGGTAATCCATTCACCATGTGCAGTAAACATCTGATTCTTAACTGTTCTTTAACTGTTCGTGTAAAGCTATTAAAAATGAATGAGATAAAAGGTATTGTTGAAGGAACTTACACATATTCAGGGATGGTTTCTTCAGCTTTGCATAGATGTCCTCTTGAACCAGTTGTCCTCTTTGTCCAAAATGTTCACCTCACTGTCTTCAAAAGATGAACCTTTATCCTTAAGGTTATGTGTTTGCCTGTCCACTGTTTAGATCCTTTACATTCTTGGCTAAACAGTTTGCTTTTCCAGTGTTTGGGTGTTGGGATGTACAAGCTTAAGTGACTGAAAACCATCATAGACATTTGATCTATCTTTTAGGTTTAAGATGTCACAAAACTATATAAAGAAAAAAATAGCAACAAAATGCATTAATCACTGTCCACGTGTTATATCTACCTGTAGTTGACACCTAATTAGTTGCTGCAGAATAAAGTTACAGCATGTTTATCTCATAATATAAAGTGTAAAGAAGCAATATCATTATAACTATTTGTGTAATTACTGTTTATTTTTGTAGTATCTTCTCCACCTCACATTCCTGTTCGACCAACCATTATGCGAAGAAGAACTTTTCAGTCCAATGTAACTGGAAGACCAGGTATAACTTTATGAATTAGCTGACAATACTGTAAGTCAAGTCACAAGTTTAGTCACAAGCAGCTAGGTGTCCAGTCCCTTTTGGCCTCCTCACCGCCAATCATACACAATCCCTTTAATAGAAAAAAAATAGGGCGGTCCAGTCTTCAGTGGCTTTTATGGGGGAATCCCAGTTTATTTGTGCAGAAAGAAAAAAACACAGGTTTTGGCTCTTGGGCCTTTATCAACATTTGTTTAATCAGAATCACTATCTTTTTCAATCAAATTTTATAATTTGTAATACTATGTTTCAAGTTTCAAAAATTCAGAAAAAAGATGTTAAAGCTGATTCTATGTTTGATCCAACAAAATTTAAATTCAGCTTTAACATCCTGTTGACCATCTTACCAGCGTACTATCGTACCAGCGAGATTCCATGGCCAGATTACTCGTTAAGATCACCATTATAGCTATAACAGCAGTAATAAAATGGATCAGGTAATCCGTTTCGGGGAATATTGCAGGTAAACAGTTTATGGGCACATTTATCCTCTGTTGTGCTGTAGGTTTTTATGCTAGTGTTTCTTTAAATATCGATGAAGAATATTTATAAGAATTTTTTAAATTTCTGTATTTGAATAATATATTTTTATCTTAATTTATTGAAATAACAATTTAAACATTTTAAAATATTAATCATTTTTCTTAATCTTAAACTTGTATCTAACACTTTATTTAATTCTTATTAAGTTTGCTTCTTTGTCTGACTTTTAGCTCCTCTGTTACTCTCTATCTATGCATTTCTATTAATGCAATCTTGAATTGATCTTATCTGAAATTTTTGTCCACCACAATTTCTGGCAGGATGTTTTTTCTATTCTAATTTTTCACAATACCATTCTAATTTGTTTGATTTTTGCGCTTCTTTTGCAAATTAGCTGACATACAAATTCTACTTTTCAGTTATTAAATGATAGCATTATGGGTATGTAATGTACACTGGTATTTTCTTTTTTTTTTTTTTTAAATTGTCCATTACTGAAAACTATAATTCTTTCCAACTATCATTGTACCATATTTGTTTTTGTTGATCTGCCCATATTTCTTTAGATATCCATCCTGAAACATTTTACATTTCAACTGTCAATCAAATGGCTTATTATCATAAACTCTTCTGCAGTGTGCAGTTTTGTTGTAGTTGGGATGTTAACAGATGGTATGTGAACCACATGGTTGGAAATTCCCTCTCCCAGTGCTGCCTCATTGGGATTATGAGCATGTTTGCTCTCACAGATAGTTGGATAATCTCGGTGGGAGAATACTAAGTCTGAGCAAACCAAGTACTGAATGAAACATATGCAGCAACACACATGCCTAAGTGCTGCTTACATGTATTCAGTTATAGATTAAAATGAAGCAAAGACATTTTTTTCAATGTACATACCATTTAAGTTAGCCATACCCAACTAATGTTGGTTCGGTTTACGTTTTGATAAACTGTATTGAAATCGATTCATTTAAAATAATGTGGCTCATTTTTTTTTTTTAAATTGTTTCAATAAACATTAATGTATACTACAGTACTACAGTATATTAGTTCAGACTATGAATTTCTTTGGTAATGTTCCAGAAGAATGCAATCAATATAAAAAGGCTGTAATTATACGGTAGGATATACTTTTGGACTGTGTTTCCACTTGAATCTATGAAAACAAGTTCTAGAGGAGTCATGTCTGGTATTAATAATAAGATTACAATTACATGTGCAAAAAGTAAATAATTCTGCTCTCAACAACCCTTTAGATAAGGGTTCTTTTACATTCAAATAGATTAAAATAAGGTATAAGTTGAATATAATTTCCTTAAAAAAAGAAATTTGAATAACTAGAAGAATAATACATCAAGAGTTATGACATTAAACAAATAAAATTATTTTTTATAAAGGAAGTTTTCCAATTCCAAGGGCTCCTTCAACTTCTCGACCAATTCGTATAACAGCTTCTGTAAAATCGCCAACGAAACAACCAACATCATCTCCCCTTGAAGAAGGTACATTGTGTATTTGTTATGTAGTCCAATAGGGTATATTATAGGAAATGTTCTATTAACCCAGATGCTTAGAGAGAACTTGACTAAATATTTAAATTATAACAAGGTCACTTGGACAATTTAAACAAATTAATTTCACTGACAAAATGTTCATAAAGATTCTTAAGATGGTGATTCCATTTTCTAAGCTGTAAAAATGTGTTTGTCAGTGTATGTTAAAACACACACATGCTCTTTTGTAAGTCACCTAGTACCTAAGACAAACTATTCAGAGCAGGGAGATACTTTTTTCTGAAAAGTTAACTTGCATTTCAGCATCCCAGCACCGTAGATAATCTTCTTGGAACAAGAAATCTGTTGTATTCAATAAGAGCAACTGGACTTGAAGTTTAGTTCTTGAAAACGTTTCGCTAGTCATCCGACTGGCTTTCTCAATTCAGAATGACTTGTACAAGAATCTGTGGCAATTATGTACCCTGGAAAATCCCAATTAGCATATCACAGCCAGGTGTTAAGGGTGTGATTGCATAGTGGCTAAGAGGTGTTATAGGAACGCCCAGGGTAGGGTGTGCGTTCCTATAACACCTCTAATTCAACTGTGGCAGATTAAAAGTAATCTTGTGGATTTTGTGACAGATTGAGCCTAAACTCATATAAAATCTACATATTACAAAGTTATGTAGTAGTTCATTGTGAGTAACATGGTGTACAACTACTTTGTAACTACTGCAGATGGCACTATGCTTCTAAAGTAAATACCAATCAGCCTTTCTGTGTAAAGATTTTTTTTAATGTGTTTGTGTCTTAAAGGAAAAAGGTGGCAGCTGGGTTGCCAGATCATTTGGTCTAATAAAGAAACACTTGATAAATGTAATTAGTAAATCTCCACATATTGCAAGGTAATTGCAATAGACAGTAATTCAGCAATTACTAAAAAAAAATAATAAAAAGTAAAAATGAGTGTTAAAATGTTAGATTTCCTTGCAGGATCCCTGATTGTTATTTAAGGAGAATTAAAATGCTATAATAAATGGTGACTCTGGCCTCAAAAGAGCCAAGACTAAAAAGGCAATGCTTGCCACTGAAATTCTTCTTCTTCTGCTCTAACTAAGAAATTAATCGCCGAGCAGGCGATTGTCCATTTTCATATAATGCAACTTCTAGTACTTTTCTGAATAAAACCATTAAAATATTTAATTGCTTTTTTAATTCCTATTGCAGTGTATATTTTACATAAACAAGCTTACAGTATTATGTCCGAATTATGATCTATTATGATCCACAGTCACACATCCATGCATATTCACCACCCTTTAATCTCAAATAAATATTTGGGTAATTCAAGAAAACAATTTCCTCCTGCAATTATTGCAAAATAATCTTAGAGTCTCTCTGGTTTTGCATTTACAGTAGCTAACATTTCCAAAAAAGGTAAATTTACACAGGCAAGAAGTAACTGGGGCTTATAAATCATTTTCATTCTTTTCAGCACTGGCACGGGAGAAAAAAAGATTCAATATGTGTGTATTTCTGTAAGCACCTGATAAATCTGTTTTAACAGCTGATTTAATTTTATCTTTATTTTTCCACAGTAGGATAAGATCTTGTCTCTCTATTTGGTATTTATTTTATTAGCCCATAAAATGCTTATAGCAATAAAAGTAATTTCTTCTTTTACAATCTGCCATTGATGGATATTTAGCCAATGCATGAAAAGTTTTGATTTGTTTACAGCTTCTGGTTGGCACCATTTGCATTTGGCTCTCCTTGAAAGCCCATTTTGCCTGGATGCGAGGCATTTGGCCAAATATACAGTTATCATTTCTTTAAAGATAATTTTTCTGTCAACTCTGAATATGATATTTTGAGAAAATGTATATTAGAAAGAACAATGAAATACACACTGCAATACATTCCACATACAGAAAGGAAACTGAAAGGGCATGAAACATAAAAATTTTCATACAGAAATACAAACTGTCATTTAGTTTTCCTTTAGACTTATTAGACTTATTGGGAGTTAGACTAAGGAACAGACAATTTGTTTAGGAAAAAAACAATAATTACATGTGTACAATTATGAATGAAGGGGTTAAAGCTTTAAATGTTAGTTTTTTGTTTCTCAATCAGTGCTTAGGAGCCTTAAAAGCAGTGTAGGACTAATGGATTCTAATGAATGAGAAGGTTATATGTGTAGTATGTTTATTTATAGTGATCCACCCTGGATCGATAGGAGCCATCTTATTTACTAGATCAATGTAATGTAATCATCCCTGTGTGAAATTAAATTGTCATTTAGAATTAAAATATGTGAAATTACATTTGACCTTTAACCCAGCAAGTTTGTTCTTGATTGTTTGTAGTTGATGCCACAGTATTCAGTCCAACTCCAAAGTCAGAAGTGGATGCTCTCGGAAAACCAAGATTCACAGGTATGAAGTGATCTAAGTTTGATTTTTTTTTAGGTGTTCTTTCAGAGAGTTCAAGCAGCATTATTACTATGTTCTTGTGCCAAAGTGATTGCCAACTTCAAATGATCAAAGAAATGAATTGACCAGTGGATGGTGTAATGGAAATTTCTTAGGAACCATTTTGTCCAATTAAATTAAAAAAGGTTCTCACGCTCCCTAAATTTGATTTGTCTTTAAATAGAAAAAGAGTCTATATGTACATGTAGATAAAAAGTACCAGAAGATAGAGATTAAATAGAGAGAGATAGAGATTTGAATCAGAAAATCAAAACAAAACAATATATCAAATAAAGAATATATATTTGTTTACTAAATCCATAAAAAACTATTTAATTAAAATTAGACAAGAAAATAATCTTTATTTATAAACAATTACTTTTGTAATATATCCTATAAAAAATTAAACAAAATGTATTTTGCTTTTTATGTTAAAACATTTAAAAATGTAAAAAAAACTTAAAAAAAAAAATACTTTAAGCTTAATGAGAAAAATGCTATGTCCAAAAATGTCATACCTATATATGTACATTATCTGCATTTATTGTGCACACACACACACAATAATGACATTTACTGCATAATGCATTTAAATGTCATGTTGTAAGGGTTATTTTGCTTGTGGGGACCTCCCTTAAAAGTGCTTACCTGTGAGCTACAGCAGTTTGGATCAAAGTTTAAATTAAAGGTGAACTGTGGTCTCCAAGCAAGTTGATTGAAATGAAAGGCCAGGTTCATACCTTTAAAATGAACCACCAACCACCTCTCTAGGTGCTGCACAGCCCAAGATATGAAGAAATCACTGATCAGAAAGTTAGGGGGTGGGAGGTTCTAAATCTGCGGTCACAAATAATAGTTCCTTCTAATCTGTGTTTGGCACATGCTCAGTGCAGGAGAAAGCAGAAGAAACCAGGAAGAGATTGAGTTACAGTGAATGAAAGAGGACTGAAGGGGAGGAGGAGGTGGGAATAACAGAACAGCACTCTGCAGGGGTTGTGGGAGGTGTGTGAATTTTTTGTATTTTTTTAATGAAGGAGGAGGCGACACAGGGAAGTGGCATTGTGACATGGTTTTAGAGTAGGAAGCAGGAAGTGCAGGGAATCTGGTGATGCTGCTACCATATCACACATAAAAATGTAAATATCTTCAAAACTATGTAAAAAAAAATAATGAAAGTAATATTTTCATAGTGAATTCTTACTTTCTGCAGGACTACACGTAAAATACATGAGCAAAGAAGATACAGTGCCATGTTCTATCACAGAATCTCTAAAACACTTTCCAACAGAGGAGTCTACCAATCAAGAAATTGTCACTGCTCCACAAAATCCACCGTCTAATCTCACTGTAGTCACAGTTGAAGGTTGCCCATCCTTTGTCATTTTAGATTGGAAATCACCTGAAAATGACACAGTCACTGGTTAGTATCCAACTATCCAATTCTATCTAGGAAACGTAATTTGATGTCAATAGTAGCTACAGTCATGTTCACAAAAAGAGACTTTGGGCCTGAAGTTGGAGAAAAGAGAGACAGGAAAGAATACCACACAGGAAATAATTTTTTGGTCATTTGTGAATTGGGGGTTACCATTTTATCCTGGTCTACTATAGCAAAAAGGGGATCACTTCTGTTAGTTGCTGGTCATCAATGAGCTTCACTCAATTCATTTATTCTGGACAAGATATGGATTTGATATGGATTTGTTGAAAGCATTAAGTCCAAGATGTACAAACACAGACCTTGTGTCTAACCATATCACTTTCTTTAAGGGCAACTTAAAGACATGCAAAACACAATGTTTAGCTTACTTGGGTCTATGTGTAGTCTTGAAATAAGAAAATGCTATAACTAGAAATGTAGAAGTATAATTTAAAATGTAAAAGGAAATGTAGATATATAGTATTATAATTATATAGGAGCTACTAAATTGTGCTATTATTGTCCACAATGTAAAATATTAATACTACAGGTCATGCAGGGTTATTCAATAAAAGTTCTTATCATTTAAAATGGTGCTAATTTTGCCCCAACCAATCAGATGTTAGCTTTCAAATGTTAAATACGATCTGATTGTTTGGGGCTAAATTAGCACCATTTTAAACGATAAGACCTTTTATTTAATCTCCCTGATGGTATTTTTGTTCTGTGTGGTGTTGGGCAACTGACTATCTAGATCACCAATAACAATTGCTATTTTATGACCATGGTATATTAACAGGTGCGTCAAGAAATTACACAAGTGAGATTGGGAAAACCCTGAACTCCGAGACTGATCATGAAATTAATTGTAGAGATGAAGTGCACCGCAGTTAATTGGAATGTCATGGCTAATGATATTGGGAATCAGAAAGTGTCAAAGTAAATAGCAGATGGCATGCGATTTGCACAAAAAAATTGTGTTTACATGCATTCCAAAAATGTATCGCAGCACATAAAGTGTTGCCACACACATTGAAATGCACTTCTATTCACGACAAAACGTGAACAGAAGTGTGTGAGATTCGCCCCAGTGTGGCCTAGCCCTTAGTATTGCTTACATTTAGTTGCTGGATCATGTTGGCAGTTTATTTTGCTCCGGAGTCTGAATCATGTTTCAACATTTTCCACTTTGTGTGTAGTGTGTGTGTGTGTGTGTGTGTGTGTGTGTGTGTGTGAAAGAGAG
This sequence comes from Hymenochirus boettgeri, assembly GCA_019447015.1. Lineage (NCBI taxonomy): Eukaryota > Metazoa > Chordata > Amphibia > Anura > Pipidae > Hymenochirus > Hymenochirus boettgeri. The sequence continues at coordinate 201,971,995 of CM033470.1, read as the reverse complement.
AGAGGGAGAGAGAGAGATTGGTTATGTCCTGGCGCTAGGTGGGCATGCTCTGTATGGGTAATGTTTCTCTCTGTTAGATGGTAGTTTTTGTTTTTGTATGGAAGGATTGAGCCTATGAGTAAGAGCAGTCGGCTCGAAACGCGTAAGGCTATGGATCTGATGTACACTTGTCTTTTGTCCTGATGATGTATTGAATAAATTTAATTGAATTTTGAACGAGCTGCTGGATTTTGTCTACCGGAGTGCGCGGCCGTATTGTATGTGGAAGGATTGAGCCTGATGTACTTCCTAAATTTAAATAATTATGTAACTATTTAATCATATCGCTGTATTTTAAGACAATATAGCAGTCAGCTGCATCCAAAGTAAACTTGTTTTGCTTTATTGCTTGAGACTTGAGACCTGTGTGTTCTGTTGCCACTGTTAAGGGAGAATTACTGTATACTCATGCACTAAATAACGTCTTTCTGGCTCTTCCTACAATCATTTTCAGTGACATTCTTCCATCTCTAACATTGGAGAACATATGTTAATGAACGAGAGGTGGGGGAGCTTGAAAATAGATAGTTACTGCCAGAAAGCAGTCATTTCCTGCATGAATATAATTCTACTTTAATTCTACGTTATGGGCAGATTGTGAAATCGAGATGCTCTGGAAACTCTCCTTATTAGACTAATGTATTTGTCTAATGATTTGCAGCATTCTCACTTAATTTCTTTCCTGTTTATTCATATTTTCTGTTGACTGCTGCATCTTCTTGCTAAGTTTTGTTTCATTGAGTCCTGACAAATCACCTGACAAATCTTAGGGCAAAGTTAGATATATTGATATATTATGCTTCAGATTAAGCAGGGAAATGCAATGTTTGCACTTTAGGGTAGACTTACCCTTATTTGTATTGGTGCTGGTCCAACACTTTTTAACAGAGTTCTATTGTAGTGTAGCTAGCAAACATTAAATCTGCAGAAAACTATTCTTAAACAGTACATAGTTTGAGAGTGACAATATCACAGTTTCTGCCAAATGAGTGTAAAACAGGTGATTTCTAGTGCTGTTTAGTTATGCCTCAAATATAAACTTTATTAACATCACATTTTGAAATCAGTTGTTTTTTTTTATTAAATATATTAAATGTTTGTACTGTTTTAACTTAAAATCCCAATTTTTGACCTACAGAAGGGACCCTAAGCAGATATTATGCATTATTTTTTTTCTTTAGCCTATGAGAAAATTTAGAGACCTTTTCAGTAACTGTTCTATGATTGGACTTTTATGATTGTTATTTACCAAGCTATTGTGAAGCTAGATCAGTGTTTCTCAACCAGTGGTCCAGGGACCTGAGAGGTTGCATGGGGGTCCTCAAGAGATTGACAGAAACTGTATGGATCCACCATTTTGATGCATACAGATAGGTTGAGAAGCACTGAGCTAGATCATGACCAGACAACAGACCTTTTGAGATGACTTTACAACAGTGGAGCAACAGAATGAGAGCAATCGCCTGAAAGCAGAATTTGAAACCGTTTTAGAGATAATAATAATATGTACTAGAGGTAAACAAGTTTAGGATTTATTTGTATTCAATGTGCCCTTCAGCATCTGGCAAAAACACAGAAATGTTGCTTAATGCATATGAAAGATTTTTTTTCCAGGAAATATATCTTTGCATATATTGTATAGTGTGGTTTTGGCTGGGGAATCAATCCTTTTGGATTTAGATTCCAATACCTGGGGCTACCAATTCATACATTTCCTTTTCTATGACTTGATATAACCATGAGTAATATTTGTGTCGTCTGCCACCAAAATCAACTAAAAGGAATTGCTGAAAAGGAAATCTATGCCAAAAATACTATATTTATGGGAGATGGAAAAGTGTGTTTCCAAACAGAATTTTGCTTGCTTGTTTGTTTGTTTTTTTGAGGTGTCAAGGGATGCCAACAATTTAAATGTAGGAAAAAAAGATGTGTAGCAAATTTATTGGTTGAGTTTGAAAATTAAAACAAAAACATAAAAAAGTAGGCAGCTACCTAAAATAAAAGGTGAATTCTTTACTATACCAAGGTTATTGACAATGACAAAAGTCAGTATGAGAAGACCTAGCAACATAATGAGACCCTGAAAAATGTACTAAACCCAAGGAACAGCTGAAAAACATAGAACTCAGAGCTAAGCCTTGAAAAGATATTCCAAAGTCCCTTCAATAGGAAGTTTGAATTGGGCTGTATGTGTAAGAAACTACTTACGGTACATATGACACAGCTGCAAAAAAACTGCATTTAGAAGGTTTAAAAACATTATTCCATTTAATGTCAGAAGATAGACTTACAGAAATGTTTGTCAAATTGTTTTGTTTGGTAATATAAATAAAATTAAATAAATTTAAAATTAAATATTGATATCGACACATTTTTTTAAAAAATAAAGCACATTTACGTTGGATGACCAGTAAAGTGGAAACGTAAGTGTCATTCTAAGTTTCTTACTTATCCTCCAGGTTAACGAGTATATTAACTCCTGAAAAAGTTATGAAAGGAAATCTTTAAAAGGGTTTTATGAACCTATTGCCCTTCTCATTTTTAAGTGACACCTGATGAGCTGTTTAATAGAGGAGTATAGATAAATAAACACTTGCCTTTCTAAGTAATTCATAACTAATTATATACCATGTGAAGTCAGTAAAAAAGTGCTGCAATTACTTTCACTTTTAGTTTTCATTGGCCAGTTATTTGATGGACTTTTCTGGGTGTTCCTGTAACCTTTGGGAGAGGGAAGAAGATAACAGAGAAAGCTGGCTTTTAATAAAAATTATTAGGGAAATTCAATAACAGTTCTTATCGTTTAAAATGGTGTTCATTTTGCCCCAACCAATCAGATGTTAGATTTCAAATGTTAAATAAGATCTGATTGGTTGGGGCAAAATTAGCACCATTTTAAACGATAAGAACTTTTATTGAATCTCCCTGTATATATTGAAGATGTTTTAATTAAAAAAGCATTTGAGTTCTGGAATCTCATTTAAGAAAATCTAAATGCCTTTTTTTTTAGACTAATACATCAATACTGCATGATTGTGCCTCGGGTGCATTTAATCAAGAATGTGGCAGGTGGCCTTTAATCACAGGACTATTCAAAATAAATGGGTGAAAAATGTCTGGAAATTCCCTAATAATGGTGTATTCCTTAGCTAGATGGAATATATATTCGAACATGAACTAAATTTAGTGCCACTAGGTCAATAACTGTGAGAACAAACATCTTTTTTCAAGCCAAATTAATTCCTTTAATCTATATATTTAAAATATTTAAAACACAATTTTAATTCTACTTTTCAATTAATGTTTATAAAAATATTTAAAGCCCAGTAAATCTTTTTTATTGATAAAAAAAAATACATGATACATAATTCAATCTCTCTTATTCTGTATTGTTTTAGAATATAAAATAATTTCAAAGGAAAATGGAGGAACAGAAGGAAAAGACCAATCTATAATAACTACAAATCAGACACATTCTACAGTGGAAAATCTAAAACCTGATACAAGGTAAAAATATGTGATTAAAGATGATTAAAGTTAAGCTCCAGTGACTTCCCCACGTGGCTTAAATTTCTATATTTCCATCTAATCTAATGCTTACCTACAATTAAAAACTTCACATATATCTGGTGCTTCTGGCTCTGCCTCATATAACAGAGCCACTCTCTGTGGTTAAGGTGGAAGTGTAGTGTTCACAGTTCTAATCATAGATTGCAGATTAGGGAAACAGCATTTAACCCAACATTACATTTTTCTTCATACTTTTCCCAAAATATTTCTATTAATTTCGTATCAAACATAATAAAGATACATGAGAATTTCTATGAAAATCAGCCAATGGTTTACTAGATGTTACAATCACTATTTTATCAACCTGCAGATGCGAAACTGCAGAAGCCTGGGCCCCCTGCAAGATTGGTGGCTCCTAACACACATCCCCAGCGCACTGCGGTTAGGTTAGATATGCGTTATCAGCTGTTTAAAAGAAGTTTTTAAGGCTATGTCCACTGATTTTTTTAACTTTATTTTATCTGTTTATCTGAAGTACGGGAGATAAATGAGCTATGTCTCACCTCGCATTCTTTAGTAAAACTTGCAGGAAAGAAGGAAGAACTTACCTGGATCGCTCCAGCACTGCTGACCCCGTTGACATTCTCTGACACATCCCCATTCTTTTGCATTGTGTGTGCATGCACATACAGTGCAAAGGCGCATGGATGCGTCTGATACTGTTATAGAAGCCAGTGCTGGAGCGATCCATAGTTAGTTCTAATATCCTGCAAGTATTACTGAAGAACGGGAGGTAAGACATAGCTCATTTACCTATAAAGCAACAAATGGGGCTCGCAGGCCTTTGTCAAGTGTTACAGAGCCAGTTACCCACACGTTTTTGTACCCTAACAACTATTGCCCTCTAGTGGACATAAATACTTAGTGGTAGCCTGCTGGTCTAAACAAGAAAACATAATATACTAATGTCTGACCCTAAAACCACACATTTTCTCACAGCTTGCAAAGTTCCGACATTCTCCGATGCACCCCCTGTCCTTTGCATTCTGCACACATGTGCATACAGTGCAAAGGAACATGGACGTGTGGGAGACTGTCAGAGGTAAGTTCTTCTTCCTCTCCTGCAAGTTTTACTGAAAAACGGAAGGTAAGACATAGCTCATTCATCGTCCATTTTTCAGTTAAACACAGAAAAGAAAGTTAAAAAAATCATTGGACATACCCATTAAACAGCTGATTGTGTGTTTCTGTAATGCATACCCGTGATCAGCTGTTTAAAAACAGGATTTGAAGATTTATGCCACTGCACCTGAAGAACCGATACTTGTTCAAAACCTGTTGTGTCTGCCTCCACTATAAATGTTTGTTTAGCTGAATTGCTGCTCAAGCTCTCTCATGAACTTTTTTTTATAGTGGTAAAAGCTCAAGCTAAAGTCATAGGACCTTATTCAATAAAATTTGAATTTATTGAATAAGCCTGATAATGTCTTATTTCATGCATATTTCCTAGCCAAAATATCAGGGGGTTTCTGGTTTTATCTCTTTCCTCACATGTAGCAAATGAAGAACATTTATACACTAATGTTTTTATCATTTTAAAGTACAGGAAACAAGTATCAATTTTCATGATGTACATTATGATTTTCTAATTTAATATTACCCAGAAATTGCAGGTTTAAACAAAATATAGCTTTCCTTTCCAAGAGATTTCTTTACAAAAATATAGCATTATAAAATTTACTTTTTTTTTAAACAGAGTCAAATGGAAAGGAAGAAAAAGGCATTTAAAACCTTTAAGTCAAAGGGAACGGAAAGGGCCTTTAGTGATTATAAAAACTGTAACAAGGAGTTTAAGAAAGCAATCAAACTAGCTAAAATTAATAATGGGGTTAGGATAGCTGAACAAACCATCACTAAGCCTAAACATTTTTTTTTGTATATTAATAGTAAGAAGATGAGGACTGAGAATGTGGCACCATTAATTAATGGGGATAAGTTAGTTATGGAGGATGGCGATAAAGCAAATGTCTTGAATAGTTTTTTCCCTCTGTATACACTATAGTATACACTAGAGAGAAGTGTATCTCTTGAAAGCTTGTCTGTAAAAATGAACTGTTAGTCTATAATAAAAAGGTATCACAGTACTCATCTCTTATTATATGCTACTGGACTAATATGGCTACAACCATTTTATCTATACACTATAGAAGATCCAAGTACAGATATCATAGAGTATAGTAGCAATAATGGTATAAAAGGTGCACTTTGGTTAACCAAGCATATGGTACAGAAAAAACGAAATAAGGTTAATATTAATAAATCTCCTGGACCGGATAAAATACATCCTCGGGTACTTAGGGAGCTACCGTAAGTTCAGTTTTATCAAGGCCATTGTTTCTTATTTTTGCAGATTCCCTCATGTCCGGAGGTGTGCCTCTGGATTGGAAAAAGGCTGATGTTATTCTAATGTTTAAAAAGGGTAGTCGTTCAGTGCCGGGTAATTACAGGCCGTAAGTTTAACTTCAGTAGTGGGGAAGATACTGGAAAGCTTAATAAGGGAACATGTTCTAGAGCATGTTTTAAGGACTGACATTATAAGTAGTAACCAGCATGGATTTAGAAGGAATAGATCTTGTCAAACTAACTTGCTTGGCTTTTATGAGTAAGGGAGTAGAAATTTAGACTCTGGCATAGCAGTAGATGTAGATGTAGGTCTGTTGGTCTGGGGAGGCACATTTGTACATGGATAGAAAATTGGTTAATGAATAGGATGCAGAGAGTAGTTGTTAATGGGGCTTCATCATTATGGACTAAAGTGCTAAGTGGGGTGCCACAGGGTTCTGTGTTGGGGCCGCTTCTATTTAATCTATTTATTAATGATTTGGAAGTGGGTATTGTCAGCAAGGTTTCTGTGTTTGCTGACAACACAAAATTTGTCGACCATTAAAAACTTCAGAGGATGTGCAATTGTTGCAGGGGGATCTAGATAGATTGTCACATTGGGCTGCTAAGTGGCAGATGAGATTCAATGTTGATAAATGTAAAGTGATGCAATTTGGACTTAAAATTCCTTGTGCAGCCTATACTATAAATGGCTCTGTGTTAATTGAATTCCTGTTGGAAAGGGATCTTGGTGTTTTGGTGGATAACAAATTTAAAGGAATCAAGCAGTGCCTGGCAGCAACACCAGAGCCAGCATGGTATTGTCTGTATAAAGAGAGGTATGGCTTCAAGGAAGGAAAATGTTATTCTCCCTCTTTACAAAGCATTGGCAGGCCTCATTTGAATATGCAGTGCAATTTCGGAATCCTGTGTACAAAAAGGACATCTTTGAAATGGAAAGGGTTCAAGAGAGGGCAACTAAATAATAAGGGGATTGGGGAGATTGAATATGAAGAGAGACTGGAAAAGTTACAATTATGTATGCTGGAGAAAAGGCGCTTGCGTGGGGATATTATTACTGTGTATAAATACATTACGGGCCATACAATTCACCAATTTCAATCCAATGTGGTAGCCCTGATAGGTAAGGTTTGAGGTGCACTTCCTATAACTGTGCCACTGCAGGTAAGTATAATCAGTCATATATAGTTTGTAGGTAGGCACACTCAATATGGTATTCAAACAATACTCATTTATTTAAGTGCTGGGTTGGACCCCCCGAAACGTTGTGTGTTTTTGGCATTTATTTTTTCAGCACTTAAATAAATGACTATTGTTTGAATACCATATTGAGTGTGCCTACCTACAAACTATATATAACTGATCATACAATTCACCAATAGAACATGTTAGATGACATGAGGACATCCCTTAAGACTTGAAGAAAAAAGGTTTAGGCTTCAAGTTCAGAAAGGGTTTTCACCTGTGAGAACGGTAAAGCTATGGAACTGTCTTCCAGTGGACGTTGTTATGGCAGGTTCATTGGTCAGTTATAAAAAGAAGCTGGATGAGTTTTCTGCAAACAAGAAATGTTGCAAGTTTGGTATTGATACATAAAGTACAGTTTTCCAGGGAATTCCGATTGCCACCTTTTTATCCCTTTCATAAATTTGGTGGGTTTTTTTTGCCTTCCTCTGGATCAACAGTTAGACAGGAAATGAGGATATGCTCGATGGTTGGACTAGATGGACATATGTCTTTATTCAACCTAATTATCTATACTAACAGTAATAAAGCCTCTGGTGTCTGGCCCCTCCACCTGTTAATGGTGGGGCATGTTTAATGGTTGTCATGCTCAGTGTGCTAAATCCAAAGAGAGAGAGAGAACACAGTTCTCCAAACTGTTTCTTTGTATCTCTATGTGCTATCTGAGGGGGGAGAGTGGGAAGGTGCTAGGTAGTGTTTACACATTCAACAGCTAGTGTTTTAAACAATCAAATTCCACCATTGTCAGTGCTGTGTTGCATTTAAAGACTCTTGTGTCTATCCTGCATATTATTGGAAGTTCTGTCTATATCTACTTTAGTATTTTCCATTGGCTTCTACTTCAAAAAACACTGAATAATTAGAATGGCTATTTGCCTGGTGATGTGTGATCCAGGCACCCACTGGTATAGAATTGCTGATTTCAGTATGTGAACCAATCAGATTTGCCAGAAAGAAAACCACAGCACATTTTTAAAACTTCATACAGAATATTTCTATATTGAAATGGATGAACCTGGGCATAATATTCCAGTGAACACTTCCCAGTAGTAGAAGTAAAGTCTAGGAGTGATTGTATCCAAATATAGATTGGCACCTAACCATGTGTTTACTGTGTTTGAATTTGAGCACATCACATCTGTTTGAATCAAAACAGACTATTTTTCTTAATCTCTGAATATTGTTAAATATTATATACTGCATTAAATATAGCATGTTTGTTTGGACCCATTACCCTTAAAAAATGAAGTCATGATAGAAAATTAGAGAATTTGGCTATGAAGAGCAATAGGTTTGTTTTGATGAGGTGTTCGACTGTTTATAAGATTAACTGTTATGGCTGGAACATAAAATCAACCATTTTGCGGAGTGTTGAAAAAGTCTTGAGATACCTGAGAAATAAAAATGGGGTACAGTAAAGAGAGATAATTTTAGGGTACAGAAGTACAGAAAGATAAACTGGAAGACCTAAAGGGCATGTCCACCCCTTGTACAAAAATTTAACCTGTAAGGAATATTTCAAGCTTTGAAGGTAAGTGCGCACCCTCAGCACTAGCATGTGCTATGTAGATTCTCAGTGGTGCTGGTGTCCGGACATCCTGCCACGTCTACAAGTTAAGTTAACAAAAAAAAATAGGAGCATCAGATCTGATGAAGGGTGGCTGAGTCCCCCAAAACGTTGCACTGTTTGTTCCACTGAATAAATGGGTTAAGGACCCAATTCATTGCAAAAGTATGTGTGGTTCCTAATTTTTGTTTTACTGTAAGAGAGAAGCCACTAAAACCCCATTTTGTTTTACTCACTTGTTGCAATGATGCTCACAGTCTGAGAAAAAGTCTTACAAGTCCACGATCTACCACTGCTACTCCATTCTACTTCCTGGTAATGGCCGTCAGTCACAGCTGTGACAGTGATGTCATGGCCAATGGCTGACGGGCATTACCAAACAAGCCTCTGCTGCTGCTGCTCATGCACAAAAAGGGCACGCTACAGCAACAGTGGAGGTGTGGACCAAGCAGCAGTGGATCAGGGACTTGTAAGGCTCTTTTCTCAGACTGTGAGCATCATTGCAACAGGTGAGTAAAACTGGGGTCTTGTGGGTTCTCTCTTACAGGTTATATTTTGTACAAGGGGTAAACATGCCATTTGAAAAAACCTGGCAAAAAAACATACTTGCATTACTGAATCTTAGTAGTGATCCTGCCATCCTTCTACATCAGGAAGCACAGTTGGGAGTTGAAATTAAATTGGGAGGTAGTAATCTTAGTTTGCACACAAGACACAACGAGTGCCATCTGACGTACCAGGTATATTTTGGGGGTCCTCACCTTCTGATCCGCTGCCAACAATATTGTAAAGAAGGGAACGTCACATAGTATATTTACTGCAACACAAGTGCTGTTTTATGCAAACTACGCATTTGTGTTGCAGTAAATATACTGTGCGCCGTCCCCTTTTTTACAATATTTGGATAGAATTGTCAAGGTAGGAATTCAGGGCCATGACTATTTTATAAATCATATTATTTGAGAATGAACCATAAAGGTAACATATAAGTAAGTAATAAGAACTACACATAAGACCTCCCTGGTGGATCCCTAATCAAAAGTTAGCTGGTATACTTTTATATAAGCTATGTGCATTATAAACAAAACTAAAACAGCACTCACTTAAGAGTAAATGGCGACCGGGTGTATATAACAGATCGACTGCTTGAATCCCCTTCCAATATACGTATATAACTATCACATCAGATCATAGGAAAATTTTCTGCAGCAATATGAGACCACAGCTCAAGACTCACCCCTTCCAGTGGGTGGTCGGGTGCTGGGGAGCCCTGGACCCTACCAAGGTCCGATTCAAACCACTCTCAAAAGGAAGAAGACGCCGCTTCTAAGGATCTCCGCACTCCTACTATTCAAACGGATCACCATATGCTCACTCCATAAAGTTAAAAACATGTGCTTTATTGAAACACTAGCATTAAGCCTGCTACAATAACGGGCGCTAGAAGCACAGAGTGCTCCCTTAGTGTCCCAAGGCCATAGTCCTCCTCCATGTCCAAGGCCAGAGTACCCTCTTAGTGTCCCAAGGCCAGAGTCCCCCTCTGTCTAAGGCCAGGGGCCCCCTCTGTCCCAAATCCAGCCCCTCCCTCTGTCCAAATCATCGGGCTCCCCCTTTGTACCAATCCAAGGCCCCCCTCTGTACCAAATCCAGGGCCCCCCGTCCCAAATACAGGGGGCCCCCTCTTTCCCTAATCCAAGGGTCCCCCATCTGTCCCCCAGGGCCCCCCCTCTGTCCAAATCCAGGGGCCCCTCTGTCCCAAATCCGGGGGCCCTGTCCCAAGCAACCTTACCTGCAGTCTGTTTAATTGCTGTTCTCCCTCCGTGTGTTTCCCTCTAGTGGTGAGTCAATAGGAACTGCAGAGACTCTCCCTCTAGGTGAGTCCATAGGAACTGCAGTGACACACACACAACACACCAGGAACCACACTTAGGGTTTTATTATACGGATATTAAAACAAACATACGGACGCCAACGCCTGACTCGAGCACATCGCTCTAATGATAAGGCGAGTGTCGCTCAAAACATGTCAGGCAGTCTGCGTCCTTTTGTTTGTTTTAATAGTTTCAATAAAGCACATGTTTTTAACTTTATGAGTGAGCATGTGGGTCCTGTTTGCCTAGTAGGAGTGCGGAGATCTTAGAAGCGGCGTCTTCTTCCTTTGAGAGTGGTTTTTAATCATAAAGGTAACCACATTCTTAAAGATCCTTAAAGAGTATGTTTCAGTTTTAAGGTTTAGTGCATTGCCATAAATTATGACATAGGACCATCAGACACAGTCCTTGTTCATATGTTATATGTGGCTTATGTTATTTCAGTTGTGAATTATAGTAAAACTTTGTGATTAAATAGATGAAACGTGTCAGTTTAATACAACATTCTTGATTTTAGACTAAACTGTGATTACAAAATATATTATATCTGTTCACTTGGAAAACAATGCCAGGATTCCAGGTATATCAATGACTGCACTTTGCCCCATAGAAATGTGTTCTAAATAGAACTTTTTCTTATGTACAGTGAATGTGAATTGTTTTTTTAATTGAACAAACCCTTACTCAACAAAAAAAATTTAACTCCCCCAATCATTTGTAAATAACTGTCAGAAATAGCCCATCTTATTTTATGCTGTGTGTAAAAGCTGATAAACTGGTGAAAGATGGGAAATTAAAAAAGTGGATAGCAACAGGCAAAGCCAAGCGATCATTGTTGTGTGCGTATTTGTAAACAACATTAAAATAGAAAGCAACACTTTCAGTGGAGTTGAAAATACATTGTATTTTGACATTAAAAGCCAACTATGCCCAATAAAAAGTACTTTAAAATATATTTTAAAATGGGAAGTTCCTTTCCCAGGGAAATCGTATTCCTATCTCCCTGGTTGGTTGCTTAACAGCATGTGGGTCATTCCAGCCTCACAGGAAGATCCACTGTTTTGTCATTGACTGTTTGTCACACATGGCGCAGTCCTGAGTTACTGCAGGCACTGCCAGTGCCCACTAGATGTATGTAACCTATACGTTGCAGTCAAGTACAGAAATGGACATTTGGGATGTTCTCAAGGGAGCTGTGACCGATGCAAGATGCGGTTACAAAGTACACAAGCACCTAAGTGGCTCAAGTTGCTATAAAGTAGTAAATATGGTGGCACCATCAGTTACCTTATCCAAGTAAAGCCTATAAATTGTTATTAATGTTCTTAGTGGGATACATTTAGATTACTGGTATCAGTGTTATTCAATAAAAGTTCTTATTATCGTTAAAAATGGTGCTAATTTTGCCCCAACCAATAAGATGTTAGCTTTCAAATGTTAAATAATATCTTATTGGTTGGGGCAAAATTAGCACCATTTTTAACAAAGAACATTTTATGAATCCCCTGTAAGTGTATAATTTGGTTTTAGATCTCCTTTAAATTGTTTACTGTATGCTCTCTCTTATTGCCTAGACTATCTTGTTAATTAACATTGATAATAAACCTGTGTTTAGGAGCTAGCAATCTATTACAGGTCCTTACTAGATACAAGTATAAAACACTGTAATAGCTCTTTTGTTCTTATTGAACATATAATATGTACTTGAAATGGCAAACTTTTTTTTAGTGGATATAGTTATAACATGTGTAACAGGGTTATGCAGAAGAGAGCTGCTATTGCCCTCTGGTGGTATGGCATTCAATATGTAATAAATCATAGCATCTCTCTGTGTATCCCTGTTAACCAACAGAAGCTGGCATTAAAAAGTCCAACAAAGTAACACTATTGCTTAATTATGGTGGACCAGTGGCTGCATGGGTACATCTTGAGGTAGTAGTGGACTTAAATTGTTCATTTTGTTTTAGGAAACAAGATGTGGACAGACTTTTGGGGGGACGTTGTCAACTATGCTTTCTGTAAACAGTGATTTTACATGCAAGCATTTATTTAAAGTACAACTATAAAGCTAGGTACACACAGTACTGACAAAGCCCAGATACCGTTGTATCTGAAGGATTGCCCGTAACCCAAAAGCAACCAGTCAAAAATTAGCTTTGACCTGCCTAATGCAGTTATAATGCTAAAGAAATATCTGTCTATCACCTTTTTTACAAATTGCCACTTTGCCAAAAGCTGTTACATTATTGTTTTGATTAACTTCAAAGGAGAAAATGATATCCATGATTAATATTTTGTCTGTATTTAGAGAAATGTATGACTGTCCAAGGACATTTTTAGACCTTTAATATATATTCCTTTTTGCTTTAGTTTGTGGAAGATATTGTTTCAGCCAGTCATGTGTCTGTACAATACAATATTATGTTTAAAATAGTTTTTTACCTGCACCTAATGTATTTATAGTGTCTGGGATTTAAGATTTAAAGTTGCCTGGAAATGTTTTTTAAAGTTAACAAAACATTTCTTTTTTTAGTAGAAAGAAACCAGATTTCTCAAAAAAAAAGTAAAGAAACAAGTATGAATTCTCTTATGTCTTTACCTATGCACGTCTGCAGTTTCTACAGTGGGTCCTAACTAGTCTCAAGTTGGGCAGTGCAAATGAAATGATAGGTATTATGCAGGAAAAAAGGAGCCAGGGCAATGAGAAAGACTGACATGTCTTGCCAAATAAAAATTGTGCCTTATTGGTCAGAAAATAAATAATGAAATTTGCTAAAGCCTATAAAGTTTTTTAGTGGCAGTCCAGGATCACTTAATACTAATGGCCAATCTGATCATTTTAAACCAAGTGCATTCTTACCAAGTGCTTCTGTTTTCTTTGCTCTACATTTATCTGCCTTTACCCATTACCACTCTATTTGAATTGTTCCTTGTTTCACTTGTTTGCAAAACATTACAGTTTTCATTGATTAGGTGTAATGCTCCCTGAAAGCAAATGGATAGGTACTGGAAATAAGGACAGAGGCCAATGCAGGAATCTGGGAAACTGTAACAGGACAAAAATAGGGCTATGAATGGGGACTGAAGACCAGAATACAGGACTATGACTAGGAGAAGGAATCTGAGATCAGGATACAGGAATGAGAAAAGGAACCAAGATCAGGATACAGGATAAACAAGAGGAGTCAAGTACAATTGACAACTGGCAGAAGTGAAGGGTGGAATCCATATATAGGTGAAACAGTTAGCAGGTGAAGGTGATTAGGCATAATAGTCCAAAAACTTGAAATGGCTACTTCCTTGATCTAAATGACTTGAAATGGCCTACTACTTCCATCAAATTAAGGACTCATTTTAAGTGAAAGTCAAAAGGTCAGGGGTGTTTGTCCAGGCGCTTTACCTGTTATTGCTTGTCTGTCGTAACTGTGCTCACACATTGTCAAAATAGCTAATTCCTTGATCTATGTGACATGAAACGGCCTACTGGTGGTGGTAAGTGGAAATTCAGAACCCAGCAGAGGGAACAATGGGGAAGTAACATAAACTGGAACACCAGAACTGCAGGAGATTTACACACATAAGGTCTGATTGGGCTCAAGGTGTTTAGAGTTGTAAATAGATCATAATAATGTGTAGTATATATGCACCTACTACTATAAATATATAAAAGGAATTCTTGCCAGAGAGGTACCTTAAAAGCAGATTGTGTTCAGCGTTTCAATTTCCATTGCCCTCCCTCAGGATGGTGTTCTAATTTGAAATGGATTTTTTAGGTCTTTTTAAAATCAGGCTCAAACCAGCAACATAAATCCACAAATACAGTCCAGTTTGCTGCAGTGTTCTGTATGAAATAACGTAGAAATATATAAGAAATAATGCGCCCCTTCACATTATAATATAAGGACATTACGTCACAGAGGAGTTCCCTGACCATATAGAACACAAGGCCGTAGGCCGAGTGCTTTTATACAGGACAGGGAGCTCCGAGGTGGCGTAATGTCCTTATATTATAATGTGAAGGGGCGCATTATTTCTTATAATACATAAGTATTAGATTCCTCACCCCATTCACATTTTAAATTCTACAGCCTTTCCCTATTTCCACCTTAAATCCCCAAGTTACCTTCTGTAACTTAAACCCAGTAGAAAGGAATATCCCAGCCCAGCATCTATGCGGTTTTAAACAAATCTTTGTGGAGGAGGAGAGAGACATTGGTTATGAAGTGACAGGAAGCAGCTCCAGCAGGTTTGTTAGTGAAGTTAAACACGGCAAAAAATGCTGAGTCATTGTCCAGGCATGAACACTGGAATGGGCGGAGTAGTGGGATATAAGAAATATAAGAAATGATCACTTAGTGACATAGCTGCGTGATTTTTATAAGGATATATACCACTGCAGCTCCCATTATAAATGTCAAACTTATGTATTATATATAATTTGAAACACTTCCAATAAAATTAGGGACTCATTTTAAGTGATAATCGGAAAGTCAGGGTGTTCGTCTAGAAACTTTACCTGTTATTCCTGTGTCTGTCGGAACTGCGCTCCATTGGCAAAAATAGCTACTTCCTTGATCTATATGACTCATTTTAAATAAATTATAGTGGGAGGACCCTGTGGGGTGGATCTACCAAGTGGAATTTTCATTTCTTAGTTTTGGATGAAAATTTACTTCACAAATATTTTTGGCATTGCATCCCCAGCATCTCCGGGTTATTTTCATGAAACTAAATAAAATATAATAATTCCTATAACATTTCCACATGCAGAATCAACAGACCCAAAATCTACAGTATCTGCAAGGTGAAAAAGTTGCTTTTGACAAATTAAAACTTTTTTTTGGTTTTTTTGTGTTATTTTGTTGTTGTTTTGGAATTTAAATTTATTTCTAATTCATTTTGTACAGACACATATGACAAATGCCATAGACTATGCTAACAATGTATCTTGAAGCCCAAAATAGCACTTGCATACAGCTTATGGAAGATAGGTATTCTATCATTTATATTGCTCTTAGTGACACATTGTGGGATTGGAAGAAAATCAAGATCATTTCATTATCTCATTAAATGATTCATTTTACACTTTTTATGCACCATGTCTTTACTGAAGCCAACATTGGCTGTTTTGTCAAAATGAATGGATGTAAAAACTCTGGTAATAAAAAACCATTCCTATATAAAAAAAAGTTAGTCTGACACTCTCAGATTATGCACTGTGCCCAAGATGACCAGGCATCCCTATTTGGACAGGATGGTCCTGAATGCAGGGACAAGATAGAGTCCCGCAGTGACCAATGAAATCCATCCAAGAAGCATTCCTGGAGATGCACCTTGTGTATTTTTGGCATTACTATTAGTGTATACATTCAATATATACAGTACAGTTAAAGCATAGTCGAGTGTTCAGAAGGCCAGAGTAGTTGATGTTATTACTCTTTTGTGTTTCAGAGGGTTAATGCTAATATATATTATGCGTGAATAATACTTACAAGATCACTTTCAGTTTTCTATGGTCTTCTGAGGTCTAAGGACATTTTACTTGTCTTAACAATTTTTGTATAAAGTTAACAGCAAAAAGATCCATATGAGGTGAAAGGTTACAAAGACAATTAAGACATTTCCGTTATTGTAACCATAATCCACAATATTTCTAGAAATATACCTATTACTAGTAAGGCTAGTACAATATGTGGGCCCGACCAACAGATATTTGGTATTTGGATGGTTGCCCAAAATCTCAGCAGTACTTTTTCAGTCATCCCTAAACAATGTTTATCATTTGTTGATTTGAAAAACAATATGACAGGTTGGTAATATTTAGGCCTTCGATATACATTGATGATATTTTGATGCAAGCTGTTCATAGCAACGAATACTCAGTTGAAATATTTGCTTGTGTGTACCTAGCTAAGAGAAGAAAAAAAGGGCAGATTACTTTATGGTGCTTCACTGTGGAACAGAGGCGCTTGCGTGGGGATATTATTACTGTGTATAAATACATTAACGGGAGATTCAATGTTGATAAATGTAAAGTGATGCAATTTGGACTTAAAATTCCTTGTGCAGCCTATACTATAAATGGCTCTGTGTTAATTGAATTCCTGTTGGAAAGGGATCTTGGTGTTTTGGTGGATAACAAATTTAAAGGAATCAAGCAGTGCCTGGCAGCAACAGCCAGAGCCAGCATGGTATTGTCTTGTATAAAGAGAGGTATGGCTTCAAGGAAGGAAAATGTTATTCTCCCTCTTTACAAAGCATTGGCAAGGCCTCATTTGGAATATGCAGTGCAATTTCGGAATCCTGTGTACAAAAAGGACATCTTTGAAATGGAAAGGGTTCAGAGAAGGGCAACTAAATTAATAAGGGGATTGGGCGAGATTGAATATGAAGAGAGACTGGAAAAGTTACAATTATGTATGCTGGAGAAAAGGCGCTTGCGTGGGGATATTATTACTGTGTATAAATACATTAACGGGAGATTCAATGTTGATAAATGTAAAGTGATGCAATTTGGACTTAAAATTCCTTGTGCAGCCTATACTATAAATGGCTCTGTGTTAATTGAATTCCTGTTGGAAAGGGATCTTGGTGTTTTGGTGGATAACAAATTTAAAGGAATCAAGCAGTGCCTGGCAGCAACAGCCAGAGCCAGCATGGTATTGTTTGTATAAAGAGAGGTATGGCTTCAAGGAAGGAAAATGTTATTCTCCTCTTACAAGCATTGGCAAGGCCTCTTTGGAATATGCAGTGCAATTTCGGAATCTGTGTACAAAAAGGACATCTTTGAATGGAAAGGGTCAGAGAAGGGCAACTAAATTAATAAGGGGATTGGGTGAGATTGAATATGAAGAGAGACTGGAAAAGTTACAATTATGTATGCTGGAGAAAAGGCGCTTGCGTGGGGATATTATTACTGTGTATAAATACATTAACGGGCCATACAATTCACCAATTTTCAATCCAATGTGGTAGCCCTGATAGGTAAGGTTTGAGGTGCACTTCCTATAACCTGTGCCACTGCAGGTAAGTATAATCAGTCATATATAGTTTGTAGGTAGGCACACTCAATATGGTATTCAAACAATACTCATTTATTTAAGTGCTGGGTTGGACCCCCCGAAACGTTGTGTGTATTTGGCATTTATTGTTTTCAGCACTTAAATAAATGACTATTGTTTGAATACCATATTGAGTGTGCCTACCTACAAACTATATATGACTGATCATACAATTCACCAATAGAACATGTTAGATGACATGAGGACATCCCTTAAGACTTGAAGAAAAAAGGTTTAGGCTTCAAGTTCAGAAAGGGTTTTTCACTGTGAGAACGGTAAAGCTATGGAACTGTCTTCCAGTGGACGTTGTTATGGCAGGTTCATTGGTCAGTTATAAAAAGAAGCTGGATGAGTTTCTGCAAACAAGAAATGTTGCAAGTTACTGGTATTGATACATAAAGTACAGTTTATCCAGGGAAATTTCCGATTGCCACCTTTTTATCCCTTTCATAAATTTGGTGGGTTTTTTTTGCCTTCCTCTGGATCAACAGTTAGACAGGAAATGAGGATATTGCTCGATGGGTTGGACTAGATGGACATATGTCTTTATTCAACCTTAAATTCTATACTAACAGTAAATAAAGCCTCTGGTGTCTGGCCCCTCCACCTGTTTAATGGTGGGGCATGTTTAATGGTTGGTCATGCTCAGTGTGCTAAATCCAAAGAGAGAGAGAGAGAACACAGTTCTCCAAACTGTTTCTTTGTATCTCTATGTGCTATCTGAGGGGGGAGAGTGGGAAGGTGCTAGGTAGTGTTTAACACCATTCAACAGCTAGTGTTTAAAACAATCAAATTCCACCATTGTCAGTGCTGTGTTGCATTTAAAGACTCTTGTGTCTATCCTGCTATTTATTTTGGAAGTTCTGTCTATATCTACTTTAGTATTTTCCATTGGCTTCTACTTCAAAAAAACACTGAATAATTAGAATGGCTATTTGCCTGGTGATGTGTGATCCAGGCACCCACTGGTTATAGAATTGCTGATTTCAGTATGTGAACCAATCAGATTTGCCAGAAAGAAAACCACAGCACATTTTTAAAACTTTCATACAGAATATTTCTATATTGAAATGGATGAACCTGGGCATAATATTCCAGTGAACACTTCCCAGTAGTAGAAGTAAAGTCTAGGAGTGATTGTATCCAAATATAGATTGGCACCTAACCATGTGTTATACTGTGTTTGAATTTGAGCACATTCACATCTGTTTGAATCAAAACAGACTATTTTTCTTAATCTCTGAATATTGTTAAATATTATATACTGCATTAAATATAGCATGTTTTGTTTTGGACCCATTACCCTTAAAAAATGAAGTCATGATAGAAAATTAGAGAATTTGGCTATGAAGAGCAATAGGTTTGTTTTGATGAGGTGTTCGACTGTTTATACAGATTAACTGTTATGGCTGGAACATAAAATCAACCATTTTTGCAGGAGTGTTGAAAAAGTCTTGAGATACCTGAGAAATAAAAAATGGGGTACAGTAAAGAGAGATAATTTTAGGGTACAGAAGTACAGAAAGATAAACTGGAAGACCTAAAGGGCATGTCCACCCCTTGTACAAAAATTTAACCTGTAAGAGAAGTATTTCAAGCTTTGAAGGTAAGTGCGCACCCTCAGCACTAGCATGTGCTATGTAGATTCTCAGTGGTGCTGGTGTCCGGACATCCTGCCACGTCTACAAGTTAAGTTAAACAAAAAAAATAGGAGCATCAGATCTGATGAAGGGTGGCTGAGGTCCCCCAAAACGTTGCACTGTGTTGTTCCACTGAATAAATGGGTTAAGGACCCAATTCATTGCAAAAGTATGTGTGGTTCCTAATTTTTTGTTTTACTGTAAGAGAGAAGCCACTAAAACCCCAGTTTTGTTTTACTCACTTGTTGCAATGATGTTCACAGTCTGAGAAAAAAGTCTTACAAGTCCACGATCTACCACTGCTACTCCATTCTACTTCCTGGTAATGGCCGTCAGTCACAGCTGTGACAGTGATGTCATGGCCAATGGCTGACGGGCATTACCAAACAAGCCTCTGCTGCTGCTGCTCATGCACAAAAAGTTGCTACAGCAACAGTGGAGGTGTGGACCAAGCAGCAGTGGATCAGGGACTTGTAAGGCTCTTTTCTCAGACTGTGAGCATCATTGCAACAGGTGAGTAAAACTGGGGTCTTGTGGGTTCTCTCTTACAGGTTATATTTTTGTACAAGGGGTAAACATGCCATTTGAAAAAACCTTGGCATAAAAACAGTACTTGCATTACTGAATCTTAGTAGTGATCCTGCACTCCTTCTACATCAGGAAGCACAGTTGGGAGTTGAAATTAAATTGGGAGGTAGTAATCTTAGTTTGCACACAAGACACAACTGAGTGCCATCTGACGTACCAGGTATATTTTGGGGGTCCTCACCTTCTGATCCGCTGCCAACAATATTGTAAAGAAGGGAACGTCACATAGTATATTTACTGCAACACAAGTGCTGTTTTATGCAAACTACGGCATTTGTGTTGCAGTAAATATACTGTGCGCCGTCCCCTTTTTTACAATATTTGGATAGAATTGTCAAGGTAGGAATTCAGGGCCATGACTATTTTATAAATCATATTATTTTGAGAATGAACCATAAAGGTAACATATAAGTAAGTAATAAGAACTACAATAAGACCTCCCTGGTGGATCCCTAATCAAAAGTTAGCTGGTATACTTTTATATAAGCTATGTGCATTATAAACAAAACTAAAACCAGCACTCACTTAAGAGTAAATGGTGACCGGGGTGTATATACTACAGATCGACTGCTTGAATCCCCTTCCAATATACGTATATAACTATCACATCAGATCATAGGAAAATTTTCTGCAGCAATATGAGACCACAGCTCAAGACTCACCCCTTCCAGTGGGTGGTTCGGGTGCTGGGGAGCCCTGGACCCTACGCCAAGGTCCGATTCAAACCACTCTCAAAAGGAAGAAGACGCCGCTTCTAAGGATCTCCGCACTCCTACTATTCAAACGGGATCACCATATGCTCACTCCATAAAGTTAAAAACATGTGCTTTATTGAAACACTAGACATTAAGCCTGCTACAATAACGGGCGCTAGAAGCACAGAGTGCTCCCTTAGTGTCCCAAGGCCATAGTCCTCCTCCATGTCCCAAGGCCAGAGTACCCTCTTAGTGTCCCAAGGCCAGAGTCCCCCCTCTGTCTAAGGCCAGGGGCCCCCTCTGTCCCAAATCCAGCCCCTCCCTCTGTCCCAAATCCAGGGCTCCCCCTTTGTACCAAATCCAAGGCCCCCCCTCTGTACCAAATCCAGGGCCCCCCCGTCCCAAATACAGGGGGCCCCCTCTTTCCCTAATCCAAGGGTCCCCCATCTGTCCCAAATCCAGGGCCCCCCCTCTGTCCCAAATCCAGGGGCCCCTCTGTCCCAAATCAAGGGGGCCCTGTCCCAAGCAACCTTACCTGCAGTCTGTTTAATTGCTGTTCTCCCTCCGTGTGTTTCCCTCTAGTGGTGAGTCAATAGGAACTGCAGAGACTCTCCCTCTATTGGTGAGTCCATAGGAACTGCAGTGACACACACACATACACGGACACAGGGACGCACACTTAGGGTTTTATTATACAGGATATTAAAACAAACATACGGACGCCAGACTGCCTGACGCTTTTCGAGCGACACTCGCTCTTAATGATAAAGAGCGAGTGTCGCTCAAAACATGTCAGGCAGTCTGGCGTCCTTTTGTTTGTTTTAATATGTTTCAATAAAGCACATGTTTTTAACTTTATGGAGTGAGCGTATGGTGGTCCTGTTTGCCTAGTAGGAGTGCGGAGATCATTAGAAGCGGCGTCTTCTTCCTTTTGAGAGTGGTTTTTAATCATAAAGGTAACCACATTCTTAAAGATCCTTAATGTTAATATGTTTCAGTTTTAAGGTTTAGTGCATTGCCATAAATTATGACATAGGACCATCAGACACAGTCCTTTGTTCATATGTTATATGTGGCTTATGTTATTTCAGTTGTGAATTATAGTAAAACTTTGTGATTAAATAGATGAAACGTTTCAGTTTATAATACAACATTCTTGATTTTAGACTAAACTGTGATTACAAAATATATTATATCTGTTCACTTGGAAAACAATGCCAGGATTCCAGGTATATCAATGACTGCACTTTGCCCCATAGAAATGTGTTCTAAATAGAACTTTTTCTTATGTACAGTGAATTGTGAATTGTTTTTTTAAATTGAACAAACCCTTACTCAACAAAAAAAATTTAACTCCCCCAATCATTTGTAAATAAACTGTCAGAAATAGCCCATCTTATTTTAATGCTGGGGTTGTAAAAGCTGATAAACTGGTGAAAAGATGGGAAGATTAAAAACGTGGATAGCAACAGGCAAAGCCAAGCGATCATTGTTGTGTGCGTATTTGTAAACAACATTAAAATAGAAAGCAACACTTTCAGTGGAGTTGAAAATACATTTGTATTTTGACATTAAAAGCCAACTATGCCCAATAAAAAGTACTTTAAAATATATTTTAAAATGGGAAGTTCCTTTCCCAGGGAAATCGTATTCCTATCTCCCTGGTTGGTTGCTTAACAGCATGTGGGTCATTCCAGCCTCACAGGAAGATCCACTGTTTTAGTCATTGACTGTTTGTCACACATGGCCAGTCCTGAGTTACTGCAGGTCACTGCCCAGTGCCCACTAGATGTATGTAACCTATACTGTTGCAGTCAAGTACAGAAATGGACATTTGGGATGTTCTCAAGGGAGCATGTGACCGATGCAAGATGCGGTTACAAAGTACACAAGCACCTAAGTGGCTCAAGTTGCTATAAAGTAGTAAATATGGTGGCACCATCAGTTACCTTATCCAAGTAAAGCCTATAAATTGTTATTAATGTTCTTAGTGGGGATACATTTAGATTACTGGTATCAGTGTTATTCAATAAAAGTTCTTATTATCGTTAAAAATGGTGCTAATTTTGCCCCAACCAATAAGATGTTAGCTTTCAAATGTTAAATAATATCTTATTGGTTGGGGCAAAATTAGCACCATTTTTAACAATAAGAACTTTTATTGAATCTCCCTGTAAGTGTATAAATTTGGTTTTAGATCTCCTTTAAATTGTTTACTGTATGCTCTCTCTTATTGCCTAGACTATCTTGTTAATTAACTATTGATAATAAACCTGTGTTTAGGAGCTAGCAATCTATTACAGGTCCTTACTAGATACAAGTAATAAAACACTGTAATAGCTCTTTTGTTCTTATTGAACATATAATATGTACTTGAAATGGCAAACTTTTTTTTAGTGGATATAGTTATAACATGTGTAACAGGGTTATGCAGAAGAGAGCTGCTATTGCCCTCTGGTGGTATGGCATTCAATATGTAATAAATCAGTAGCATCTCTCTGTGTATCCCTGTTAACCAACAAGAAGCTGGCATTAAAAAGTCCAACAAAAGTAAACACTATTGCTTAATTATGGTGGACCAGTGGCTGCATGGGTACATCTTGAGGTAGTAGTGGACTTAAATTGTTCATTTTGTTTTAGGAAACAAGATGTGGACAGACTTTTTGGGGGGAACGTTGTCAACTATGCTTTCTGTAAACAGTGATTTTACATGCAAGCATTTATTTAAAGTACAACTATAAAGCTAGGTACACACAGTACTGACAAAGCCCAGATACCGTTGTATCTGAAGGATTGCCCAGTAACCCAAAAGCAACCAGTCAAAAATTAGCTTTGACCTGCCTAATGCAGTTATAATGCTAAAGAAATATCTGTCTATCACCATTTTTACAAATTGCCAACTTTGCCAAAAGCTGTTACATTATTGTTTTGATTAACTTCAAAGGAGAAAATGATATCCATGATTAATATTTTTGTCTGTATTTAGAGAAATGTATGACTGTCCAAGGACATTTTTAGACACTTTAATATATATTCCTTTTTGCTTTAGTTTGTGGAAGATATTGTTTCAGCCAGTCATGTGTCTGTACAATACAATATTATGTTTCCAAAATAGTTTTTATTACCTGCACCTAAT
This sequence comes from Hymenochirus boettgeri, assembly GCA_019447015.1. Taxonomy (NCBI): domain Eukaryota; kingdom Metazoa; phylum Chordata; class Amphibia; order Anura; family Pipidae; genus Hymenochirus; species Hymenochirus boettgeri. The sequence goes on along the minus strand of CM033470.1, from coordinate 201,948,240 downwards.
GTATTTAATAGTGTCTGGGATTTAAAGATTTAAAGTTGCCTGGAAATGTTTTTTAAAGTTAACAAAAACATTTCTTTTTTTTAGTAGAAAGAAACCAGATTTCTCAAAAAAAAAAAGTAAAGAAACAAGTATGAATTCTCTTATGTCTTTACCTATGCCACTGTCTGCAGTTTCTACAGTGGGTCCTAACTAGTCTCAAGTTGGGCAGTGCAAATGAAATGATAGGTATATGGCAGGAAAAAAGGAGCCAGGGCAATGAGAAAGACTGACATGTCTTGCCAAATAAAGAAATTGTGCCTTATTGGTCAGAAAATAAATAAATGAAATTTGCTAAAGCCTATAAAGTTTTTTAGTGGCAGTCCAGGATCACTTAATACTAATGGCCAATCTGATCATTTTAAACCAAGTGCATTCTTACCAAGTGCTTCTGTTTCTTTGCTCTACATTTATCTGCCTTTACCCATTACCACTCTATTTGAATTGTTCCTTGTTTACACTTTGTTTGCAAAACATTACAGTTTTCATTGATTAGGTGTAATGCTCCCTGAAAGCAAATGGATAGGTACTGGAAATAAGGACAGAGGCCAAATGCAGGAATCTGGGAAACTGTAACAGGACAAAGAATAGGGCTATGAATGGGGACTGAAGACCAGAATACAGGACTATGACTAGGAGAAGGAATCTGAGATCAGGATACAGGAATGAGAAAAGGAACCAGAGATCAGGATACAGGATAACAAGAGGAGTCAAGTACAATTGACAATCTGGCAAGAAGTGAAGGGGTGGAATCCATATATAGGTGAAACAGTTAGCAGGTGAAGGTGATTAGGCATAATAGTCCAAAAACTTGAAATGGCTACTTCCTTGATCTAAATGACTTGAAATGGCCTACTACTTCCATCAAATTAAGGACTCATTTTAAGTGAAAGTCAAAAGGTCAGGGTGTTTGTCCAGGAGCTTTACCTGTTATTGCTGTCTGTCGTAACTGTGCTCACACATTGTCAAAATAGCTAATTCCTTGATCTATGTGACATGAAACGGCCTACTGGTGGTGGTAAGTGGAAATTCAGAACCCAGCAGAGGGAACAATGGGGAAGTAACATAAACTGGAACACCAGAACTGCAGGAGATTTACACATAAGGTCTGATTGGGCTCAAGGTGTTTAGAGTTGTAATAAGATCATAATAATGTGTAGATATATGCACTACTACTACTAATAATAATAAAAAGGAATTCTTGCCAGAGAGGTGACCTTAAAAGCAGATTGTGTTCAGCAGTTTAACAATTTCCATTGCCCTCCCTCAGGATGGTGTTACTAATTTGAATTGGATTTTTTAGGTCTTTTTAAAATCAGGCTCAAACCAGCACATAAATCCACAAATACAGTCCAGTTTGCTGCAGTGTTCTGTATGAAATAACGTAGAAATATATAAGAAATAATGCGCCCCTTCACATTATAATATAAGGACATTACGTCACAGAGGAGTTCCCTGACCATATAGAAGCACAAGGCCGTAGGCCGAGTGCTTTTATACAGGACAGGGAGCTCCGAGGTGGCGTAATGTCCTTATATTATAATGTGAAGGGGCGCATTATTTCTTATAATACATAAGTATTAGATTCCTTCACCCCATTCACATTTTAAATTCTAGCCTTTTCCCTATTTCCACCTTAAATCCCCAAGTTACCTTCTGTAACTTAAACCCAGTAGAAAGGAATATCCCAGCCCAGCATCTATGCGGTTAAACAAATCTTTGTGGAGGAGGAGAGAGACATTGGTTATGAAGTGACAGGAAGCAGCTCCAGCAGGTTCTGTTAGTGAAGTTAAACACGGCAAAAAATGCTGAGTCATTGTCCAGGCATGAACACTGGAATGGGCGGAGTAGTGGGATATAAGAAATATAAGAAATGAGTCACTTAGTGACATAGCTGCGTGATTTTTATAAGGATATATACCACTGCAGCTCCCATTATAAAATGTCAAACTTATGTATTATAATATAATTTGAAACACTTCCATAAAATTAGGGACTCATTTTAAGTGATAATCGGAAAGTCAGGGTGTTCGTCTAGAAACTTTACCTGTTATTCCTGTGTCTGTCGGAACTGCGCTCACATATTGGCAAAATAGCTACTTCCTTGATCTATATGACTCATTTTAAATAAATTATAGTTGGGAGACCCTGTGGGGTGGATCTACCAAGTGGAATTTTCATTTCTTAGTTTTGGATGAAAATTTTACTTCACAAATATTTTTGGCATTGCATCCCCAGCATCTCCGGGTTATTTTTCATGAAACTAAATAAAATATAATAATTCCTATAACATTTCCACATGCAGAATCAACAGACCCAAAATCTACAGTATCTGCAAGGTGAAAAAGTTGCTTTTGACAAATTAAAACTTTTTTTTGGTTTTTTTGTGTTATTTTGTTGTTGTTTTGGAATTTAAATTTATTTCTAAATTCATTTTGTACAGACACATATGACAAATGCCATAAGACTAATGCTAACAATGTATCTTGAAGCCCAAAATAGCACTTGCATACAGCTTATGGAAGATAGGTATTCTATCATTTATATTGCTCTTAGTGACACATTGTGGGATTGGAAGAAAATCAAGATCATTTCATTATCTCATTAAAATGATTCATTTTACACTTTTTAATGCACCATGTGCTTTACTGAAGCCAACATTGGCTGTTTTGTCAAAATGAATGGATGTAAAAACTCTGGTAATAAAAAGACCATTCCTATATAAAAAAAAGTTAGTCTGACTACTCTCAGATTATGCACTGTGCCCAAGATGACCAGGCATCCCTATTTGGACAGGATGGTCCTGAATGCAGGGACAAGATAAGAGTCCCGCAGTGACCAATGAAATCCATCCAAGAAGCATTCCTGGAGATGCACCTTGTGGTATATTTTGGCATTACTATTAGTGTATATCATTCAATATATACAGTACAGTTAAAGCATAGTCGAGTGTTCAGAAGGCCAGAGTAGTTGATGTTATTACTCTTTTGTGTTTCAGAGGGTTAATGCTAATATATATTATGCGTGAATAATACTTACAAGATCACTTTTCAGTTTTCTATGGTCTTCTGAGGTCTAAGGACATTTTACTTGTCTTAACAATTTGTTGTATAAAGTTAAACAGCAAAAAGATCCATATGAGGTGAAAGGTTACAAAGACAATTAAGACATTTCCGTTATTGTAACCATAATCCAACAATATTTCTAGAAATATACCTATTACTAGTAAGGCTAGGTACAATATGTGGGCCCGACCAACAGATATTTTGGTATTTTGGATGGTTGGCCCAAAATCTCAGCAGTACTTTTTCAGTCATCCCTAACCAATGTTTATCATTTGTTGGATTTGAAAAACAATATGACAGGTTGGTAATATTTAGGCCTATCGATATACATTGATGATATTTTGATGCAAGCTGTTCATAGCAACGAATACTCAGTTGAAATATTTGCTTGTGTGTACCTAGCCTAAGAGAAGAAAAAAAGGGCAGATTACTTTATGGTGCTTGCACTGTGGAACAGAGCCCTGTTCTGTTCTGTTAATTGAAACCAGATTGTGACTTGTGGGAAACATTGTATGGCTGTACGCATTTTGTCAATTACTTTATATATCATAGCAATATTGTTTGAAGTATTATTTAAGTTGCCCTTTAAGTCCTCAGTATTGAGATGGTATAATTAATCAATGTAATGTATTTGCACACATAATTGCTGTTTTACTACAAGATACACATGTTCGGATATTGGTGGGTCTGTCAATGCCCTTTGAGAGTAGGTTTCACTTATTCAGGCCAATGCTGTATGGGAATTTTACAAGCTTGGTTTTAAAGGGGCAAGAATTGGTTTGCGTTTTGTGGGTGATCTGACCCAAAGGAAGCCTAAAAAAACACCATACATGAAACGTACATACATGTTACATGTAACTGACGTTCACCAGGTCATAGGGAGTCGCAGAGCGTTACGTGTCGTGGGTAGAGGTGTTCGAAACTGTTGAGTTTCATTCCGTTTTCGAAGATTCATAGAAGTCAATGGGAGAAAAAAATGTGAAAGTTTCTGTCCATTTTGAGGGACAAATAATAATAGTAGGTTACTGTAAATGACACAGAGAGCTGGGGAACCTCGTAAATATAACCAAAACATATTTTAAAACCTAGCTTTCCGATCGGGCTGTTTTCAAGCTTCTGCATTCTATTTTCGAGAGTTTCCCAAATCGATCATTACTTTCGAGTGTTAACAAAATCGATCATTACTTTCGAGGATTTCATATTCGATAATTGTCTAATTTCGATTTTCGATAATTGTCTACTTTGGATTTTCGATAATTGTCTAATTTCGATTTTCGATAATTGTCTACTTTCGATTTTTGATAAAAGTCGAAAATTCAAAAAATCCGGGTTCCCTGAAATCCGAGTGTTCCAAAAGTTTTGTTGGGACTTCGAAACCCTCAGATTCAATTCGAAACTGGGTTCTATTTGAATCCACATTAAATCTCCAATAGTGAGTACTTGAAAAGCAGAAGGTACATTGTAAAGGAGCACAGAACTCCAGGGGGACTCAGATTATCTCGACGTCCTTTGGCAGTGTTTGTGTGACTTCTCACATTCTTGATGCTTTGGGTTAAAGTTGGGGGCTGGATGCATGGTGCTGACAGGCACTGCTGGTTGAGCAAATTTTATGTGCTGCCTGAGCCTTAGGTTTAGTCTGTAAAAATGCTGGGGAGTGTGCTTAGTTTATTAACGCCTTCTTTGCCATGAGCCCAAGAGCAGCACTGCCCAAACCATTTCCATGCTGGCTGTTGTGTGCAGACAAGTAGCCATTGTAGCCAGTAGGTGTGGCCCAGTGGCAGATAAGGTGCCACTGACTTCATTCTACAGTTGCCAGATTATCTGCTATTTTCTTCTCCTCCTGAGACTGCAAATGTAAGTTTCAAGCCCTAATATATGTTGGTAAAAGACCTACCTGCTCGTTTTAAAAGAGAAGTATACCCAAAAGAAACACACACACATTTGTTTTAGTTACGCTAGTGGCTATAATAAATTACACCACTAAAACTGCTGCTTATATTCTCCCAGCCAGGAAACTAAAAACTTTAGTCTTTGTCACGTGAAGAAAACATCTGGAAATGTACAAAAATGTAATGTATGTCTGGCATTCTACAGTTTTCATGCATTATTAAAACTTGGCCTTGAAGTAGCATTACTTTACAATGTAAACAGACACAACCAAAGGTCCAGAATAATAAAAACAGTCTACTGTACATTTTAGTTTAAAATATGAATTTTAAAATTAAAGAATAACTATAGTTAAATGACCCACCCTCATTTCCATTCTTGTTGATGAACCCAGGATGAGGACCTAAACCACTAGGCCCTTGGGAGTAGGCCAGACTGCTAGAAAAAATATTTTAAACTATAGCTTGCTGGTCCAGTCTGGCTCCACCCTCTACCTTCGTCTTGGGCCCAGCCTTTGGGAAGTTGCATATTGCAACAGGTTGAACTGCCTGCCCAGTGAAGGGGTCAGCGAGCTGTAGTTTCAGGTAGTGTTTAGCTATTTATTCTACTTACCAGGATTAGAACCTACATCACCCAGGGAATGCTGGGGAGTTGTACAGCAGTTTGCAAATCTGTATAGGGCCGCAGGTTGGACATTTCTGATATTATATCAGATAGCATTGTATTCCTAATATGGTTTAATTCTTTTCTTACTTTTTTTGTACTTATTTCTCTCTGAATTAACGTTAATCTAATTTCTTGGAGGTTAGTGTGACATATTTTATATAGCTTTTGCATACCAATGTACAAATCAAATGTTAAGTTAAAGGGCATGTCCACCCCTAGAACAAATGTATTCTTACCGTCGTCAAGCTCAAAAAAACAAGATTGTTATAGTTACTTACCTTCCTGCAGTCCCCATTGCACTGTAACTTGCATTAGCATGGTGCAAAACATGAGTAATAACTACTATAAAAACAGAATTAATTTAAAAGATATTAAACTATAATGTCCATTTAAGCAATTTAGTACTGCTGGTAGGCATGTGCGTTTACCGAAATATATTGAGAAAGGATGTTTATACCCAAAACATGTTGTGTACTCATGTACTGCTTGATTAAACAGCACTTGTTTAAATTTTATCTGATTGGGAATAAAATATAGTGACCTTTTTAAGTCTGTTAGGTGAGATCACCACTTAATAAATTTTAAAGACAGATGAAAATTGCTAGTGGAATAATGGGTAAACAGTAGACTTAAAGGGTCACTATACTCACTCAAACAACTTTACATGATCCTGAAACTACAATTTGAGAGAAGTAAAATGGTGGTATTCCCATATTTATCTGTGCTTGTTTTGTCATTAAGTTATTAATGTTTAGTGAGTGCTTCTAACTTACTCACTGCCTTCTTGTAGTGTCTGCGACACTTATAAGTCCTGCACAGAATCACCATAGACCCTGCTCTGCTTACACATCTCCCCTAGCCTCCCCCCTGCCTACTTTTCTATGCTGATTCTCTTAATTGTTGCAGAAAGTGTGCTGGGAGGTAGGTAGGATCCTAGTAAGAGGTCAGGGATAGGGAACATATTGCAATTTCTGCTCCTGGAGTGACAGGTCTTGCTGTATCTAAAGGTATAATTTATTAAAATTAGATTTTTTATTATATAGATACCCTTTAACTAAATGGCTTTTTCAATATAAGGTGCAACATAAGAGCATGGCTCTTAAGGTGGCCATAAACATGTGATTTCCACAGCATGTGTGCCGACAGATCACATTGACATGCTGTGGGGACCGCTCACACAGACCCGACCGATCCCCATACGCAGTATAGGAACCGGTCGGCTGTGCGGCCGATCCCGGGAGCCGATGCCAGCCAACAGAAAGTTTCCGTCATTCACAACCGACCGTAATGCAGACTACGGCCGTTTGGTATGACTACGATTGGTCAGGAAGAGCCTCTACACATTGATGATAATGGGTAAATCCCGTTGATCCCAGAGTGTATGGCCACCTTTAATCTGCAGCAACCAATCAAATTTCATGAGATGCTGCGCATTAAGAGCACAGGCTAAATTTTGCACCTCATATTTGAATTGTTCGTTCTTGCGAACATAGAAATGTATGTCCTAGGCAAATGCCGTTCGTTGAAAGTTCCCTAAGCAATTTCCTGACAGTCACGATATTGAAATGCTAAATGTAGCATTTCTTAAGCAGCACCTAAACCTTTAGCAGCACCTAAACCTTTGAAGAAGTAGCCTTACCACCTGTTGTACAGTATGTCAATACAGTATATATATATATATATATATATATATATATATATATATATATAAAATTATATACACACACACACAACTACACTTACAGCATAAGCAATTTGTTAATCAGTTCATTTTGTGTTTTAGTAAAATGTGCTTTGTAGTAACGTGAAGTAATGACAGCTGGCTAGCAAGCTTCTTAAAGGGCCAGATTAACCAGCGCTGGTGAACTTTTGCTTTGCAGAATGGGATTTGTGCATCAGTTAGAATGGATTCTGATGACATTGATGCAAAGAATTCACCAGATGCAAATGGAATGTCAGGCTCCATTCATGAGTTGTAACAATGATGGATTGCCTCTGTACAGGAAGGTTTATACTGCTGTACAGCTGTCCCCTGCTTACATGTACCATTTCATTAAACATGATCTTTGCTGCATTGCATCATGATCATCTAAAAAAAAAAAAAAGAAACAAAAAATGAAAAACAAGCTTAATTTATTTGCATGTGTGTGTGGTGAGGGGATTTTTAAATATACTTTGTAGCATATTATTATTTTAATTATGTTCACATGTCTAACAGTTACATCAGAAATATTGTTTTAGTATAAAATTTGGGCAGATTAAATCAAAGAATTTGAAGTTTATAGTTCAATTTCAAATGTTTTCATGTTGCCTTGTTTCTAGTTATCAGTTTGTAGTTATTCCGACAAATCCACTCGGCGAAGGTCCAGTCAGTAATACTGTGGAATTTAACACAGAATCAGGTAATTCTATTTGTACATTGTGTTAGATTATTAGATGTATTATATTTAGATCATATCTCTTGCTGTGCTATAGAACTTGCAGAACTGGGTCCATATTGTAGGGTAAAGCATTTCTGTAAATGCAAACTTTCCTGTTTGACAAGCTCACTTTACATCCCTGTCTCTACCCAATAGAGAGCTGCAGAAATATTCAATCATAGAGGAGTGTCTAACCCATAGTGAGTGGAAGCTCATGTCACTCCTTTTTTAAATCTGATTCCCGTTTAATAGCAGGCAAGCAATTTCAGTGCAGTTTATTACCAATAAAATAGAATATTCAAGTTCTGTTTTTTGTTTTATAATAACTTAAAATATGATTAATAAAACCTGTTGTTTTCTTCTTTCTAATATTACTAAGATCAAGATTCCTTTCATTCGTTCAAATAATAAAAAGGCCCATGCATAGTGACTTCTTAATACCTGGCCTACTGCAACCTTTTACCCTTTTAGTCCATTGACTTCTGCTCATTTCATTTTTAACTTGCCCCCATAACAGAAAATTTGTCATACTTACCGGAATTTTCTTTTCCTAGACTACAACATGGCAGTGGTCACTATAGGGTTAACCCCTCATCCCGGGTTCAGGACAGGAAGCATTAAATTGTTCCCACCCTATCCCCTACCCAGTCCAGATGGACCGAGCAAGAACAGGATAGGGTGGGATAAATGTGACCACTGCCATGTTGTAGTCCAGGAAAATAAAATTCCGGTAAGTATGACAAATTTTCTGTTTTCCTGTCCCAACATGGCAGTGATCACTATAGGGACATACCCAAGCTAAACACATAGGGTGGAATGCAAATAGAACATTTCATTGAATAGCAGAAGACAAAACACTGCGACCAAAGTTAGCATAGGATGCAGATGCTAAATCCAGTTGGTAGTGTTTTATAAATGTATGGGTGAGTTCCAAGTGGCTGCCTTGCAAATATCTTCAGCCGATACCCCAGCCTGATGGGCCCACGAAGCTGCCACTGCTCTTGTTGAATGAGCTTTAACCAGGGGAATTTGGAGTTGTGCCATATTATAAGCCTTTTTGATACAGGATGTGATCCACCTTGCCACTGTAGATTTGGAAGGTTGAAGACCCGTGTTGACTCCTGTGTAAAGGAGAAGTAAAGATGTAGTTTTCTGAAAAGATTCTGTTCGTTGTAAATATATTTTGATGCATCTTGCTACATCAAGATTATGAAGAATTTTAGATTCAGGAGAATTGGAGTCCTGTTCGAAGATAGGAAGAACAATGTCCTGGTTGACATGGAAACTGGATATGACCTTAGGAATGAAAGATTCTGGTAGTTTTAGAACTACCAGGTCTTGGAAAAAATGTAGATGTTGTTCTGTCATACTTAATTCTGTAATTTCTGCTACTCTTCGACCTGAAGCAATAGCTAGAAGGAAGGCAGTCTTCCAAGTTAGTAATGTCAAAGAAATTTCTTCTAAAGGTTCAAATGGTCGCTCCGTAAGGATCTTTAAAACCAAAGGTAAGTCCCACGGTGTTGATGGGACTTATTACGATGTGGTGGTTTTATTCTTTTCAGGGCTTGAAAGAATTTGATAATCAGCGGAGAAGAGAACCATTTGACTCCCCATAGAGCAGATAATGCTGAGACATGTGATTTGAGAGTAGCTGTTGCTAACCCCCTATCTAAACCGGCTTGAAGAAACTCCACAATATGGATTTCTGAAATATGCGAAGTTGAAGAATCTTTAGATAAACACTAGGATAAAAAAGTTTTCCAAACTTTATAATATTTAGAAGAGGTAGAATATTTTCTTGATTTAATTAATGTCTGGATTACTGAATCAGAAAGACCTAATTGTCTTAATTGTGCTTTTTCAAAAGCCAGGCCGTCAAATTCAATATTGAGGGATCTGGGTGAAGAATGGGTCCCTGATAAATCAGGTCTTTTTGTACTGGAAGAAATATCGGACCCTCTATTGTCATCTCCTTCAGGAGAGGAAACCATGGTCTCCTGGGCCACCAAGGTAGTACAATTATCACAGTGGATAGATACCTCCAGATTTTCTGTAATACTTTGGATATCAGAGGAAATGGGGGAAATAGGTAGGCGAGGGAGAAATTCCAAGTTATGGAGAAAGCATCTATCCAAGTTGCCTGACTGTCTGTGAATCTGGAACAAAATACTTGGACTTTGTGATTCTTGCTGAAAGCCATTAGATCTATTTGGGGTATACCCCATATCTTTGTTAGGTCGCTGAAGACAGATTGATTGAGGGACCATTCCCCTGGACTCACTACCCCTCTGCTCAGGTAATCTGCTTGGATATTCTGATGACTTGGAATGTAAACTGCTCTCAGGTCTAACAAGTTGTCCTCTGCCCAATTTAGGATCTCTAAGGCTAGGGCACACAGAATTTTGCTCAGAGTGCCTCCTCTCTTGTTGATATATGCAATAGCTGTCCTGTTGTCTGTGTCTTAATTGTGCTTTTTCAAAAGCCAGGCCGTCAAATTCAATATTCAGGGATCTGGGTGAAGAATGGGTCCCTGATAAATCAGGTCTTTTTGTACTGGAAGAAATATCGGACCCTCTATAGCCATCTCCTTCAGGAGAGGAAACCATGGTCTCCTGGGCCACCAAGGTAGTATAATTATCACCGTAGATAGATCCCTCTGGATTTTCTGTAATACTTTGGATATCAGAGGAAATGGGTGAAATAGGTAGGCCAGGGAGAAATTCCAAGTTATGGATGTAAGAATAATATATCCTACACTGGTCCAACCATTACTTGATGCCTAGTCTTAGAACATTGAAAAAGCCTCACAGCTGCAGGAGACAGAATTCACACACACACAGGGCATGTACTGAAAACCATCTCAGTTTATTTAGTTCATACATTGGCATATATGAAACAAAGGAAAAACTTTGCAAGACGAAAAGGGGCTTTACCAGACTTTATGTCTGCAAATAATATAATAAAACATGTCTTGGAATGCGAGAATAGAGACAAGTTGACATGTAGGAGGCAGAAGACCTTGAGATAACGTATTATCTATGGCCATGAGAAACAGTTTGGGCTAGGTACAGCTTGGTACATTTTGAGAAAAACAGTATAAGTAAGTACTTTGAGAAAAACAGTATAAGTAATATGGGCACAAAATGGAGTCAAAAACAAAATGGCTGCTATTAGGCTAAGTGATTATACAGAATATATAAAAACCTAACAATGGAGAAAGCATCTATCCAAGTTGCCTGACTGTCTGGGACTCTGGAACAAAATACAGGGACTTTGTAATTCTTGCTGGAAGCCATTAGATCTATTTGGGGTATACCCCATGTCTTTGTTAGGTCACTGAAGACAGTTTGATTGAGGGACCATTCCCCTGGACTCACTACCCCTCTGCTCAGGTAATCTGCTTGAATATTCTGATGACTTGGAATGTAAACTGCTCTCAGGTCTGACAAGTTGTTCTCTGCCCAATTTAGGATCTCTAAGGCTAGGGCACACAGAATTTTGCTCCAAGTGCCTCCTCTCTTGTTGATATATGCAATAGCTGTCCTGTTGTCTGAGATTACTAGCACTGATTTCTGTCTGATTTGATCTTTAAAAGATATTAGCGCTAGTTGTATGGCTTTCAATTCTTTGAAGTTGATTGATTGATTGTTTAGACTCTTGTCCCAGACATCTTGAACCCAATGACTCTGATAATGGGGTCCCCAACCAACTAGACTGGCGTCTGTTGGCACACGTGCCCAAGAGGGTTCCTGTAGTAGAATTGGATGATAATTCTCTTTGGTAGTCCACCAGAGTAGACTTTGTATAGTTTCCTTGGTTAGATATATTAACTGGAGGGGATTCTTGATGGAATAATCCCATTGTCTTAGGAAATTCATCTGAAGGGGATGAACATGGCCCACCTGACCGATTGAGTAGAGGCTACCATTTTCCCAATCAACTGCTGACACAGGAGAGCTGTTGTGACAGGTCTGGACTGCATATTGAGGCATAATGTAATTAGATATAGTTGCTTTTCCAATGGAAGAGACACCTGAAACTTCTGAGTGTCTAGAATCACTCCCAGAAATATTATGTTCTGGGAAGGAATTAGATGGGATTTGTCCCAATTGACTATCCACCCCAGATTCTGAAGATGTTGAGGAATGATAGCTCCATGACTCTGAATCAGTTGAGGACTCTCTGCTCTCACTAAAATATTGTCCAGATAAAAAAATAGGAAAATCCCTTGAAGTCTTAATTCTGCTATGACTGGAGCTAAAATCTTCGAAAACACCCTGGGAGGCCGAAAGGTAAGGCTCTGTATTGCATGTGCCACTCCAGACACTTGAATCTGAGAAATCTCCTGTGCGGATGGAATATGGGGATATGCAAGTATGCATCTTTCAGGTCTATTTTCAGAAGCCAGTCATTTCTTCTTAGATGAGGCAACACAGATTTCAGGGTTTCCGTCTTGAAGGGACGGATATTGAGGAATGAATTTAAGTATTTGAGATCTAGTATAGCTCTGAACTCCCCCGATGGTTTTTTGAGTAGGAATAGAGGGGAGTAAATTCCTCTTCTTTTCTCCCTCTGAGGAACTGCCTCTATTATATTTCTTAAACAGAGATCCTGTAAAACTTCTTTTAATCTGTTTTTTGCTTCCAGAGATGTTGGAACTTTTGAAAATAATCCTTCCTTGGAAAAGTCTAAAATTGAAGATGATATCCTAGTGTTACTGTCTGAAGGACCCATCTGTCTTGAATTGTTTTAGTCCATACATCTGAAAAAAGGGCAAGACGTCCCCCTACTTTCTGATGTTGGACTCGCAAACCTTCATAAGGTCTTTGGAGGTTTAGACGGTTAGGGATGAAAGGACTGGTTCTGTCTAGGAGCCTGACCCTGATTAATTTTCCATGGCCTAAATGAAAGATTTCTCCCAGGTTTGTATTGCTTGGCCTCTCTAAAAGATTTTTTTATCAAAAAAATTTCGGGTTTTCTTATTCTGGGGAAGAAAAGTGCCCTTTTCCGATGAGTTTTTGGCAATTGCATCCTCCAGACGTTTGCCGAATAGTAAATCTCCTTGAAATGTAATTGAGGCTAAACTCATCTTGGAAGTCATGTCGGCTGACCATTGCCTAAGCCATAGTGATCTTCTAGCTAAAATAGCTATTGACTGAAGGCTGCGCTATTGACTGAAGGCTGCTTCAGCGAAATAATCTGTGGTAATGCGAATATCTTTGAGAGCTTGGATGATTTCCTCTTTTGGAGTATCCTTATTGATAGCCTCTTCAATCTCCTTTAACCAGACAGATGCTGCCTTGGTCATATCTACTATGGCTACAGCCGGTCGAAAGGCTACCCCAGCTACTGAATAAGCTTTCTTTAGAATGGATTCTTGTTTTCTATCCATTGGGTCTTTGATCATGGCCCCATCTTCGACCGGTAATAATGTGAATTTTGAGAGTCTAGACATTGATGCATCTAGTCTAGGAGATGAATCCCAAATCTTTGAAAATTCGTTGCTGATAGGATATCTAGAAAGAAATCTGCTTGATAAATTAAATTTTTTATCAGGCTCTTCCCATTCTGACTAAATAAGATTAGACATGTTTTGGTGAACGAACAGATTTAGCTTAGGAGATGAAGATGGAAACATCTTGTCACTGGAAGTGGACGGTGTTGGTTCAGGTTCTGATATTAAGGTAGCTCTCATAGCTTTTATTCATTTTTGAATAGTCTCAGATAGGAGTGACTGATCAGTCTCCGTATCGGATTCGGGCATTGTCTGAGTATCTTCTTGATTATCAGCAGGCCCCTGAGTAAATTCACTCCTTAATGGAGTAACATTGGCTAACACAGATTGTGTTACTTGAGTGATCATCGATTGGCTTATTTCCATCATAGAATCTTTTACCCATTGGGTTACTTCCTCCTTTGAAGTAGTATTGACTCTGATTTCATCAAGACAATTAAGGCATAATTTCTTTCCTTGTTCAGCAGTATTGTGGCAATATTTGCACTCTTTCTTGCTTCTGTGTCTTCTATCCTCCTCCCTGTGGCGAGATGATTCACTGAAAGACAAATTTAAAGAGAGAGAAAAATATACTTACCCCCTGGATCTGGACCTAGAACGGTGCCCCCTGGAGCTCATGTCACAGCCTAAACAATAAAATATTATATAATATATATATAATATATTTATATATATATATATATACAAAAAAACAAATATCTCTGCAAAGGAACAGCAGAAGATCACATACCTGAAGAACAGCCCAATAAGAGGCAAAACACAGCAGCAGAGAACCGCACAGGCTACCACCAGTTTGCTTGCAATCAGACAGCAAACTGAACATTTTCGCGCCGTACCTTTAAAAAGTCCGGTGACGTCACTCTCGTGAGAGCCGAAACCCAGAAGTGCATAGAGACCCGAGAACGGGGCTGTGGCGGGGAAAGAACGCTGATCTGGGGACCCAAACTGAGACCTTTACAGCAGGCTTAATGGCAGAGAAGGGGGCATCCGAACCTACCCAGACCCAGGTACAAGTTTCCTGTTCATGCGAGGGACAGGAATGGACTGGGTAGGGGAGGGGGTGGGAACAATTTAATGCTTCCTGTCCTGCGCCCGGGATGAGGGGTTAACCCTATAGTGACCACTGCCATGTTGGGACAGGAAATAGTGTTATTATAGGGGAGGAAGAATCCCCCAATTACTATTGACAGTTGGACTCCAATATACAAATCGAGAGCACTTTGTATATAGATTTATAAATATAACTTTATTTCACCATCAACATTTCAGTACTACTCAGAGCACCTTAATCAGGATTCAAAAAACTGGGAAACAAATCAGGTCCCCAACCTGCTCCCTGCATACATGAGTAGAGGAAACTCTTTTCTAATATCAAATGGGCAATATATTTGATCTGGTTTCTCTACTTGTATTCAGAAACTGGCTATATTGATCATCACTTTTTAAACAAAAAAAGAAATCTAGATAAATCCTAAAGAAAGTTTTAAAGATACACTTTTTGCTGTACACCCAAGCAAACATACAGATGTTAATTAACACATTTCTTTGGAAATACACTAATACACTAAAATTTGTCTTCTATTTTTCACAGCCGATCCTAGAGTAAGCGAGCCTGTTTCAGGTAAGATGTACATGTACACATATGTGCCTACAGTAGTTTATTATTTTAGAATGTAAATTTATACCTTTCTGCCTCTATGAAAGAAAGTGCAAACTAGTAAATACTAAATTTAAAATTCTGCTATTGCACAGTATTTTAGAACTGTTTTCATTTTATGACGGTGGTGTTAAATACTGTTTGCATAGTAAATCTGCATTACCGCTCAGCCAGTGGAAGCCCACTGTGGTATTTCACGAAGAGGAAGTGATAAAACGCCACAGTCAAACAATACCATTAGTAATCAGTATTTTAGAGCTGTGCCATTATATTACATATTATCTACTGTATATATAAGAGTCAAGGTGACTATCTATGTTCCTGAAAATCTTCCGAATCACTAAGATGATTTTGGCATACATATGTTTTAGGAAAAAAAGCTACTTTACGTCAACAAACCATCTCTTTTACCTTTTTCCAACACCCTTTTAGTTAATTGGGTATGAGGTTTACATAGTTATTGAGGTTGAATAACCTATTCACCCTCTTTTTTTTCTTAACCCTACCTAAAAGTTGATCCAGAGGAAGGCAAAAAAAACCAGCTAAAAAAGGGGGGAAATTCTTTCCTGACTCCAAACGGTAATCGGAAAGTATCCCTGGACCTATATGTATTAATATCAGTAATTCTCAATATTTTTTAGTTTTAGAAACTTATCCAGGCCACTTTTAAAGCTATTTAATGATCTTGCCATTACCACATCTGCTGGAAGACAGTTCCACAGTTTCACCGTTCTCACTGTAAAGAAACCTTTCCTAACCTGAAGATGAAAATTCTTTTCTTCCAATTTTAAAGGATGTCCACGTGTCCTCTGATATGACCTATTAGTGAACAATGCACCAGAGAGTTCATTGTATGGTCCATTAATATATTTATATAAGGTGATCATATCCCCAACGCAAGCGTCGCTTCTCCAATGTAAAGGAGCTTGCGTTGGGGATATGATCACCTTATATAAATATATTAAGGGACCATACAATGAACTCTCTGGTGCATTGTTCACTAATAGGTCATATCAGAGGACACGTGGACATCCTTTAAAATTGGAAGAAAAAAATTTTCATCTTCAGGTTAGGAAAGGTTTCTTTACAGTGAGAACGGTGAAACTGTGGAACTGTCTTCCAGCAGATGTGGTAATGGCAAGATCATTAAATAGCTTTAAAAGTGGCCTGGATAAGTTTCTAAAACTAAAAATATTGAGAATTGTTTAGGAGCTTTCTCAGCGTCTCAATGGAATGTAGTGGTTCTTAGTGGCTAAGGTTCGCAGCAAACCAGAAGGATCCACTCTTGTATTTAAAAGTCTGTATTTCTAATACTGGTTGCGCAATTAACTCAAGCCAATAAATATAGGATAGAAAGAGGGGGGAGAAAAAAATATAAAAGCTTCGATCAGACTCAAGTTTTAAAAACCTTAAAATCAGTATAAATATCTAATTAATATTAAAAACCCTTACTCTTCTTGGTGATCGAGTCTCGTGTAGTATATTCCTCCGTGTGTTCCTATTATTCCCATATATATATAAAAATAATATGGGCTGGTTCACACTTGATATTTTCAAACTATATTTATTTAGACATCAAAAAGCTCCAATGATACCACTTAAGATGCAGTAAATATCACTCTAAAAGGCAACATATAGAATTAAATGCAAATCTATAAACAGTGATATCACTCTAAAAGGCAGTAGGTATCATATATATTATCGTTATATTAAAGATAGATCAACGCGTTTCGCCTATACGGCTTCCTCAGATCACAAGAATATATATATATAGGGATAAGATCTACAAGTGCTAACCCCTTTTTAAACTCAAAATTTCCCGGGCTATGAGACCGAAGTGACGTCATACTATGGGAAGTATTGCCCATACTTAGTATATTAGAAAGGCCCTTTTCCTAAAGACCACTCAAAATGAAATTTTCCTCTCATAGTCAAAAGAGAGACCGCCGGGATCCCACACCTTCTAGTGTCTCCGCTTGTTCGCAACTAGATGTACTAGTCACCATACATTACATTCGCGGCCGCCACATCCTATGACAATGACTTCCGCGTTCCACCCATGGAACGCACACGTACGCGGCCGCCATCTCCGATCCAATAACTGAATGGGAGGGGTCCCCACCGATACATCTCCCTACATATTGAGCTGGAAATAGATATCCTCAATCTCAGTCTCTAAAAAAAACAAAAAAACTCCCAATTGCTACTATCCTTCTTTGGCAAAGAAGCCCTTAAAAATATATATATCTAAAAATAGATCTTTAGCAACTCCCTCTTAAGGTGAGGGTTAGAAATTGCAAGTGACAGGGTGGAACTTATTAAAACTCCCCATAAGGTGGGTGATTATAATTACAGGTGACAAGGGGTAGAAATTATTAAAAGATTATTAAAAAATCCCCCATAAGGTGGGTAGTCATAATTACAGTGATAAAAATCTTATAAACACATGATTCTTATCAAAAAATTTCTTATTACAGAAAATGAAAAAATGAATTAAGATATACCATAAGGGGATACAATATACAATAAAAATATAAAAAACTTTTAGAAACAATTAGATAACAGGTTAAATAAGTTATGTTATAAGAAACTCATCAAGTCTATCTCTTTATTTATTCCTAATGGAGTGAGGTATTGAGTTCATATATCCATTTTGTTTCACGTCTTGAAAGGGCTGCTTGTATATTGCCCCCTCGTTCTGGAACATTCATGATGTCAATAGCCCAAAAAGTCAGTGCCTTATCTAAAGGTATGTCATTTTGGCATTCATTAAAATGTTTAGGGATGGTCCAGGTTTTTTTTCTTCTTAATATCACTTAAATGTTTCCTTATCCGCGTTTTAAGAGCTCTTCCTGTTCTTCCCACATATTGTTTACCGCAACTGCATTGTATCATATATATAGCATTTTTTGAGTTACAAGTGATGAAGTTTTTAATGTCATATTCCTTTTTAGTTTACTAGAAGGTGTGGGATCCTCGGTCTCCTTTTTGACTATGGAGAGGATTTCATTTTGAGTGGTCTTTAGGAAAAGGGCCTTTCTTAATTATACTAAGTATGGGCATACTTCCCATAGTATGACGTCACTTCCGGTCTCATAGCCCGGGAAATTTTGAGTTTAAAAGGGGTATAGCACTTTGTAGATCTTATCCCTATTATATATATTTCTTGTGATCCTGAGGAAGCCGTATTGGCGAAACGCGTTGATCTATCTTTAATATTAACGATAATATATATGATACCTACTGCCTTTTAGAGTGATATCACCTTGTTTATAGATTTGCATTTAATTCTATATGTTGCCTTTTAGAGTGATATTTACTGCATCTTAAGTGGTATCATTGAGCTTTTTGATGTCTAAATAAATATAGTTTGAAAATATCATTGTGAACCACCCATATTATTTTTATATATATATTGGGAATAATAGGAACACACGAGGAATACTACACGAGACTCGATCACCAAGAAGAGTAAGTGTGTTTTTAATATTAATTAGATATTTATACTGATTTTAATGGTTTTTAAAACTTGAGTCTGATCGAAATATTGAGAATTACTGATATTAATACATACAGGTCCAGGGATACTTTCCGATTACCGTTTGGAGTCAGGAAAGAATTTCCCCCCTTTTTTATCTGTTTTTTTTGCCTTCCTCTGGATCAACTTTTAGGTAGGTTAAGAAAAAGAGGGTGAATAGTTTATTCAACCTCAATAACTATGTAACCTCATACCCAATTAACTAAAAGGGTGTTGGAAAAAGGTAAAGAGATGGTTTGTTGACGTAAAGTAGCTTTTTTTCCTAAAACATATGTATGCCAAATCATCTTAGTGATTCGGAAGATTTTCAGGAACATACATAGTCACCTTGACTCTTATATATACAGTAGATAAATTAATATAATGGCACAGCTCTAAAATACTGATTACTATGGTATTGTTTGACTGTGGCGTTTTATCACTTCCTGTTCGTGAAATACCACAGTGGGCTTCCACTGGCTGAGCGGTAATGCAGATTTACTATGCAACAGTATTTAACACCCCCGTCATAAATGAAAACAGTTCTAAAATACTGTCGCATAGCAATAATTTTAAATTTAGTATTTACTAGTTTGCACTTTCTTTCATAGAGGCAGAAAGGTTAAATTTAAATTCTAAAATAATAAACTACTGTAGGCACATATGTGTACATGTACATCTTACTTGAAACAGGCTCGCTTACTCTAGGATCGGCTGTGAAAAATAGAAGACAAATTTGTGAATACTGTATTTCCAAAGAATGTGTTTTAACATCTGTATGTTTGCTGGGTGTACAGCAAAAAGTGTATCTTTAAAACTTTCTTTAGGATTTATCTAGATTTCTTTTTTTGTTTAAAAAGTGATGATCAATATAGCCAGTTTCTGAATACAAGTAGAGAAACCAGATCAAATATATTGCCCATTTGATATTAGAAAAGAGTTTCTCTCTACTCATGTATGCAGGGAGCAGGTTGGGGACCTGATTTGTTTCCCAGTTTTTTGAATCCTGATTAAGGTGCTCTGAGTAGTACTGAAATGTTGATGGTGAAATAAAGTATATTTTAAATCTATATACAAAGTGCTCTCGTTTTGTAATTGGAGTCCAACTGTCAATAGTAATTGGGGGATTCTTCCCCCCTATAATAACACTATTTTCCTTTCCTTCGCAAACGTCGCTTCTCCAATGTAAACAGTCCTAACTTGTCTAATCTTCCTGCATATTCAAGCCCCTCCATTCCCCTTATTAATTTAGTTACCCTTCTCTGAACTGCTTCAGCGTGTTCTGATCATACTTTAAAAACACACACTGGTGTTGGCCACATAGGAACTACAGGACAACAATATGGAGCAGGGTGAGGTTTTTTTTTAACAGTACACAGTGGGGCCAAAAGTGGGTTTAATTTTAGTTTTTGGGGGTGGTTTCCTATTGTACCTTACAGCAATATAAATAACACATTTTTTTCTTTTTACAGGTGGAAAAGATGCTATATGGACAGAAATTAAATTCAAACCAGATTCCTATTCTGAATGCCAAGGAAAGCAATTTGTAAAGAGAACGTGGTACAAGAAATTTGTAGGCATTCAATTATGTAACTCTCTGAGATATAAGATTTATCTCAGTAACTCACTTTCAGGTAAAAATAATTTATATGATTACTTCTCTTTTACTTTTTATTTAATATATTTATGATATATTTTGTCTGCAGTCTGCAATCGCATAAATATTTTGAGTTTATTTTGCACTCGTCGTTTGTATCACCATTTACCCCTGTTAAACTCTCTAATTACTGGAATATGGAAATGTAAGGAAACAGAATCTATGAAAAATACTAGGTACAAAAATATTCTAGACTCAGATTATAGGGGAATATTTGTAAAGGTGAAATACTACAAAATTGTAATACCGCTCCTTAATTGTTGTAAAACACTTTTCAAAATTATTATTATAAATGTATTTCACTACGTCATCAAATACCAAACATGGTGCAAAATACACTTAGTTGGTCATTTAAAGCTGCATTATACAATGCAGAGAATGTAAGGACCTGCTCTATCTGAAATAACCGATACTGTGGGATTAGAAATATGCCCCACTGGGACCTCCAGAGAACTGTTGCAAAATAGCAACATCTTTGAACATGACATCTGTGTGGCAAAGCATCGCAAGCAGTTATTGTATTCTAAACACATACCATGAGAACAATGTTCCTTTAATTAGAAAAAGTGATTTTAGGACAATATATTGTATATTTCTTAAGGACAACTAATGCTTTTAAACAAAATTGCATCAGAAGACAAGACACGTGTCTATTTGCATATCGTGTGCCTAATTTCCCAGCATTTTAATCTCACAGACACAATCACGGTTTTAGTCACTAAGGGCCATATTTATAAATGCATGGTATCGCTGTTTAGCGATTCCGTGCCTTTAATGATTGTTATGGCGATAGTTAATTTATGATCGATATCGTAAATCTACAGATATATAGCTGCGATTGTAGATTAACGATTTACCATAAAATATCATGGTATAAACGAAAGTTTGTAGAATAAAGTTCATTTGCTGTAAATGTATGCGGCCGTACATTAACAATAACTTCCGATAACAAGGGTTTTTAAATATTGCCCTATGGGCCCTATTTATTAAGGTGCGGTATTGATAAGTATCGATACCGCACCTTTAACGATCGTGCAACGACCACGAACATACAATTACGATCTTAATTGTATGATTGCCTGTACAAGCCATACATTAACGATAACCCAGGTTTGTAAATATGTTCCTTAAAGGGCCTGTCCACCCCCAAAACTATAATCCCCCCCACTACTGGCCCCATTGTGTAGTGTAGTTTAATCCTTACCTCACATCCCAGCTCCATATGGTTCTCCTGTAGTCCCCCCCAAAGTCCCAAAACTGTCCACCAGGAGATAGCAGAGTCCATATGGACTCTGCCTCCTACCTGGCCTCCGGGAGAAGTTTGGCATGGTACTGCAGCCCTTCTCCCCCTCCCTCCCGATTAGGGATTCCTCCCCCTAGTGTAAATCCCTTTTTACCAACATTGCCCCTGTCCCCCCAGCCCCAACGCTATGTTAGTAATATCAGAAAATGCCCAGAACATTACTTACCTTCCCTCTTGCCTCTGCCGCACTGAACTCCCGGCAGCCGCGTCCGTGATTGGCTGCCGCTCAGCCAATCACAGACCGACTGCCGGTCCCGCCCCTCTGCTTGCAAGCAGTGGGCCTGCGCGCGGCGGAGGCAAGAGGGAGTAAGTAAAGTTCTGGGCATTTTCTGATATTACTAACATAGCGGTTGGGGCTGGGGGGACAGGGCAATGGTTGGTGAAAAATGTTTTGAAGGGTGGACAACCCTTTAATGTTATTTTCCTCACACGTGCCCAGTTCTGAGCTACTGCAAGAGCTTGTTACGCAGGTTACTGCCCACTAGTAGCATCCAGCCAATCATGGTAGTCAATACAGAAAAAGGGTTTGAAATTTTCACATGGAAGCATGTGACAGGGTCAAGAGGTTATGACTATAATTGCATGGGCAGGGCAATTTTTTCGTAACGCCGGTGGTGGCGCTAAGATTATTATGCATCGGCACCTTTATTCTCACTGTTTTGTATGTAATTAATGATGAATCTTACAATGGAGAAGAGCTTTTAAAAAAAAACCTTCTTTTCCTAGGGACTTTTTTAAACATAGGCGATCAGTCTGGATTTGGAGAGGATCACTGCCAATTTTGTGACTCTTTCCTGGATGGAAGAACTGGACACAACTTCACCAGATCAGCTGGCAACAAAAAAAGGCTAGTGCATTTCACTTTATAGCAAGCAACCTTTGTATTTCCAACTTCAATATTATAAGTGGGAAGTTAGTAGGAAGGGGGTAGGAGGTAGGTAAGCAGACATACACTTTACACACCACAATAGCCTAATTATACTAAAGTATATGTTTATTATTTGTAGGCCTTCTCTATACTTGTCTGGCTTTTTACTTTGCATAATTTGTTACTACTCCATACAATAAATCCTTATTTAATATATCGCCTTTGTGAGTGGTATTATTAACCATAACTTACACAGAACTAAGGAAAGTATTATTATAAATACACATATTTTTACAACAGATCTGTTTAGCTAATGTATTTTTACATTAGAGCTTCTCAGTAAAGTGTATTTTTACATCAGCCAACTCCAGCTCTTTAATTAATTTGTTTAATGGAACAATTTAGAGATGATTTAATCTACTCTCTACTTCATCGCTTTTAATGTATTTTGAGATGTAGGTCTATTGATAGCATTTATGGAGTGATTCCCTAAAGACTGGTGTATTTTAATAATTTAATAACTAAAATTATTAAACTTAATATTGTTTGCAGGATTTTACAGAGCAGTACGTCAACAGCCTGTAGATTTTGGAGATATAGGAGGACAAACACAAATCAGATATGTGCATTGGTACGAATGTGGAATCTCAATACCTGGGAAAGGTAGGACAACATCCAAGAAACAATACCTTTAGTCAATCGATAATTCCATTTTTTGGAAAAAGTGCTAGCTTTATTTATCCAAGTCTACTAATGTAAAATATCATTTAATATGAAATAGAGTGAGATTATAATGGAGTAAATAGAATAGGCTGCTCCATATTTATCAATAAAGAAAAGGAAGTGTCTTCATAGGATAAACCTCGGGAAGCTGGCTCCCTGTTTTTTGGTATTTTAAGAAAATCTGTGTCTATTATTTATCACAATGTATGAATATTGGTTTAATGTTTATGTGATGACTTTCTTAAAAGCATACAGAGAAATTCTCTTTTTTTTCATGAAGCATACTATTGAAACGTTCAGTGTCTAATATCACATGACCATGTTTAATTTATTTAAGTAAATTTGACATATAAATGCAGAGGAATGTATGTGGCTTTTGAATTGTCCAGAATCTAAATCCATTTGACTGCAAAATACAATTAACTTTGCAAAGAGTTGTCATTAGAGAAAAATGCTATAGTAACAAAAATATAAAATAAAGTATAATACTAAAAGTTTACTTTTATTCACTAATATACAAACAAAATCTGTGTGTTTTTTGGGAGATTTGGGAGATTCAGCAGAGCACAGAATACTTACACCAGCTATACACTCTATGAACCAAAAATAAACCACTTCTGCACTTACAGCAGTGGGTGAATACGGTGCTTCAAACAAGGCAGGTACTTTAAACAAGTTCACTTGTTCATGCAATATATTTTATATAAACTATAGATATTGATGTTTTAATAAAAAGCATGTGATTTATGAAAAGAGTACTTTCTACAAATGTACAGTATATCCTGAAGAGCTTTATTTCCATTGTAACTTAGTTTTGTATATGAAATGCAGTGTATGGACCCTACAATAAAGATTTGTTTTTTTTTAATGATTGTCATTTAATGGATTTTTATAAGTATTTTTAAATTAAAGATTAGATTAATGGGGCATATTTATAAATAAGTGATATCGCTATTTTGCTTTTATGATCCCATTCAAAGCATTCTCTCTGTACTTACGATGGGGCATATTTATAAAGGCACGGTACTACAAATTTAGGATAATGCAGGTTATCTTTTAAGTACGGCCGCAATCATACATATAGGTATAGGTAGTAAAATACCGCAATGGTATTGCATGGGTGAGCTTAAATCTATGATTGCAATTGTAATCTATATCATAGCAATGATTGTTAAGGCGCAGTATCGTCAAATAGCAATAAAGTGCTTTAAAAATATGGCCCACTATGTGGTATATAGTAGTCAATGGATTTGGCCACGTTGCCCAGAATGGGCACTACTTTGTTAGATTACGTCCACAGACACAAAATAACTTGAGTAGTAACAGCCCGTGGTATCAGTAAAAACAGATACTGCCGTTTTAAAAATTAGGAAAATAATTCAACTGAGAAGGAACTAAAATAGTTGTGCAAAATAACACACCTTATGATTGGTAAATAGCTCATCTGCAAACATCATGGTTAAAGGAACACTAAATCCAAAAAAACAACTCTTTGCCATTCGTTGTATTATTCACAGGGAGATGAGAGACGCTTATTCTCACCTCCGTGAATAATATTACACTCGGGGGACCTACTTACCGCCGCTCCACTCTCACCTGTCCTTCACTACCGCATTCCGAGGTTCCTCCCGATCACGTGCCCTATCTTTTATTGGCGCGCATGCGCCTAAGATAGGTTTGGGACAGAGCGGCTGTCAGTGAAGGAAAGGTAAGTTCCAGGTCCCCCGAGCGTAATATTATTCACAGGGAGGTGAGAATAAGCGTTCCCTGTGAATAATACAAACGAATGGAAGAGTTGTTTTTTTGGAATATGGGAGTTTAGTGTCCCTTTAACCATTTACCATATTGTAACCAAATAGAGCACAACTACAATTTCCAACATTCCTTTTACAATTACAATTGTAGGGGGTGCTTCAACCGCTGCAACGTAATTTGGTTTCTTTTTATCATCTGTAAATGTGAAAACCGTCACCAGTGCTAAATTAGGGTCAAAATCATAGAAGTGGTTAGCTATATAGCCAACTATGCTGCTCATGACCAAGGATCAGCCCAATTACATCAAGGAACAAATGTACCATGCAGGGGAATAAGAGAAATATACAATAAGGTTATAATGCACTTGACCATATTGACAACTCCTCAAAAGAAAGACTGAAGAGATTTTTAATACTTTATTAGGTTTCATGTGTTAGAATTTTTACAGAATACCTATTTAAATTTAAGAACAGATTTAATAGAACATATCAGATCAATAAAACAAATATCTTGGTTCATTTCTGCACTGCTTCAATTGTTAGACAAGGCCAGCTAGTGTCAATTTTTGACTTTTTGGGTTTCAACTACAGAGCAGATACAGTCAAAAGCATATTATTTGGTCTCTTCCCATTAAAAAAGACACAAGACTTACTGAAAAGCATCAGTGTGACAGAAAGCAAACCAAGCTTTTCTTCTGAATATTGTTACAAATGTAGCATTAAGATTGGTCAATTTGGATGGAAAAGATCTAGCAGCCTTTGCCTTGGCAGTAATTGTGTATCTACACAAATTATCGGTAACCTGGTCCTGGCTGAGCGTAGCCCTGACCGAATGGGAGGCGATTACGAGCATATGGTTAGGCCCACTAGGAGGTGGGGTTACAGTACTTCCAGGAGGTGGGGTAAATCCGGTCTAGGCTGATATGCCCTGGTTGGCTTGGAGCCACTCCAGTTGGGAAGCAGGGGGAGGATTATAATTAGCAGGTTGAGAGGCTTGTGTAGTTAAGTCTGGGAGGATAGCCTCCAGCCTGGTACTGCTGAGGAGGCTGTGAAGGCATTTGCTGTTGCTGTCCTGGGAATCCTGGAGCAGGAGCTTGGGCGGCTTGTGATTATAAGCTGGATATGGCTGAGCTTGTTGCGGTGTTGCTTGCTGATTAAAGCCTGGTCAAAAGAAAAAAGAAAGTTATTGCAATTGGTAATATTCTGAAATCCACATATAAAAAAAATCTGTAGCATTGCTTAAAAGCAGTTCCCAAAACAAGGATGTATTACTTGTATTTGTATTATTTGTATTATTGCTACAAATATTCCAACATATCACAATCAATTTATAGCTAAAGATGGACAGATAGAGCATTAGTGTGTTTAGACACCCATTTGGCATGTTCGGCCTCACATTAAACTTGTGTTCCTAGAAACTAGCAAGTTAAAGGGCAATCATGGTCTCAAAACAAATTAGGGTTAAATGAAAGCCCCCAGTATTTCTTTTCAAATGAGTTGACAATCACATCTCTTGCTGGAGCCTGTGAGACATTACATTGGGGTGACTGTTCAAACTTCCTGCTTCAAGTAGAGTGACATCACCAGACCTCTGCCCTGCCTGTCTGCCCTGGGAAGAAGCATGCTTAGTTAAGACTTAATGCTGGGCAAATCAGGAAGTTCCTGGGGGAAAATTGGCAGTTGAGAAGCAGAGCCTATTAAAGGACAATTATACTCACTTTCCTCTGCTCCTCTTCTTTGTCAGTACTTTTTACCCAGGGTAAAAGGTACTGAACTGAACGCTAGGTCCTCACCCCTGGGTTCGCGTAACTGCAGCACAGCCTTACTGAAACGCTGTTCTGGTAGCTCCGCCCCCTCCTCTCCTTGTGCGACGAGGCCAATAGGAAGGCACGCTCGCTGCAGAGCGTGCATTCCTATTGGCCTCGTCGCCGAGGGGAGGAGGGGGCGGGGCCTCCCAGAGCAGCGTTTCAGTAAGGCTGTGCTGCAAGTTAAGCAAACCTAGGTGTGAGGACCTAGCGGTTCAGGCCCTCACCTGGGTAAAAGGTACTGACCAAAGAAGAGGAGCGGAGGGAAGGTGAGTATAATTGTCCTTTAATGCAGGCCGAGGTTGGTCACATGACTACAAGCTGGTCACATGGCTAAACCTTTCCAGCAATAGCTTCTCACAAATTTTATCTAGAGTTGTGATTTAGGTTTATTTTGAAGGTGTGATTGAAGGCTTTTTATATAATTTACTAGTTGAAAGATTTCGAGACGACAGTTACCCTTAAGGTAACAAAAGTACCCATCAAGGACACAATTTGCAACTGGCCACAGAGAAAGAAAGAGGCACCAGGGAAAGAGGTACGGTCCCTCAAACATACATTTTTTTACGCTTTCCCTTTAAATTAAAATAACTGATTGAGCAGCCCCATAACCAGCACTCCTTTAGTTTGTTTTACAAACTTACAAAAGCAATTTTGCAAAAAATTATCACAGGGTCACTATGGCCACTAAAGTGCCTCTTTAAATAAACAAATTGTATGTAGTACCAATATTTGTATAAATTTAAGCAGAGATTGAAAAAGTTTCACTCCTTGCTAAGGAGGTTTCAGTATCAATGGTACAGTAACAATTAGTAACTGATGTTCTACTTAACGATTTGATTAATAGGTGAGGAGAAAAAAAAATTGTGCCTAAGTTTCCTAAAGACCACTTTCAGCACCCGGTACCTTGTTTTTCTTCTGTCGTGCAGGAATATTATGCACCCAACAGGCTAGGGAGCAGTCATCACTTGCCCAGCTGCCAGCCATACTGGAAATGCTGGGTGATGTCATTGCTGATGAGCTGACTAATGTCCCAAGCAAAACTAAAGCTTTCAAGCATTTTCTATCAGACAGATATTGAAAGAAAAGAGCAAACAACCTGGGGTGCTGGACCAGTAACCTTGTCTTCAG
Source organism: Hymenochirus boettgeri (assembly GCA_019447015.1). Taxonomy (NCBI): domain Eukaryota; kingdom Metazoa; phylum Chordata; class Amphibia; order Anura; family Pipidae; genus Hymenochirus; species Hymenochirus boettgeri. Next base: position 201,920,236 of record CM033470.1, on the reverse strand, counting down.
GCACAGGTTTATTGCATATTTGATCCTTTATTAAGCAATGGTATCGGGCTAACAATTAAGAAGCCACGTTTAGAAACTAAATTAAATACCGGAATACTGCATTCCATAAGACTGCTGAGGCTGAGCTGAGGCTGAGGCTGCCCTTGCGGTGTTGGATAACCAGGCTGTTGTGGGTACTGATACATCTGACCTATAAGAGGAATAAAAATACACATTTGTAGTCCTGAATTTAAAGACAACAGATTTGGGTATTACAAAGATGCATTCAAGAAACAAATAACAAAATGATAGCAGAAAAGAAAAATACACTAATCTCAAGACTAATCTCAAGTCAATGTATAGACAAAACGTCAGTAATAAGCATGCTTTGTCCACTGCAGCATAGGTATCTGTCTCTTCTCACCCACTCGGATATATCCAATGTGTAGCAAGATTAGAATATATATAATAAATGAAACATGCAACCTATGACTCTTATCTAATGAAGAGTTAGTTGAAAACCTTCTGACCTTCAATCTGACCTGCTTGTTGCTGTGTTCCTGATATTGAGGTTGCTGACTTTGGGCACCTGGAGGATGAGTAGAAGAGGAGGAGGCAATGCTATCTGGTGTACTCGAACGTTCCTCTACTGGTGCACTAGGAGGTCCTGTAAAACCAAAAATTAGGTCGAGGTAGCTTGACATGTAGAAAAAAAAATGAAGGTACTAAATTGGAAAATTTTAAGTAAATAAAAGTTTAAAAAAAAACAAAAACAACAAGTTAAAACATCATGCTAAAATCTTATAAAGTTTAGAATGTTATTTACAAGCTTCCATCTTAAAAGAAAGGGGGGAAAATAATATATATATAAAAAAAATAATATAATGTCCTAAGCTTGCGGTCACAAAATATGGAAAGAGGATAAACGTCCGATTACTTTTAAATTATTCAGTAGTTATATGGGGTTTAGAAGGTTTTCTTTAATAGAATACACTATGTTATTTTTCCCAGTGTCTCCAATTGTCATTTGAAAACTAAATCAGTGGTTTAGGAACAACTAGTAAATATCATTTTAAGCCTCCTAGAAAATCCTACCTGTAACTTGATCTTCAGAAAGCCGAAAGCAGACATTCATTTTTTTAATTTCCTCTGGGTTTTTTAAGTGGATCAAAAGCAGACATACTGGCAGCCATAACTTGGGTAGATGGTTTAACATAGAGTCTGGTGCAGTCGGTTTTTCTTCTCTCCATCCACCGTTTCTTTTTAAAAGAAGATAATAAAATGTGTTATTTATTTAAAAGGATAAGTGCACTGTTCAGCAGTTAAGTTAAATTGGAAGCAGCAGCTTAAAAAAATCTCCCCCCCCGAGCCTACCTTGCTGATGTAAAGTTGCTGACATCTTGGGTGTAGACTGATTAGCTCCTCCCCTCTGATACTTGCTTGATCTCCTTCAGCCTCCAAAAGCAGTGATTGTTGATCAGTGTGTGTGAAACACAATGCACGGTGCAATGACATCACTCCGATGCCATCACATCACGTGTGCCGAGCATTCACATGAGGACCAAGCGATCACTGCTTTTGGAGGCTGAAGGAGATCAAGCAAGTATCAGAGGGGAGGAGCTAAACAGTCTACATGGCACATCCAAGATATCAGCAACTTTACATCAGCAAGGTAGGTTCAAGAGGGACCTAGGGGGTAAAAAAATAAGGGGAAAAGATTTTTTTAAAGCTGCTGTTTCCAATTTAACTTAACTTGCCTTTACAGTGCTTGTATCCTTTAATTCTCGGGGAAACTAAAGTGCAATACAATGGCTAACTTACCATTATCAGGAATGTTGGCTGGTATGCCAGGTTCTGCAGGTGGTTCTAAGCAATCCAGCAATCGATTTACTTTTGTGCGTAGTCTATCAACTCTCTACGGAGATACTTTACTTGACTAGATTCCAAAGGTCTTGGCTGCCATTTACTGCACAGAACAGAAATCTAAACTTACTTAAGTTCCACTTTCAGAGCAAAAATGAAACAACCAACAATTAATTTCAGAAATTTAAAGACTACCAATATATACAGAAATTCTGATCATATTTCAAAAACAGTATATAAAAATAACTACTTAAAATAAAAAAACACCTATAACATCTGAAAAATACTGTTTAAATAACAAAAATGTAAACAAAAAAAATATTGAACAACAAAACACCTTCATTTAGTTTTATGAACAGACAAAAAAGCGTAGCAGTTGTGAGTATATCAAATCATGACAGTTTTTTAAAGGGAAATTATACGAAAAAAAGTTTGCCTTATCTTAATCTAAAAAGAAACACATTCAAGTAGCCTTAGGTGAGCAAAACCAGTACTGGATTGGAGGCATGCAGCTACACACACCTCAGATTAAGTATCCCCTCCCACTCTTAACAGACTCCTCCTTTCATTTAACATGACTTAAGTCAAGCATGCTCAGTAATCACTGTCAGCAATGGGAGGTGGAATATTCCACCAAAGCAATTCTCACATACCCACCATTCCAGCTACAGCAAAACTGCACACAGCAGAGTTTGATAATAATGCAAATGGTTCAAATATGATATCTAAGAGATAGGAACAGAATTAATAAAAAAAAAAGGTGGCAGTGATCATTGGGAAGAATTTCCAGTAATGGGTAATTAAAAAAAAAACAAAACATAACATCCACCCCTAATATTAACTCATAATATGGGGTGGAACAAAGTTCCATGCAACTATGTACTGCAATTATTTTTTGCTCATTGCATATTTTCCGAATTATTGTTCTGTGTTTGTTCTCTTAAAGGCAATTATGAAAAGGCAATTTCTGAAAGTATTATTTGTAACTGAGAAAAAAAATATCAAACATAGGAGTCCCAAAAATCATATCAGAAAGAATGTCACTAGGTGTTTAGTTAGAATATGGAAGGTCTTGAAATCTTGAAAAAAAAACCCGATTGCTACTAGGGATGTAACATAGTTAATGAGGTTGAATAAAGACATACGTCCACAAATCCAAACTTTTCACCCTCCTCTTTGCCCTACCTAACAGTTTATTCAGAGGAAGGCAAAAAACCCAGGTGGGGGGAAATTCCTTTCGGACTCCAAATGGCAATCGGAAAGTATCCCTGGATCACCAGAAATGCAGTATATGTTTTAATATCAGTAATTCTCAATATTTTTTAATTTTAGAAACTTATTCTAGGCTATTACCACATCTGCTGGAAGACCGTTCACAGTTTCACCATTCTCACGTAAAGAAACCTAACCTAAAATACAACTTCTTTTCTTCCAATCTTGAAGGATGTCCACGTGTTCTCTGATATGACCGTAAACAATGCTTATGGCCCATTAATATATTTTTTAAAGTGATCATATCCCTAATCTGCCTGCATGTCAAGCCTCTCCATTCCCTTATTATTTTAGTTGCCCTTCACTGAACTGCTTCCATTTCAAAGATGACCTTTTGTATATGAGATTCCAAAACTGCCCACATATCCAAATGAGGCCTTACCAGTGCCTGTAAAGAGGAATAATAATTTTCTTTCTTGAATCTATAGAGCTAGCTCTAGCGTGCTGTCTGGCACTGTTTGCTACAGCTAAGTCTGTTATCTACCAAACCCCAAAATCTTTTTCCAGTCGAGATTCACTTAACACGGAGTTTATTTATGGTGTGGGTGCACCAGGATGTGTTAAACCTCAAATGCATCACCTCACATTTATCAACATTGAATCTCATCTGCCATTCTGCTGCCCATATTGATAATCTATCTAGGTCAGCTTGCAGCAATTGGACTCATTTGAAGTTTCCAAAGCTCTGCATAGTTTAGTGTCATCAGCAAAGACAGAGTGCTCTCCATGCCCCCTTCTAAGGCTGGGTACACACCAGCCAATATTTTCGGCCGACCAACCGATTCTGGCACTTTCGGTCAATCAGCCGAAAATTTGGGTGGGGTGGGCGGCCACGACCTCATCGATCGTTCTTTCAGGCAAATCGGGCGAACGAACGAACGTCGGACGTATCGGTAAATTCCAATCGATTTGTCGGTTCCCTATGGGCCGCACAATCGATCGCTCGCAAATTCGGCCGCGGACGAATTTGCCGCGACCGACGGACATTTGTGTGAGCGCTGGTCGGGACAAAAGTCCCTCCACTGTGTACCCAGCCATAGTCATTTATAAACAGATTAAAAAGAACATGGGTTGACCACCATGACCATGAAACCACACAAAAGTCATGCAATGGAAGGAATAGAGGCTTGAAAACTCACGGCAACAGGGACAGAAAAATGTGGTCTGCTGTTCAGGTTCCCATGTCCACAATCTAGAAATATACACTTATACCTACATTATTATTTCATGAAAATTTCAAAAATAAATTCCAGTCCTAATGTGCCAAATATTATTTTCTCTTATGAAACATGCAGGAATTCCTACATGGGGAAATGATTTAAAGGACAACTGTGCAATAGTGCACATTGTTCCCTGCTCTCCTCTGTTTGCCAGGGCTTTACCAAAAGCAAGATCCCTGAAGAGTTTCACCCCTCCTATATGGGCTATCTCAAAGGCGAGTCTTTGAAAAAGCCCAGAGAGGGGCAAACGGGTCAGGGAGTATGTCGCTGCTGAACCACTGATGTATCCAACCACTATGAACATATGGGAGAGCCTCATTTATTCCATTGCTGATATCTTAAAAGGGCACTAGCTGGCAGGGACAATAAGTATAAGATATTCTATGTACCAGATTCTAAGCACTATGCACTTTATCTGTAATATATGAGAGTTGTCTTCATTGCTGCTCCTATTTATGAATCGATTCTAGTTGGTACCGATATATGCTAATGAAATCTTTGTAATTTTGTACTTGGAAAAATTTTCCCACTTCAAAACAGTAAAGGGATTTTAATATAGTGGTATACTGCAGGTTTTTTTTTTTTAACGGTTATTCAACAGCATGCAACCAACAATCTCAATAGGTAAGCGCAGGAGTTAGAAGCTGAACCCAGGGGTTATATAGAACCTAGCTATTTAGGTCCACCACCCCAGGGTAGTTTCAAATTAAAAGGACCTTAAGAAACGACTAGGACTGGAGGAGCAATGATGAAGCCTTCCAAGGAATGAAATCACTAAAAGTACATGTTGGCAGATTTCATTTCCATTCAAACATAGATCATTTATTGGAATAAAATATTTACAGAATTGCTTTACCTATCTTACAAACTAAAATACTATCCCCAATAGTTTTAACAACGATTGCAGTATTTTAGAACTGAAAACATACTAAAACGACTGCATGCTTAAAATGACTGCACTGCCATCTAGTTTTAGAAACTGGAAACATGCAAGATGGCTTTATCCATACTACTAACTCATTTGAATAAAAATCATTACATGACAGGTAGTATTGTAGATCCACTTGTTTTCATGGATCTCAAAATTTCAAACCTCTGGTAGGGATTCTCTTAAGTTACACTAATCTATAAGCACAGGTTTTATCTCCCTTTTTTCAAATGGTTACTTTCCAAAAACACTGCCTTAGGTCTGTCTACTAAAATTTGAAGGTCTGCAAGTATAATCTACAACAATTGCCAGACAAAGGGTAAATATTTGGACAGGAATCAGTGAATATGAGTGGAGATAGGAAATTTCCAGGGAAGTGTGAGATAACACATAGAAACTAAAGCCTTTACTGGTGAGAATTTTGGATTTTACTGTAGAACTTCAGATTTGCCTCTCTTGTGACCTGTATTTATATTACAGCATTAAGGTAACATGATTTGAAGTCTAGAAGGGTGGATGGCTGACTGTACAGGTGAACATAGGTGGACAGGGGCATAACTACTAGGGGAGCAACGCAGGTGACCCCAGGGAGCCCAGGGACCAATACTCTATTTTTCCTATGACAGATGGGGGCCCCCATCATATTTTGCAGTGATTCCCAAATACACCACTGGGGGTGATCAATCACAAAATACACAATGATTTATAAAAGACTGTCCATCATATCCATAACATCATAAATCTAAAGTTCACAACCCATATGTAATATTTCTGGTGATGGTGTCATAATTTGGTGTTTTTGCAACTGTACCGCGATCCAAAAATCCGTCAGTAATACAAATACCAGCCAAATGTGAACCTACACCCCTCAACAAATTCCTAAACATCTCATACCTACTACATATATCTTTGTTAACTGGATCAGAAACATGTCCCATACACTTCATAGGGTGCACAAAACAAGGGCCTTCCTGATAAATTCTGCATGTTTTTGTCCCCCAAAAAAGTTATGCAAAATGGAAGTGGCCTTAATCTCATACAGGCATATGTATAAGTTATTGTTAAAAATGGTGCTAATTTTGCCCAACCAATTGAGGTTGGGGCAAAATTAGCACCATTTTAACAATTAGAAGTTTTATGAATCTCACTGATCATTTTTCTTGAGGGGGCCACAGGGTGATGGGATACTTGCTGCAATTGAGGACATACTCCTCCACTTCAGCTTGGCGACAGCACAAATGCATGGTAATGACTTTCTACCATCATATTTCTATTTGAAGAAAAAATTTTTAGGATTCTGTTATTTAAAAGTGCACTTGTAGTGTTGTTGCTCTCCCCTTTGGGTCCAGGCCTTGCCAATGAAAGACAAGCTCTTCAAAAAGAGTTATTTTTCCATTATCCTAAATGGAGGGTAGGATGGAGCTGTGGACAATACAGTAGTCCTTTAAACTGCTTTATATTACTGACTCTTTTACTTTCAAAATTGCAGCAGTAACAAGCGCAAAACATTCCCAAATGTTCATTCACTCCAAACCACGCCCAGAAAACACTAGTTTAACATTGTTTTGAGTGCCACTTATTTTATGTTATGTCTATATAGACTGTATAGTTTTATAATGAGGGATGTCCAATCTAGGCCCATGATCCATTGTTAAATGAAATTACAGCATCCCTGACATACATGAACGCAATTCCTATCAACTACTATGACAGTTGAACAGCATTTTTACTATGAATGGGATAAAATTCTCCACAAAATTATTTAGGCAAAATATATAAATCAGGTATGGAAGTCCGGTAAACTTATTTTTTAACCGTTTATTTCCATATGGTTACTACAGTTAAAAGATTGAATTGGTGTGTGCTTGGGGATGGGAAAAGGTGGGGCTTAAACATTTTTTTTGTGCAGCAACTAATCACTTTTAAGCCTTCCCTTTTTTAACAGTCACCCTCCGTTCATGAGCATAAATATAATAAAAGTTTTCTGACAACAATAGAAGAGGATACCAGTTAAGTAATATACCAACACACAGGTTAAATAACAAGGTTCCAATCAGCAGACAGGGCAATGTTATGTAAACAGTTTATATGTTGCCAATAAACTGCCCAATATTAGATATTTATTTTAAATAAATATCGAACGCCCCTAGATTATTTCCTTTTGGCTTATACTTAAAATGTCATATCCACACAAAGAAATTTTCAAACACATAGATAACAATGAAGACCAACAAGTGTGGAAAAAAATATGGTTCCACAGTAAACAGGGGCAATGGTTGGTGAAAAAATGTTTTGAAGGGTGGACAACCCTTTAATGTTATTTTCCTCACACGTGCCCAGTTCTGAGCTACTGCAAGAGCTTGTTACAGCAGGTTACTGCCCACTAGTAGCATCCAGCCAATCATGGTAGTCAATACAGAAAAAGGGTTTGAAATTTTCACATGGAAGCATGTGACAGGGTCAAGAGGTTATGACTATAATTGCATGGGCAGGGCAATTTTTTCGTAACGCCGGTGGTGGCGCTAAGATTATTTAGTGCATCGGCACCTTTATTCTCACTGTTTTGTATGTAATTAATGATGAATCTTACAATGGAGAAGAGCTTTTAAAAAAAAACCCTTCTTTTCCTAGGGACTTTTTATAACATAGGCGATCAGTCTGGATTTGGAGAGGATCACTGCCAATTTGTGGACTCTTTCCTGGATGGAAGAACTGGACAACAACTTTCACCAGATCAGCTGGCAACAAAAAAAGGCTAGTGCATTTCACTTTATAGCAGACACCTTTGTATTTCCAACTTCAATATTATAAGTGGGAAGTTAGTAGGAAGGGGGTAGGAGGTAGAGGTAAGCAGACATACACTTTACACACCACAATAGCCTAATTATACTTAAAGTATATGTTTATTATTTGTAGGCCTTCTCTATACTTGTCTGGCTTTTACTTTGCATAATTTGTTACTACTCCATACAATAATCCTTATTTAATATATCGCCTTTGTGAGTGGGATTATTAACCATAACTACACACGAACTAGGAAAAGTATATTTATAAATACACATATTTTTACAACAGATCTGTTTAGCTAATGTATTTTTACATATAGAGCTTCTCAGTAAAGGTTATTTTTACATCAGCCAACTCCACGCTCTTAATTAATTTGTTTAATGGAACAATTTGAGATGATTACTCATCTCTACTTCATTCTTTTAATGTATTTTGAGATGTATAGGTCTATTGATAGCATTTATGGAGGATTCACTAAAGACTGGTGTATTTTAATAATTTAATAACTAAAATTATTAAACTTAAAATATTGTTTGCAGGATTTTACAGAGCAGTACGTCAACAGCCTGTAGATTTTGGAGATATAGGAGGACAAACACAAATCAGATATGTGCATTGGTACGAATGTGGAATCTCAATACCTGGGAAATGGTAGGACAACATCCAAGAAAACGATACCTTTAGTCAATCGATAATTCCATTTTTTGGAAAAAGTGCTAGCTTTATTTTATCCAAGTCTACTAATGTAAAATATACATTTAATAATGAAATATAGTGAGATTATAATGGAGTAAATAGAATAGGCTGCTTCCATATTTATCAATATAAGAAAAGGATAGTGTCTTCATAGGATAAACCTCGGGAAGCTGGCTCCCTGTTTTTTGGTATTTTAAGAAAATCTGTGTCTATTATTTCTCACCAATTTGTAATGAATATTGGTTTAATGTTTATGTGATGACTTTCTTAAAAGCTACAGAGAAATTCTCTTTTTTTTCATGAAGCTACTATTGAAACGTTCAGTCTAATATCAGCATTGACCATGTATAATTTATTTAAGTAAATTTGACAATAAAATGCAGAGGAATGTATGTGGCTTTTGAATTGTCCAGAATCTAAATCCATTTGACTGCAAAATACAATTAACTTTGCAAAGAGTTGTCATTAAGAGAATGCTATAGTAACAAAATAGTAATATATAAAGTATAATAACTAAAAAGTTTACTTTTATTCACTAATATACAAACAAAATCTGTGTGTTTTTTGGGAGATTTGGGAGATTCAGCAGAGCACAGAATACTTACACCAGCTATACACTCTATGAACCAAAAATAAACCACTTCTGCACTTACAGCAGTGGGTGAATACGGTGCTTCAAACAAGGCAGGTACTTTAAACAAGTTCACTTGTTCATGCAATATATTTTATATAAGACTATAGATATTGATGTTTTAATAAAAAGCATGTGATTTATGAAAAAGAGTAACTTTCTACAGAATGTACAGTATATCCTGAAGAGCTTTATTTCCATTGTAACTTAGTTTTGTATATGAAATGCAGTGTATGGACCCTACAATAAAGAGATTTGTTTTTTTTAATGATTGTCATTTAATGGATTTTTATAAGTATTTTTAAATTAAAGATTAGATTAATGGGGCATATTTATAAATAAGTGATATCGCTTATTGTGCTTTTATGATCCCATTCAAAGGCATTCTCTCTGTACTTACTATGGGGCATATTTATAAAGGCACGGTACTACAAATTTAGGATAATGCAGGTTATCTTTTAAGTACGGCCGCAATCATACATATAGGTATAGGTAGTAAAATACCGCAATGGTATTGCATGGGTGAGCTTAAATCTATGATTGCAATTGTAGATCTATAATCATAGCAATGATTGTTAAAGGCGCAGTATCGTCAAATAGCAATAAAGTGCTTTAAAAATATGGCCCACTATGTGGTATTAGTAGTTAACAATGGATTCTGGCCACGTTGCCCAGAATGGGCACTACTTTGTTAGATTACGTCCACAGACACAAAATAACTTGAGTAGTAACAGCCCGTGGTATCAGTAAAAACAGATACTGCCGTTTTAAAAATTAGGAAAATAATTCAACTGAGAAGGAACTAAAATAGTTGTGCAAAATAAACACACCTTATGATTGGTAAATAGCTCATCTGCAAACATCATGGTTAAAGGAACACTAAATCCAAAAAAACAACTCTTTGCCATTCGTTTGTATTATTCACAGGGAGATGAGAACGCTTATTCTCACCTCCGTGAATAATATTACACTCGGGGGACCTGGAACTTACCTTACCGCCGCTCCACTCGCAGCCGCTCCTTCACTGAACAGCTGTTCTCTCCCGATCACGTGCCCTATCTTTTGTATTGGCGCGCATGCGCCTAAGATAGGTTTGGGACAGAGCGGCTGTCAGTGAAGGAAAGGTAAGTTCCAGGTCCCCCGAGTGTAATATTATTCACAGGGAGGTGAGAATAAGCGTTCCCTGTGAATAATACAAACGAATGGAAGAGTTGTTTTTTTGGAATATGGGAGTTTAGTGTCCCTTTAACCATTTACCATATTGTAAGCCAAATAGAGCACAACTACAATTTCCAACATTACCTTTTACAATTACAATTGTAGGGGGTGCTTCAACCGCTGCAACGTAATTTGGTTTCTTTTTATCATCTGTAAAATGTGAAAACCGTCACCAGTGCTAAATTAGGGTCAAAATCATAGAAGTGGTTAGCTATATAGCCAACTATGCTGCTCATGACCAAGGATCAGCCCAATTACATCAAGGAACAAATGTACCATGCAGGGGAATAAGAGAAATATACAATAAGGTTATAATGCACTTGACCATATTGACAACTCCTCAAAAGAAAGACTGAAGAGATTTTAATACTTTATTAGGTTTCATGTGTTAGAATTTTTACAGAATACCTATTTAAATTTAAGAACAGATTTAATAGAACATATCAGATCAATAAAACAAATATCTTGGTTTCATTTCTGCACTGCTTCAATTGTTAGACAAGGCCAGCTAGTGTCAATTTTTGACTTTTTGGGTTTCAACTACAGAGCAGATACAGTCAAAAGCATATTTATTTGGTCTCTTCTCCCATTAAAAAAGACACAAGACTTACTGAAAAGCATCAGTGTGACAGAAAGCAAACCAAGCTTTTCTTCTGAATATTGTTACAAATGTAGCATTAAGATTGGTCAATTTGGATGGAAAAGATCTAGCAGCCTTTGCCTTGGCAGTAATTGTGTATCTACACAAATTATCGGTAACCTGGTCCTGGCTGAGCGTAGCCCTGACCGAATGGGAGGCGATTACGAGCATATGGGTTAGGCCCACTAGGAGGTGGGGTTACAGTACTTCCAGGAGGTGGGGTAAATCCTGGTCTAGGCTGATATGCCCCTGGTTGGCTTGGAGCCACTCCAGGTTGGGAAGCAGGGGGAGGATTATAATTAGCAGGTTGAGAGGCTTGTGTAGTGTAAGTCTGTGGAGGATAGCCTCCAGCCTGGTACTGCTGAGGAGGCTGTGAAGGCATTTGCTGTTGCTGTCCTGGGAATCCTGGAGCAGGAGCTTGGGCGGCTTGATGATTATAAGCTGGATATGGCTGAGCTTGTTGCGGTGTTGCTTGCTGATTAAAGCCTGGTCAAAAGAAAAAAGAAAGTTATTGCAATTGGTAATATTCTGAAATCCACAATATAAAAAAAATCTGTAGCATTGCTTAAAAGCAGTTCCTCAAAACAAGGATGTATTACTTGTATTTGTATTATTTGTATTATTGCTACAAATATTCCAACATATCACAATCAATTTATAGCTAAAGATGGACAGATAGAGCATTAGGTGTTTAGACACCCATTTGGCATGTTGCGGCCTCACATTAAACTTGTGTTTCCCTAGAAACTAGCAAGTTAAAGGGCAATCATGGTCTCAAAACAAATTAGGGTTAAATGAAAGCCCCCAGTATTTCTTTTCAAATGAGTTGACAATCACATCTCTTGCTGGAGCCTGTGAGACATTACATTGGGGTGACTGTTCAAACTTCCTGCTTCAAGTAGAGTGACATCACCAGACCTCTGCCCTGCCTGTCTGCCCTGGGAAGAAGCATGCTTAGTTAAGACTTAATGCTGGGCAAATCAGGAAGTTCCTGGGGGAAAATTGGCAGTTGAGAAGCAGAGCCTATTAAAGGACAATTATACTCACCTTCCTCTGCTCCTCTTCTTTGGTCAGTACTTTTTACCCAGGTAAAAGGTACCTGAACTGAACGCTAGGTCCTCACCCCTGGGTTCGCGTAACTTGCAGCACAGCCTTACTGAAACGCTGTTCTGGTAGGCTCCGCCCCCTCTCTCCTTGTGCGACGAGGCCAATAGGAAGGCACGCTCGCTGCAGAGCGTGGCATTCCTATTGGCCTCGTCGCCGACGGGGAGGAGGGGGCGGGGCCTACCAGAGCAGCGTTTCAGTAAGGCTGTGCTGCAAGTTAAGCAAACCTAGGTGTGAGGACCTAGCGGTTCAGGCCCTCACCCTGGGTAAAAGGTACTGACCAAAGAAGAGGAGCGGAGGGAAGGTGAGTATAATTGTCCTTTAATGCAGGCCGAGGTTGGTCACATGACTACAAGCTGGTCACATGGCTGAAAACCTTTCCAGCAATAGCTTCTCACAAATTTTATCTAGAGTTGTGATTTAGGTTTTATTTTGAAGGTGTGATTGAAGGCTTTTTATATAATTCTTACTAGTTTGAAAGATTTCGAGACGACAGTTACCCTTTAAGGTAACAAAAGTACCCATCAAGGACACAATTTGCAACTGGCCACAGAGAAAGAAAGAGGCACCAGGGAAAGAGGTACCGGTCCCTTCAAACATACATTTTTTTACGCTTTCCCTTTAAATTAAAATAACTGATTGAGCAGCCCCATAACCAAGCACTCCTTTAGTTTGTTTTACAAAACTTACAAAAGCAATTTTGCAAAAAATTATCACAGGGTCACTATGGCCACTAAAGTGCCTTCTTTAAATAAACAAATTGTATGTAGTACCAATATTTGTATAAATTTAAGCAGAGATTGAAAAAGTTTCATCCCTTGCTAAGGAGGTTTCAGTATCAATGGTACAGTAACAATTAGTAACTGATGTTCTACTTAACGATTTGACTAATAGGTGAGGAGAAAAAAAAATTGTGCCTAAGTTTCCTAAAGACCACATTTCAGCACCCAGGTACCTTGTTTTTCTTCTGTCTGTGCAGGAATATTATGCACCCAACAGGCTAGGGAGCAGTCATCACTTGCCCAGCTGCCAGCCAATACTGGAAATGCTGGGTGATGTCATTGCTGATGAGCTGACTAATGTCCCAAGCAAAACTAAAGCTTTCAAGCATTTTCTATCAGACAGATATTGAAAGAAAAAGAGCAAACAACCTGGGGTGCTGGACCAGTAACCTTGTCTTCAGGCACAGGTTTATTGCATATTTGATCCTTTATATAAGCAATGGTATCGGGCTACAATTAAGAAGCCACGTTTAGAACTAAATTAAATACCGGAATACTGCATTCCATAAGACTGCTGAGGCTGAGCTGAAGGCTGAGGCTGCCCTTGCGGTGTTGGATAACCAGGCTGTTGTGGGTACTGATACATCTGACCTATAAGAGGAATAAAAATACACATTTGTAGTCCTGAATTTAAAGACAACAGATTTGGGTATTACAAAGATGCATTCAAGAAACAAATAACAAAATTGATAGCAGAAAAGAAAAATACACTAATCTCAAGACTAATCTCAAGTCAATGATATGACAAAACGTCAGTAATAAGCATGCTTTGTCCACTGCAGCATAGGTATCCGTCTCTTCTCACCCACTCGGATATATCCAATGTGTAGCAAGATTAGAATATATATAATAAATGAAACATGCAACCGTATGACTCTTTATCTAATGAAGAGTTAGTTGAAAACCTTCTGACCTTCAATCTGACCTGCTTGTTGCTGTGTTCCTGGATATTGAGGTTGCTGACTTTGGGCACCTGGAGGATGAGTAGAAGAGGAGGAGGCAATGCTATCTGGTGTACTCGAACGTTCCTCTACTGGTGCACTAGGAGGTCCTGTAAAACCAAAAATTAGGTCGAGGTAGCTTGACATGTAAGAAAAAAAAAATGAAGGTACTAAATTGTGAAAATTTTAAGTAAAATAAAAGTTTAAAAAAAACAAAAACAACAAAGTTAAAACAATCATGCTAAAATCTTATAAAGTTTAGAATGTTATTTAACAAGCTTCCATCTTAAAAGAAAGGGGGGAAAAATATATATATATATAAAAAAAATATATATATGTCCTAAGCTTGCGGTCACAAAATATGGAAAGAGGATAAACGTCCGATTACTTTTAAATTATTCAGTAGTATATGGGGTTTAAGAAGGTTTTCTTTAATAGAATACACTATGTTATTTTTCCCAGTGTCTCCAATTGTCATTTGAAAACTAAATCAGTGGTTTAGGAACAACTAGTAAATATCATTTTAAGCCTCCTAGAAAATCCTACCTGTAACTTGATCTTCAGAAAGCCCGAAAGCAGACATTACATTTTTATTAATTTCCTCTGGGTTTTTAAGTGGATCAAAAGCAGACATACTGGCAGCCATAACTTGGGTAGATGGTTTAACAGTAGAGTCTGGTGCAGTCGGTTTATCTTCTCTGCCATCCACCGTTTCTTTTTAAAAGAAGATAATAAAATGTGTTATTTATTTAAAAGGATAAGTGCACTGTTCAAGCAAGTTAAGTTAAATTGGAAGCAGCAGCTTAAAAAAAATCTCCCCCCCCGAGCCTACCTTTGCTGATGTAAAGTTGCTGACATCTTGGGTGTAGACTGATTAGCTCCTCCCCTCTGATACTTGCTTGATCTCCTTCAGCCTCCAAAAGCAGTGATTGTTTGATCAGTGTGTGTGAAACACAATGCACGGTGCAATGACATCACTCGCGATGCCATCACATCACGTGTGCCGAGCATTCACATGAGGACCAAGCGATCACTGCTTTTGGAGGCTGAAGGAGATCAAGCAAGTATCAGAGGGGAGGAGCTAAACAGTCTACATGGCACATCCAAGATATCAGCAACTTTACATCAGCAAAGGTAGGTTCAAGAGGGACCTAGGGGGTAAAAAAAATAAGGGGAAAAGATTTTTTAAAGCTGCTGTTTCCAATTTAACTTAACTTGCCTTTACAGTGCATGTATCCTTTAATTCTCGGGGAAACTAAAGTGCAATACAATGGCTAACTTACCATTATCAGGAATGTTGGCTGGTATGCCAGGTTCTGCAGGTGGTTCTAAGCAATCCAGCAATCGATTTACTTTGTTGCGTAGTTCTATCAACTCTCTACGGAGATACTTTACTTGACTAGATTCCAAAGGTCTTGGCTGGCCATTTACTGCACAGAACAGAAATCTAACATTACTTAAGTTCCACTTTCAGAGCAAAAATGAAACAACCAACAATTAATTTCAGAAATTTAAAGACTACCAATATATACAGAAATTCTGATCATATTTCAAAAACAGTATATAAAAATAACTACATTTAAAATAAAAAAACACCTATATACATCTGAAAAAATAACTGTTTAAATAACAAAAATGTAAAAACAAAAAAAAATATTGAACAACAAAACACCTTCATTTAGTTTTATGAACAGACAAAAAAAGCGTAGCAGTTGTGAGTATATACAAATTCATGACAGTTTTCTTAAAGGGAAATTATACGAAAAAAAGTTTGCCTTATCTTAATCTAAAAAGAAACACATTCAAGTAGCCTTAGGTTGAGCAAAACCAGTACTGGATTGGAGGCATGCAGCTACACACACCTCAGATTAAGTATCCCCTCCCACTCTTAACAGACTCCTCCTTTCATTTAACATGACTTAAGTCAAGCATGCTCAGTAATCACTGTCAGCAATGGGAGGTGGAATATTCCACAAAGCAATTCTCACATACCCACCATTCCAGCTACAGCAAAACTGCACACAGCAGAGTTTGATAATAATGCAAATGGTTCAAATATGATATCTAAGAGATAGGAAACAGATTAATTAAAAAAAAAAGGTGCAGTGATCATTGGGAAGAATTTCCAGTAATGGGTAATTAAAAAAAAACAAAACATAACAGTATAGATGCGTTGGATTTATTCAACACATCACACCAAAACTCATTAATATAGGGGTGGAACAAAGTTCCATGCAACTATGTACTGCAATTATTTTTTGCTCATTGCATATTTTCCGAATTATTGTTCTGTGTTTGTTCTCTTAAAGGGCAATTATGAAAAGGCAATTTCTGAAAGTAATTATTTGTAACTGAGAAAAAAAAATATCAAAACATAGGAGTCCCAAAAATCATATCAGAAAGAATGTCACTAGGTGTTTAGTTAGAATATGGAAGGTCTTGAAATCTTGAAAAAAAAAACCCATGGATTGCTACTAGGGATGTAACATAGTAATTGAGGTTGAATAAAGACATACGTCCATCAAATCCAAACTTTTCACCCTCCTCTTTAGCCCTACCTAACAGTTTATTCAGAGGAAGGCAAAAAACCCAGGTGGGGGGGAAATTCCTTTCGGACTCCAAATGGCAATCGGAAAGTATCCCTGGATCAACCAGAAATGCAGTATATGTTTTAATATCAGTAATTCTCAATATTTTTTAATTTTAGAAACTTATCTAGGCTATTACCACATCTGCTGGAAGACCGTTCCACAGTTTCACCATTCTCACTGTAAAGAAACCTAACCTGAAAATACAACTTCTTTTCTTCCAATCTTGAAGGATGTCCACGTGTTCTCTGATATGACCGTAAACAATGCTTATGGCCCATTAATATATTTGTTTAAAGTGATCATATCCCTAATCTGCCTGCATTGTCAAGCCTCTCCATTCCCTTTATTATTTTAGTTGCCCTTCACTGAACTGCTTCCATTTCAAAGATGACCCTTTTGTATATGAGATTCCAAAACTGCACCACATATTCCAAATGAGGCCTTACCAGTGCCTTGTAAAGAGGAATAATAATTTTCTTTCTTGAATCTATAGAGCTAGCTCTAGCTGTTGCTGTCTGGCACTGTTTGCTACAGCTAAGTCTGTTATCTACCAGAACCCCAAAATCTTTTTCCAGTCGAGATTCACTTAACACGGAGTTATTTATGGTGTGGGTGGCACCAGGATTGTTAAACCTCAAATGCATCACCTCACATTTATCAACATTGAATCTCATCTGCCATTCTGCTGCCCATATTGATAATCTATCTAGGTCAGCTTGCAGCAATTGGACATCATTTGAAGTTTCCAAAGCTCTGCATAGTTTAGTGTCATCAGCAAAGACAGAGTGCTCTCCATGCCCCCTTCTAAGGCTGGGTACACACCAGCCAATATTTTCGGCCGACCAACCGATTCTTGGCACTTTCGGTCAATCAGCCGAAAATATTGGGTGGGGTGGGCGGCCACGACCTGCATCGATCGTTCTTTCAGCCAAATCGGGCGAACGAACGAACGATCGGACGTATCGGTAAATTCCAATCGATTGTGCGGTTCCCTATGGGACCGCACAATCGATCGCTCGCAAATTCGGCCGCGGACGAATTTGCCGCGACCGACGGACATTTGTGGTGAGCGCTCGGTCGGGACAAAAAGTCCCTCCATGTGTACCCAGCCTTAGTCATTTATAAACAGATTAAAAAGAACATGGGTTGACCACCATGACCATGAAACCACACAAAAGTCAATGCAATGGAAGGAATAGAGGCTTGAAAACTCACGGCAACAGGGACAGAAAATGTGGTCTGCTGTTCAGGTTTCCCATGTCCACAATAACTAGAAATATACACTTATACCTACATTATTATTTCATGAAAATTTCAAAAATAAATTCCAGTCCTAATGTGCCCCAAATTATTTTCTCTTATGAAACATGCAGGAATTCCTACATGGGGGAAATGATTTAAAGGACAACTGTGCAATAGTGCACATTGTTCCCTGCTCTCCTCTGTTTGCCAGGGGCTTTACCAAAAGCAAGAATCCCTGAAGAGTTTCACCCCTCTCTATGGGCTATCTCAAAGGCGAGTCTTTGAAAAAGCCCAGAGAGGGGCGAAACGTGTCAGGGAGTATGTTGCTGCTGAACCACTGATGTATCCAACCACTATGAACATATGGGAGAGCCTCATTTATTCCATTGCTGTATCTTAAAAGGGCACTAGCTGGCAGGGACAGATGAGTATAAGATATTCTATGTAGCCAGATTCTAAGCACTATGCACTTTATCTGTAATATATGAGAGTTGTCTTCATTGCTGCTCCTATTTATGATCGATTCTAGTGGTACCGATATATGCTAATGAAATCATTTGTAATTTTGTACTTGGAAAAAATTTTCCCACTTCAAAACAGTAAAGGGATTTTAATATAGTGGTATACTGCAGGTACTTTTTTTTTTTTTAACGGTTATTCAACAGCATGCAACCAACAATCTCAATAGGTAAGCGCAGGAGTTAGAAGCTGAACCCAGGGGTTATATAGAACCTAGCTATTTAGGTCCACACCCCAGGGTAGTTTCAAAATTTAAAAGGACCTTAAGAAAACGAATAGGACTGGAGGAGCAAGATGAAGCCTTCTCAAGGAATGAAATCACTTAAAAGTACATGTTGGCAGATTTCATTTCCATTCAAACATAGATCATTTATTGGAATAAAATATTTACAGAATTGCTTTACCTATTCTTACAAACTAAAATACTATCCCCAATAGTTAAAAAAAATGGCACAGAAGAAATGTTTTAACAACGATTTGCAGTATTTTAGAACTGAAACATACTAAAACGACTGCATGCTTAAGAAATGACTGCACTGCCATCTAGTTTTAGAAACTGGAAACATGCAAGATGGCTTTATCCATACTACTAACTCATTTGAATAAAAATCATTACATGACAGGTAGTATTGTAGATCCACTTGTTTTCATGGATCTCAAAATTTCAACCTCTGGTAGGGATTCTCTTAAGTTACACTAATTCTATAAGCACAGGTTTTATCTCCCTTTTTCAAATGGTACTTTCCAAAAACACTGCCTTAGGTCTGTCTACTAAAAATATTGAAGGTCTGCAAGTATAATCTACAACAATTGCCAGACAAAGGGCTAAATATTTGGACAGGGTAAATCATGTGAGATATGAGTGGAGATAGGAAATTTCCAGGGAAGTGTGAGATAAACATAGAGAACTAAAGCCTTTACTGGTGAGAATTTTGATTTTACTGTAGAACTTCAGATTTGCCTCTCTTGTGACCTGTATTTATATTACAGCATTAAGGTAACATGATTTGAAGTCTAGAAGGGTGGATGGCTGACTGTACAGGTGAACATAGGTGGACAGGGGCATAACTACTAGGGGAGCAACCGCAGGTGACCCCAGGAGCCAAGGGGACCCAATACTCTTATTTTTCCTATGACAGATGGGGGCCCCCATCATATTTTGCAGTGATTCCCAAATACACCACTGGGGGTAGATCAATCACAAAATACACAATGATATTTATAAAGACTGTCCATATATCCATAAACATACATAAATCTAAAGTTCACAACCCATATGTAAATATTTCTGGTGATGGTGTCATAATTTGGTGTTTTTGCAACTGTACCCGGATGCAAAATCCAGTTCAGTAATACAAATACAAGCCAAATGTAGACCTACACCCCCTCACATAAGTCCTAACATCTCTACCTATAAATAAATATCTTTGTTAACTGGATCAGAAAATGTCCCATACACTTCATAGGGTGCACAAACAAGGCCTTTCCTGATAAATTCTTGCATGTTTTTGTCCCCCAAAAAAGTTATGCCAAAATGGAAGTGGCCTTAATACTCATACAGGCATATGTAATAAAAGTTGTTAAAAATGGTGCTAATTTTGCCCCAACCAATTAGAGGTTGGGGCAAAATTAGCACCATTTTTAACAATTAGAAGTTTTAATGAATCTCACTGATCATTTTTCTTGAGGGGCCACAGGGTGATGGGATCTTGCTGCAATTGCAGGACATACTCTCCACTTCAGCTTGGCGACAGCACAAATGCATGGTAATGACTTTCTATCCATCTATATCTCTATTTGAGAAAAAAATTTTTAGGATTCTGTTATTTAAAAGTGCACTTGTAGTGTTGTTGCTCTCCCCCTTTTGGTCCAGGGCCTTGCCAATGAAAAGACAAGCTCTTCAAAAAGAGTTATTTTTCCATTTAGATCCTAAATGGAGGTAGGATGGAGCTTGGACAATACAGTAGTCCTTTAAACTGCTTTATATTACTGCTTTTACTTTCAAAAATGCAGCAGTAACAAGCGCAAAACATTTCCCAAAAGTGTTCACTCCATAAACCACGCCCAAGAAAACACTAGTTTACATTGTTTGTAGTGCCACTTATTTTATGTTATGTCTATATAGACTGTATATTTATTAATAATGAGGGATGTCCAATCTAGGCCCATGATCCATTGTTAAATGAAATTATCAGCATCCCTGACATACATGAACTGCAATTCCTATCAACTACTGACAGTTGAACAGCATTTTTACTAAATGAATGGGATAAAATTCTCACAAAATTATTTTAGGCAAAAATATATAAATATCAGGTATTGAAGGTCCCGGTAAACTTATTTTTTAACCGTTTATTCCATATGGTTACTACAGTGTAAAAGATTGGAATTGGTGTTGCTTGGGGAATGGGGAAAAGGGTGGGGCTTAACATTTTTTTGTGCAGCACTAATCACTTTTAAGCCTTCCCTTTTTTAACAGTCACCCTCCGTTCATGAACATAAATATAATAAAATGTTTTCTGAACAACTAGAAGAGGATACCAGTTAAGTAATACCAACACACAGGTTAAATAACAAGGTTCCAATCAGCAGTACAGGCAATAGTTATGTAAACAGTTTATAATGTTGCCAATAAACTGGCCCAATATTAGAGTATTTTATTTTAAATAAATATCGAACGCCCCTAGATTATTCCCTTTGGCTTTATACTTAAAATGTCATAGTCCACAAAGAATTTTCAAACACATAGATAACAATGAAGACCAACAAGTGTGGAAAAAAATATGGTTCAACAGTAAAGTCCCTCGAAGAATGACAAGAAACTGGTCAGGGACGCCACCATGATGGCTACAGCAACATTAAAGGAGCTGCCTGAACTTTGGGGATTAATATTATTATTGCAATTATATCAATGGCAAACCATAATCTGTCTGGGAAAAATTACCGAAACATCAGCAGGTTACGGTGTAATAAAGTGACAAAATGTATTCACCCATATTATGTGACAAACGGCAATTTTTCGGGTTGGTGCTAAACCCTCTCAAGCCTTGTGGTACAAGCCAGCATGCAGATACTCTAACATAGATGAAGACTACATGTTATACTGGTTGAAGTTGTGATCATTTCAGTGTTCATGTAGGAGTAAAATGATCTAACATTAAGCCAGTGTATAGCCAACATTACTCACAAAGAAATATATCCAAGCCCAGCTAAACGAAGGAAAGGACCTTTACCTTTCAACATAATAACTTAAATCAACAATGGTTTCAACAAAGGAATATATATGGGCTAGAAAAAAAAAGTATTAAGCTCCGTACACATGTGCCATCACAGGCCCGGGTCGGGCAAAATTCCATAAATCTGGTTTAAAACCAACCGAATTGGAATTTTTCATATATGTTTGAATTTTTTTTTCAATGCGATTTCTGACTTTTTGATCATGAAATTCTAAATTTCAACTGTGATTTACACACTGTCATTCAGTGTAGATCCTGGTTATACTAAGGACCCAAAGTCCAAAAGGCACTCCGCTGCCATAAATCCCATAAAAATAAATATATGGTGGGCTCAAGAGGGTTACCAATAATGCCATACACAAGGGAGGTGGTATCTCTCCTAGAAATAAATAAACCACAAGTATTCCATGAACCTATCCCACACTGACTGCAGTCTCCATATACAAGTACCAGACTACGTCTCACGAACTGATAAAAAGTGAAATTTGGCCGCAAACAAAGTAATTGGTTCACAGAAAGAAAAAAATGGGATCGTCCTCACCCTATTAGTCCTTCCAGCATGTGAAACATAGTTGCTGTATAGGTAGCGTGGCAAGATAAGTATTCCCACTCCAATCGCACACCGGGCAGCTTGAAGCAAATCTTCTACTTAAAGTCTCCCCTTTGCACAATGCAGCAGCCGGCTGCGAGCATACAACATCTTCCAACCTATATGACCAACGCATTCGGGAACCCGAATATTCCCTTCTTCCGGGTCACATAATTGGATACTAGTCAATTTCTTAGTACCAAAATGGTCCAGCAAATAAGTGGTCCATTGTGCAAGAAATACCAGGTAAATTCTGTTCGTGTGCACAACACTATATTCTTTATATATCCAAGCAGGGAAAATAAATATATTCTTATGGAATTTATGGCAGCGGAGTGCCTTTTGGACTTTGAGTATAACCAGGATCTACTCTGGCCAAATGGCCGAATATTTTGCATAGTGTATGAGGTCTGCAGACCCTTTTTATCCTGGTCGCACCCACTTTTATTGGTGTCGACTGCCTATCCCTTTTATATATTGGGATACGAGGACTAGCAATTTGCATGTATTTTAACTCTTTGAATAAATGTAAATTTTGCCTTGTCTTTTTATATCCCCGGTATTCACAAAAAGCTAAATATACACAGAAAAATTACCCACTGTGCACCAACAGGCACACTTTTGCTAAAAATTATACATATCACACACACCCAACACACCCACACACACAACACACACATATATAGAATATAGTTCATATTAAAACATGTGCACTAGTAAGAAAACATTGATTCCTGTGTGTGGTTTTGAACACGATGCATTGTACACAAGGCAATCTATGTATGAATAGCTTTAAAAGTTTTAACCCTGCACACTTCCCTTACTACGATTAAGATATATTCAACAGTATAACACACAAATTAAAATCTGCTTTTTTAATCAGCAATTTGTATTCCAAAGCTCATTCTTAATCAGCAAACATCCCAGCCTGTTTTTTTTAATGGACTTTGGAATATATTTTACGGATTGGAAAAGCATTTCCATATTTTCCATCGATTTTCTTATAAGAAGTAGAGAGCCTGGGTTCTTAATTACTAAAAGCACATACTGAGCATGTTGTACTCACTAAACTAAAGGAGGGAATAGCAGCACATGCCCTATATTTAGGATTAAAGAACAACTAAAGCCTCAGAACAACACTGAATCAGAGGGCAGAGCACCTTGACATAAAAGCAGTAATTTGTGTTCAAGTTTAGGGGGATGAACATTTGCCACCTACAGCAGATAAAACATTGTTTATTGGTGTTCTTTGGGTGGTATAAAACTTTGTGTGAAAACTAACGGGGAGATTTACAGATAGCCACAATGGTATTTATCCCTCTATTGAGAAGATAAATCATTAACAGCAATTTAGAAATGTTTGCTGTGGAATTCAAATGGGAATAGTGGCAGCTTTGTGCATATTCAATAAGCAATGCAAGCAACATTGCTTGAGAATTTTTAATGCCAGTCTTTGTGCAGCCCTTAAAAGGCATGCTCACCCCTCACATGAAATATTATGTATAGGTAAATCACCAACCAAACCCCAAAACTACAAAAAACTACTTTGCCTGTCCTTTGACAGGCAAAGGACTAATATGTTATGCAGTAAAATTATGTTCTCCTACATCTCTGTCTCTTAAAAAGTTTCCACCACCTCTCCAAGAGTTTTCTTAGCTTTTACATGCTCGGGAGGCATATATTATATCTCTAACTGACAGCTGCTAACGAAGAACCAGGGGGAAAAAAAAAAAAAAAAAAAAAAAAAAAAAAAAAAAAGAGGTAACAGAACATTCAACATAATTTCCAGTTATACTTACATCTCTCAGATTTAGGACTATAGCAGTTTTAATTTATTTGCTTTAGTTAGAAGGATTTGATAAGTAACTCTGGCTTGAATATTTAAGGCTTGAGGGGAGAGGATGGGTTTAGTTGGAATTTAGCATTAGCTTTCTCCAAATTAGTTATGGCTTCTTGTTCCATTGCTGTTGATGCATTTTTAACTTTATTTATAGTTTGGGAGAATGTGGTACAAGCATGTAGCTTAAATGTCACCCATATTATTATGGGGGTTGAAGTTTGATAGTTAATTTGGAAGAGTTCCTCCAATTGTATATTAAGATCATCATCATTTGGGAACATATTTAGCCAGTATGGGTTAAATTTGCAACAGGGTGCGTGGTCAGAGTAAGCGGGCGGAGTATCCCACTGCTTTTACATCCGAGTATAATTTTGTATTGACCAAGATCAAACATTGTATTATGGGTTGCTGAAAAGCATGAAAAGATGCTTTCTTGTGGGTATATAGTTCGCCATACATCTATGCAAACAAATGCTACATTTGTTTTACAAAATCTATTTTCTATTTATTTGAGATATTTAATACATTTGTTTGGGTTTAATAGTAGAAACAAATGTAAGCATTACAGTGGATTTTGGCTGGTATATTCAAGCTAGTTCCTTTTTCATTATTGCTCTGAAAGAAGTCAGAAATCCCAAACATCCTCTGGACCCTCACTTGCTGTAAAATCATGATACAATAGTATCTATAACATTCGTTAAATTGCAATAATAAGCACAAAATTGTTGGCCTACATAAAATGTGAACCTCTATTATGGGATTTTCAATAAAAAAAGGTATTATTTACTCACCAAAGAGGGTCAGCTTTAATATTCTACTGCACTGAATAGCGAAAGATAAATCAGAACTGTCAAATATTGTTATTAGATCTCCATCTGCAATCAAAATAAAAAGCAACCTTAGAATACATTTTTGAAAAAGGTGACAGGTAGAAGCATCTTAAACTCTTAAAGATGGTGTCAGTCTCTAGGAAACTGCATCAGTATTTTTGCGAGTTGCTAGGTCACTTATTTGCCTAAATCTTAGAAATGCATTTAATCAACAGTTCCTCATATTGCAATCATGAAGCCCCAAACAGCTGTGCATAAAACATTATTTCTTGATTGAGAAAATTGAATTCCGCAAACTCCTTTAACCAGTGTTAAAATATTATATTAAAGGAATGCTATACTCATTCATTAAGTCAGAATCATTGACCACCCTCCCATTCTCTGAAATTAGTAAGGCAGACTGGGGAGGAGCCCAAGACCTGCCAGTTACTACATAATATGAATTAAACATTTATTTTATTCGAAGTAAAAAAAAAAAAGTGCACAAGTCTGATAATGAAAGTCAAACTATTAAGATCAATAAAACGCACAGTGCATAACTTAACTGACTATAATGTAGTAATCAAACACTTTCACTATATTTTAAATCAACATCAGTACAATTGAAACTGCAAAGACTACATATGTTGGGGAGTGGATGTCATTTAAAATGATCACATCTCTGCCAGCCCGACAATAAGATTGGCATATGTGCAGCCTTGCTACAACTGATACAGGCATTTCCAGTGCAGTGTATAATGTCTAGTAAGGAGAACATAAAATCTCCACAACACTGGCATGCTGCAACTAGGATTTTAGTGAAGACGATTCATTTACAAAAGAAAAGTCGGCGAACCACTGATTTATCCTCAGGCAAGTTAATCACTTTGATCCATAATAACTTTATAATGTAACAAGAGATTGATAAATCACATCATTGCTAAACTATTATTTTAGCAAGTGAACATGTAACTATAGTCTAGCAGCTTTATTATTGCTCATGCAATAGAATGTACATGTTTCTAGCAGAAAAGCCTAAAAAATGAAATGACAGACTGATACTAGCCTTCATCTTTGTACTTGATGGTTACTTCATCATTAGTCAGGAGCTTTCCTCTAAAAACCCTTTGCATCATCAGCACCAACTCATCATAGGTGATGTCTTCATTGTGGATGGGGATTCTTCGTATATCTTCCCCCAGTTGAGCTTTTATAATTAGCTTTCCACTTAAGTCAAGTTGCCCGTTCATGGTGGATTTGGTGATTCAGGCAGCTTTAATTAAAATACACAAAGGTAGAATTTAGAAAATCACCAATCAATTCCTTTTAAAAGCAAACACAGATTTCATTGAAATAGTGAAGGGCAAATTCAGCCATCCCACCTCTCACGGATCTCCCGTGATTCTCCCGGCTTCTGGTGGGGAGTCAACGGTTATCTGAGTCCGTGAGAGGTAAATAAAGCGATCGGGTAAAGACTTACGTGTCACTGCGCTCGATTAGAGGAGAGCAACCCAGAGACCGCAGACACAGGCAGCGCACTTCTCATACGTCATAAAGCTGCGCAGTGCGAGGTTACATCAGCTTGATGTCATGAATGACGCCGCCTCCAAATTAAAAGGACTGCTTCCGCCTCTCTCTTTCTTTTGATTTCCGGGTGCACAGTCGTAAGATAACGGATGTATTGGAGTTATTTGAGGGAGGGGCTAAGCGTTCCTGTCATGTGAATAAGTCATGCGACTGAGCAGTTATAGAAGAAAGTTACTGATGTAACTGCAATTTAATTGCCCACCCCTGGTCTATATGGCTGTGGGTGTACTCATACAAGGGGACCCGATTCTACAGGGGTGTCTAACTGGTTTGCGGATATTATAAGGGGTTTAAGGAGGAAGGAATTGGCTGCCTGGGTATGTTATTATTAGAGATGATACAGCAGTAGGCCTGGGCAAAATAAGGCCCGGAGGGCCGCTTGACTGACCCCCTCAATACTTTCACTTCTTCCTTTTTTCCAGATACCTTCCAACATTACGGAGAGTGAAAGAGGGACAGATAGGGGGTAGTGCGGGCACGCGTAGGTGCACACAAATTTTTTTGGGGGGGCCATGCACACTTTTTATGCCCCACCCACTGTTTTAAGTTACGCTCAATTTAAAGACTTTTTTCCCATTTTACCCAAGTATACATAACTCCCAACCATCCCGGTTTTTATGCCCCACCCACTTTTTTAGGTTACGCTCAATTTAAAGACTTTTTTTCCCATTTTACCCAAGTATACATTACTCCCAACCATCCCGGTTTCGCTGGGATTGTCGCGTTTTCCCCTGCTTTTCCTAGGCTTCCCGACACACCTGCTATGTTACAGCATTGTCCCTTATTGTACCTGCTGGAAGTTCCTCTTTAAGAGAAACTTTACAGAGACTGGACACTGCCCGGCCGGTAGAAGTCAATGTGTGTAAATAACTGGAAGCAGGATTGGGCTTGGGTAAGGAGCAACCTCCCACACATGCTAAGAGAGGTTAGCTGCTAATCTGTTCTTAAAGTGTAAGTCCACCCCAGAAATAAGCATGCTTTGTTACATGCAGCACCCCCAAACCACTATACTTACACTTTTAAGAGAGGAAAGGTTAGCTGCTAATCTGTTCTTAAAGGGCAAGTATAGTGGTTCTGGGGTTTGGGGGTTGCTGCATATAACAAAGTATGTTCATTTCTGGGGTGGACTTGCCCTTTAAGAACAGAATAGCAGCTAATTTCTCCTCTCTTAAAAGTTTTAACTATGTGCTGCCTTGGCTGACAGTCTGGTAAATGTATATGGTGGGTATGTTAAATGCACATTTATCAGACAGACTGTCAGCCAAGGCAGCACATAGTTAAACTTGTAAGATAGGAGAAATTAACTTAAAAGAAAGTGTCTCCCACAAAAAAACACTTAGGTTACTGACCTCCTACATAAATCCCCCAGCCTCTGCTTTTCCAGTACTTGAACCAGAGCTTCGGCATTGCAGGCGATGATCTTCAGCAGCAGCAGGTGTGGGAGGTTGCTCCTGACTGTGCCCCACATCCTGCTTCCAATTATTTACGCACATTGACTTCTACTGGCTGGGCAGTCACATGTCTGGTCTCTGTAAAGCAGTTTCTCTTAAAGAGGAACTTCCGATATTGAAAAACTTTACTCAGAACTAAACTGCCCGGCCAGTACAATAAGGGACAATGCTGGAAAATGGCAGGTATGCCAGGAAGAGCAGGGGGAAATGGGACGGTTGGGAGGTATGCGCTCTCTTGCCAACACCTTTATTCATGACCTGTTCTTTTCTAATTCCTTTTCATCTCCTGGGTCTTACGAAGACTTGGATCTCCCACCATGATACTGCGATTGCAGCTTCGATTACGCATGGTGGTCTATCTTTCTCTCATTCGCCTTGTTCCTCAGGACAGGATGGAGGGTTAGGTCTTCTGTTTTCTCCTATCTGCCACTTTAAACTTGTTCCTCTTCCATCTTCTGTTGCTTTTTACTCATTTGAAGTCCATTTTGTCCAACTTTTCCATCCTTTATGTCTTAGAGTAGCAGTCATACAGATCCGCTTAGGCCTCAGCCACTTTCCTATTTTTCTTTTCTCCAAATGTTCGGCTATAATTCTAGGTGACTTCAATTGTCACATTGACAACACTAAGCAATCTTGACCCTCTCGCTCTCTCCATCTAACTTTCTCCTTCTACTTCCAGCAGTGGACCAACACTAGCACCCATAAGGATGGTCACTTCCTGAACTTAGTCTGTACTAAAAATCTACTAAAGATGTTTTACCAGCACTCGTCTTCCCTGGGTGAACTGGTGCAAGCTCATACATTCACTTCCTGTATAATCTGTAGTTCACACAAGAGTCAAACTCTTAAAAAATAAACTTTTTTTAATCCATTACATTTTCTGCCACAACACATGGCTAACTTTACACAAAACAGATAACTGCAACATTCCGAATCCACCTGGATTCTTTGTCAAGCCAACTAGAAACTAACGCATGTACTTCCTTTTTTCCTCTCCAGTAGCATGCCATCTGGTGGTAGAACATGTAACACACATAACATAGTAGCAACATTCTAGAATCCACATTGCTTTAAAAATGCATTTAAAAATATATATTATAAAATTATATTCTAAAATATATATTAAAACATCAGCATGGTTATTCATACCAGAGACCTTACATTATTATTTAACCCTTTGTGTTGGAGGCTTTATTTAAAGGGCATGTCCACCCCCAACACTTATCATCCCCCCCAGTAATGGCCCCACCATGTAGTGTAGTGTAATCCTTACCTCACATCCCAGCTCCATGGGGTTCTCCTGTAGACCCCCCCCTAAAGTCCCAAAAACTGTCCACCAGGAGGCTAGCAGGACTCTGCCTGCTACCTTCCTCCGTAGATATTTGCCATGCGTACTGCAGCCCTTCTCCCCCCTCCCTCCCTCTCCCCCCGTTCTACTATCCCTCCCCCTAGCATAAAACCCCCTTAATATGATGTTCCCCATGTCTGGCAGCCCCAACCGCATATTTTTATTTTCCAAAAGCTCCCCAAACTCTTACTTACCTCTCCTCTTTTCCTCGCTGCACTAATGACCGGCAGCCGCGTCCGTGATTGGCTGCCGCTCAGCCAATCACAGACGGACTGCCGGTCCCGCCCCTCTGCTTGCATTCTCGCAAGCAGAGCCGGCAGTGCGGCGGAGGAACGAGGGGAGGTAGTAAGAGTTTGGGGGGCTTTTGGAAAATAAAATATATGCGGTTGGGGCTGCCAGACATGGGGGAACATCATATTAAAAACAATTTTTAAGGGTGGACATGCCCTTTAACCCTTTGTGTTGGAGGCTATCCAGTTTATGGATCCATCTTGCTTCACACATCAAAAGGTCTCTTCATCTATATAGTCCAACAGACTGGCTCCTGCCAAGGTGCAGTAATCACGGCCTGGGTGCTACTAAAAGATGCCAAAATACAAGTATATGGAATATAGAGCACTCCCAAAGGACTTTATAATGTGATTTATTAGTGGTAACAGGCAACGTTTCGGTCCCTGAGCTTGGACCTTTCTCAAGCCAAACAGCTGTACAGCGCTGCATACCCAAGTGGCACAGAAAAAATTGTAAATGAATGGATTGTCTCTGACTGGATAATTAATTTATTTTTATTTATTAAGTTTATTTTATCATTTTAAAATGACCTGATCAATTGATTTATTGGATTTCATGGGTTGGATTTAAAATTGTACATATCTTCTATTAAATATTGCAACTACCGTATATACTCGAGTATAAGTCGACTCGAGTATAAGTCGAGGTACCCATTTTTACCTCAAAAATTAGTAAAAAACCCTTTATATTTAAAGCCATAGTATCAGTAAGCTACAGTTATTTTTGCAGTGTACATATTTTAATTCCAAAGGGGGCGGATGAAATCTTGGATTGTCGTGAAGAGCCAGACATATAGGTTATACTGTATTCTCATTATAGAGATTAAAAAATTTGATTTTATAAAAAGATTCAATTAATACACTGGCTCATTGGATTTTTTTTTTCTATACCGTATACTCGAGTAAAGTTAGCGTGAAAAGCGAAAACTGAACCTCGACTTATACTCGAGTCACTCACACTGGTGGAGGAATCCGGCTGCCGCGTCCACTGATGGTCGCATCCACTGACGTCACGACTCGGCGCCGGAAATTAGACCGGCGCGAGTCGTGACGTCAGTGGATGCGACCATCAGTGGACGCGGCAGCCGGATTCCTCCATCAAGATGTCGGGGGCCCGGACTCTCCTGCAAAGGTAAGGCATTAGTAGTAGTGTAGTGTCAGGGTGAGAAGGGTGCAGGAGTAGTAGTGTAGGTACTGTAGTAGTGTAGTGTAGTGTAGTGGCAGGGTGAGAAGAGGGTGCAGGGAGTAGTGTAGTGTACTGTAGTAGGTAGTGTAGTGTAGTGGCAGGGTGAGAAGATGGGTGCAGAGTAGTGAGTGTACTGTAGTAGTGTGTGTAGTGTAGTGGCAGGGTGAGAAGATGGGTGCAGGGAGTAGTGTAGTGTACTGTAGTAGTGTAGTGTAGTGTAGTGGCAGGGTGAGAAGATGGGTGCAGGAGTAGTAGTGTAGGGAGGTGAGAAGATGGGTAGGGAGTAGTGTAGTGTATGTAGTAGTGTAGTGTAGTGTAGTGGCAGGGTGAGAAGATGGGTGCAGGGAAATAGGTTTTATTCCTGGGGCTGGACCTGGGGCTGGAGGGGAGACTCTACCCTCGACTTATACTCGAGTCAATGGTTTTACTAATTTTTGAGGTAAAAATGGGTACCTCGACTTATACTCGAGTCGGCTTATACTTGAGTATATACGGTAGTTGCAATTTAATAGAAGATATGTACAATTTTAAATCCAACCCATGAAATCCAATAAATCAATTGATCAGGTCATTTTAAAATGATAAAAATAACTTAATAAATAAAATAAATTAATTATCCAGTCAGAGCAATCCATTCATTACAATTTTTCTTTGCCACTGGGTATGCAGCGTGTACAGCTGTTTGGCTTGAGAAAGGTCCAAGCTCAGGGACCGAAACGTTGCCTGTTACCACTAATAAATCACATTATAAAGTCCTTTGGGAGTGCTCTATATTCCATAACTTGTATTTTGGCATCTTTTAGTAGCACCCAGGCCGTGATTACTGCACCTTGGCAGGAGCCAGTCTGTTGGACTATATAGATGAAGAGACCTTTTGATGTGTGAAGCAAGATGGATCCATAAACTGGATAGCCTCCAAACAAAGGGTTAAAGGGCATGTCACCCTTAAAAATTGTTTTTAATATGATGTTCCCCCATGTCTGGCAGCCCCAACCGCATATATTTTATTTTCCAAAAGCCCCCCAAACTCTACTTACCTCCCCTCGTTCCTCCGCCGCACTGCGGCCCTCTGCTTTCGAGAATGCAAGCGAGGGGCGGGGGGCGGACGGCAGTCGCGTTGTGAGTTGCTGAGCGGCAGCCAACACGGCGCGGCTGCCGGTCATTCAGTGCAGCGGGGAAAGAGGAGAGGAAGTAAGAGTTTGGGGAGCTTTTGGAAAATAAAAAATATGCGGTTGGGTGCCAGACATGGGGGAACATCATATTAAGGGGGTTTTATGCTAGGGGAGGGATAGTAGAAAGGGGGGAGGGAGAGGAGGGAGGGGGGAGAAGGGCTGCAGTACGCATGGCAAATATCTACCGGAGGCAAGTAGCAGGCAGAGTCCTGCTAGCTCCTGGTGGACAGTTTTTGGGACTTTAGGGGGGGGTCTACAGGAGAACCCTATGGAGCTGGGATGAGGTAAGGATTACACTACACTACATGGTGGGGCCATTACTGGGGGGGATTATAGTTGGGGGTGGACATGCCCTTTAAATAAAGCCTCCAACACAAAGGGTTAAATAATAATGTAAGGTCTCTGGTATGAATAACCATGCTGATGTTTTAATATATATAGAAATAATTTATAATATATATTTTAAATGCATTTTTAAAGCAATGTGGATTCTAGAATGTTGCTACTATGTTATGTGTGTTACATGTTCACACCACCAGATGGCATGCTAAGGAGGAAAAAAAGAAGTACATGCGTTGTTTCAGTTGGCTTGACAAAGAATCCAGGTGGATTCGGAATGTTGCAGTTATCTGTTTTGTGTAAGTTAGCCATGTGTGTGGCAGAAAATGTAATGGATTAAAAAAGTTTATTTTTTAGAGTTTGACTCTTGTGTGAACTACAGATTATACAGGAAGTGAATGTATGAGCTTGCAACAGTTCACCCAGGGAAAGAGTGATGGTAAAACATCTTTAGTAGATTTTTAGTACAGACTAAGTTCAGGAAGTGACCATCCTTATGGGTGTAGTGTTGGTCCACTGCTGGAAGTAGAAGGAGAAAGTTAGATGGAGAGAGCGAGAGGGTCAAGATTGCTTAGTGTGTCAATGTGACAATTGAAGTCACCTAGAATTATAGCCGACATTTGGAGAAAAGAAAAAATAGGAAAGTGGCTGAGCCTAAGCGTCTGTATGATGCACTCTAAGAACTAAAGGATGGAAAAGTTGGACAAAATGGACTTCAAATGAGTAAAAGCAACAGAAGATGGAAGAGGAACAAGTTTAAAGTGGCAGATAGGAGAAAACAGACCAAGACCTACCATCCTGTCCTGAGGAACAAGGCGAATGAGAGAAAGATAGACACCATGCGTAATCGAAGCTGCAATCGCAGTATCATGGGGGAGATCCAAGTCTTCGTAAGACCCAGGAGATGAAAAGGAATTAGAAAAAGAACAGGTCATGAATAAAGGTGTTGGCAAGAGCGCATACCTCCAACCGTCCCATTTCCCCCTGCTCTTCCTGGCATACCTGCCATTTTCCAGCATGTCCTTATTGAACTGGCCGGCGCAGTTTAGTTCTGAGTAAAGTTTTTCAATATCGGAGTTCCTCTTTAAGAGAAACTGCTTACAGAGACCAGACATGATGACTGCCCAGCAGTAGAAGTCAATGTGCGTAATAATTGGAAGCAGATGTGGGGCACAGTCAGGAGCAACCTCCCACACCTGTGTGCTGCTGAAGATCATCGCCTGCAATGCGAAGCTCTGGGTCAAGTACTGGAAAAGCAGAGGTGGGGATTTATGTAGGAGGTCAGTAACCTAAGTGTGTTTTTTGTGGGAGACACTTTCTTTTAGTTAATTTCTCCTATCTTACATTTAACTATGGCTGCCTTGGCGACAGTCTGTCTGATAAATGTGCATTTAACATAACCACACTACTAATCATTTACAGACTGTCAGCCAAGGCAGCACATAGTTAAAACTTTTAAGAGAGGAGAATTAGCTGCTATTCTTTCTTAAGGCAAGTCCACCCCAGAAATGAACATACTGTTTTATATGCAGCAAACCCCAAACCCCAGAACCACTATACTTGCCCTTTAGAACAGATAGCAGCTTAACCTTTCCTCTCTTAAAAGTGTAAGTATAGTGGTTTGGGGGTGCTGCATGTAACAAAGCATGTATTTCTGGTGGTGGGACTTACACTTTAAGAACAGATTAGCAGACTAACCTCTCTTAGCATGTGGGAGGTTGCTCCTTACCCAAGCCCAATCCTGCTTCCAGTTATTTACACACTTACTTCTAACGGCCGGGCAGTGTCCAGTCTCTGTAAAGTTTCTTAAAGAGGAACTTCCAGCAGGTACATAAGGGACAATGCTGTAAACATAGAGGTGTGTCGGGAACAAAGCTAGGAAACAGGGGAAAACGCGACAATCCCAGCGAAACCGGGATGGTGGGAGTAAGTATCTTGGGTAAAATGGGAAAAAAGTTTTAAATTGAGCGAACAAAAAAGTGGGTGGGGCATAAAAACCGGGATGGTTGGGAGGTTGTATACTTGGGTATTGTATAAAATGGGAAAAAAAGTCTTTAAATTGAGCTAACTTAAAAAGTGGTGGGGGCATAAAAAGTTTGTGCATGGCCCCCCCAAAAAATTTGTGTGCACTACGCGTGCCCGCACTACCCCCTATCTGTCCTCTTTCACTTCGTAATGTTGGAAGGTATCTGGAAAAAAGAGAAGGAAGAAGTGAAATATTGAGGGGGTCAGTCAGCGGCCTCGGGCCTTATTTTGCCCAGGCTACTGCTGTATCATCTCTAATAATACATACCCAGGCAGCCAATTCCTTCCTCCTTAAACCCCTATAATTCCGCAAACCAGTTAGACACCCCTGTAGAATCGGGTCCCTTGTATGAGTACACCCACAGCCATATAGACCAGGGGTGGGCAATTAAATTGCAGTTACATCAGGAACTTCTTCTATATGCTCAGTCGCATGATTGTTCACATGACAGGAACGCTTTGCCCCTCCCAAATAACACTCACAACATCCGTTATCTTACGACTGTGCACCCGGAAATCAAAGAAAGAGAGAGGCGGAAGCAGTCCTTTTAATTGGAGGCGGCGTCATTCATGACATCAAGCTGATGTAACCTCGCACTGCGCAGCTTTAGATGTAGGAAGTGCGCTGCCTGTGTCTGCGGTCTCTGGGTTGCTCTCCTTAATCGAGCGCCAGCGCAGTGACACGTAAGTTTTAACCGATCGCTTTATTTCCTTCACGGACTCAGATAACCGTTGACTCCCCACAGAAGCGGGAGAATCACGGGAGGATCCGTGAGAGTGGGATGGCTGAATTTGCCTTCACTATTTCAATGAAATCTGTTTTGCTTTTAAAAGGAATTGATGGTGATTTTCTAAATTCTACCTTGTGTATTTTAATTAAAGCTGCCTGAATCACCAATCCACCATGAACGGGCAACTTGACTTAGTGGAAAGCTAATTATAAAAGCTCAAAGGGGGGATATAACGAAGAATCCCCATCCACAATAAGACATCACCTATGATGAGTTGGTGCTGATGATGCAAAGGGTTTTTAGAGGAAAGCTCCTGAGAATGTGAAGTAACCATCAAGTACAAAGATTGAAGGCTAGTAATCGTCTGTCATTTCATTTTTTAGCTTTCTGCTTAGAAAACATGTATATTCTATGAATGAGCAATATAAAGCTGCTAGACATAGTTACATGTTCAATTGCTAAAATAATAGTTAGCAATGATGTGATTATCAATCTCTTGTTACATTATAAAGTTTATGGATCAAAGTGATTAACTTGCCTGAGGATAAATCAGTGGTTCGCCGACTTTTCTTTTGTAAATGAATCGCTTCATAAAATCCTAGTTGCAGCATGCCAGTGTTGTGGAGTTTTATGTTCCCTTACTAGACATTATACACGCACTGGAAATGCCTGTATCAGTTGTTAGCAAGCTGCACATATGCCAATCTTATTGTCGGGCTGGCAGAGATGTGATCATTTATTAATGAACATCCACTCCCACACATATGTATTGTTTGCAGTTTCAATTGTACTGATGTTGATTTAAAATATAGTGAAAGTGTTTGATTACTACATTATAGTCAGTTAAGTTATGCACTGTGGTTTATTGATCTTAATAGTTGAACTTTCATTCAGACTTGTGCACTTTTTTTTTTTTACTTCGAATAAAATAAATGTTTAATTCATATTATGTAGTAACTGGCAGGTCTTGGGCTCCTCCCAGTCTGCCTTACTAATTTCAGAGAATGGGAGGGTGGTCATGATTCTGACTTAATGAATGAGTTAGATTCTTAATATAATATTTTAACACTGGTTAAAGGAGTTTGCGGATTCAATTTTCTCAATCAAGAAATAATTTTATGCACAGCTGTTGTTGGGCTTCATGATTGGAAATGAGGAACTGTGATTTAATGACATTTTAGATTTAGGCAAATAAGTGACCTAGCAACTCACAAATATGATGCAGTTTTCTAGAGACTGACACCATCTTAAGAGTTAAGATGCTTTACCTGTCACTTTTTCAAAAATGTATTCTAAGATTGCTTTTTATTTTGATTGCAGATGGAGATCTCTAATAACAATATTTGACAGTTCTGATTTATCTTTCGCTATTCAGGCAGTAGATATTAAAGCTGACCCTCTTTGGTGAGTAAATAATACCTTTTTTTTATTGAAAATCCCATAATAGAGGTTCACATTTTATGTAGGCCAACAATTTGTGCTTATTATTGCAATTAACGAATGTTTATAGTATATTGTATCTGATTTTATTCAGCAAGTGAGGTCAGAGGATCTTGAGGAGTTTGGGATTTCTGACTTGCAGAGCAATAATGAAAAGAAAACTAGCTTGAATATACCAGCCAAAATCCACTGTAAGCTTACATTTGTTTTCTACTATTAAACCAAACAAATTATTAAATATCTCCAAATAAATAGAAAATAGATTTGTAAAACAAATGTAGCATTGTGTTTGCATAGATGTTGGTGAACTATAACCCACAAGAAAGCTCTTTTCATGTTTTTCAGCACCATACCATACTATGTTTGATTTTGGTCAATACAAAATTATACTCGGATGTAAAAGCAGGGGATACTCCGCCCGCTTACTCGACCACGCACCCTGTTGCAAATTTAACCCATCTGGCTAAATTGTTCCAAATGATGATGATATTTAATATACATTGGGGAACTCTTCCAATTAACTATCACAACTTCAACCCCCATAATAATATGGGTGACATTAAGCTAATGGCGTACACATTTCCCAAACTATAAATAAAGTTAAAAATGCATCACAGCAATGGAAAAAGAGCCATAACTAATTTGGATGAAAAGCTAATGCTAAATTCCAACTAAACCCAATTTCCTTCTCCACTCAAAGCCAAGGGTTTTAGTTTTTTTTTGTTCTAATAGTCTCCTATACCCTACCTTTACTTCATGAATCTTGCTTGCTTCCTGCTCCACTTTAATCAAGTTTATGGGACTTCCCCCATGAGATTGTCCAAATGTACATCATTTCCTTTGCCAGGTAACACAGCTGTTTCACGCTTGCGCATGCGTCCAGGGCCATTAGCGTGTGCACACCGATGACGTCATCGCACATGTGGGAAAGACAAATCTCTTGCCTTCCTCCAAAAAGAATGTGTGAGATTTGACTTTCTTGTAGTGGCGTGTGCAATGACATCATTGGCGTGTGCGCAGTAACGTTCCCGGACGCACGCCTGTGAGTGAATCGGCTGTGTGTTAGAACACAAAAATCCCTTTATAATTAAAGCCACAGCTATCCAGTAAGCTAAAGTTATTTTTTACAGTGTACTGTAAATACGCTTTAAAGGATATGTACACTGAAAAATTAACCTAATGTTATTAGATAGCTGGGGCCATAATCGGAACTGCTTTTTTTGGCCTATTCCCTTCCCATCCCCTACCTTCAGTGTTAGTTTCTGCCTGACTCCTCCTCCTTGGTAAGGTTGCTCCTAGGACCGCCCCCACAAGATGTCGCTTGCCATTCCGAACAGGTTGATGCTGCACCCATGGTCAACACAAATCCTAGGATCCTAGGATTTTTTAAAGAGATAGACATATATAGTGCAGAGTTAGAGGGTAAGATAGAAAGTAGATAGACAGAATTAAAAGAAGGGACTGTCCATCAGCTCTCACCCAGTCCCCATCAGGTTCCGATTTGATTCACTGAATGATTTGACTCACAGGAATGCTCTGCACCATAATTTATTCAGGGAAACAAACCGGGAACCTGACGGGGACAGGGTGAGAGCCGATTGTCAGTCCCTTCCTTTGCTTTTAAGTACAAACGGCAGTTAACTATTTATAGTCAGAAATACAGGCTTCATATTTACCTGACTTTTACAGGGTGAGAAAGAGACGATGGGAGAAAGGAAGTCACTCAGTGACGAAGCTGAGTGACTGTAATATAGATTCTCGCAACTGCACCTCCCCATTGAAAATGCCTAGCCTTATGTATTATATAAATGATAATATGCTACCTACAGTGTAATATAAGGATATTACGCCACCGAGGAGTTCCATGACCATATAGAAGCACGAGGCCGTAGACTTTGAGTTGTACTGACAACAACATGGAACAACATAGAATCTACACTAATGTGTATGCAAATGTAACTAACTAGAGAATAACTTTTAAAGGGGATGTCCACCCCCAAAATTATAATCCCCCCCACTAATGGCCCCATGTAGTGTAATAAAATCCTTACCTCACATCCCAGCTCCATAAGGTTCTCCTGTAGTCCCCCCCAAAGTCCCAAAAACTGCCCACCAGGAGGATATCAGGACTCTGCCTCCTATCTGGCCTCCGGGAGAAGTTTGGCATGCATACTGCAGCCCTTCTCCCCCTCCCTCTCTCTCCCGTTTTGCGATCCCTCCCCCTACCATAAAACCCCTTGCCCATATAATAGAATAACTTCCCCCAGCCCCAACCGCTAAAAAATAATTTTAAGAACGACCCCCGAACTTTACTTACCTTCCTTCTCTAACCCCAGCATTCTGAGAAGCCGGCAGCCGCGTCCATGATTGGCTGCCTCTCACCAATCACGGACGCGGCTGCGGCCCGCCCCCTGCTTGCAGTGTCTGCAACCAGAAGGCCGGGCGTCGAGGAGAGAGGGAAGGTAAGTAAACATCGGGGCACTTTCTTAAATTATTTTTATAGAGTGTTGGCTGGGGGAAGTTATTATATTATATGTCAAAAGTTGATAATAAGGGTGGACATGCCCTTTAATGTATAGGTGTTCCAAGATTAAAAAAAAACAAAAACCTTTCACATTAGGATTAAAAAAAATAAGTTTAAACCTCCTTTAAATCAATACAGCTATTGAATGACATGTGCATGAAAATAAAATGAAAGACTTACATTGTAGATAGATCTGTATAATTCTAGCTAAATATTAGATAGCCAGAGTGATATTTAGACAGATAAAAACAGAGATATAGAAATTTGATAAAAAGAAATTGAATAGATTGTTAGAAAGACTGACAGAAATTATATAGATTGCTAGACAGAAAAATATAGGTAGAAATTATTCATACCAAATCAACTGCTCCTTAAATATCCTGGCTATAATCTTATCCATACTTACAGTGTGGGCTTGTGGGCAAAACTTTGTCGGGACTCACCCGTGTTCCTAATGTTGTAATTACCCATATATTATGTACTGTACAGTATATTTCTTTATAAAATTTGAGTATAATCAGTTTAGTGTAACGTTACATTGAAATGTATACTGGTGAAAACATCTCCACTACCAAAATTCTGAGGCATACCACTGGCTCACTGAAGGAAACCCGTGGCTAGACACCTCTGATCATTTGCAGTCACTGTACCCCTCTATAAATCCCACGGAAATACATTTTTATACATCACTTAAACTAGGCAAATGAGACAAATCCCTTAAATGTATTCATTTTTATACTGAAGAAAATGTACCATGTTTTATATAGTATTTGTGAGTGTCCAAAGTATATAACCCTGTCTGTGACCCTCATGAGTAGCAATAGGGATACCTTTCTGGCTATGTAAACCACACATTTCAGGTCCTCATCATTTCTATATATTAAAAATCTGTCTTTAAAGAAAAAAAAACTAACATTTTAAAGGGGAACTGTGGTTGTCTTTAAAATGTCATCTTTAAAATGAGGTGAAAACTGTGTTATAAATCATGTCAAAAGTGCTATCACAAAAAAGCAATTATTACTGTTAAAAATAAAAAACAAATTCTTATGTGAAAAGAGTGGAGAAAGAACCCCAAATGTTTAACTTTTTGCTTGCCTTTGTTTATAAATGGGGTTTACTTTTTTTTTGTATGCCTGTGCATTTTTTAAATAATTGATCAGAATATACATTTTGAAGTCTTGTCTGATATTTTGAAATGTGACCAGTAGGTGGAAGTGTTTGGCATTTTATGCTAGTAATAAAGGTTTTCTTCTTGTTTTAATAAACAAATATATTTGAAAAGACCATTAAGTGCACGTTTAATAATACTATGTTGATTCTTGCTTGGGAGTACTATCAGGGCTAAAAAAAATCTGTGGAGGAGTGTGCGCACTGTTGCTGGGTTATAATATACTAGCAGTTTTACCTGCGTTGCCCATGTGTACACATGTGGGTATAGTATTTATGTGCAGGTGTTTGGCTAAGATTGAAGAGATGGGGGGAAAAAAGTGCACTGTCAGTGGCGTAACTACCGCCACCCCTGTAGGGCACGCCACAAGCCCATAAACTTTGCAGGGACCTGCAGTTTTAAACAGCTGACCGCGTGTATGAAGAAAATATACACGCGATCAGCTGTTTAAGAGACTGGACCCGAAATTCCGGTTCAGTTCCGGAAGTTCGGGTCTGGTCTTTTAAACAGCTGATCACACGTATGTTTTCTTCATATGTGCGGTCAGCTGTTTAAAACGGCTGGTCACCGTGCACATCATGAAGGCTGCACTGCAGAGGTCTTCGAGGAGGGGGTCAGGGGCCCAGCCTCCAATCCTGTTCCCCTGCGGTTCTGCAGGCTCCTAGCACTATACTACAGTATATTACCAGTGAAATCAATGGAGAATCGAGGGGGAACCTGATTGGTGCCCCCCTCCGAGCGCTCCGAACACATGCATTATATATATATTTTTATTTTGTTAAAGGGGCATTTTTTTCCCCTCTGCTGCCTTTCTCTTTACCCCAGAGATGCCATCTGAGACAAATTTCTCATTAGAGAAGTGTCCCTGAGCAGGGCATCACATCCAGAGGGCATCGCTGTTATGTGGATGCATTCGAGTGTGGCTGTGAAGTGAGCACATACAAATACATGCAAAATTTTGAACTTTATATAGTAGATATAATATGCATATCAAATATCTATAAAATATCTGTATATGACCAACATTACTGTATACTCTGAGAATCATAAAGAGCCATCTATAAAGTGCACAGTGATTTTGCTATAGATTTCCTTACTTGTTTAGTTCTTTTTGCTTTAGTAAAATGTTTATAAATATTAAGTATAATCTAGTTATAATTTGCATTTAATAGACTGGATATTAAATGTGGCTACTTTCTAATCAACTAATACACTAATGTAATTCTTTTTGTTACTTCTTTAATTTTTGGTTGTTTCCTACCCAAATTCACCCTTTAATTACAGCCTTCCTTTTCTCTCTCTCTCTGCAGTACC
This sequence comes from Hymenochirus boettgeri, assembly GCA_019447015.1. Lineage (NCBI taxonomy): Eukaryota > Metazoa > Chordata > Amphibia > Anura > Pipidae > Hymenochirus > Hymenochirus boettgeri. The sequence goes on along the minus strand of CM033470.1, from coordinate 201,878,774 downwards.
TTCATCTCTTTATTCTTCTGTGCCAGTCTTTATGGAAAGAAAAAACGAAGGAACTAATAATGTTCTTCCACTCATTAGGTCCATGGCCAAAGATAACTAAAATAGCATAAGTGCATGATTATCCAGACTGAAATAGTTTGTTTGCAAGACACAGTGTAAAGCTGTGTACAAACATACACAATCTTTACATCTAAATAAATATTGCTCAGGACTGCAGATTTCCCTCAGCCATGGCCTACTCCCTATACTTTAGTACAGTGATGGTAAACCTTTTAGAGACCGAGTGCCCAAACTGCAACCCCAAACCCGCTTATCTATTACAAAGTGCCAACATGATCATTTAACCTGAATACTGAGGTTTTGTTTAGAAAAAACAGGTCAGGCCAGCCTGCGTCTCTCTGGATTTCTGGTAACAAATTCTGGTGAACTCTACTTTGCATGTGTGCCCACAGAGAGGTCTCTGAGTGCCACCTTTGGCACACAAGCCATTGGTTTTCCACCACTGCTTTAGTACATGGAGAAGACCTGTGGGAGAGGGACATTTTTGGGCATTCCTGAACGATCCAGAGGACGGCGGTGAGCATCTTGGAATTGCGCTACTTGCGCTAATGAGGAGTTAGTGTGTGTACACCCACCTTAAAGATGGAAAATAAAACAGGAGTAGAAAAGATAGGGTGGTAACAGGTACAGAGGTCATGGAGCCCCAAAAATGAGAGTAAGGAACAGGCCCATACAGTTCCTTGTATAAATAAAAAGCAGGGACATTTTCTTCCTTACCTTGCTCTGTTTCACATTAGAACCATCAAGTCTAAGTTGAATTTTGAATCAGGGCTGAACTATTTGTTCTGTTCTCTTCTCAAATAATAGAGCAGATGAACTGGTGATCAGTCAACCAGCAAATGTGGGTCATTATCTTTAAAGGATATGTATGCTGGAATTTTTTTTAAGTTGCCTATTACTGGAAACTACTATTCTTATCGTATATAGGAACAATATATTTGTTCCATATTTTTGTTACCTATTTATTTAGATATCCAATCTGAAACATATTACGTTTCAGCTGTCAATCAAGTGCCTTAGTATAAACTTTTCTGTTATGTATAGTTTTTCTGTAGCTGGAATAGTGACAGTTGGTACGTGAACTGCATCGCAGGAAACTCCCTCTGTCAATGTTGCCTCACAGGGATTAGTGAGCATGCTTGCCCTCACAGAGTCAGATAGTCTGGCAGGGGACTGAGGGACTGAGCTTGAGTAAAACAAGTACTGAATTGAAATCATGCAGCAACACAAACACATCAGAGTAAGTGATGCTTACATGTATTCATTTATATGATTGAAATTATTTTTTCAGTGTACAATTCCTTTAAAAATGGCAAGGCACCAGGGTATATCTCTCTGAAATAGAAATTAGGATATCTTCTGGTTATTGGTTTCCTTCATCTGTCTGGATATTTCTATTAAATGTCCTCTGCACCATTCCCTATGTTTGCCCTTTGCACTATATAATGAGGGCCCAGGTTGTAAAACCCTAAACCTGTAGTACCGTATATACTCGAGCATAAGTCGAGGTTTTCAGGCTGTTTTTACACCTGAACCTCGACTTATACTCGGGTCAGTCACTAACTTGTAAGAAGAATCCGGCTGCCGCATCCCCCGATTGTCACATCCACTGATGTCACTACTCAGCGCCTGTCTCATCCCGGCGCCGAGTAGTGACGTCAGTGGATGCGACAATCAGGGGATGCGGAGGCTGGATTCCTCTTACAAGTTAGTTGCCAAATACTGCCGATATTTTTCAGTTATTCAGCTCTTCAGTCACTAATTTGTGGCTCTCGGTTTGCTTATTTTTACTGGCAGAGAGGGAGGAGAAGGTTGGGTAGGGAGGGTTTGCAGTTCCACTGCAGATGTTTGTAAACTACAACTCCCAGCAACTAAAGCATGCTGGGAGTTGTAGCTTACAATTGGGAATTACTCTTAATTTAAAGGGCAACTAATGCCTGAAAACAATACTGAATTAGGAGGATGGTACCTATTGTTAAATTGATTGCCTTGTGATTCTGTATTGTTTTGAGGCTTTAGTTTCCCCTTAAATGAACAGCAGAATTCCCATACTGTAGTCCCATACAGTAATAGCCAAATCCAGTATGGCTATTACTGTATGGGACTGCTGTATGGGAATGCTGCGGTCCAGAACTTGGCTATTACTGTATGTGACTCCTGTATGGGAATTCTGCTGTCCATTTAAAGGGCAACTAAAGCATCAAAACAATACAGAATCAGAAGGCAGCAGTGGTCAGATTTTCTACCCTCGACTTATACTCGGGTCAATCAGTTTTTACTCATTTTTTAGGTAAAAAAAGGTACCTCGGCTTATACTCGCATTGACTTATATTCGAGTATATAGTAGATGGAAATTTAAAAATTGATTTTCTGCGCCCTGGATAAAAGACATCAGAGAAACATTTAAGAAGTAAAGAAAATCTTTATTATGGTTAACATAATATTTCAGGTTCAATAAATACATACATCCATTGAATCCAGTTTTTAACCCTACCCATAATGCCTGCCTAACAGTTGATCCAGAGGAAGGTGACAAACCACAAATGGGGGGATTCCTATCTGACTCCAAATGGCAATTGGAAAATCCCTTGGACCAACAAGAACTTCTACCAGTAACTGTCAATATTTTTCTATTTGAAAAAAAAAAACAATCTATATCTCTCTTGAAACTACCCAATAAACTTGCCATTACCACATCTACCAGAATAATGGATTGGATGAAGGGGACACCACGCAGGAATAATCTGCAACAACTTTAATGCCGGCATTAAAGTTGTTGCAGATTATTCCTGCTTGGTGTTCCCTTCATCCATTCCATTATTTCAGTAACCTTACATTGCAGACGGAACAGTGGGAAGACGCGATCCCAACTACAAGCAGTTACAAACAGGTGTGCATCCTTACCTTTGTCACATCTACCAGAAGACAGTTCCATAGTTTCACCATTCTCACTGTGAAAAATGCCCTGTCAGACCTTAAGACAAAACTCCTTCTATTCTTAAAGGGCATGTGTACACCAAAAAAGCACAATTCATTCAAACAAGCCCCAACACTCCACTCAAGTCCTCCACAAACACCCATGAAGCCTGCAACAATGTCACACTATCCTGGCTCCCTCCCCATTCCTTTGCCTTACATAATCAAGCTTCTCTGTTCTCTTTATTAATTTAGTTGCCCTCCTCTGAGCCCTTTCCACCTCCAAGATGTCCTTATTGTACGTGATTCCAAACCTGCACATTCCATTGAGAGAAAAATGTTTTTCTTTCTATACCCATTTGTAAAAGACAATATATTGCCAGACCTAACTGTTGCCACCTGGCATTTACTACAGTAAAGGGCCAGACTTATAAAAGGATTACGTTTACAGGGTAACTCTTTTGAAATAAAAAAAAAATAACAAAAGGAGTATAAAGGTGATACCTTTTTTGGCTAACTAAGATAATTATAGCAAGCTTTCAGAACATTCTAGTTCCTTTTTCAAGCTGATTACATTGAAGTTGTGGTGCTCTCTAAATTAATTTCAACATTCAGCTCATACTGTAGTTCAAATAACCAGAAAAAAGGAAACAATCAGTGTGGAAGGTGTTAAGGGGTTACCCTATAAATATTTTGAATGGCTAACACGGTATACCACCTTTTCTTGCGTCTTATAAAAGGATGGATTTTGTTTTCTGATGCATTATGGCATTTTTGGGGACTTTTGTGGCCTGAAAGTTTTTTTTAATGCAATAAATGGTGTCATTTCTTTATTAGCTTTGAAAAATAGCTATGGGCCTTTATTTATTTAAATGCAGAAAAATATCAGAGGGGGGTTGACTATTACAGTATATATAGTTGGTCAGAAACCGAATGTTTTCTTTTTTTAAATGCCTCTTAAAATCTCACCCCGATTTATACACAGTACATCACATTTTTACAAGACCCAGTTTCAGAGACTTAATTGCTGAAGAACTAGCTGATTGTTCGCATTGAGCATTCAATTCTTACTTAGGTCTAGATGACGGGAAGCTGACATTTTTTTTCCTTCAACCATCAGAAATCTAAAATGTTATTATGAAAGTTCCAAGAACATCCATTATGTTTTAACAGTAAGAAGAATGTATATTAAGTATGGAACAGCATTTCAAAAAATAACCCTGTCATACCTTGTCATATGTTTTGAGATCAGTTGCAGCAAATATCTGTTCCCATTACAACTAATGCTGCCTGTGTGTACTTGCACTAACATTCCACCAATCTCCAGTATACACATAATCGGTGCCGTGCTTAGCTATGTCACCAATTAGAATTGGAGCTTAGCTATGTCATTGTTGTCAACTACTCATTTAAACTGGTGCAGTTAATAATGTTTTATATTAGGATATTACTATTCCCATCCCAGAGTTATATGACCTGTTTAACATGGATACAGTTCAGCTATCCACAGCTACCCACTACTTAAACAAGTAATAATATAGACCATGCACATCAGTCTTACAAGCCCATGTATTTTATTGTGTCATACATGGGTACACAAAAGTGTAACGTTTCGGTACACTGCGGTACCTTCTTCAGACAAATATAAAAATCAATTGAACAGGTAAGGCCTTATATACATACATACATATCGATAGCATCCCCTAGTGGAGGAAAGAAAAAAAGAAAGAAAAAGAGGAAAATGCAACAACATATACAAACAATCAATGTGTAGTATAAACAGTAACAAAGTACCGAGAACTCATCTTTTGGGCAGGAAGCAAGAAAGTCCCAAATTACAATTGAGACCTTTAGGGTGGAGTGCGTCAAGGGTGAAAATCCAGAAGGATTCTCTGCGCAGAAGCAGATTGTGTCTATCACCCCCTCCAGGCAGTGGAGGGATGTGGTCAATTACCATCCCTTTAAGGTCAGAAATGAGGTGTCTACATTTGAGGAAATGGGATGCCACAGGGGTATCTTCAAATTTGGTAGATGGTGCAGTAGGAGGTCTCTGTAGGGCAAGTTTAATACCACTCCTGTGGCGCTGAAACCGTTTTTTAAAGGGGTCAATAGTTTTGCCAATATAAATAAATGAACAGGGACATTTCAACATGTAAATGCAGAAATCAGTGGTGCAGCTAAAGTAGCCTTTAAGGTTAAAGACTTTGCCAGTATAGGGATGGTGAAATGATGAACCCACAATCAGTGAGTTGCAGATATTGCAGTTGCAACATCGGAAACATCCCTTTTTATTGGAAAAAGAAAAAGGCGCCTTTTTATATTTGGAGATAGGATCTGCCTGTACCAGTTGGGAATAAAGAGACCTGTTTTTTTGGTAGACACATTGTGGCATGACCTTAGTGTTGGGACCCATATTGGGATCCCCGTGAATAACTGTCCAAAATTTCTGGAAGTTATTCTTGATGGTTGTGGAATTAGTAGTAAAGGTTTGTATGAATGGGATACCTACTTGGCCATCCTTTTTGGGAGTGGGGTGGAGAGCTTCCAGTTTGGCATGTTGAACAAGGTCTGGGGGATAATTGCATGTAACAAACTTGTTAGTCATCGCTTCAAGAAAATGATTTTTATCCCTGGGGTTGTTGCAAATACGAGCAACCCGCATAAACTGGGATTTGGGTAGACCTTTAAAAACATGCGGAGGATGGAATCTGTGACCAGATAGAAGATTATTGCGGTCAGTAGGTTTAACATATAGGGAGGTAAGTAAGACACCATCAATAATGCGTATCTGAACATCAAGAAAATGAATAGTAATATAGGACATTGCTGCAGTAAATACAATTTTATCATCTAGACTATTCATGAAATCAATAAATTCAGTAGCCTGTGCAGTAGTACCAGACCAAATAATAAAAATGTCATCTATATAACGAAAGATTTTTTTGCAGTACAATTGATATGATTGATGTGTATAGATGTGATGTTCTTCGAGCTTGCCAATGTACATATTGGCAAATGACGGTGCTACCGGACTACCCATGGCGGTCCCAACAGTTTGAATAAAATACTGTTTCGAATTTAAAATAGTTGTTATGGAGAATAAAGTCCACACAGTCCACCAGGAATTCCGTGGGGGGGAGAGGCAAGGTCTTTTGGAAAGAAAATATCATATTGCTTCAAGTCCTTTGAGATGGTCAATATTGGTGTAGAGCGATGTGATGTCAGCAGTAATAAGCAACCAATCCTTATCCCATGGGCCAATCGATGCTAATTTGTCAGTAAAGTCCCCAGTGTCTTTAATAAAAGATGGTAAGGTATTAACAATAGGCTTGAGATAAAAGTCACAGAACGAAGATAATGGTTGTGTGACTGAGCCTATGAATGATACAACAGGGCGAAAGGGTGGACGGATAGGATCTTTGTGGATCTTAGGAAGACCATACAGCACAGGTGTCCGGGGGTAGTTTTCATACAGAAAATCATAGGTATTTTGGTCGATCCACGTGGTGTCCAGAGCCATGTCCAATAGGGATTTAAGTTACTGTAATACAAATAACCAAGTAGCACTATACCCCACCCTTGTCGGCTGGAAGTTCGTTTATACCTCCTGGGACTTACATTGGCATTGATCAATTTATTAATCTCATAATCTCATTAATCTCATAAGACATAAGTTCAGAGACAATCTCTCCAAAACCGAACGCACGGCCCTACACTCTCTCAGTACTGATACATCTGTGATTATAAAACCAGCCGACAAGGGTGGGGTATAGTGCTACTTGATTATTTGTATTACAGTAACTGTTTACATGACCATCTTGCGACTTCTGGTTCTTATATCAAATTAGCTAAAGACCCCACCCATACTATTATGGCGAAACTTATATCCCTATTGGACATGGCTCTGGACACCACATGGATCGACCAAAATACCTATGATTTTCTGTATGAAAACTACCCTCGCAAACCTGTGCTGTATGGTCTTCCTAAGATCCACAAAGATCCTATCCGCCCACCCTTTCGCCCTATTGTATCATCCATAGGCTCAGTCACACAACCATTATCTTCCTTCTGTGACTTTTATCTCAAGCCTATTGTTAAACCTACCATCTTTTATTAAAGACACTGGGGACTTTACTGACAAATTAGCATCGTGGCCCATGGGATAAGGATTGGTTGCTTATTACTGCTGACATCACATCGCTCTACACCAATATTGACCATCTCAAAGGACTTGAAGCAATACGATATTTTCTTTCCAAAAGACCTTGCCTCTCCCCCCCCCCACGGAATTCCTGGTGGACTGTGTGGACTTTATTCTCCATAACAACTATTTTAAATTCGAAACAGTATTTTATTCAAACTGTTGGGACCGCCATGGGTAGTCGGGTAGCACCGTCATTTGCCAATATGACATTGGCAAGCTCGAAGAACATCACATCTATACACATCAATCATATCAATTGTAACTGCAAAAAAATCTTTCGTTATATAGATGACATTTTTATTATTTGGTCTGGTACTACTGCACAGGCTACTGAATTTATTGATTTCATGAATAGTCTAGATGATAAAATTGTATTACTGCAGCAATTCCTATATTACTATCATTTTCTTGATGTTCAGATACGCATTATTGATGGTGTCTTACTTACCCCCTATATGTTAAACCTACCGACCGCAATACCTTCTATCTGGTCACAGCTTCCATCCTCCGCATGTTTTTAAAGGTCTACCCAAATCCAGTTTATGCAGGTTGCTCGTATTTGCAACAACCCAGGGATAAAAATCATTTTCTTGAAGCGATGACTAACACGTTTGTTACACGCAATTATCCCCCAGACCTTGTTCAACATGCAAACTGGAATCTCTCCACCCCACTCCCAAAAAGGATGGCCAAGTAGGTATCCCATTCATACAAACCTTTACTACTAGTCCACAACCATCAAGAATAACTTGCAGAAATTTTGGACAGTTTATCACGGGGATCCCAATATGGGTCCCAACACTAAGGTCATGCCACAATGTGTCTACCAAAAAAACAGGTCTTTATTCCCAACTGGTACAGCAGATCCTATCTCCAAATATAAAAAGGGCCTTTTCTTTTTCCAATAAAAAGGGATGTTTGAGTTGCAACTGCAATATCTGCAACTCACTGATTGTGGGTTCATCATTTCACCATCCCTATACTGGCAAAGTCTTTAACCTTAAAGGCTACTTTAGCTGCACCACTGATTTCTGCATTTACATGTTGAAATGTCCCTGTTCATTTATTTATATTGGCAAGACTATTGGCCCCTTTAAAAAACAGTTTAAACCTTAGGAATGATATTAAACTTGCCTCCTACTGCACCATCTACCAAATTTGAAGATACCCCTGTGTCATCCCATTTCCTCAAATGTAGACACCTCATTTCTGACCTTAAAGGGATGGTAATTGACCACATCCCTCCACTGCCTAGAGGGGGTGATAGACCACATCTGCTTGCGCAGGGAATTCTTCTGGATTTTCACCCTTGACGCTCCACCCTAAAGGTCTCAATTGTAATTTGGGGCTTTCTTGCTTCCTGCCCAAAAGATGAGTTTTCGGTACTTTGTTACTGTTTATACTACAACATTGATTGTTTGTATATGTGTTGCATTTTCCTCTTTTTCTTTCTTTTTTCTTTCCTCCACTAGGGGATGCTATCGATATGTATGTATGTATATAAGGCCTTACCTGTTCAATTGATTTTTATATTTGTCTGAAGAAGGTACCGCAGTGTACCGAAACGTTACACTTTTGTGTACCCATGTATGACACAATAAAATACATGGGCTTGTAAGACTGATGTGCATGGTCTATATTATTACTTGCTATTATCCACCACTTACCATGGTATGCCATTGCACTCAGCCACTTCTGTTTGTTTAACTACTTCCACTAGGTGTGTGCAGGATCATCTCTTAGTTTGCTCACTACTTAAACAAAACTACCTTATTAACAATGAAAGGTTTATCTCTCTACGCTAATACCAGACACGCAAATATGTAATAATCCTACTTAGAAAAATAAAGAAAATAGTTTACCAGAATTTGCTTTTAGCTTTCTTGAAGATTCGCCAACTGTCCCAGCTAAAAAGAAATAATAAAAAGCAATATAAATATTACTATTGAATATGCTAGAGAATAATTTAATTAATAGATAATTTAAGTTACATACATTTTTTATACAAGTAAAATAAAATTATTTCTCAATGAACTTTTGAAAGACATTAACTGAAAGGCCATAAAGTGGCCATACACAATTGTCTGGTTAAATAAAGTGTATGGGCACCTTTACATTGTCATTTCCAAGTGGACTATATACAGACATCATTTAATATTCACAATATACATACGAATATGCATAGCAAAAACCTTGCCTTTCTTCTCTCAATTTCCCTTAGTTAATCTATTGGTTTCTCCCCAATGAAACTATATCTCACAAGTTACAACCAGAATGTAACAATACAAGGTATAAATAAAAAAATATATATAAATATATTAAAATTAAATATATTTTTTATTGTATTGAAAGGAATGCCACGATTAAAAAAACATTTAAAAATCCTACCTGTCACTACTCTGAACAATCTCAAAATTCTCATCTACAATGTCTTCATAATGAACTGCCATGGAAAAATATGTATAATCTCAAATAAGTATAATTTTTTGCTTTTCATTTGTACCTAATACATCCATTTGAAAGTATATTTTATATAAAAATTATTACCTGTAACCCAAAAAGGTTTTTTGTCAATCTCCATGGTAGATCAGATTTTGAATGATGAATAAGGCATTCATTTGAATATGTTGCTGTTATAAAATAAAAACATGGCTGTGCTTTGGAAAATGTGATTTTAAGTTGATAGAACATACACAGGGCGATTCAATAAAAGTTCTTATCATTTAAAATGGTGCTAATTTTGCCCCAACTAATCAGATCTTATTTAACATTTGAAAGCTAACATCTGATTGGTTGGGGCAAAATTAGCTCCATTTTTAACGATAAGAACTTTTATTGAATCCCCCTGACAGTTGTGTAAACCATGAAAGAACAGAAAATTCACCACAATAAATAAAAATATGATTTGTATTAGTAAAAATTAAAGTATAGTAAAAAATGAAAAAAAAGACACACAGAAGCAAATATTCTGAATTTATTTAATTATATTCAGATCTAGTATAAAAGTGTATTGAATTACATCAACCACTGAAGATATCACACTGGTGGGTCAATAGAATCAAATGTCTTTTGCCTAACAACAAACTATCCCAGATTATCTCCGTAACTGGGACATCCTGCTTTCCCCTAAAGGTTCACTCACACGTTGTGAGCAAGGAACTACCTCTGACGGCCGAGCGCTACACACGATGAGCGGCCGCTGTATCAACGAACGACCCCGACCGAACGCATTCACATGGACCATTCTTGGCCGAAACGGTGTTCGCCGCATGTAGCGATCAGCCGTCGTTTACTTGCTCACAGATCAAGCGTGTGTATGAACCTTTAGGCAGTAGGGGGTCTATTTCAAAATGCTGATGGAAATAAAATGTAATTTGTCTCTATCATTGAGATTCAATAAAAGTTCTTTTAAAATGGTGCTAATTTTGTCCCAAACAATTAGATCTTATTTAACATTTGTAAGCTTACATCTGATTGGTTGGGGCAATATTAGCACCATTTTAAACAATAAGAACTTTTATTGAATAACCCTGTATGTGTTTACCCCAATGATCCACCATTGAATCAGTCATACTGATCGCACGTGTGTATGAACCTTAAGATCCGAAAGATAATCAGTGTAAAAACAAAATTTAACCAATCAAATTTTTACCATTTTATTCTTGATGAAACATGCAATTACTTTGTTTTAACCAGGAGATAATAAGCAGAATCACAAAAAAAAACCCAAAAACAATATTGTTGTCCTTTAAGCTGGTGGCTTCTCAACACAGAACAATATTTGTATCAGGGAAAAATTCCATACAGCAGGACATACAGAAATTCAATTCTGACAATTAAATCTTGTACATTTGATAAATTGTAGTCCAAGTCCACAACTGCGACTGAGCATAGATAAGGGACAGGATCATGCAGGCATTCAAACCTCCATTTTTGGTACAATAGTCAGGATAGGGGAAGGGAACAAAGGGATTCCCTTACCTGAGCCAGGTGAAAGAAAGGGGGCGGAGCAAGCATTTCGGCAGGGGGAAAGAGGGAGGAGTTTTGGGTTTATAAGGTGACTGTAAAAAAGAAAAAATCAGAACTAACCTTTCTTTTGTTTCCCACCCTCCCATCCCGATGTGAAAGTACAAGTCTGGAAAACTACTTCGGAGGTCAATGAAGAAAAAGGGAATAGGGTTTTGTTACAACTAAGGAGTGGAATGCGGTCTCCCCCTCCCCCAGACAGCGGTTAAGAGGTGCCATGGAAATGCAGTATGGGATCCTATCGGCAGCACTGTGCTTTGCGTTCAGGTTGCAAGAAGGTGGGGCAAACCAGAAGGGGCACCTGGGGTAGGTACGGACAAATGGAAAATCCCAATTGTCTAGACCGCCAAAACACCAGCTGATGTGCAGGGGGACTCAGCTGGTGGGAGCGCAAATTATGCCAGCTGATGTGCAGGGGGACTCAGCTGGCAAGGGCGGAGAATGATTGGCAATGTCAATCAATTAAGGCCAGCTGATGTGCAGTGTGTACTCTCTGTCCTAGATGTGTGTACTGTCTATCCCATATGTGTATACTCTCTGTCCTAGATGTGTGTACTGTCTATCCCATATGTGTGTACTCTCTGTCCTAGATGTGTGTACTGTCTATTCCATATGTGTGTACTCTCTGTCCTAGATGTGTGTACTGTCTATACCATATGTGTGTACTCTCTGTCCTAGATGTGTGTACTGTCTATCCCAAGTGAGTCTATGCTCCATGACAATTCTATTTTCCAAGTGGCTGCTAACAGAAGTAATTTGGCAAAAGCTGAGGTACTGCATCACCAAAATAGTTTTATTTAAAGGAAAGTCACTGATGGAAATGATATATTTTGAACCTTGTTTTACATGCAAATGCAGTTTTAGAATTTTTATTTTTACATTAAAAAAATACTTTAATTTAAGAACATAGTCCCAATATAAATAAGCACATTCTACCTGGGAAAAGTTTCATGTGTCCTTTAAGATGTTGCATGACTAAAAGTCCCAGAATCCCACTGACTGGGGGTGTTGGGAACAGTAGATATGGAACAGTTAAAAGAACAAACTCGCCTGTCCTTGCATTTTGCTAAGCTCTATACAGCAAAGCTACTTAAGTTAAAATGGATTATTTAAATTATAAAGGTTTATGAATGACAGACAATTTCCTTCCACTAGTGTCCGAGCCTTTTTCTTGAGTCTGGCTTCTTTAATCATGCATTTAACCTAATTCCCCAGAGACCATTTCCACGGCCCAATAAATTGCTGCTTCCCAATTTTATATGCATTAGTACTACCGAGAGGTTGACAAAAATAATGCATAAAACAAAGACTATTTTAAGAAATTTCTTAAAGACTTGCTAAACAAAATAAAATAAAAATGAAACTTAAAAGAGCGACTTCATCCATATAACAACAAACGAACAAATGAAAACAAGCCTATGAAAAGTCTCACTTTGTTCCATAACGTATTATTTTTGAAAATGATTTTGAATGATTTATGTGTGTGAAGCACAAAGAGGTGCAAAAGTTTGATATTCATTTGCTGAAACCAATCATGTTACTGCATTTAAAAAACATCTGATTGGTTAAACAAGCATGGGCAAACTTGCGTCCAATGGTACTGCATTCCTGTTTCTTGTTAATATGCCTTACAATGATGCATCTTAAATAAAATTCCTTGGATCTGTCCTTGTTTATAGTGTGGAACCTTTCTCCACGTCAATGTAAGATGACACTTTCTGGTTTGTATAGGCAAGCTATCTAGCAGCACCGCACTATTATGTTTTGTTGGATTAAATGCTAGCGTCAAATGTTCTGATGGCCAGTAAAGGCAGGTGTGGGTGACTTTGCAATAATGTCCATAAAGCCGTTAAAGAATTTCAATGTTTTGTTGGGTCTATCGAGGTGGCCTTGAGCTGCAAATACAATCGCAGCGCTCATGGTGTTCCAGTTGTATGTCGACAATGGACATGTTCTTGGATTTACTCTTCGTCTTTTTGTTGGTGCTGGTTTCCGGCACCACTTTCAGCACCTGTAGAAACAAAAAGGAAAACACAATAATCTAGTAGTTTCTGGTTTCCGTTTTATATGAAGGTGACAATGAATCTTATACTGAGGCATCATCTGAACTAAGGAAGGCTCACCTATACAAAACCCAACTCAGACAAATTATGGCACAATTATACAACGTGGGCAAAAATATGTGGATGTGTAAACACTACACCTTATCACACTGCAGAATATTTATTTTAAAAAATCAGATGCATTAAAGGACAATTATATTCACCTTTTTGCTCCTCTCCTTTCACAACCGAATTGTACCCAGGGTGACCTAAACCACTAGGTCCTCACCTCTGGGTACTTTACAGATCATCTGTAATACTTTCCACTGACAGACAGCTACTTCTGTAATCAGTGACGTGGCCAATGTTCCCATTGGCCCCATTGAGTACTGTCAGTGACAGAAGACCTGGAGAGGAGCGGATTGGCACAATGAAGGAACACTTTAAGTAGTTATTACAGTTGATCTGTAAAATACACCAAAATAGTTGTTTAGATCCTCCCCGTGAGTGCTCTATAGGTGTGGATAGGAGGTAAGGTTTGTAAAATTGTCCTTTCAGAAGATTGTTTCTTTCCTGCTATAATCCATTCAGAAACTAATGTGGTCAGTAAATGACACAAAGCCTGACACACAGTCTGCATGTGTGTGGATGCCGCTCAAATTCAAAACTGAAATCCCCCAATCTCTACAATGTCATTTTATGCAGCGTTGCAGATTTATTGATCAATTGATCTTGTTCTTGTCAACCCCAATTTTAGTCCAATTTGTCCAGTTTTAGGAACTTGTGGAGTCCAGGTAAACACAATGCTATGTTCACAGGGATATACAAAGCTCCTCTCTCTCCCTTGGTGAATCACACTGAACATGTCTAAGTTATAAACATTTTCAAAACTCTAAATTTATCATTAAAAATCGAATAATAAAAAATAGGAAATTTGAAATTTTTGTTTGAAAACAGAAAATTCTGAACAAAACCTCCAAAATTGCAACTGAAAATGCAAAAAATTCAGATTCAATTTTAATTTGCTAGTTTCGTTCAACTCTAGTAATTAAAAGTCATGTCTACGAATAAATATAAATGTTAAATGCAGGACCCCCTGAGCCCCAGTTACATTTTACTTACCTTTTCTCAAAGATGCAGCTAACCATACTTACAAGACTCATTCCGCCGCTCTGCCACGATGCCCCACTCTGCTTCCTGGTTGTAGCTGTCAGTCAAAGGCATGAGAATGAAGTCACGCCCATTTACCTGACAGCCATGACCAGAAGGCACCTCACTGCTGCTGCTTGTGCTCAAAACAGCAGCAGTAGGTGTTACCCAGGCGGCGAGGGACCAGTCTTGTAAGTATGGTTAGCTGCATCTTTGGGCAAGGTTAGTAAATTGTAACTTGGGTCCTGCACCTATATCTGAGATTTGAATTTATGGGTGGACTTGTCCTTTAACAGGTTCTGGTACAGGTAAGTAATAAAAATATGCTTTAGAATGAACTTCTCCTTTAAGAAACCCTTTTTACATTTCTGCTTTAAATGCTGTTACGATAACCTTTTGTTTTTTAAAAGTTGATTTTATTATAACAAATAAAAACTTCAGCATTTTTACACACAGTCTAGTAGGAAGAGGTTTTTTTACTTATTCCCAAGAAAGAATGTATGAGATGTTTGAGAGCATTTGAGCTTTTCGCCGGCTGTCTGACAGGCTTGGGATTTTCCTTGTGTTTTATATTAAAAAAACATGAGAACGGTATATGGGCTCTGAAGATAAGAGGAGAAAAATGAATTGGAAAACACTTTTCATAGACAAGACAGAAGAGGAGTGCTGGGAAAATAGTGAAAATAGGACAGCTTGACTGACTGATCACAGAGATGATATTCAAAGCTTTACTGCCTACTGTATAGAAAATAGCTTTAGATTTCAGTACATAGAATTATATGGTGCATAAAATTTATGCTGCGCAAAAAGCACAGAGACAGAAAATGTATTCTACAAAGTGGCATTCAAATAATTTTTCCTTTTATTCCTTTATAGAACGCTTTAATGCATGAAAATAAAAACATATTAATTGTAGTTAACTTGCTTGTTACAGGCACACACTTAGGCAACATGTAGCGCTAGATACCAGACAGCCACAGAGTGATGAAATGCATTTGACTCTAAGAATATCATGTACTAGACAAGTTAAAACAGAACTAACATCTTCTATGGGTCCCCAAGTAACTTAAAGTACCCAGAAGAGGACCTAATTGCCCTAGATGCCTTGTGGTGATGGTCCAGCACCACAACCTCTCACAGTTACTCACTTAGTCAATGGGAAGATACGGTCCTGTCCTAGACTGTGAGAGTAGGTGGGGCTAGACTGATACTATGAATAGGACTTTGAAGGCATGGTGTGGGGGATCTACCAATCCTGGGATGAGAACAGTTTATTGTTATGTGGGGGTTTATTTTTTTTGGGGGGGGGGGCGTGCAGTTTCTCCCTAATATTTGATTTTAATCTTACAAGTGCAATTTTAACAATGACAGAATTATGGTAAACTATGAAATCTCCAAAGCTGGAAAACTAATTATCACACGATTTAGCTAAACATAAAATGAAATGCACCAGGCAACATAAACATTTTTATTTTTGGCAAATGCCAATATTGCAGACTATATCCCTGTAGAAGGACACAGAGACTGAAAATAGACAAGCACATATAGAGGCCTGTTCATAAAGGGTGGCTATTCTAATGAAATAATCTATGGTTTGAATGCTTCTGAAGGTTCTCATTTATCCAGGTCATGGTCCATCTATGATAATCAGTTAGATCAAATTGATGTGAAGTTTAGCCACCCAACTGTCTTTCTCAATTTAGAATGACTTGTACAACAATCTGTTGGCAATAAATACCATGGAAAGTCCCAATCAGCATATCACAGCCAGGTGTTAGGGACCTTCAGAATACAAGGTGTGATTGCATTGCGGCTAAGAAGTGTTATTGAAACTGCCCACTGCACTGCATGTTCACTATTAAACAAAATACTGTTCATTACCTGCCCCAACCCCAACTGATATATTCAGCATATAATTACCTGCATTACTAACCAGATATTTGAAGATAGTTATTGTTCCCTTTCTGGCAGAGTAAAGTGGCCCCTCCTTCCATGCAATCAATCAAGGCTGTGACAACTGACATCACAGCCATTAATTGACTGCCTCCTCTGCACATGCTCAAGCTTATAAAAAGCTCTGTGAACCATGGGTTGAGGCAGACGTATCATTAAATATCTGGTTACAAATGCATGTAATAAACTGGTAAAAATAGCAGTACTGCGGGCAGATAAATGACAAGTTTTTTGTTTTATGGGTGGACTTGCCCTTTGAATCATAACTTTTTGCTATCTCAGGGAAAGACTAGACATTCATTCTTTTGCAACCAAGCTCCAACAAGAAATAGCAAAAGGGAGGGCAAAACTCTAAAAAGGTGAATTAATATTGATTTACTTGTGTTATATTTTGTACAAACCTAACATACTTCTCTGGAGAAATATCATACAAAGAAAATAGAAGGGAACACCTCTCAATGTAAAGACATAAAATAACTACAGTAAATGATAACACACAAACATCTTCTAACCTCCCGGGATTCTTCTTCAGACACAGATGTGAAAGCTTATATTACTTTTTCCAGGTTTGACCATTAAAAGTTATTGACATCTCATTCTAACTTTAGACACCTTAATCAACTCGGTTTTTCAAAGATTTTTTTGTTTACATTGTCCCTTTGAGAAATAATATATTAGGCAATGAATCATAAAATGTAAAAACAAAAGAAACTGTTCCAAACATTGTTGTCTGTTTATCGACAGAACATAAAATTTAAAGGTAAACTGTCCACTGACTGCTCTCAGCTCCTCCCACACTCAATGTCCCTGACACTCCTCCTATCTCTGACAAAGGCAAGCATAATTACCTCATGGTATTTTTTAACTGTTTTGCCAGATGTACATATGCAGGATTTCCAATTAGGAGTTCCACAGCCACAGTTTCCCCCACAGCGCTTGACAAGAAGGCATCGTGGGAAAAATACAGCACTGGTAATCTTAAGCTCTTCTCTTAAGTTCACCGTGAAATTCCTCGGGGAACAGCTGTATCGCTTGACATCATCATTGAGCCTGTCCAAATTGACTGAAAGACAAAACGATCCACGATTAGAATCCGTGTATGGAGACCCATTAATACCTCCCAAATCTCATTTGCCCTGAAAAAATGAATTCAATGGATTTCAAATATGAAACATCTTCAAACACTGCTGTGAATCTATAGCATTTATTATATAATTACTTCTTCTGTCCTTTCAATTACCAAAATGGATTCCATTAGAGTTTCAACAAATCAGATATATTTTTTTTTAACTTTTCATCTTTTATTACATCAGTTTCAATGTTGTATTTTTCCGATTTTCCTTTCTTCTCTTAAAATGTCCATTTTCATTAAAGGGCATGTCCAGTCATAAAACTTAGTTTTTTCCTACAGGTTTAACAGACATTAGTTTTACTTACCGTCCCCAATGATGCCTCTGAAGATACAAGACTTGGTCCCTCCCCCTTCTGCTGGGTTTCCCTGCTCTGTGACGCCAGCAGCTCTCAATCTGATGGGTGCCGGTGGCGTCACAGACAATAGTAGACAGCCACATCCAGGAAGAGCCTCACTGCTGCTGTGCACAATTGATTGCAACCAGCTCGTAATAGCAGCAGAAGCCGGCAACCAAGTGGCTCTACGGACCTGGTCTTTCAAGTAACTTCAGATGCATCTTTGGGGAATGTAAGTAAAACAAAAGTGGAGTATTAAACCTATAGTTTTATGACTTTTGGAGAGATACAGGAAGGGTTGCAATGCATAGATACCTACTTTGCATTTGGTACTGCATTGTGGGAACTTTTAAGCTACGTTACACTTCTTAATTACTATTGTTGTTAATGTTAAAGGGAAATTGTGCCCACCCTACAACCTCCCTCCCATTTTAAATACCCACCGTAAAGACCTCACCCCTGGGTTTTCCCTTTGTTTGCCAACAATACTTAAGTAAACTTGCTTTTATGCTGTGGCCTGGCTCTGTTCACCTTCCTCAGTCAGTAACCTGGTCAATGGGAAGACAAATTTTTGCTATAATTTTTTGGGTATAATTTCCCTTATATATAGCGCTATTGACCTGCATTCTGGACTGTATAAATTACAATGTCTAGTATAAATGTCTAGTGATCTGTCATGCTGTACCACTAAATGTTGGGGAATGATAACCTGTGTTCTACCAAGCTGAGCATGGTCACCAGATCTCTTCCTCTCCATAGCGCAGAACGATCATCTAACAATCATTCCAAATAACATTTATCATAAGCCTCATGATAAATATCTCATTATTAACCCACTGCCCTGCCACTCCCCATATCCCACACATACCAACATCTACAGGAAAACCAGAGAGTTGTGTAATACAAAATGATATTCTACAAGCGACCACAATCTAATATCTATTTTATATGTAGACTGAGACTCAATAGCGATATAGCATCCTTATATTGGTAAATGTCAGTCCTATTACATTTCTTAGTAACCACACACAGTGTGGAATTTCAATCAAACAGATAGCAATGATGATATATTGAAGGCAAAGCAAATGTGTTCCTGTAAATGGGGTCAAAACTGTAAACACTTTGGAAAATATCTAAAAAAAAATCCATGCTGGGAACAGTGTTTCCCAAAACAATGAGTTGGGGTTAAAGGCGTTGTATTTTCCAGTAAGTCTCTACTTCGGTTAGGAAAGATTTTAATGATTTCAATCATGTACAAATAACTTTACTTAATAACTTAACTTTACTTTGATTATTTTAATCAACAGTTTCTGCTCCAATTCTTTTGGGATGCTATCTCATTTAACTGTTTAGTGTCTAAAATTAAAAGGCAATTATACTCACCTTTCCCCGGATCCATAGCTGCATAGTATCAAGGGTGGAGACCTAAATCTCTAAGTCATCAGGCTGGGTACTTTACCTAAATGCTAATTACTCACTCAGTGCAGCCAACGGGAAAACGCGCCTCCTTGCAGAACGTGTCTTCCCATTGGCTGCATCCCAATCTGTCCCTTACAGGGGAATAGAGGAGGAGTGGATCACCGAAGGAGACATTGAGTAGGTATAACTGCTGTAAGGTAGTCAGAATATAATTCTCCATCAGTACAGCCTCTTCAGGTAAGAAACCATATAACAGGCCTGGAGTTAGCATTAGGCACTGTATTTATGCACCATGGGGCACCTGTGGTTGAAGGGGTGGCTGTCAATCTCCCCCCTCCCATCCACCCCCTATCTAATCAATTTTCTTCATAGCAAAAGTGGGTGTGGTTTGGGGGTGGTGGTCTGTGTTTAGGGGGTGGGGTTAAGGGCACCAGGCTTTTTGCGCCTACCAGCTCCTGAGGTGTAAATCTGCCCGTGCATTTTAACACATTTTTTTTGTAACATTATTATATGCAGTTTTGTCCTGAGTAAGCAGGAAGGTACATGAAGAGTTTATTATAGGGATCAAATCCATGGCCAACCATTGTTTTCCAGTCTAATGGAGGCTTTACCTGTCATAAGTAAAGGAGCTATGCCTTACCTTCCATTCTTCAATCAATGCATGTGGGGCCAGGAACACAGATAGAACAAACTTACCTTTTGCGCAATCTTCCACAGCAGCACTGAAATCCCGACTGCTTCCTGGTTCTGTTTAACTATAGCGCGCAATATCGTTAATAAGAACCAGGAAGGGGTCAGGACCTGCTGCGGAGGATCACGTGAATGATAAGTTTGCTTTACTGTACCTTTGTTCCTGGCTCCACTTGCCTTGATTGAAGAACGGAAGGTAAGACATAGCTCCTAATCCTCCCGGTCTTCAATCAATACATTAAAGGAATAGTTCACTTTTGCAGTGAACTATTCCTTTAATGAACCGGGCAAACTAATACCTCAATAATCATCAAAGTGTTGCGAGAAACACTCACTTGTCTCTTTTAATGATACACTCACCTTTGTTTTTTTTTTCTTGAAAATTTCTCCCACGGAACTGAGCTGTAACTGTGTCGAGGTTTCTAAGATCATCTTGCCACGAGTCTGGATTGAAATGTTTCAGTACCTCTTCAACTGTATCAAACTGGGCAATAATTTGGTCAAGAGCTTCTGCGGTGTGCATTGGGTCCGTCACGGAAGACGATTGGTAGGAGATTTCCTGAGAAGAAAATGAATCTTTATATGAAAAAGCAAATTATTTACTTTTGTTACAAAATCCTTATAAGTGATTGGTAAATGGGGATATCAATGTCATTATGACAGGTTATTAGAGACATCTTGGATATAAAATAATTCCTTTTATTGAAGATGCAAGCTTTCGAAGCACTAGGCTTCTTCCTCAGGCATGATACAATAGTGAATCTTGTGAAGCACTCTATATTATACATACTAGAACAAAGACTTTCTGACATTATACAGAGGTTATCTTATGCCCCCATGCCTAGCAAAGGCTGTCATAAATAAAACAGTAAATACACATTCAATACACAGTAATAAAAGAATTAGCAAAGGTTAAACAAAACGGTCAGACACACTTCACCTCTAGTGTCCATGTAGGGTCTGGTATAAATGAGATATTTATGGGTCTGGGCGGTTTTGAGGAATTTGGTCTGATTAATTCTACATGACATTTAGATTAGAAACAGTGACACATAAAGTTTAGATTCTTGAGTCCAGAGTCCAATTTTTTTATAAGTTTACATTCCCATTCCAACCTCCCATTTCCCATGAGCACCATGACTTTTAGAGTTCATCCTTTGCCTCAGGGTCTGTCCAGTTTCTCCTACATATAGTCCTGATTATGACAGGTTATATCAGATTAACTACAGCATTTTCTAACAGGGCATCTCCCCCTTCAAAACAAAAAATTGGTCATTTGCCCCAAACTAGTGATGGATACAAAACCGAACTTGAACCCGAGTTTGGGCTGAATTTTATAAGTTCGGACAAACTCAAATTATCCGAAGTAGTTTAGGCTCGAACTAGTTAGTTTTTTGGACTCACGGCTGTATTTTTGATAGTTATTGAAAAATCGATAATTGTCAAATTTACTAACCGTTCGCTAACCTTAGATTGTATCGTTCGGTAACCCTCAAAAGTATCATTCCTTTTCCATAACCCTCGAATGTATGGATCATTTTTGCTAGCCCTAGAATATATTGTTTGCTAACCCTCGAATGTAGTCTTCGATTTTCTGTAACCCTCAAAAGTATTGTTTGTTTTTGGTAACCCTAGAATGTATCGTTCGCTAACCCTTGAATGTAGCCTTCGATTTTCGGTAACCCTAAAAAGTATTGTTTGTTTTCGGTAACCCTTGAATGTATGGATCATTTTCGCTAACCCTAGAATGTATCGTTTACTAACCCTTGAATGTAGCCTTCGATTTTTAGTAACCTTCGAAAGTATTGTTCGTTTTCGGTAACCCTTGAATGTACGGATAGTTTTCGGTAACCCTAGAATGTATCGTTCGCTAACCCTCGAATGTAACCTTCGACTTTCGGTAACCCTCAAATTTATCTTTTGTTTTCGATATACCCTCGAATTTATGGTTCCATTTTCGGTAACCCTCAAAGGTATCATTCAGTAACCCTCGAATTTTCCGTAACTTTCGAATGTGGCTTGCGCAAACCTGACAATTGCACAATCATAAAGTAAGAAGTGTTTAAACAAGTTTTGGTGATAGTGACATGTTCCCCGGACCATTTCCCAGGTGCCACAGCCATTTACAGTAAGTTACCATTTTATCTGTAAATCATCCAAACTTTTCAAACTATCACTCCCCATTGACTTTAATGGGTCCATTTTCGAACTTTGGAACTTGCATTTCTAGCCAGATATTTAATGATTAGTATTGTCCCTGTTCTCTCAATTTCTGGCAGAGGTAGTCGCCTCCTCCCTTTACTCAATGAGCTTTTAGGAACTTGAGCATGTGCAGAGGAAGCAGCAATGGAAAGAGCAGCCAATCATTTGCTGCAATGTCAGTAGTCATAGCCTTGACTGACTGGATGTAAGATGGAGCCAGCTCTGACAGAGTTGGGGCAATAATTATCCTAAAATATCTAGTTTGTAATACATCTAACAATGTGCTGAATATAATGTAACTGCCAAGTTACTAGCTTTTCCTTTAAAGGGTAGACATGCCTTTTAGGTTCATTGATCCAAATAACAACAATGTTCTCCCATTCGAAAATGTCTCAAATCAACGGCTGAGAATCAAAAACCCTCTAGTTTGGTGAATTTTCTATTTGACCTGCAGATAAGAAGAGATCTAGGGAGCAGAAAACTGAATAATACCAAGTAATCCGAGTTTTGTTCTGCAAGGGAAGCAGCAATGTCTATTTATTTTTCCATTTACAGTTATGAATTTCATACGGTTTCACTATGTTTCATCTACGGTGTATGCGGAGGAAGTCTGCCTGACTAGGGGATGTTAGGATATCTTAGGATATCAGGAGTGTATTATCATTTACTGCAGTGAACGGTCATACTGTTTTGTAGCAGTTACTGGGAAAATCCATACGTTTTATCCCAATATACAAACGCAGCTCACACAGTCAACGTCAGGCAGTGAGATTGCTGTTTTGTTAGATGAAGGCTTTTTTTGAAAACCACAGTAGTAATTAACATGAAATTAACCATGAAATGGGTAGGCTACATTCTTGTAAGAGAGTTTTATTCTACCAACGTATCAATAAATATAAGGACAACTAAAGCCTCCAATCAACAATGAATCAGAACAGAAGATGAAAAACTGTGACTTAAACCCCTCATTTGTTTCTCTCCTCTAATTTTGGTCTGACTGTTGGGAAATTTACCATATTAATTTGAGTGATGTTCCTTTCCCCCAGCATTCCCAATTCATAGACATGTCCAATATATTAGTCACCAGTTTATGGTTTATCACACATGCCCAGTCCTGATTACTGTAGGAGCTTATTACAGCATGTGACTGCCCACTAAAAGTCTATTACCAATTATACAGAAAAAAACTGTTCGGAATCTTCTCAACATATGACTGGGGTCAGGGGTCGACTAGAAAGCAAAACATGCTACAGTATGCACTGTTGTTGACAGTGATGTAAAGAAGAGATGGTGTATGCCTCAACCTTTGGTTATGGGGTAAAGAATAATTTGAAGTGACATGGGTGTTAAAGTAGAAGCCTTGCTGAGTGATGGTTTTAAAGTTTTAAAGGTAACACAACATCCTTTTGTGTAATACAAAGGTTAATACAAAGGGTTACCTCTCTCACTGACCCAACGTGATCCAACCTGCTTTTCACACCCCACTGTAAATCTATTTATAGCCTACTGATTTACTTCACCTTTTGTCTCACCCCATTTCCTCTAGACTGTAAGCTCTTTGGGCAGGGTCACCTTTCCTATTGTATCACAGTATTGCTGTAAATACTCATCATGCTGTGTACTTATATTATATGCATTACCTTTGTATGCAGCATGCATGTCATTGTAAAATTTGTATGACCGTTGTATGTAATGTATGACTGTTATTGTAAAGCTCCACTGAAGATGTTGGCGCTATATAAATTCTTAATAATAATATTAATAAAAGGTTGCTTGTGAAGGTTCTCATTCATCCAGGTCATGGTATATCTGTTGTATTCAATTAGATCAACTGGACTTGAAATGTAGTTCTTGAAGACGTTTCGCTAGTCATCCGACTGGCTTTCTCTTAGGTGAGTTTTTTGTTTGTTGGGTCAGTTGTGTGTAGCAAGCTGTTAGAGACCATGTAAGAAGTTCACAGCGGCTTAGGGGTCCCCATTGCCCATGTAAAGACAGTTTACGGGTTATTTAAATTTTGGGCATTGAAATAGACTCAAGAGGTTAAGGAGATTGGTACGAAGGAAGGCGGCTACAGCTGTGGAAAGATAGTTCATTCATTAAAGAACAACTAAAGCCACAGAACAACACTGAACCAGAAGGCAGAACACCTTGATATAAAGCCAGTAATCTGTGTCTTACCTCTCATTTTGATACAGGCGCTGGGAAATGTATCTAAATAACATACGGTTTTTGCTTTACTTCTCAGCATTCTAGTATCAGACAGTTTGGTCAACGACCATTATGTTCTGCACATGCTCAGTCCTTAGCTATGGCACAAACTTGTTATAGTTGGTCAGACCCATTAATAATCTCTAGCCAATCCTTTTACAGGACAGATAAAGCAAGGAAGCATGTGACTGAAGTCAGGAGGTGTGGTCTGACACTGCACATACACACAGATATTTCATCCAGTTCTTACCAGGCTTACATTTACCAAAGGGGTATTTTATAGCTTATTGGTATTTATAGGGGGTTTGTTTTCAGATTCTGGAGTATAAAAAAAAAAAAACAAGCTGTACATTTTGTAGATAGACAATATGAGTGTGGTGTATGCTATAAATAACTTATCATCAACATGTCTTCCTGTGATCATGCTACGATAACTTGAGAAAGTTAGATTTAAAGTGTATGCAGTATAATATTTCATTTACAGTGAAGCATGTTACTGGGAAACGAGTTTGCTGAAAAACATTATCTAATGGATCCTATATGATATCTGTTGAACAGTATGAGGATAAGGGGGGAATCCAGGGAAAAAGCAGGTACTGATAAAAAAAAATATCAAGAGGGAAGAGGGAGTGGACGTATCTGCCCAAAAGGCATAGGTCAGTTTGCCCAGTAGAGTGATAAAGAAGTTCCTTTCCCTTTGACCCAGTTCGGTAGGTTCATGTTGGATACACGTGGATCTAACAGCATTACCTAAATTGCAATTTAGATCAATATTAAAGAGGGCCCTAGGTGTGGCAAGTTTTGACAGTAGTAGTTATGGTACACATTCTTCTTTTCGTGTTGGGGCAGCGACTGTGGCAGTCAGTGACAGTAAGTCAGTTGGGGAAATAAAATCGTTGGGTGGATGGAAATCTGCAGCATACAGAATATATATAAGACTCCCTGTTTCTAATATCGGTTTTATGAAAAAAAAAAAAATTAGTTTTTAGAAAACTTAAAATTAGAAAACTTAAGCAGATTACAGTAAAGCTGTGGTGCTCTCTGATATATACCGTATACAACATTCAGCTCATAGTTCAAATGATGGCTGATTTAAATAGTGGTAAGTTACTGAAGTGTGAAGTAAAATGGGGCCAGTCAGTTATATTGATTGTCCATGATGGGGGAATTGATTTGGTGGTTGAGAAATTCTTGAATTTATTGCTGGGGATGCAATTGCCCAGCATTTGGCTAGATACAAAGTTATTTGGAGGGACTTAACAGCGGCGGTTAAGAGGTGCAATGGAAATACAGTATGGGATCCTACCGGCAGCAATGTGCTTTGCGTTCAGGTTGCAAGAAGGTGGGCAAACCAGAAGGGGCACCTGGGGTAGGTACGGACAAAGGGAACCCTGATTGTCTAGACCACCAAAACACCAGCTGATGTGCAGGGGGACTCAGCTGGTGCGAGCGCGAATTATGCCAGCTGATGTGCAGGGGGACTCAGCTGGCAAGGGCGGAGAATGATTGGCAATGTCAATCAATTAAGGCCAGCTGATGTGCAGGGGGACTCAGCTGGCAAGGGCGGAAAACAGGAAAAAAGGATTGGGGCTGAAAAGGCCAATTAATACCGATCAATGCCAGCTGATGTGCAGGGGGACTCAGCTGGAAAGGGCGGCGGGCAATTGGGGCTAATCGAGCCAGGTAATACCAATCAGCCATGGGGGAGGAAGACCGCATTTAGTTTAGAAGGGGACTCTGAAATTGTGTTTTTTGTGAATTATGTTGTGTTAATTTAATAAAGTGACCTCCCATAATTTTTGCCAAGAAAAAAGTTGTGCCGTGTTTTTCAATTTTGTAGGGTTGGATGTCTATCTTTGTGGTAACAAAATAAAAAGGTATATACACGATTTTGGTTAGGGAATTTGGTTTTTTAAGGTTTAGGGCCCAGGTGGGATCTCTGACCCTTATTAGCACTATTTTAAACGATAAGATCTTTTATTGAATAACCCCCTTTGTGTGGATGTTTTTAAATTGTGGGGGTATATAAATTTGGGTTCAGTTCTCCCTTTAAATTTTTAATGCATAAATATTGTGGTGAAACATTAGGTTTCAGCTGTGCCAAAATTACACGACATCCCTAGTTCGTGTAAAAATTAAACAAAACACAATGCCCAAGTAACAACTTTCTATATGTTTTTAGCAGAGAGTGAAAGGACTTTCGGATAACTGTACACACTCAGAGTTCAGCCTCTCCAGAAATGTGCACATTATAGTGTATACATCCTTATAGGGATTTACAATGAAATCCCAGATCCTATTTTTCACAGAGGGAGAAGTCTTTAAAATGTTTCATGTACAGGAAAAACTTTCCAAGATGTAGACAAACCAGTAAGTAAAACTGGATTCATGAAGGCCACAAATCCTATTAAGACCAAAGGGATAGATAATAGGTATTAGTTAGACAACCATCATAACCATGCATTATGAATCCATTCCTATTACTGCACAGCATTTTTTTATTATTGTGTTTCAATGACTTTTTATCACTGATGCACATTCAATTACTTGGAAAAAAACTGCAATTATATGATATGTTGAATCACCACAACAAATTATTAGTTCCCAAAAGACATCCACATGCTGCTTCACATAGCAGGATAGAAGGCAGCTGTGCTATCGCCAGTACATCTGTCTACTGTATGTTGTTTCTGCTGAACAAGTTGATGTATATGACAGAAATAGTCTCAGAGTTTGACATGAACCTCTGTTCATATTGTTTAGTAAATTGTACAGATTCTCCTTGGGACACTAAAATATAAAATGAAAACAATTGAATATCTTATCTGTGAAACCTAATCTGATTTTTATTTGCTTACATTTATTTTGTCAACAAATAATCCTCCCAGACCAGTTTAAAATGCTCTTAAAGGAATATTATACTTGTGCACTAACTCCCTCCCACTGTCAGTGCCACTGACAATCCTCCCATCTTTGACATAAGTGAGAATGAGGGAGGAGACAGAGAGCTTTCAGTAACTGCATGAATATGAGTGTCTCTTCAAATGTGGTTTGGGCATTTTAAAATGAACATTCGGGTTCTTCTAAAAGAAGGATTATTTTGCCGTAGTCCAATATATGTAGAAAAAAGTGATACTGTGAGTACTGTGATAATTTTTATGTACTAACAGTTTATTTTAGTGGACAAGCTTTCGAGTGATCTACCCTCTTTATCAGGCATACTGATATGACCGGATGAAGAGGGTAGTTTCCTCGAAAGCTTGTCCACTAAAATAAACTGTTAGCCCATAAAAAGTACACAGTACTCTACTTAGTTCTCGTAACACAGCATTTATAAAATAAAACTGTAACCTTTTTTATACTCCCTGATGTACCTTGTGAAATACATTAGTCTATTTTACTCTCTGTACATAGGGAAATTGTTGTGCAACAGTCAGGGACAAAACTGCCCCTAGCAGCTATACAGCTAGTTTAAAAACTGCTGATCGTGGTACAATTGGGGGGATTGGTTGGCCCTCATCTTAGCCCAGGCCCCCCCAACCATGGGGGCTGCAGGGGCTATCGTTACGTCACTGGCAACAGTCCATGTTATCTTCCAGTATCTTGAAATAATGGAACCATGCAAATATATAGAACTAAACTGTGAGTAATGCTGGTTTATTTTACTTCACTGTATCTGCATTCAATATAATTACAAATTATTTCATCTTGTGCTTAATTTAAGGGCATTTTGTCCAAATTGAAATGTTGTTAATGCCAAGTGCAGGAATCCACATTTTGTTATAAATTCTTGCAGACTCTATGATTTTAAAATGCATCTCCAGCCATAAAAAAACCTGATTATATCTATGTCCAGCTACCCTCCTAACTCCATTTTCTCATTATAGAAAACTTCCAAAGATGCCCCTGAATGGACTTACCTGACCCAGTATCTCGCTTGCTACTCCTCTCCTCTGCTGCTACTTCCTGGTTGCAAGTCAAGACGCAGTTTGATGTCACGCCCAGTTTCCTGACAGCCATGACTAGGAAGTGCCTCACTGCTGCTGCTCTTGCTCAAAAAGAGCTCATAAAAAGAGCAGGGGGCGGTACCCAGGTGGCGAGGGACTGGGTCAGGTAAGTCCCATCAGGGGCATTTTTGAAAGTTTTCTATAATGCGAAACTGGGGTTTGGGGGGTAGATGGAAATAAATATAAAATGTTTTTTTTAAAGCTGGACATGCCCTTTAATGACCACGCACAATAGAGTAGTCACATACATAATGTGTAGTTCTGTGGCCTAAAGTCATTATGAGTAAATCCAGATTTTAAGGGGAGGATAAAACTATTTGTTTATGTAACCCCCACACTTCTATTAAGTAGACGTGGTTAATTCAGTTCCAGTCTTCCAAAAACACAAGATATTCGTTTGGCTGTTCTGCATCCTAGTCAGGCATTATTATTTCTTTGGTTACATTTCAATAAATTCTATTTTAATAAACAGAAAACTATTTATAGAGCACATTCACTGGGATCAGCTGCATTAGATCAGCTAATCACTGGATAAACCTTTCTCTCACATGCTTCATAAGGTTAAGCCACCTTTATTCATGTGGAGGTCTCTCTTAATGTGACCATTATAACATCTTCAATATAAACATCACAACATCCCACTCAGGTCATCAACCCCTTGGCCCAGAAGATAAAGGTTGTGCAGAGCCATAATCTAGTAAGGTTGGGCTCCAGATCCACAACTGAGTTATCCAAGAGCTAATGTGTTTACATGAATGATCGATAAGACAAATTAGGTGCTTTGTGTTGTAAAGTGTTGGGCAAGGATATTGGATAATGTAGAGGTGAAACAAGTGAAATATTGAAATATTACAAATAAGCTTAAGAGACTTTTTTTTTTTTTTTTTTTTATGAAAAATGCTGAAATTCTATCAAACGTCTTCCTGCCCCTATGGACAGAAAAATATTTTATAAAGTTTTAAAAAGTATTACGGTCCTGTTTTCTGTTCTAATTAGCATTTTATTTCTGTTTTGTAATCAAATTTAACAAACCCAGTGACTTGTTAGTAGGGATGGCCAGTTCGCGGATCCGAACCCGGATCCGCCGCGGATTTATCCTGTTCGCAAACGGCGGATTTTTCTGGATTTTCCGCCTTCCGATTCACGGATTTTTCAAATTTTCGAAAATACAAGGATTTCTCTTATTTTCATAAATATGTATTTTCGAAAATACTGGTTTTCTCGTATTTTCGAAAATACGAAAAATCTCGTAATTTCGGGGGTATTTTTCATTTTGATGGGGATTTCGTGGGTATTTTTCATTTTGATGGGGATCCGCTCGAGGATCCGCTCGCGGATCCTCGAGCGGACCGGATTTTGAGAAGTTCGGACATCTCTACTTGTTAGATCCGAAAATACTTTTAGTGGCCTTTGACCTAAGCGCTGGTTATCGTACCATGACCTTGAAGGACTTCTTGGTGTTCATGTGCTAAAAACATTTTCTATTATTACTGCTAATTTGCACAAAGGGTCCAACTTAGACTTAGAAATATGAAATTACTAATTGTTTATATAGTTCTTATATATTAAAGGGTATGCCTTCCCTGTTTTGCTTACAAGTTTAAATATTGTTCCCAGAGTGAGAAATTATACTTACGACCATGACGATCCACCTCCACCGCTCCCTGCTACTTCCTAGTAAGGCAGTCAGTCGAAGCCATGACAAAGACGTAATGGGCAATGGCTGACTGCCATTTCTGGACAAGTTGTCATGAAGGCACAAAGCAGCAGCAGTGGCGGTGGATTGTGAAGGTTGTAATTTATAATTTCTCGCTCTGGGAAGATTATTTAAACTTTTAAGCAAAACACAACTGGGGTTTTGGGAGGACCTGAATAGCATATTAAATATTTTTACAAGAGTTGGACATATCCTTTAATGGACAAATCCTAGAAAATTTAAAAAGTCTTGTTAATATATTGGAAAAGATTTGAACCAGCATTAGCAAACTAGGCCACTAATCATCAATGAACCTTCTGTATCTTAAAAAATGGGTTTCAAACAAATGTTCAATGTTATATAATAAAAGTAAAAATGTAGAAGAATTAAAAGTATATCACAGGTGAATGCACTACATCGGGCAAATAACACACAGAACACTCTCTCTTCAAAAATAGTGTAAGTTTATTTGTAAAATCCAGCCATAAAAAACGTTTTATATTTATGTCTAGCTACCCCTCAAACCCCTCAAATTACCTGACAGCTGAGACCAGGAAGCACCACACTATTGTTGTTCTTGCTCAAAACAAGCTCATAATAGCAGCAGTGGGCAGTACCCAGGCAGTGAGGGACTGGGTAAGGTAAGTTTTGGACCACTGGAGATGCTTAGTCATAAACCATAAGTCATAGCTTATGACTTAAGTCCTCCAGCGCTCCGAAACGCATTAAGCAATTTTTAATATAAGCTATTTTGGAAGAGAGAGGGTTTTGTGCGTTAATCACCCGGTGTAGTGCATCCACCTGTGATATACTTTTGACTTCTGCTGTTACATTGTGGGTCTTGCAACAGGCCTGGGGCAGTTTGCACCTGGACCATCCACAAGAGTTGTTTGGCTATAAGACAATATATACGATTGCTTTTTCCTGCAGTAGCGCTTTACGTGTTTGCGAAGGGTCCAGGGCTTAAAAGTTATGTCCAATGATTTTCTGACTTTATTTTTTTCTGTTTAACTGAAGAACAAGAGGTAAATGAGCTTTGTCTTACCTCCCATTCTTCAATAAAACTTGCAGGAGAGGAGGAAGAACTTACTGCAGATCACTCCAACAAAGGACTGTGCAAAAGACTGTGGATGCGTCGGAGAATGTCAGCGGCATCGGAGTCAGTCAGCGGTGCTGGAGCGATCCGTTGTAAGTTCTTCATACTGAAGAACAGGAGGTAAGACATAGCTTTTACCTACTGTTCTTCAGGTTTTTTTTTTTGCAATGTTGTCAAAAAATAGGTACAGTACAACAGTCAGAATGCCTGTATGGTGGAATTCTGAAGGCCAGTTAACAACAAAAATAAAAATAAAATAAAAGTTATTTTAAATTGACCATAATTGGAAACCATAATTCTTCCCAACCACCACTGTATATTTTTTTGTTGATCTGCCACTTATTTCTTTAGATATCCAATCTAATACTTATTATATTTCAGCTGTCAATCAAGTTTCTTGCTCTCAAAAACTATTCTTCTGTCAGTAGATTTACTGTAGCCGGAATGGTGACAGAGCTTTGACAGTTGGAATGCTGTGTGCTCTGTGCAGGCTTGACAGTTGGTTTGTGGGGAAAAAGTCAGGTCGGATGGATGAGGGAGTGGTTAAAAAGGGAGGGGGATACTGCTCCTAAACAAAATGTGTGCTGGATTAAAGGCATGCAGCAACACACACAAATCAGAGTAAGTGCTACTTACATGTATTCAATTATAGATTAAGATGAGGCAAAGTAATTTTTTTGTTATAGTGTGCCTTTAAGAGAATTAAAAACTATTCCTGTCCTGGGAATTCTACCTGCTTGTGGCTTGTTTTACTCTTATGTTCAAACTCGTACAGTTAAATCCATATTTATCTAGATTAAATTGAAGGGATGCAGATCTTTCCTAATTATATGATAGTATTTTAGGACTCATTAATTTTGTTTTAAGTCAGCAAACTTAAACCAGTTTAAATTGAGATCAATTAACCACAAGATTGGATACACATAAAGAAAAACAATTTGTCCATTTAGCATACACTAAGTGATACTAATTATATACAATAGCTTATAAGTGTGATATCCTCAGATTGCAATAAGAAGGTTCCTGTGTGTAACTTAAACTTTCATGTGAACATGATCCTACAGCTGGAGTGTAATATGAGGCCACCAGCAAAAGAATTAGGTGTCTCTCTGTCTCTGTGAGTCTATATTTCTCTTTGTATCTCTGCCTCTGTCTCTCTTTCTCTTTGTTTGTGTCTCTGTTTTTGTCTGTCTTTGTGTGCCTCTCACACTGTCTCTGTGTGTCTGTGACTGTTTCTCTTTCTGCCTCTGTGTCTTTGTCTATGTGTGTCATTGTCTTTTTGCCTCTGTCTTTGTCTCTGTCTCAGTGTGTCTATGTCTCTCTGTCTCTGTATCTCTGCCTCTGTGTGTGTGACTATGTATCTGTATGTCTTTGGTTGTTTCTCTTTCTGTGTGTCTCTGTCTATGTGTGTCTTTGTCTTTTTGTCTCTGTGTGACTTTTTGTCTCTGTCTCAGTATGTGTCTCTCTTTCTTTGTGAGTCTGTGTGAAACCCAACAATATCCTTCACTGTATATCTGCATTTAATAGAAATACAAATTAATGAATTTTGTACTTAATATAAGGGCATTTTGTCAAAATTGGAATGTTGTTAATGCCATCTGCCGGAATCCACAGACCTATCAGGTTTCCTTCCACTTTCAGGATCGTGAAAGAGAAATGCCATGAATTCCATCAGATATTATGTAATTTTAACCCGGAAAATCAATTTTGACCAGCGAAGCTTCAACAGTTTCATGTCAAAATTTCATTAATAATTTTAATGGATGGATATTAGTCCACAAAACATATAGTTTCACCTTAAAACCAGAATTGGAACATAACTACGGTGCATCCCTAGACAACTGTCTCAAGTCCCAATGTTCTGATTGTCTGTGGAGTAGTAAATACCAAACTGATATATTTGTGGATGCGTTAATTGGTTATACATTGTTACTACAATTGACCAATGAAGTGCCTACATAGACATACTCCCCCTAGTGTTAGTTGAGGGATCAGTTAATGCCTGAAGGGTCACATAGGATGGCCTAAAAACTGCAGTAACCTGTTAGAACGTGGAGTTTTAGGGTCTTCATGATAAGACCTCCAATACTTTAAAAGAAGATCAGCCGTTTTATTAGATAAAAGGTTTCTAGAACTGAGAACTATTATATTGGTTTCCTGAGCTTAAAATGACAAGAACTAGTGTTATTCAAAATTATAGCAACTGTCACAGCAAATTTCCAGGTCAAAATCTCTGCAGGTGGTTCAAGTGGTAAAGGCCTTTTATATGAAGGGTCAATTGCAGTAACAAATGACAAGCTGCTGTACAACCTCTCACTCTAATGAACATTTGGCACTTTTCTGTCTGAGAGCTTCAGGTGAATATAGAAACATCTACAACCTAGAAGAACATATAATCTCTCTTTGATAATCCAGCAAAAAGGCTGCTGGAACAATGCATGTAAAAATTCAATTTAAACAAGAAAATGTTATAACACAAAGGAAACATTTCTTATAGTAGAATAATGTACTTAGAATGAGTTAAAGGGTGTGTATACTGAAAAAATTACTTTGTCTCATCTTAATCTATAAATAAACACATTAGTAGCAATTACTCCGAGGTGTGTGTTACTGCATTCCTTCAATACAGTACTTGTTTTATTCTGGTTCATTATCCCCCTCCCTCTTTTAATTGACTACAATTAAATACACATACTAATCCTGGTTGTATGATCGATTGATCACACAATAAAAAATTTCCCATTGGCCCGATAATAAAACTTTTGGACAAAACTCATACAAAAATTTCAATTGTTCTGATTTTTGTGGGCTTCATTCTCTATCGAGGAGTCATGGATGCAATCTATAGGGTGGGCCTAGGCAGACTGGCATGGTTTGTAATGGACTACTAAAAGAATGCAATAATAAATGTAGCTTATTGTGTGGGCAGGCACATTGAATAGGTACAGGGAATGATTTTGAGCAATTATGGTAATGTACAGGGTAAATCAGAGTTTTGTCCCTTGCAAAGGTGTACCATTTAAGGGCATGTCCAGCATTAAAAAAAAATGATAGTCATGTAGAGTAAAGCCATGCATTGAGTCGGGTACCAGCAGGTTACCCGATCGGCGGGTCAGGTTCGGGGAACCCTCATTGAGTTTGAATTGGTTGCAGGTCGGGTTCGGGTAAAGAGAACTGTGGGTCGGGTTGTTTGAGTTGGGTAGAAGAATTCCAGTTTTAAAAAAAAAACAAAAACTTTTTTTCCTGTCTATGAAGAGAGATCTGTCTGTAATAACTGAGAATATATTGCTTTCAATCCAAGACAATGTACAGTGTGTATAGCACCTTACACTAAATCACACATTGGCAAATGTATCTAGATGCAAAAGCTTCCAGCTTCTTACTGTTTTTGGCTGGGTTAATATTGAGTTATCAACAGATCTAATGTACTGTACTTAATATGTTATACAGGATGCCATTGTGGATAGGAATACAGGCAGCTATGTTGAACTTTAACTCTTGTAGTGCCTGGCTAGGTTTTGAAGAGATCACTGGGTAAAAAAGCAGTTAATGCTGGAGTGACAGGAAAGGCAGGGGTTAAACTTCTGACCTTGGTTTTACTAGCAGAGGTCAGAGCCAGCAAAGTAACAATCTCCCATAGAACAAAGTAACAAACTTCTATCTG
This sequence comes from Hymenochirus boettgeri, assembly GCA_019447015.1. Lineage (NCBI taxonomy): Eukaryota > Metazoa > Chordata > Amphibia > Anura > Pipidae > Hymenochirus > Hymenochirus boettgeri. Next base: position 201,843,972 of record CM033470.1, on the reverse strand, counting down.
CACCTGCCAGTGCCGATCAGAACGTTTGCCACCTTAAGCTCCACCCAGTATTAGTCACACTCACTGCTGGCCACACCCATTACCACACCCTCTGCAGAAAAAATACTTCCATTTTCTTAAAAACATGTATTTGTGCTGAACTTCCCCTTTTAACTATTCATTAAACATATAAATATATTCATGTCCACAGTGACTGGTATAATACAGTTTGCCAATAGTGACTGGTATAATACAGTTCTCCATCAGTCGTACATACCTTAAGTCCATGTGAACCAATAAGTTATGATGTGCATAGATTCTACTGAATGTGCAGGGGAGGGAGTATTGGGTGGAAATAGAGGAGCGAGTGACTCTGGGAGTTGCAGCACCTTTTCACTCTAAGCCCCATATTTCCAATAAGCAAAAACAACCACAATTATCAAGTCCGGACCGCTTCTCCTGTATTTTCATACAGCAGCATGTTCACTGTCCCTCTCGCGTATGAAACGTACGTGTACGCGAGAGGGACAGTGAACATGCTGCTGAATGCAAATACAGGAGAAGCGGTCCAGACTTGATAATTGTGGTTGTTTTTGCTTATCAGAAAAGGGGGGCTTAGAGGGAAAAATAGCTGCAACTCACCAAGTCACTCGCGCCTCTATTTTCCCCCGCCTGTAGGCATGGGCCTCACGTGCCTAGTTAGAAATCCGGCCCTGGCACCTGCACCTATGCATGAGACCAGAGCAAGAGTCTGCATGGGAACAGATGACATGTGATTTCATTGGTCTTGGTAAATCCTTCTGGCCATAATAATCTATGAGATGTGGATGATTCTAGTGATGTTAATAACAATCTACCACTTGATGAGGTTCAGCTAGGACTACAGCAGGTATGTGGACCTCCAGATGATGGACATTTAAACAGGCACCCCAACCCTCCTGGGAGTCGCGGTAGTATATCAAATTTTGGGGTGGCCTCCCGCACACCCGCGAGACCACCGCAAACTCCCGCGACCCGAACTTACCCAGCAGCTCCGCCTCCGATATGCCTTCTTTCCCTCGCCACGCCTCTTCTGTGATGTAATTTACATCATGCTCCCCCTAACCACGCCTCTTCTGTGATGTTAATTACGTCACATGTAGTGGCCTGCGCATAACCCTGCCCCCTTTGCAATGTGATTGACGTCCGCCCGTCATAGGCCCACCCCTTTTGTGACATTATTGACGTCACGTCAGTCCACTCTGTCCCCTTCTTAAGGGTGGTCAGTCCACTCTGTCCCCTTTAAAACTCCCAATCGTAAAACAGCAGAATGTAGACAGGGCCCGGAGTGCTGGGAGTTGTAGTTTTCAAAACACAGCATTAATATCTACACCAATATAAAAGTGGAGATATTTTACTGCAGCTCCACTTGCTCCCTACCCTTAATTCTCTGTTGTGGTACCTGCTCATTGTAACCTTTACTGTCTCCCATTATGCAAGTTTTGACAGTGGGTGGAGATTAAAATGTATATTCTGCAGGACATAGTTATAAATTATGGATAGGTAACCAGTACCTCCCCAGTTTACCTACCCATGGGCCTCTACTGTCCCCAAATTCTACCTACCCATGGGCCTTAGCTCATTTAAAATTTTTATCTGCAACTATTTTCTTGTTGATCTGTGACAGGGATAGGTAACCAGTAGTTATCCAGTTTAAAAACTACAACTTCCAGCATTCCACTACAGCATTACGCTATCAGAAGGCATCCAGGGAATGCTGGGGGTTGTAGTTTTTAGACATTCAGGTGCCTGCAAGACCCCTCCTATATATTTTAGTGATATGGTAGGTTTGTTTCTATGAACAGTTTTGGTTATGAATAAAACATTTAATTTAACTTTTAGACTTTTTTTAACTTCCCTGTGCAATTTTTAGAAAGAAAGACTGAAAGCGGGTCGGGTTGGGTTTTGGGTCCGGAACTTGTGGGTCGGGTCACGGGTATCAAGCGTATAGGAAAGCAGGTTGGGTGCAGGTACGGATTTTTGGGGTCAGGTGCAGGTCTGGAAAATTAGACCTGCTCAGGACTCTAATGTAGAGCACCCCCCCAACCCCATTTTCACATTAAGTATAGTTGCCAAAGATGCCTCTGAAGGGACTTACCTGACCTGGTTCCTTTGCTCCTCTGCTCTGCGGCGCTTCTTTCTGGTCACGGCTGTCAGTCACGTGAAACGCCCAATTACCTGGCAGCCACGACCAGGAAGTAGAGCGGCTGTCAGCGCAGAGCCTCACTGCTCCTGTTTTTGCTTGAAACAAGCTTGATGCAGGGTCGGAGCCCAGGCGGCAATTATACATAATGCTAAAATAGTTTTTTTTTTATGCTGGACATACCCTTTAAATCCCTAACTATGTTACTTTAATTTGCTAAGACCTTGGCAAAGTTTACCTTTCCCTCTTTGCTTGCTGCCCCTCGCTCCTAAAGTGTTATCTCGTTTAATCCACTGCTCGTGCCTTCCTCTTGCATTATTTGTAGGAGAGGAGGTGCACACAAGACTGATCTAGCCATCCTCTTAATCCAGAGCAGTCCCGTGAGTGCCACCTCTCTTCCAAATAACACGGGAGGAAGGCACGAGCAACAAGCCATCTTATATCATTTAAAACATTCCTAAGTCTACTCCTTTACCTTCCAGGTCTGTCAAAATGAATCAGTTTGAAGCTCCATATCCTCCCCTATGGGGTCATGATGCATTGGGGAAGTGATACAATTAGTTTGCCCACCACTCTAGATGGACCAAACACAGCACTGTAATGAGAGACATACTGCTTATGCTGATGCAGGCAGAGTAAGGGGAACAGAGTGGGGGGAGGAGAAAACCTACATTCAGAGTCACAGATTGGAACAGAGCTTCTAGCAGATAAATGTTAATGATCTGTAAGTTAGATAGCCTTATGGATCTTTTAAATGATAAAATCCATGAATGGGGAGGTTGTTTAATCTTAGATGTCCTTTAAGAAAATACATTATTTTGGTGAACCAAACTTTCTCTTGGAAATTTGAAGGGTAGTCCCTCTAAAACACAAATTTACATATTTAGATAACGAGGAAATTCATTCAACACAACTTAACACAACTAAAATACTATTAATATAAATGTTTCAACTGTTATGTCAAAATATATATTAACAACTTTTACTGCGTTTATTTAAACAGACTTTTTCCTGTTACTTACAGAAAAGGAGCTGGTGACAGATTCCCAGTTTGTCTCCGATGCTTGGGGCTGAAAATCATTCTAAAAAGGAAAGAAAAGTCATGACAAAAAAATACCATGGCAGGACCACCACAGAGTACAAGATCTATACTGTTATATCTAAGTGTCGGTTAAGGCATGCAGACCACTCCATTTGTTATAGACCATAAATTTGCAGGATCACAAGAGTCTATAGAGTTGCCAACAGCAACAACATAATTCCTTTGAGACTTGTAACGAGAATTTCGAACTATTTTGCTGGCTTGTTGTTTGAAATACGGATTTATTTTCTCCACCTCTTAAGACCAAGGCTGAAAATGTTAAAGATTTTATAATAATATTTAAAAAAAGAAAAAAAAAAAAACACTTGTGTATGTGAATTTTCAAATATTGTGGCCCTAGGAGAATGTTCTTAAAATATCTACTGCCTGTAAAACGTAGGTTTCTGCACGGAGGTAAGACAGATAAATTCATCAGTCTGACAGACTTAGTGGTTTAGTTAAATGGCCTGTTCTCCTGCACCATGAAAACTCACACTTACCCCCCACAAGAGTGACTTGCTATCTTCTCTCCAGAGCAGCAATCAATCATGGCCATGATGGATGACATCACAGCCAAAGACTGACTACTGTAGTCTGAAACATTTGGGGATAAGGATGCAAACTGTGGATCTACTGTATCTAACTTCAGGAATGCTGGTAAAGTATGTCACTCTTACAGGTTTTTTGGGGGTCCAATAATAAATCTGATTCCCCATGTAATGAGGAGCTTAACTGGTATTCTTTTAATTTTTAAATTAACAAATTAATTAAAACCATTCAATTCAGTGATGCTTCCTCTCTTTACGATTCCCTCTGCCCTTTTCTGTTGGTGATATACACCCATTAAAATGTATGGGACTGATGCCAAATGAATATTTTTCTCCCAGGGAGGTGTTCCCAGAAACAATGAATATTGGGAAGGAGGGGAGGAGCAGCAACAGCAATCTCGTCAATTTCAAGATAACTGATTAATTAATGTTTGTCTCATGATTATATGAGTAACAAACTGAACTTATTATTTGACTTTCATTTTACTTTAAGAATTAACTGAATAGTCTGCTAGACCCTTTTCAACCAACTTTTGGATAAAGTGAAAGAAAGTTATTAATCTCAACCCCAAGCTATTTTAAGATTAAAGGGAATTATATTGTGTGTATTCTACTAAATGAGGCATACACAAGGCATCTTTTGGTTTAGTTAATAAGTTGTTGCTATAAGTTTGCCATGTGCTTAACTGAGGTGCTACAATATAAATAAAATTCTACAAAAGCTCAACCTGCCTCTTGCCGTGTGTTTTTCATTTTTAAGGTTGGATGTCTATCTATGTGGTAATAAAAAAGGTATATCCAAAGTTTATGGTTAGGGAATTTGGTTTTTTAAGGTTTAATGCCCGGGTGGAATCTCTGACCCTTATATATTGCAAAATGTACCCATAGTGGTTCCAATATATCAATTTTAAAAAGCTTGAATGTTCAGAAGTTGATTTGAAGAGAGAGGTTTGCAGTAGCTTATCTGCAGTGCAATATTGTGTGAAGTTGCATGAGACACTTGTGTGAATACCCAAACATCGCACTACACATAACCTTGATCTTGTTACACAAAGACATTCATCTCTTTTTGAAAGGGCTGAAATTTACAATGAATTCCTCCTTTGTGTTGCTCGAAACTCACACAATTGTTCCATTGAGACATATTGTACTCAAGACAAAATGATTTGCATTTGCTTGTAAATTCAATTGAAACAACTCCATTTATAAGTTTATGATAAGTTTGTATAATTCAGGCATCATTTTATGATTACCTAAACATCCGTATGTATGTACATCAGTATTTTTTTATTTGCTTTTGAGTATATTAAAGTTTAAGAACTTTTAGTGCACTGTTTCTTTGGGCTGTGCAAAAAGGAGTGTTCTCTCAGTGCACAACTTACTTGTGAAGCAAGTTAATTTGCTATACACCTAAGTAGAAGTAATGGAGATCAGCAAACAGCCAGCAAGTAAGTTAGAAGGATGTGTGACCAAAGCATTAGAATTCCATGATACTGCATATTGAGAACTAATAATAAGCTACAGCACAACTCTGCTAATGCTTACACAGGTTAAGGAAATGTTTGTGTAGCTCAGTCAATAGATAATGTTTATAATTGCTCCAGAATTGTATTTTTCTATGTTATATTTATCTTTGTTAAGGGAGGGAAGCTATGTGAAAACTGCAGTAACTTCATCAGGGGGAAATAACCCATGCATAATAAAAAAGATATATAGTGCTGGCCAGCTCCACCTAAGCATAATATATGTAAATATAGAAAATATAGAGAATAAAAATAGAAAAAAGTATGCACTGTTATACTTTCGATGGAACTATAAATATGGATTAAATGGTAGCACCTGGGCAATTAAGTGTATGAGATTGGACGATTGGTGTGCCTGTATCACTGCTTGGTTTTATATACGTTATACTGTATATAACTTTCCTCCAAATTCTTCCCCATAGAAAATATTAAAAAGTTCATTCAGATTGTGGGTATCAGTAAGATGTGTGCACACAATAAGTCAAATATCCAGATCTTAGGGTATGTAGATATTATATATCACCAGTCCTGAGAGAGAACTAGTTAGTATCCCTGTTGTTCCCCAGACCGAGTGTAGATCCATGGCCGCAGCTCCTGGGATCCTGCTAAGGTCTTATGCGTAGCTGCACCTGAATTCTCCTCTCTCCACTCTTTAGAGCTACACACCCTAAGATATGGATATTTGACTAATTTTCTGCACACATCTTAACTTAAAGGCTATGTCCACCCCTAAAATAGATTTTTAATATTCTGCTCCCCCATGTCCCCCAGCCCCAACCGCATGTTTTGTTTTTTCAAAAAGCTCCCCAAACTCTTACTTACCTCCCCTCGATCCTCCGCCGCACTGCCGGCCCTCTGCTTGCGAGAATGCAAGCAGAGGGGCGGGACCGGCAGTCGCGTCTGTGATTGGCTGAGCGGCAGCCAATCACGGACGCGGCTGCCGGTCATTCAGTGCAGCGGAGGAAAGCGGAGAGGTAAGTAAGAGTTTGGGGAGCTTTTTAAAAAAAAAAACATGCGGTTGGGGCTGGGGGACATGGGGGAGCAGAATATTAAGGGGGTTTAATGCTAGGGGGAGGGATAGTAGAATGGGGGAGGAGAGGGAGAAAGGAGGGGGGGAGGGGGGAGAAGGGCTGCAGCACGCATGGCAGGAATCTCCGGGAGGCCAGGTAGCAGCAGTGTCCTATATGGACCTGCTAGCCTCCTGGTGGGCAGTTTTTGGAACTTTGGGGGGGACTAACGAAACCAGATGGAGTTGGGATGTGAGGTAAGGATTAAACTACACTACATGGTGGGGCCAGTAGTTGGGGGGATTATAGTTTTGGGGGTGGACATGCCCTTTAATATTTTATGTAGAAATAGAGATTGGAGGAACATTTTGGTACACTTGGACTCCATCTATGTACTTTTTAACTATTTGTATATATACTTCTTTTATTACATATCTCTATTAGAAGTGTCATGTGATGCTGTGACCTATTCTATTGATTAACTGGATCATATTTTTATTCTCTAGATTTTCTATATTTATATATATTATGCATAGGTAGAGCTGTCCAGCTATATGTCTTTTTTGCTAAGCCTACATTGAGATATTATATTAATACATTTCTCTTCTATTTCTCTTTGTACTTTTTAGTGCTTCCATACAGGTTGCTTTATTTTATTGGTATCTCTGGTATTCAGTTAGATCAACTGGATTTAAAGTTTAGTTCTTGAAGATGTTTCGCTAGTTATCCGACTGGCTTTCTCAGTTGACTTGTACATGAATTTGTTGGCAATAAATACCCTGAAATGTGCCACAATAAGCATATAACAAGGTGCCAAGGACCTCCTGAGTGTAAGGTGTTGATTGCATTGTAAATAAGGGGTGTTATCAAAATTGCCTAGGGTAAGACATCAAAACAGCATTGTACATTGCAGACAAATGGTGTAATGGTGTCTAAAAAAAACCCACCACCACCACCTCTATTGCTTGTGATGCATATAGGCAGTGCAGTGCAGTGAAGAGTGCTCTAATTTTGTATTTGGGGAGACAAAACATCAGCTTCACTAACATATAGCTTAGCACAGAATAAGATTGGTTTAAAAGAGGTGCCAAGGAGGCCATATATGTCTAAATAAAGAAACCAAGCCTGAATAGAGGTGTGTGTGTATCCCTAAGTTAAGTGAAGCTCACCCAGACTGAAGATTTCGAGTTTAACAAGAACAGCACCATAGGGCTCTACACTACTTAACAAATAATGTCATTATTGAGGCTGTCTCTATGTCATTTTTACCTTGTTCCTTATGTTCATCTATCTCTCTTTTATACCACTGTCCTCGCTCTCTTTTATATCTCTCCATCTCTTCTCTCTCCCTCCTTTCACTGCTCCAATGCACTATATCAGCTCCATACTTACACTTTACTGTCAGCCAAACACAAATAAACAATACAACCTCAAATCCATCACACGTCTGGTTTCTGTTATGTTCTTTTACTCCTTGTTGCTGGGGATGTATCTCTTAGTCCTGGCCCCTGTAATATCTCAGTTTCCTATTGTCCTCACACTACTCTCCCATTTTCGTGGTTTTACATCCTCTAACCTTTTAGTAGTTCTGCTACTCCCATCTTCATATCTGCCTTTCTATTGTGCTTTGCTTCATGTTCTGTCCCTTGCTAACAAATTCACTATTATTCATGATAATACTGACACCTGGCTTTACCAACATAAGGCTGCTATTGAGGCCACGGTTTCTTTTGGTAACACATTGACAACTCTGCTCTATCCTTGCCCTCTCATTTCCTACACTTAACATTCTTCAGCAGTGGACAAACACTGGCACTTATTAGGATGGCCACTCCATGGATCACTATACACTTTCTGATCTTATTGTCTTTCTTGCCCAACACTCTGCTCTGTCTCATGATCCTCTTTCTTGTGTAAATGCCCATAATACCTGAGCCATAGAACTTGCAGTACTGGATTTTTTGTCCCCTTTATATGTTTTTTTGTATTATAATATTTTACCGTGATGTACCCTCAAGTGGCGATATATTTATAAACATATACATACATACTGTATCCAAAAAAGTATTTCTTGCTTTGCAAATATGTTTTATAATGGCTGATCAGATGTGCTCTAGCTTCCTTAATGCTTTAATACACTGGCAAGTGAACTTGTCGATTATCTGCCTGCTACTCCAACTGCTATTTTTACCATTTTCTAACACGCATTTGTAACCAGATATTTAATGAAAATTATATTTTATTTTGACAAAGGTATCTGCCTTTTTTTTATAAGCTTGAGCATGTGTAGAGGAGGTAACACAGGAAACATCAGTCTTTCATTGGCTGTCATGTTAGAAGAGTCACCTTACTCTGCCAGAACGGAGGCAATAATAATCTTTAAAAGGAACCCCTCAAATTAAAAAAAGGATATAGGTAAATTACACAGTAAGAGGCCTCTGAGGAAGTGACTCACAAAACACGTAAGGTGAAACTTACCACCCATTCCACTCCCCTTTAAGTGTAATACTGGACTGCATAGTGACACATTGTTATATCCGTTGTAGAGAGATTTTATCTTCTTACCTAATAAAAGTAAAGTTTTATCAGGAACTGCAAAGCGTAATGCCCAATCTTTCTATGATTTCCATAATAGATTAGCCATACATTAATCAGTGAACTTTCCCATTAAATTTCTGGTTAGTAATACATCTAATTATGTGTCGAATATATCAGTTGGGGTTGGAGACAGATAAATGACACGTGACAAGTTATTTGTTTTAAGGGCAGACATGCCGTTAAAGAGACACCTTTAAAATGTTCCTAAACTACCTTAAGGTAACCAAAAGGTAAAGGCAAAGCTAAATAAGGCTGTATTTTCATATGTCAGACAGTGTTTCCTATTCTCACTGGTCAGCAATGTTACAGCAAAAAAATGTTTACAGTTCAGAAACTAATACACAACCCTTTGTTTTTAAACTAGGACTCTAGCAACCAGAACATATATATATTGTGTTGGGTTTTTTGGGGGGGAGGATTATCTGAATTTTGTTAGCTTAGATGTTATATAACAAAAAAGATTTCCAGAAAAGCAGCTGTATTTTGGACATGTATTTGTTATTCCCAGTGAGTCCAGGAACTGTTTGTTTTGGCCTTGAGATCCACATGGATGACAGGAAGTTTAAATAGTCCTTGCTTATGGGAAAATGACCAGATGTTTAACTGATAGCTATAGTTTCTTAAAAGTATAATCCTTTAGTGAATTATTGAATAATGCTCTATAAATCTCTTCCGGAGGATTATGACTTATCAGTGAACAAGTCAATGCTCTTCAAATTGCATTTTTTGTCATTATTACTGGAATATAGAAAATCTGTTTCGTTTCTCTATGCATAATAATTTGATTTTACCATTCACTACAATTCAGGGAACAGTTATAAGGTTGGACTTTAAAGATGGCCACATGTGATACAGACTTTTAAGATGGCCACATGTGATACAGATTTCTGGATATTTCTTAAATAGGAAAATTACCAAATATTATGCAATTTTAATTTGTTACTCAAGGAATGAACCCACAAATGGGATCAAAATCATAATTCTTCCACTGTATAGATTCCATGTAAGCCTTAAAGGACATGTCCACCCTTTTAAAAAAAAAAATTATATTGTAGGGCTTCCTCCCCCGGCCCCAACCGCTATAATAGAATAATGTTTAGAACGCCGGGGGAGAGAGTGAAGGTAAGTAGAGTTCGGGGGACTTTCTGATGAATCTATTATGGCGTTTGGGGCTGGGGGAGGAAGCCCTACTCTATGACCAAGGTGTTTTATGCTAGGGGGAGTGAGAGGAAAACGGAAGAGGGTGGGAGAGGGAGGGCTGAACTGCGCATGGCAAAATTCTCCCGGAGGAGTCCTATATGGACTCTGCCAGGCTCCTGGTGGCCAGTTTTTGGGACTGTGGAGGGGCATAGCAGGACAGACATTTGGAGCAGGGATGTAAGTTAAGGATTTTATTATACTACACAGTGGGGCCAGTAGTGGGTTAAATTATAGTTTTGGGGGTGGACATGCCCATTAACATAGTAACATAGTAATTGAGGTTGAATAAAAACATACATCCATCAAGTCCAACCTTTTCACCCTCCTTTTTAACCCTACCTAACAGTTGATCCAGAGGAAGGCAAAAAAAACCCATATGGCAATCGGAAAGTATCCCTGGATCAACCAGATCTACAGTATATGTATTAATACCAGTAATTCTCAATATTATTTAGTTTTAGAAACTTATCTAGCCCACTTTTAAAGCTATTAAATGTACTTGCAATTACCACATCTGCTGGAAGACAGTTCCACAGTTTCACGATTCTCACTGTTAAGAAACCTTTCCTAACCTGAAGATGAAACTTCTTTTCTTCCAACCTTAAAGGATGTCCACGTGTCCTCTGATATGACCTATTAGTAAACAATGCACCAGATAGTTTATTGTATGACCCATTAATATATTTGTATAACATTATCATATCCCCACGCAAACGTCACTTCTCTAATGTAAACAGCCCTAATCTGCCCCATATACTCAAGCCCCTCCATTCCCTTTTTCCCTGGTCATACACGGCAGTGGTCACTTAAGGGTTAACCCCCTGCTGGGCAGGACACAGGAACCCCTCCCAAAGCTATAAAGGGTATCCTCCCCCTCACCTCCATGTCTTTTTTCTTTCCTGTCTAGGCAGCAACAAGGAACAACAAGCAAGCCATCTCTCTCTCCTCCCCCCTGCTCCTAAGTGCTTGCGTGCCGAGCATGTAGCGGTCTAGGCGCACCGACGATGGAAGGAGCGTACGAACGTGATGACGTGATGATGTCATCACAAGCAGCCGGGAAAATGCCACGAAAATTTAAAAATCTGCTCCTTCCTTTCCTAAATGTGGGAATACTTGGTAGATCTGCTCCTGTGGTTTCAGCAGCAGTGAACTTGCGCCCAATAAAGCTCCAGAATCTGTCTTGCAGTAAGTAAGGAGCACAAAGGACAGAGGTAATAATACTTAATACCTGATTTTAAATGGCACCAATTTATCTTTCAGCACCATTATGAGCTCCAAGGAACACAGAAGTTCAAGCTCCAGGAGGTAGGTGCTTTTTGGGAGTGAGAGAGAGAGAGAGGAGCAAGTGGATAAGGATACTGATATAAACAATTTCTTTTCAGCTATTCATCTAGACATGATGAAGATCACCAATACCACCATAAACGGAAAAGGATTGAATGCATCCTCTGTGAAAATTCAGCTTTACCCGAAAAAAAGTTATGTGCAGATTGCACCAAATTCAGGTCCAAATCCAATATATCTCTAGACCAAATTTTCATAAAAACCAAAAATTCGGGCGATATCAGACCAATACTCTAATTTCTAAACTCCTTCATTCAAGTGAGGAAATTCAAAATGGAGACTCTGAAATCGGTAACAATACAAATAAACAAGGGCGATTGGCTGGCCAGATTGGACATCAAAGACGCATATCTTCATGTTCCAATATACCAAGAACACCGGAAATTCCTCCGATTTACAATTTTCAAACAACATTTTCAATACAAAGTCATTCCACTTGGGCTAGCCACAGCACCGAAGGTCTTCACAAAGATATTAGTCCCTCTGATAGCCCATCTTCGTCTATATTTCTAGACGACATTCTCATAAAATCACACGACTATCAAATCTTACAGAGAACATTCAAATAACCATAGCATGCCTTACCAAACATGGATGGGTAATAAACAAACAGAAATCATCAACTGATTCCTTCTCAGGTGATTCAATCTTAGGAATAGTCCTGAACACCTTTGACCTTTCAGATCTCTCCTCCCAGCCAGGAAGAAAGAAATTTCCCAGACAATCAAAATTCTGGTCTTCCCCAGCACATTCAGCTTGGGCCTTCCAGCACATAATAGGGAAACTGACATTTACCATGAATGCGGTACAATGGGCCATGCTTCACATAAGGGAACTCCAATTGTGCTTCTTGAAAAATTTTTAATCCACAAAGGACAGAATCAACAACTAGCCCTATCTATTTCTTCAAAGAACAGTTTGAAATGGTGGACAGTATCCAAAAATCGGAAACTATTTACCTTATGCAACCTCATTGGATATCACTAAAGACGGATGCCAGTCCCTCTGGCTGGGGGGCAACTCTCTCAAACCACACAGCCCAAGGCAAGTGGGCGAGGAAGTGGTCATCACCATCTCAGAATCTGAGGGAAATGATGGGAGTCTTGCTAGCTTTGAAACACTTCAAAAAACAACTGATGGGAAAGGCAGTAAAAATTATATCAGACAATACCACAGTAGTTGCCTACATCAACAAGAGTGGGGGAACCAGGAGCCAATCGCTATGGACAGTAGCCAAACAACTTCTGTCATGGGCAGAGCGCCATCTCCTGGGGATCTGCTCTGTGCACATCCCAGGATTGAACAACACAAAAGCCGATTACCTCAGCAGGCACAAAATATGCCCAAATGAATGGAAACTCCACCCAGAAGTGTTCAAAATAATAACACAGAAATGGGGGATTCCTGTCATGGACTTAATGGCAACTCATTTGAACAATCAAACAGAGAAATTTTGCTTCAGGTTCAAAAACAGCAGAGCAACGAAAACGGATGCCTTCTCTTTCAAGTGGGATCTCCACCTTTATTACATTTTCCCCCCTCTTCCATTAATTCACAAGTATTGAAGAAAATTTGGGACGAGAAGGCTATGATGATAGCAATTCTACCATGGTGGCCCAGGAGACCATGGTTTGCATGGGCTCTTCAAATGTCAATCTGTACCACATTCATGCTACCACTAAGGTAAGACCTTCTTCGACAAGGCCCGATTGTCCATCCCAAAATTCAAACTTTGAAACTAGCGGCTTGGTTACTGAAACCAACAAGCTAAAAGAGAGAGGATTATCACAAGAGAGCATAAGTACCCTCCTAGCATCTCAGAAAAAGTCGACGTCAATAAGCTACTACAAAACCTATCATTGAGTTTCTTCAGGAGGGATTACACAAAAACCTCAGTCTATCAAATTTAAAAAATCAAGTAACAGCCATATCGGCCATAACTAACACTCGTTGGGCTCTTGACCCTCTTATTATACGGTTTTTCCAAGGAGTCAAACACATAAAACCTTAGATAAAACAAAAAGTTCCTCAATGGGACCTTCCAACAGTTCTTCAAATGTTGCAAGAACCTCGTTTTGAATCGAATTGACCCCAATCAAGGAAATCACCTGGAATACATTATTTTTAGTGGCAATAACATCCGCCAGAAGAGTAGGGGAGATAAGATCTCTAAAGAAATCCAAACCCTTTTTAGAATTTTATCCAGATAAAGTGATAAAGTGACCTGACCTTCCAAAAGTAGTATCTTCTTACCACTTGAACCAGGACATTGTACTCCCAACATTTGACGAACAAAGTCAAGACAACCAAAACCATATTCCCCACACTTTAGATGTGGGCAGATCCCTGAAAACTTACCTGACAAAAACAGAAGAGTTTAGGAAAACAGACTTCCTTTTAAACCTCTTCTCAGCTCCAAAAATGGGGTCTCAACCATCAAAATCAACTATATCCTCATGGATAAAAACCAGTATTAGACAAGCCTACATTGGCAAGGCAGAGTCTCTACCCTCAGGGGTGATGGCGCACTCTACCAGGTCTTTAGCAGCATCCTGGGCCTTCCAAGCTCAGGCCTCGTCTGAAGAAATATGCAAGCCGGCAACCTGGTCAACCATGTCCACCTTCATCAAGCATTATAAGGTGGACACATCAGCTGCAGACCAAGCAGAATTTGGAAGGAAAATCCTTCTTGCTGCATCATCCTTATAAATAAATTTTATTTCTAGCATCATAACTTGTGTCCCTCCCTTCAATCTATAAGCTTTTTTATATCCCTTAAGTGACCACTGCCGTTTAGGACCAGGGAAAACTGAAAATCAAATCATACTCACCGTGGTTAGCTCCCTCCCTTCTATAACTATTTATTTTGCAGACATCCAATCAAAAAGACATGGAGGTGAGGGGGAGGATACCTTTTATAGCTTTGGGAGGGGTTCCTGTGTCCTGCCCAGCAGGGGGATTAACCCTTAAGTGACCACTGCCGTGCTATGGACCAGGAAAAGAAAATCTCTGTGAGTACGATTTGATTTTCAGTTATTATTTTAGTTGCCCTTCTCTGAACTGCTTCCATTTCCAAGATGTCTCTTTTGTATATGGGATTCCAAAACTGCACTGGATATTCCAAATGAGACCTTACCAGTGCCTTGTAAAAAGGGAGAATTTTTTTTTTTCTCTTAAAACTATTCCCCTCTTTATACAAGGCAATATCTTGCTAGCTCTAGCCGTTGCTGTCTGGCATTGTTTGCTACAGCAGAACCCCTAAATCTTTTTCCAGTCAAGATTTACTGAACACAGAGTTATTTATGGTTTAGGTGGCACCAGGATTGTTAAATCCCAAATGCATCACCTCACATTTATCAACATTGAATCTCATCTGCCATACTGCTGCCCATTTTTATAATCTATCTAGGTCAGCTTGCAGCAATTGCACATCATTTGAAGTTTCCAAAGCTCTGTATAGTTTAATGCAGGAGAGGTGGAATTGGCCTGTTACAGTGTGGGGTGCAATGTGAGATAGGACTGCAAAGCTCCTCAGCATCATATTTGTTGGTGGTGGTGTATCCTGAGGTTGGGGGGGGGGGTATTACCCATGCTATGAAATATTTAAGTTGTGCGGCCAAGTAGTGTGGGAAAAAGTTGGCAGGGCTAGGCCAGCTTGCTGTTTGGGTAGTTGTAAATATTTGAGACGGACTCTGGTCCTGCCGGAGGCCCAGAGAAAGGATAATATGATGCTGTCTAGTTGTTTGAAAATTGTTTGGGTATAATACCATACTGTGTTTGAGTATATACAGAATTTTGGGGAGTAATATAATTTTAATTAGGTTATTTTCCCCCATAGATTGATAGGGAATTGTTTCCAGCTTTGTGTCTTCAGTTTTGCTATTTCCAGTAGAGGGGGACATTGTGTTGCATGAATTCTTGAGGTGATTTTGTGATGGTGATACCTAGGTACTTGAAGTGTGTAACTATGGGTACTAATTCTTTAAACATCGTAGGAACATCTAAGTTTTCGTCTAATGGGAAAATACATGATTTGTCCCAATTGATGTACGTCCCAGAGAGGGGACCAAATTCGGTAATTGAGTTGTATGTTTCTCGTAAGGATTCATTGGGGTCTGCCAGGTACAGTAATTATATCATCGCGTACATACTCATAGTGATTTTGTTTTTAGTTGTAGTCCCTGTATGTTTTGATTATTTCTTAGTATCAGGGCCATGGTTCTATTGCTATTGCAAATAGGTATGGGGATAGGGGGCATCCCTGTCTCGTGCCTCTGGCTAGTGTGAAGTATGTAGATGATTTGCCATTGGCTCGAATTGCAGCTTGAGGGTGGGCATATAGTAGCTTACCCATTTTATATATTGGGGGCCGAATCCAAATCTTTGGAGGCATTCCCATATATATGGCCATTCTATGAAATCGAATGCTCTTCTGGCGTCTAATGACAGTAGCAACCGGGTTCCTGAATTGTCGTGGTAACTAAACAGTTTATCAAGGTTTCCGTATGTTTATGGGGTGGACTTCCGGGATGAATCCCGTCTATCCGGGTGGATGATTTTTGTGATTCATTTTGTATTCTGGTTGCTAATATTTAGCTAATATTTTGTAATCTTATTTAATAGGGATATTGGTCTATATGATCCGCAGTCTATGGGGTTTTTCCCGGGTTTAGGGATGAGGACCATATGAGCCTCATACATAGATGGTGGAACTTGTTTTTTATCAAATGCTTTTGGGTAAGTGTTTAATAGTAGCGGTAGGATGTATTCCCTGTATCTCTTGTATGTCTCAATCGAGATCCCGTCTGGGCTGGTGATTTCCCTGTTGCCATCGACTCCATAGCTTCTGTTATTTCACTCAAGGAGATCCCTTCTTCCAGTTTGCCCCTATCTTGGTCGGACAACCCGGAAAGGGAATTTATCCATGTTTCGCTGTTGTTGGTGGGGTGGCGCGGTACTGAGATTGGTATTGGTGTTTGTAGAAGTTAGTAAATGTGTCCAATATTTCTTTTGAATCTATACTTTGAGTTCCTTCGGGTGTTTTTATCTCTATATAGTGTTTTGGTCTAGTGGGCCATGGCTAATCTGGCCAGCACTTTGCTGATTGGTTCCCTTGTGTGAAGTTTTTTGTTTTTTGAAGAGTTTTGTCTATTTATTTTTTCTATCATTAGGTTATTATATTCTGTCTGTGCTATCTGCCATGAAGCCTGATTTTGTTGTGTTGGGGGGGCGTTAATATATGTGTCTTCTGCCTCTGTAACTTTTTAGAGTTAGGAGATTTTCCTTGTCGGTGGTTCTTTTTTTATTTGTTAATTTCGGTGTTCAAATAGTCTCCTTAGAATTATTTTAAAAGGTTTCCCATTGTGATTCAGGGTTATTTGTGTCATTATTTAAAGAGAGGTAGTGGTCTAGTTTATCCTCTATTACACCAGGTGAGGGCACAATTGTGAGCCAGAATGGGTGTATTCTCCTCACTCTATTTACTGCTGGGGTTCGTTGCTCTTGATTTTTAGCGATAGTGGGGAATGATCAGATATTCCTCTTGTGTGTTGGGTGATTGTGTCTAATGTCGTTGACTATGTTTTTACTCACACACATAGTCTATTCTAGAACGTGTTTTTGTGAGGCTGATTTGCATGTGTATGACTTCTTGTTGGGTTTTTGAATCGCCATATCTATCCAATCCACTGTATTTCTGCAATATATTGTGATAATGTTGTTTGTTTGTTTGTCGTGGGGGGGAACCTATCCAATGTTCCATTCATTGTGTTGTTGAAATCTCCTACACAAATTTCTTTGCTTGTGGGAACTGTAGTGTGAACTTCACTGCGTTTTTAAGTGGGTTCAGTGTAGCAGGGGGTGGGGTCGTATATATTAAGTAAACATACTGTATTCTGTTCACCTCTATTGCTAAACAAACATTTTCCCATTCTTGTCAGTCTGAAACTTATTATTTTGTGGTTCAAGGATCTAGAGATGAGCACCGAAACTCCTCTGGAATAAGCGGAGTGTGTACTATGTATAACTTAATTATCCACGCCCTTTTTTAGATAACTTAGTGTTGCAGGTAGTAGATGTGTTTCTTGGAGGCATATTATATTTACGTGGAGTGATCTAATCAGGGAGAACATAGCGATCTCTTTTTGGCCTCGTTTAGCCTCTTACATTCCATGATACTATATTAATCTGTGTGCCCATCTATAGATGCTCCACCACCATTAACATATTACATTTGTCACACAATGGTAAAGGTTGAGAAGTTTATGCATTATTGTTCCTGTTGAACATTACATAGCCCAGATATTGTAATACAATAGAGAATGGAGAAAGAAAGCAGAAAAAAAAGGGGGGGAGATTTTAGGGTAAGGGGCCCAGTGGTTGGGGTAGGGATCTGTTGTGGGTTGGTTCTTGTGGTTTGTTTCCCAATTTATGGTCAACTTCCATAGTCATGATGTGGAACTATATGGGATCCATCCTATTATTATAGGGTATTCCTTAGTTTGGATAAGGAGTTGAGGTGTGGGTTGGTATTCTTTCCAGGGTCTAACATCCAGTTTCGTGTTTGAATATTTCCTCTCTGTGTATTTTATTGGCTATTACACTTTCTAGGAGGGCGTTTCTTGGTATATAAGCATATTATTCGATATGTCTCTATTCAGGGTACAGAATGTGGGGAAGGGATCCCAGGATTGGGGTTGGGGAGTTATAATTCTTAGTGGTAAACCTAACCTCTAAACATAGGGGTTATACAATCAACTTATAACATTTCCATATATTGTATATATCACCTATTGGTGGTAGAATTTGGGGGATGCACATATGTGCGGTTTTTACAGAGCTTTCTGGACCTACCCTGTTGAAGTATACATTTATCAGAGTTAATACCCACGTATACAATTATCCAGAGTATATCCAGTAACATTTAAGCAATGCGACAGGTCGACCTGTCTAATACAACATATAACATTTCGGAGTAAACTCCCGCACAATTCAGAATACAAATGGACCGCACTGTTGACCTTTCATGTGAGTGTTTGATAAATCCATTTTAACCCTTTCCGTTTATGGGGTGGTGGGGTGTTTAGGATGAGTCTGACTATTAACCATGTGCATTGTATTTATTTGGAGTCCAGCCGTCCGCTGCTGATTTGGGATTTTCAAAGAACTTAGTCGAGCATTCGCCTCCACTCTGAGTTTTGCTGGGTACATCATACTGTACTTTAACCCTGCTTGTTGTTAGCCGTTTTTTCACTTCCTGTGAATGTGCCCTTCTTTTCTGTAAGTCAATTGAGAAGTCCGGAAGACTTTAATACTGTGTTTTCATATTTTATATCTCCACTGGTGCGTATTATTTTAGGATTGTGTCTCTGTCCTTTGCGTTTAAGAGGCGAGCCACTATGGGTCTGGCTCGTTCGCCAGGGGCTGGGGGTCTTCCGGGACCCTATGTGCCCTTTCTATAGCGAACGAGCATGTCACTGTTGTGTGTCAAGTGAGTTTTTTATCCAGTTTTTCCAGGAAGGTCGTTGGGTCTGGGCCCTCACTATATTCAGGGAATCCGATAAATCTGAGGTTTTTGCCTTCGTGACCTGTTCTCAAGGTCATCGATTTTTTGTCGTGCCATATTTAGTTCTTGGGTGAGTTGGAGATATTTTTGTCCCATAGGTGTAACAGTGTCCTCCACATTGGAGATTCTCTGCTCTGTGTCTCCCACCCTTTGCCTCAGTCTCTGCATGTCTTGCCTAAGCATGAAAGGTCAGATCTCACCTCTTCTAGGAGTCCGGTAAGTGATCGCTTGGTTTCCTGTATTGCGGCCAGGACCTCGCTTTGTTCTTTCTGTGCGGGTTGTTGTGTTGGGGTCATCCTCTCCCCTTTTGCTCATGGCTGCTGAAGGCTCCAGTTGTGGGACGAGAGGCCTCCGCCAATTCGTCAGAGGAAGTCGGAGAATGCGCGCGAATCTGTTCCTCAGTCTCCGGCGTGCCAGGCAAACTTTTGCAATTTCTTTGCTGCTACACGCTGCTTTTTGAGATTTCGACCTTGTCATCTGTGCTGTGCAGCCTGGATTGTCCAGGATTAGTTTGTGGGTCCGTTTGTTTCAGGTATTAGCCTCGGATAATATTGTTTGTGCGGGAGCTCTTTTAAACGTTGTTTTTATCGGCATCGTTTTCAGCAATGTGACAGTTTACATACATTGTACATAATCTATTCAATACAGTGTTATCTCCATCAGTTTTGTTTTGTTTTCTTAGTTTTTATACATTGCATATAATAAATTCAAACTTTTTGAACTGTTAACTGGGGGATTGAGACTATTTGTGTTATTATATTATGATTAATTCTTCGAACTATACCTAGTTATCCCTAGGATTTTCCGCGCCCACCCCTAACGTCCATTCTCAGTGGTACCTGTTGCTAAAGCTTCATTCAAATTTGTGGAGTCCCTAGAAATTCAAACCACATACCCCAATTCTATTAATTTATCTAAATTCCCTTGGTCCAGGTTAAACTCTATTGTACGCCAAGAGCTCGTCACCAGGTTCTCCCATTGTTTAACACTTAATACATTGGAGTTCCATCCATTTCAGCAACTAGCACCTTCCTTGCATAGAATAAGGTTTCTTTTTAAAAGGTGATATGGTATCTGGCCCAATTATCCTCTAGTTTAAGACTCAGTAGGCAAAGTGCTGGTCTTGGGATAAGTTGTTGTGTTATTTCTGATAGTTTGTTTATAATTTGGTGCCAGTATACTTGTACTGCTGGGCATGTCCACACCATGTGCCAAATGTCTGCCGGGGATGTTCGGCATCTGGGGCATTCAGGGGGATTCTGGGGGATATTCTTGAATACCGTTGGGGTGTCAGGTATGTCTATGGAGAATATTAAACTGATCAGTTTATTATTTGCTGAGTTAGTGCTGTGTGTGGGATCGAGCTATTTCATCCCATGAATCCTCTGTAACATCTTGCATAACCTGACCATTTGGAGATGATTGATGTTTTAGCTACTCTGGAACTATACATTGTCAGGTACATATAAATCTGGAGACCAAACTTTTTTCAACCTTTATTTCTCATAAGTTGTATTATTGGTGTGGATTCATCTGTATATGTGTGGATCCAAATTCTCCTTTACACAATGTCGAAGCTGCCGTATCTGAACAGAAATGAGTTTGGCAATTGCAGTTTAGATTGAAGATATTCAAATGAGACAAACTCGTCCCTGGTATTATTTGTGAGAAGTATCGGAGACCTTTTCCTCCCCACATTCCAGCCCCTGTAAATGTGGACAGTTCCTTGTATCTAGGATTGTGCCATAATGGTGTTTCTTCTGAGGGTTTTGTATTTGGAGTAATTTATTTATTTCTTGCCAATTTTATATTGCTGTATGTGCAACGGAGTACCTCCCCCAATTATTCGATATGTTGGGGAGTCTGAAGGTTATAGGGAGTGAGGTGAGATAGGACTGCAGAAGCTCCTCAGCATCATATATTGTTGTGGTGGTGTATCCTGAGGGTCTGGGGGGGGGGGTATTACCCATGCTATGAAATATTTAAGTTGTGCGGCCAAGTAGTAGTGGGAAAAAGTTGGGCAGGGCTAGGCCAGCTTGCTGTTTGGGTAGTTGTAAATTTTTGAGACGGACTCTGGTCCTGCCGGAGGCCCAGAGAAAGGATAATATGATGCTGTCTAGTTGTTTGAAAATTGTTTGGGTAATATACCATACTGTGTGTAGTATATACGAATTTTGGGGAGTAATATAATTTTAATTAGGTTATTTCCCCCATAGATTGATAGGGAATTGTTTCCAGCTTTGTGTCTTCAGTTTTGCTATTTCCAGTAGAGGGAGGACTTGTGTTGCATGAATTCTTGAGGTGTTTTGTGATGGTATACCTAGGTACTTGAAGTGTGTACTATTGGTACTAATTCTTTAAACATCGTAGGAACATCTAAGTTTTCGTCTAATGGGAAAATACATGATTTGTCCCAATTGATGTACTCCAGAGAGGGGCACCAAATTCGGTAATTGAGTTGTATGTTTCTCGTAAGGATTCATTGGGGTCTGCCAGGTACAGTATTATATCATCGCGTACATACTCATAGTGAATTTTGTTTTTTAGTTGTAGTCCCTGTATGTTTTGATTATTCTTAGTATCAGGGCCAGTGGTTCTATTGCTATTGCAAATAGGTATGGGGATAGGGGGCATCCCTGTCTCGTGCCTCTGGCTAGTGTGAAGTATGTAGATGATTTGCCATTGGCTCGAATTGCAGCTTGAGTGTGGGCATATAGTAGCTTACCCATTTTATATATTGGGGGCCGAATCCAAATCTTTGGAGGCATTCCCATTATATGGCCATTCTATTGGATCGAATGCTCTTCTTGGCGTCTAATGACAGTAGCAACCGGGTTCCTGAATTGTCGTGGTTAACTAAACAGTTTATCAAGGTTTCCGTATGTTTATGGAGGTGGACTTCCCTGGGATGAATCCCGTCTGATCCGGGTGGATGATTTTTGTGATTACATTTTGTATTCTGGTTGCTAATATTTGTTAGCTAATATTTTGTAATCTTATTTAATAGGGATATTGGTCTATATGATCCGCAGTCTATGGGGTTTTTCCCGGGTTTAGGGATGAGGACATATGAGCCTCATACATAGATGGTGGAAGCTTGTTTTTATCAAATGCGTTTTGGTAAGTGTTTAATAGTAGCGGTAGGATGTATTCCCTGTATCTCTTGTATGTCTCAATCGAGATCCCGTCTGGGCTGGTGATTTCCCTGTTGCCATCGACTCCATAGCTTCTGTTATTTCACTCAAGGAGATCCCTTCTTCCAGTTTGCCCCATCTTGGTCGGACAACCCGGGAAAGGGAATTTTATCCATGTATTTCGGCTAGTTTGTTGGGTGGTGGCGCGGTACTGAGATTGGTATTGGTGTTTGTAGAAGTTAGTAAATTTGTCCAATATTTCTTTTGATCTATTACTTGAGTTCCTTCGTGTGTTTTTATCTCTAATAGTGTTTTTGGTCTAGTGGGCCATGGGCTAATCTGGCCAGCACTTTGCTGATTGGTTCCCTTGTGTGAAGTATTTTTGTTTTTTGAAGAAGTTTTGTCTATTTATTTTTTCTATCATTAGGTTATTATATCTTCTGTGCTATCTGCCATGAAGCCTGATTTTGTTGTGTTGGGGCGTTATAAGTGTGTCTTCTTTTCTCTGCCTCTAGTACCGTTTTAGAGTTAGGAGATTTTCCTTGTCGGTGGTTCGTTTTTTTATTTGTTTAATTTCGGTGTTCAAATAGTCTCTTAGAATTATTTTAAAGGTTTCCCATTGTGATTCAGTGGTATTGTGTCATTATTTAAAGAGAGGTAGTGGTCTAGTTTATCCTCTATTACACCAGTGAGGGCACAATTGTGAGCCAGAATGGGTATTCTCCTCACTCTATTTACTGCTGGGGTTCGTTGCTCTTGATTTTTAGCGATAGTGGGGAATGATCAGATATTCCTCTTGTGTGTTGGGTGATTGTTCTAATGTCGTTGACTATGTTTTTACTCACAAACATAGTCTATTCTAGAAGCGTGTTTTGTGAGGCTGATTTGCATGTGTATGACTTCTTGTTTGGGTTTTTGATCGCCATATATCTATCCACTGTATTCTGCAATATATTGTGATAATGTTTGTTTGTTTGTTTGTCGTGGGGGGGAACCTATCCAATGTTCCATTCATTGTGTTTGTTGAAATCTCCTACACAATTATCTTTGCTTGTGGGAACTGTAGTGTGAACTTCACTGCGTTTTTAAGTGGGTTCAGTGTAGCAGGGGGTGGGTCGTATATATTAAGTATACATACTGTATTCTGTTCACCTCTATTGCTAAACAAACATATTTCCCATTCTTGTCAGTCTGAAACTTATTATTTTGTGGTTCAGGATCTAGAGATGAGCACCGAAACTCCTCTGGAATAAGCGGAGTGTGTACTATGTATAGACTTAATTATCCACCCCTTTTTAGATAACTTAGTGTTGCAGTAGTATATGTGTTTTTCTTGGAGGCATATTATATTTACGTGGAGTGATCTAATCAGGGAGAACATAGCGATCTCTTTTTTGGCCCTCGTTTAAGCCTCTTACATTCCATGATACTATTTAATCTGTGTGCCCATCTATAGATGCTCCACCACCATTAACATATTACATTTGTCACCACAATTGGTAAAGGTTGAGAAGTTTATGCATATTGATTCCTGTTGAACATTACATAGCCCAGATATTGTAATACAATGAGAATGGAGAAAGAAAGCAGAAAAAAAAGGGGGGGAGATTTTAGGGTAAGGGCCCAGTGGTTGGGGATAGGGATCTGTTGTGGGTTGGTTCTTGTGGTTTGTTTCCCAATTTATGGTCAACTTCCATAGTCATGATGTGGAAGCTATATGGGATCCATACCTATTATTAGGGTATTCCTTAGTTTGGATAAGGAGTTGAGGTGTGGGTTGGTATCTTTCCAGGGTCTAACATCCAGTTTCGTGTTTGAATATTTCCTCTCTGTGTATTTTATTGGCTATTACACTTTCTAGGGGGCGTTTCTTGGTATATAGCATATTTTCGATATGTCTCTATTCAGGTACAGAATGTGGGGAAGGGATCCCAGGATTGGGGTTGGGAAGTTATAATTCTTAGTGGTAAACCTAACCTCTAACATAGAGGTTATAACAATCAACTTATAACATTTCCATATATTGTATATATCACCTATTGGTGGTAGAAGTTGGGGGGATGCACATATGTGCGGTTTTTACAGAGCTTTCTGGACCTACCCTGTTGAAGTATACATTTATCAGAGTTAATACCCACGTATACAATTATCCAGAGTATATCCAGTAACATTTAAGCAATGCGACAGGTCGACCTGTCTAATACAAACTATAACATTTCGGAGTAAACTCCCGCACAATTCAGAATACAAATGGACCGCACTGTTGACCTTTCATGTGAGTTTGATAAATCCATTTTAAACCCTTTCCGTTTATGGGGTGGTGGGGTGTTTAGGATGAGTCTGACTATTAACCATGTGCATTGTATTTATTTGGAGTCCAGCCAGTCCGCTGCTGATTTGGGATTTTCAAAGAACTTAGTCGAGCATTCGCCTCCACTCTGAGTTTTGCTGGGTACATCATACTGTACTTTAACCCTGCTTGTTGTAGCCGTTTTTTCACTTCTTGAATGTGGCCCTTCTTTTCTGTAAGTCAATTGAGAAGTCCGGAAAGACTTTAATACTGTGTTTTCATATTTTATATCTCCACTGGTCGTATTATTTTAGGATTGTGTCTCTGTCCTTTGCGTTTAAGAGGCGAGCCACTATGGGTCTGGCTCGTTCGCCAGGGCTGGGGGTCTTCCGGGACCCTATGTGCCCTTTCTATAGCGAACGAGCATGTCACACTGTTGTGTGTCAAGTGAGTTTTTTATCCAGTTTTTCCAGAAGGTCGTTGGGTCTGGGCCCTCACTATATTCAGGAATCCGATAAATCTGAGTTTTTGCCTTCGTGACCTGTTCTCAAGGTCATCGATTTTTTTGTCGTGCCATATTTAGTTCTTGGGTGAGTTGGAGATATTTTGTCCCATAGGTGTAACAGTGTCCTCCACATTGGAGATTCTCTGCTCTGTGTCTCCCACCCTTTGCCTCTTCTCTGCATGTCTTGCCTAAGCAGTGAAAGGTCAGATCTCACCTCTTCTAGGAGTCCGGTAAGTGATCGCTTGGTTTCCTGTATTGCGGCCAGGACCTCGCTTTGTTCTTTCTGTGCGGGTTGTTGTGTTGGGGTCTCCCTCTCCCCTTTTGCTCATGGCTGCTGAAGGCTCCAGTTGTGGACGGAGAGCCTCCGCCAATTCGTCAGAGGAAGTCGGAGAATGCGCGCGAATCTGTTCCTCAGTCTCGCGGCGTGCCAGGCAAACTTTTGCAATTTCTCTTTGCTGCTAACGCCTGCTTTTTGAGATTTCGACCTTGTCATCTGTGCTGTGCAGCCTGGATTGTCCAGGATTAGTTTGTGGGTCCGTTGTGTTTCAGTATTACCTCGATAATATTGTTTGTGCGGGAGCTCTGCTGTCTTGCGACTTACTCCATCGTGCTCTTGGCTTCCGCCCCCCCAAGCTCTGTATAGTTTTATCAGAAAACACAGAGACCTTACTCATCAATGCCCCCTTTTAGGTCATTTTATATACAGATTAAAAAGAAGTGGCCCCAGTACAGAACCATGAGGTAATCCACTTAGAACTTTAGCCCACATAGACGTAGGTCCATTAACCACCACTCTCTGTTTGTGATCCAATAACCATTCTCTATCCATGTACAAATGTTTTTTTCTAAGCCAACAGACTATACATTAGTCGCTTATGTGGCACTTGTCCACAGAGCATATTAAAAATTAGAAAGGGTACAGGACAACCAACTAAAGTGGATAGAAGAATGGAATACTGTTGTGAAGATAGTTTATTGATTGGGTTTTTATTGGAAAATAGCATTACAGTCAATTAGCACAGGGGTGAACAAAAGATTATAGGGCCATCCTTTGGAAAGAAAAAGTAAAGCTAGCCATATATGAGACGATTTTTCTCTCCTATTGTTTAGTGAATTCGATTCTTTAAATTGTCACTTTTAAAATCGATTCCTTTTTTTGGATTAGATCAACCAAAGAGCGTAGAATAGTCGGAAAATTTATGTTCGATCGCCTTAAAAAGCATGCAAACTTGTTGAAATATCCGTTATAAATCACATTAGTAAAGAATCGCATTAATAAAGGAATCGCATTTAAATGGAATTGCATTAACAAGAAATCATAGTACGAATCATTTAGAAAAGATCACATCCTGATGGCCTCCATATTCATAACGCAGATCCCCCCCCCCCCCCCCCCCGGAAAAATACGCAAACATGGAAGTGGCTGAGAGAAATATATAATATGTAGGTCACTTAGCACCACCGGACACATACTCCAATGGGATCAGGTACAACATTAATTTTAAAATCCCACTGAACAATGGCTCCACTATATGCAGCTTACACATTATATTCACTCACTCCTAGACAACTCCTCTACCACACACCTCTCCACCTTTGAATCGATCTGTAGCTTAGCCTCACAGAAATCTCAAACTATCTCAAAAATATATTCTTTATTAAACACGATCACGCCCCAAAATAGCTTTTATGACTAAATGGAAAACCCTGTTGGGAACCGATCTGAAAGCAAACCAATGGACTGACATTTTCAAAACACTACGGAATTGCTCCCACACATTATAGTACAGGAAAAAGCTTTTAGAATTACACCATTGGTACTGTCTCCACAAAAACCCATTTGCATATTCCCCCAATCCTCCAGCCTCTGCTACAGAGGATGCGGGACTTCAGCTGATCTAAAACACAGCTGGTGGGATTGCACAGAAATTCAAAAAGTATGTAAATATTTGAGGACATAATCCAGGAAGTACTGCACACCCAAGCATCTCTGGATCCATAGTCAGCTCTATTTGACAGAAAAATAACCCAATTATCTTACATACATAACAAGTTAGAACACAGTATATGCGCTGCAACCAGAACCCTCATAGCAGCCACTTGGAACACCCCCCCCCCCCATCTAGACATCAGATAGTAAAAAGGTGTGTTGATTTTGTGAAAACGAGCTAGTGGTTACAGTGAGAGGATCAATGAAACTATTCTACAAGATATGGAACCCATGGGTTTACACGATGACGGAATCGAGGGGAGACCGGGGGGAGCGGCTGGCAGACGGTCCAGACCCTCAGCCCATAATGGCTCACGCTCGAAGAACACAAAAGGAGTAATGTTTTTTATTAGTTAATTTTAAGTGAATTGCAAGACGTTATGCTTATGTTTTATTGTTATAAGATTAGAAAAATGAAAAATCGAAGGAGAGAAGATAATGTTTTCTTCCAACAGTATGTATAGAGCTCCAACAGAAGTTTTTTTTGATGTGATAACAATTTTGTTTTGAAATTCTCTCTAATAAAAATTCTGGAAATAAAAAAAAGAAAAGAATCACATGGAGAGAGAATCCTATTTTGAAAAGAATCACATTTTACAGGAATCGCATTTATATTGGAATCGCATTTATATAGGAATCACATTTATAAGGAATCGCATTTATAAAGGATCGCATTTATATAGGAATCACATTATAAAGGAATCGCATTTATAAAGGAATCGCATTTATATAGGAATCGCATTTATAAAAAATTGCATATTTATATCGGAATCGCATTTATAAGGAATCGCATTTATATAGGAATTGCATATTTATATCGAAATCGCATTTATATAGGAATCGCATTTAGAAAGGAATCGCATTTATATAGGAAACGCATTTTATGATAGGAACGCATTTATAAAGGAATCGCATTTATATAGAAATCGCATTTATAAAGGAATCGCATTTATAAAGGAATCGCATTTATATAGGAATCGCATTTATAAGGAATCGCATTTATGTAAAATCGCTTTAGTAAAGAATTGAAAATCGTGTGTGGTTCTGTGTTCAAGTCAATTTCAATCAACAGTCAATCATTTTATCTAACAAGTTGATTGAAATGAAAAATGACCCATGTATTGGAAACCTTAATGGCATTCAGTGTGGGGTTGGTAAGGATGTAACATACTCGCACATACATACCATAATGTTATAATGTGAGAATGAAATCCAGGTTACTCAAATTAACTTATCAATAGGTATAACGACTGTTGTATTCAATTAGATCAACTGACTGAAGTTTAGTTCTTGAAGACGTTTCACTAGTCATCCAACTGCTTTCTCTCATTCAGAATGATCTTGTACAAGAATCTGTGGCAATTATGTACCCTGGAAAATCCCAATTACATATCACCAGCCAATGTTAAGGGCGTCATTGATAGTGGCCAGGAGGTGTTATAGGAACCCCAGATAAGTGGTCAAAACGCATTGTACATGGCAGACAGTTGGTGTCGAAACCCCCCCCACCTCTATTTAGGCTTGTTTCTTTATTTTCACATAAATGGCCTCCTTAACACCTCTCTTGAACCAGTCACGTTCCTTTGCCATATGTTAACATTACAATCTTCAAAGGTATGTTCCTTTATCCTTAAGATGCAGGTACACGCTGAGTCCTGACCCCAGGAATTGGCTCTTTCTGTGGGCCATACATTGATGCAGTTGCTGTTGGGTCTCCCCCCATACAAATCAGAGCATTCTTCACTGCACTGCACTGCGTATATGATGTCGCTTTTCTTTGTATTGGGGTCTTTTGGATGTACCAATTGCTGCCTCGGTGTGTTGTTCGGTTTAAAGCTAAATCTAATTTAATACAACAGATATACCATGACCTGAGAATGAGAACCTTCACAAGCATTTATCATAGGTGTACATACTGTATGGGAATGGTTACATCATTGTGCAGATTGAATGACCGTGTGTGCTATTCTTTTATTGTTATTTTTGTTGGGGTAGGCATACAAAGGTTGACCTTGATGCAAAGAAAAAATTGGAAGCCCCCAATGGTGAGCATTTACCCTATGTGTATATATGTTTTTGAACCTTTTCATTGATGCTGCTGTTGATATTACAAAGGGCCCAGGGCACCCAAACTCATTACCCTATAGTGTGAGCATATAAATTATTTATTATTACCTTTCTATGATTGTTAAAATATGCACTGGGGCGGAGCCTGACTGAGCAGCATGGCGGACGTGTGGCTAGGAGAGCTCCGAGCAACAGAGGTCTAAAAAGCTATATAATTACGCTAAAAACTACCTGAGAAATACACAGACGAGAGAGACCTCACCACAGAAATGCCGGCTCTGCTGTCTTGCGACTTACTCCATCGTGCTCTTGCTCCGCCCCCCCAAGCTCTGTATAGTTTATCAGAAAACACAGAGACCTTACTCTCAATGCCCCCTTTTAGGTCATTTATATACAGATTAAAAAGAAGTGGCCCCAGTACAGAACCATGAGGTAATCCACTTAGAACTTTAGCCCACATAGACGTAGGTCCATTAACCACCACTCTCTGTTTGTGATCCAATAACCAATTCTCTATCCATGTACAAATGTTTTTTTCTAAGCCAACAGACTATACATTAGTCGCTTATGTGGCACTTGTCCACAGAGCATATTAAAAAATTAGAAAGGGTACAAGGACAACCAACTAAAGTGGATAGAAGAATGGAATACTGTTGTGAAGATAGTTTATTGATTGGGTTTTTATTGGAAAATAGACATTACAGTCAATTAGCACAGGGGTGAACAAAAGATTATAGGGCCATCCTTTGGAAAAGAAAAGTAAAGCTAGCCATATATGAGACGATTTTTCTCTCCTATTGTTTAGTGAATTCGATTCTTTAAATTGATCACTTTTAAAATCGATTCCTTTTTTTGGATTAGATCAACCAAAAGAGCGTAGAATAGTCGGAAAATTTATGTTCGATCGCCTTAAAAAGCATGCAAACTTGTTGAAATATCCGTTATAAATCACATTAGTAAAGAATCGCATTAATAAAGGAATCGCATTTAAATGGAATTGCATTAACAAAGAAATCATAGTACAGAATCATTTAGAAAAGAATCACATCCTGATGGCCTCCATATTTCATAACGCAGATCCCCCCCCCCCCCCCCCCCGGAAAAATACGCAAACATGGAAGTGGCTGGAGAGAAATATATAATATGTAGGTCACTTAGCACCAGCCGGACACATACTCCAATGGGATCAGGTACAACATTAATTTAAAATCCCACTGAACAAATGGCTCCACTATATGCAGCTTACACATTATATTCACTCACTCCTAGACAACTCCTCTACCACACACCTCTCCACCTTTGAATCGATCTGTAGCTTAGCCTCACAGAAATCTCAAACTATCTCAAAAATATATTCTTTATTAAACGAATCACGCCCCAAAATAGCTTTTATGACTAAATGGAAAACCCTGTTGGGAACCGATCTGAAAGCAAACCAATGGACTGACATATTCAAAACACTACGGAATTGCTCCACAAACATTATAGTACAGGAAAAAGCTTTTAAGATATTACACCATTGGTACATGTCTCCACAAAAAACCCATTGCATATTCCCCCAATCCTCCAGCCTCTGCTACAGAGGATGCGGGACTTCAGCTGATCTAAAACACAGCTGGTGGGATTGCACAGAAATTCAAAAAGTATGTAAAATATTTGAGGACATAATCCAGGAAGTACTGCACACCCAAGCATCTCTGGATCCATAGTCAGCTCTATTTGACAGAAAAATAACCCAATTATCTTACATACATAACAAGTTAGAACACAGTATATGCGCTGCAACCAGAACCCTCATAGCAGCCACTTGGAAACACCCCCCCCCCCCATCTAGACATCAGATAGTAAAAAAGGTGTGGTGATTTTGTGAAAACGAGCTAGTGGTTAACAGTGAGAGGATCAATGAAACTATTCTACAAGATATGGAACCCATGGGTTTACACGATGACGGAATCGAGGGGAGACCGGGGGGAGCGGCTGGCAGGGACGGTCCAGACCCTCAGCCCATAAATGGCTCACGCTCGAAGAACAAAAAAGGAGTAATGTTTTTTATTAGTTAATTTTAAGTGAATTGCAAGACGTTATGCTTATGTTTATTGTTATAAGATTAGAAAAATGAAAAATCGAAGGAGAGAAGATAATGTTTTCTTCCAACAGTATGTATTAGAGCTCCAACAGAAGTTTATTTTTGATGTGATAACAATTTTGTTGAAATTCTCTCTAATAAAAAATTCTGGAAATAAAAAAAAGAAAAGAATCACATGGAGAGAGAATCCTATTTATACAGGAATCGCATTTATATTGGAATCGCATTTATATAGGAATCACATTTATATAGGAATCACATTTATAAAATCGCATTTATAAAGGAATCGCATTTATATAGGAATCACATTTATATAGGAATCCCATTTATAAAGGAATCACATTTATAAAGGAATCACATTTATATAGGAATCACATTTATAAAGGAATCGCATTTATATAGGACCAATATAAATGCGATTCCTGTATAAATGTGATTCTTTTCAAAATAGGATTCTCTCTCCATGTGATTCTTTTCTTTTTTTTATTTCCAGAATTTTTTATTAGAGAGAATTTCAACAAAATTGTTATCACATCAAAAATAAACTTCTGTTGGAGCTCTAATACATACTGTTGGAAGAAAACATTATCTTCTCTCCTTCGATTTTTCATTTTTCTAATCTTATAACAATAAACATAAGCATAACGTCTTGCAATTCACTTAAAATTACTAATAAAAAACATTACTCCTTTTTGGTTCTTCGAGCGTGAGCCATTATGGGCTGAGGGTCTGGACCGTCCTGCCAGCCGCTCCCCCCGGTCTCCCCCGATTCCGTCATCGTGTAAACCCATGGTTCCATATCTTGTAGAATGTTTCATTGATCCTCTCACTGTAACCACTAGCTCGTTTTCACAAAATCACACACACCTTTTTACTATCTGATGTCTAGATGGGGGGGGGGGGGTGTTTCCAAGTGGCTGCTGTGAGGGTTCTGGTTGCAGCGCATATCTGTGTTCTAACTTGTTATGTATGTAAGATAATTGGGTTATTTTTCTGTCAATAGAGCTGACTATGGATCCAGAGATGCTTGGGTGTGCAGTACTTCCTGGATTATGTCCTCAAATATTTACATACTTTTTGAATTTCTGTGCAATCCCACCAGCTGTGTTTTAGATCAGCTGAAGTCCCGCTCCTCTGTAGCAGAGGCTGGAGGATTGGGGGGAATATGCAATGGGTTTTTGTGGAGACATGTACCAATGGTGTAATATCTTAAAAGCTTTTTCCTGTACTATATGTTTGTGAGCAATTCCGTGGTGTTTGAATATGTCAGTCCATGGTTTGCTTTCAGATCGGTTCCCAACAGGTTTTCCATTTAGTCATAAAAGCTATTTTGGGGCGTGATTCGTTTAATAAAGAATATATTTTTGAGATAGTTTGAGATTTCTGTGAGGCTAAGCTACAGGTCGGAAACCCCAACTGAATGTCCACTAAGGTTTCCATACATGGGTCATTTTTCATTTCAATCAATGTTAGATAAAATGATTGACTGTTGATGAAATTGACTTGAACACAGAACCACACACGATTTTCAATTCTTTACTAAAGCGATTCCTACATAATGGATTCCTTATAAATGCGATTCCTATAATAAATGCGATTCCTTTTATTAAATGCGATTCCTTTATAAATGCGATTCTATTAAATGCGGATTCCTTTATAATGCGATCTATATAAATGCGATTACTATATAAGCGATTCCTTTCTAAATGCGATAATCGCATTTATATAGGAATCACATTTATAAAGGAATCGCATTTATAAAGGAATCGCATTTATATAGGAATCACATTTATAAAGGAATCGCATTTATAAAGGAATCGCATTTATATAGGAATCGCATTTATAAAAAAATTGCATATTTATATCGGAATCGCATTTATAAAGGAATCGCATTTATATAGGAATTGCATATTTATATCGAAATCGCATTTATATAGGAATCGCATTTAGAAAGGAATCGCATTTATATAGGAATCGCATTTATATAGGAATCGCATTTATAAAGGAATCGCATTTATATAGAAATCGCATTTATAAAGGAATCGCATTTATAAAGGAATCGCATTTATATAGGAATCGCATTTATAAAGGAATCGCATTTATGTAGGAATCGCTTTAGTAAAGAATTGAAAATCGTGTGTGGTTCTGTGTTCAAGTCAATTTCAATCAACAGTCAATCATTTTATCTAACAAGTTGATTGAAATGAAAAATGACCCATGTATGGAAACCTTAAGTGGACATTCAGTGTGGGGTTTGTAAGGATGTAACATACTCGGCACATACATACCATAATGTTATAATGTGAGAATGAAATCCAGGGTTACTACAAATTAACTTTATCAATAGGTATAACTGTTGTATTCAATTAGATCAACTGGACTTGAAGTTTAGTTCTTGAAGACGTTTCACTAGTCATCCAACTGGCTTTCTCAATTCAGAATGACTTGTACAAGAATCTGTGGCAATTATGTACCCTGGAAAATCCCAATTAGCATATCACAGCCAAGTGTTAAGGGCGTCATTGGATAGTGGCCAGGAGGTGTTATAGGAACGCCCAGAGTAAGGTGTCAAAACAGCATTGTACATGGCAGACAGTTGGTGTCGAAACCCCCCCCACCTCTATTTAGGCTTGGTTTCTTTATTTTCACATAAATGGCCTCCTTAACACCTCTCTTGAACCAGTCACGTTCCTTTGCCAATATGTTAACATTACAATCTTCAAAGGTATGTCCTTTATCCTTAAGATGCAGGTACACGGCTGAGTCCTGACCCGAGGAATTGGCTCTTCTGTGCTGGGCCATACATTGATGCAGTTGCTGTTTGGTCTCCCCCA
The DNA here is from genome assembly GCA_019447015.1 of Hymenochirus boettgeri. Lineage (NCBI taxonomy): Eukaryota > Metazoa > Chordata > Amphibia > Anura > Pipidae > Hymenochirus > Hymenochirus boettgeri. Next base: position 201,810,040 of record CM033470.1, on the reverse strand, counting down.
CATACAAATCAGAGCATTCTTCACTGCACTGCACTGCGTATATGATGTCGCTTTTCTTGTATTGGGTCTTTTGGATGTACCAATTGCTGCCTCGGTGTGTTGTTCGGTTTAAAGCTAAATCTAATTTAATACAACAGATATACCATGACCTGGATGAATGAGAACCTTCACAAGCATTTATCAATAGGTGTACATACTGTATGGGAATGGTTACATCATTGTGCAGATTGAATGACCTGTGTGTGCTATTCTTTTTTGTATTGAAGTTTGCTGGGGTAGGCATACAAAGGTTGAACTTGATGCAAAGAAAAAATTGGAAGCCCCAATGGTGAGCATTTACCTCTATGTGTATATATGTTTTGAACTTTTCATTGATGCTGCTGTTGATATTACAAAGGGCCCAGGGCACCCAAACTCATTACCCATATAGTGTGAGCATATAAATTTTATATACTTTCATATGATTGTTAAAATATGCACTGGGGCGGAGCCTGACTGAGCAGCATGGCGGACGTGGCTAGGAGAGCTCGAGCAACAGAGGTCTAAAAAGCTATATATTACGCTAAAAACTACCTGAGAATACACAGACGAGAGAGACCTCACCACAGAAATGGCCCCGCCGAGGAAACAAACAGAGAACAAAGGGGAATTAGCAAATTACTTCCCCAAATCGGACGGAACCTCAGACGAGCAGCAGGCCGCACAGAAAAAACATGGCGCTGAGCCAACATCACACCAGAACTCCGTTACCAAGGATGATATTACCAACCTGTACAAGGACTTGGAGGCCGTTATAAAAAACGCCGCCCATACAACACGGTAATAGAAGTCAAACGAGAAGTCGCGGCTCTGGGGGAGCGGTAGCGGAACTAGAACACTCACAGAGTCACGTAGCAACATACTGGGCCAAACTGAAACAGACATTACCAAACTCCAAACACAACTACAAGCACTACAAGATGCCCAAGAGGACACGGAGAATCGCTCAAGAAGAAGAAATATAAGGATAAGGGGCATACCAGAGGAGGTTAGAGACCTTGTGCCATATCTAGAAGCGCTGTTTCACGGACTGGTCGGATCTCCCTCATAACGAACTCAAGATGGAGAGAACGCACAGAGCCCTGCGCCCCCAACCTAGCCCAGACCAGCCCCCCCGGGACATTAAACATGCTTTCATCATACACTACAAAAGAAGCGATTCTCAAAGCAGTACGTAACAAACCCTCTGTGGAATACGAGGGCCACAAACTGAACTTTTCCAGGACCTGGCCCCCAGGACACTTCTACGGAGAAGAAACCTCAAACCTTTGACAGAACTGCTCCAGAAAAAAGGTATAAGATACAGGTGTGCTTCCCTTTCCGGCTCCAGCTGCAACACAATGGGAGAACCCTCTACGCCACTTCCATGGAAGAAGCACCAGAGCTGGTGAAATCAATTGGTATAGAGGGAGAATTTGAGTGCCGATGCCTACAAAAACCACGAGAATCCACCCCCTGAAGACGCATGGACCCAGGTCCTCGACCCGAAGCAAGGCAAACTGAGAGTGAGACTTGAACCACAGGAATATCTAAAGCACGGACACCAGGGAGGTCAACTGATCCCCTCGCTTCAACAACAAGGATAAGTTTATATTTATCTAAAAAAAAAAAAACTGTGATGCAAAACAAAATAAGCCACCGGCAAGGTTTTATAATGTTTGCTAGCTTATATAGAACAAATGTATATAACCCCTAAAACGGAATATTCTATTAGAAATGTGGGGATTGTGGGGTTGTTGTGCCGGGGGGGGGGGGGGAGTGGGGTAGACGTGGCAATGATCCTTGCCATACTAGGCACGTTGAGCACGAAACAGAATGCCACAGCAAACGGGAGGGCCAGCGGGTTTAACTGTTACTAACAACTGTTCAGGGAAAACTATATTATACAATACATCTGTTAATTCACTATCAACGAATCTATAGATAAGAATTGATAGATCCATAAACTAAAGAGTTTATATTAGTAAAATAACAGGAGATTAAGCAGTAATAATGTATTTAATATTTATGTACCAATATTACTGAATGGAACAGACCCTCCAGCTGGCTGGCTAGCTTATTATTACTTATGTAAAGTTAAGCAGTGTCGTGATGAGTGTTTGTCTTGCTGATCCTCCTGGACCTAATAAATCTATGCTGCCCCTGCTCGCTTTTTTAGATGTGCCCCCCCCCCCCGCGCCTGTCCCCGATCTCCCTTGGAGTATCACCAGGGAACAGATACGGCAGCCAAAAACCCACCTGACGAGACAAAACCCCACATGGAATCTATAATTTTAAGTTGTAAGAAGTATTGTAGTTTGCCGAAATGACAGATATCCACCAACCATTATATATATGAACAGCAATATAATCATATTGAGGGACTATTTAATAGATTGACTTAGTGCTAAGGGGTAAAGGAAGGGAAAAAGGGTTGTAAGGAATAACCACATACCAAACGGATAGACAAAATAGCAGAAAAACAACTTCCATTGATGCTCCCAACAACTGATAATTAGATATCTGTGTAACAAACAAGAGAAGATATAAAAAGAAAAGGTTAGTGGCCGTTAAACAAAAGGCACCACATAAAAGGTGGAAAAAAAAATCGTTAAAAACTTATGTACAACATATTCCAGAAAAATAACACAGAAAAGGATTTTCACAGTAAATGGCACTACAGTATGTATTAATAGTTATATCAAAGTTATTATTGGCTATAATAGCAACTAGTATACAGAAGATAGAAGAGTAAAAATTATAGGTTTGCCGAATAAAATGACCAGATGGAATAGACTGTTAATTATTCTATACGCAATATACCTTTGGGAGGGTGGTAGAAAAGAGAAACAATACGTAAAAGGATTTTACAGTAAATGATAATAGAACAACTGTTCTTGTTTATATCAAGGTTATACCAGGTTATAATAGCTGGTAAGACATAGAAGACACTAAGGAAAAATAAGGTATCTTTGAATAAAAGGATCATATAGAAAAGATGTTAATAACCTATGCACAACATATCCCTAAAAAATGGAAGGAGGGTAGAAGGGTTATACACTAAATGACAATACAATCTGTGTTTGGTTTATATCAAGGTTATATTAGGTTAATATAAACGTTAGTATAGATATGTAAATTCAGTGCTTTCTCTCTCTTTCCTCGCTTTCCCCCTCCTTCTCTCCCTTAACGGTGGAAAAGGAAAAAAAGGTACAATACTGACCTCTGTGAACTCCCCTTAGTGATTACCACAAATACACGTAGCCTCAACAACATTGCCACAGGCTCCACCCCCGGAACTAGTGGCGAATCTCGCTACAACAACAAACTATTGAGACACAAATGAAGTGTTCTCCCACTTATCCATCCTTTTCTTCAGTTTTATGAACATTGTCGCTACTCTAGGAGCACAAAAAACACTGGACCAATCTCACACGACCCCCTAACAGCAAAGGATAAACCACAACAAGAATCAACCTATACTGAGGTACTGAGGATTTCGCCATATGTAATTCCAAGGAAGATCTGGGCGGCACCATGACCCACAATAAACCTGAAAAAAACCCGTGGAACTGAATATTGTGGCACATAATGTGAAGGGACTCAATAGCCCCATCAAAAGGAGGATGGCCCTGCAGCAGTGCGGCGGGAGGGGACCCATATAGTAGGCATACAGGGACGCATTTCATTAAAGGCAGGGAACCTAAGTACTGGGGAAACAATACTCCTCACATTTCTTTGCTTCCGATACCACAAAGAGAGGAGGAGTAGCTATCCTAATCCCAAATCCATACCCTTTACACTAATAAATAGTATCAGAGGACCCAGAGGAGACTATCTGATCTAACAGGTCTGATTACTCGACAAAAATCATAATAGCCAACATATATGCCAACAACTAACTAAAAAACCTTTACAAAAAACTAGAAAAAACATCTGTGGGTTTAGACACAGGCAAAATGATAGTACGGGAGATTTCACAACATAGCTTAAACACACAAATTGACAGATCCAAACTTCCTCAACCACATCTCCCACCTCATCTTCCAAACCATTGACTCCTTCCTTAAATCTTTAACCTGTGGGACTCCTGGCGAATCAACACCCAACAGAAAGGAAATATACATTTTACTCACACCCACACTGGTATACACCAGAATCGATTATATATTCTTATCACCCAACTAATACCAAAACTAAAAGACTCAGAAATCTCACCAATCACATGGTCAGACCACGCACAAGTCACCACATCACTATTAGGACTATTGACAGCCAAACCCACCTACATATGGCGACTAAATGAAACAATTTAAACAGATGAGATCAAACACAGAAACTAACAACAAAAAATCAAGGAATATTTCGAACTCAACACCACAGAGACATACATTTTTCAAAACATATGGGAGCTCACAAGCAGTCATAGAGGACAGTTGAATAGCATAGCAACAACCGTAACAGACAAGAAAAGAAAATATAACAGATAAACTAGATAAACTGTCCTCATTAGAAGCCAGACACACCCAACTACATGATATGACACTAGAGAAAAGAGTAATTAATCTCAGAGGAGAAATTAATTATTACTATCAGCCAAGGCTGAAAAAACCAATCCGTTTTACCAAACAACATTATTTCTTCGAAAAACAAGGCAGACACAATGCTGCCCGTAAACTAAACAATCGGATGACACAAAACCGTTCCTCCACTAACAGGCCCCCAAGGAACAACCATACACAACCCGATCGAGATACTCAACACGTTCTCAAGATACTATAAGGCACTTTATAGTGGTGATACAGTAAATAGAATTAAAATAAAAGACGAACAAATAAATAAATATCTGAGAAGCCCAAATACCACAATTAGCACCACAGCAAAAACAGATGTTGGACACACCCATCTCCCTAAACGAATTGAAACAAGCTATCAAAATCAGAAAGCCAATAAAGCCCCAGGACCAGAACGGCTTCACTATGGCCTATTACAAAAAACTATGCGAACATTACAACATCATTTCTTCTAAATTCTTTAACAGTATGCTTACAAATACCAACAAAACACTCCGATTTGCGAACGCCTATATTGTAGTGATACCTAAGGAAGGCAAAGAACACATCAAATTGTGGCAACTACAGACCGATCTCACTTTTAAACTCAGATTTGAATAATTACACAAAATACTAGCTATGAGATTAGCAAAATTCTCCCAACTTTAGTACACTTTGATCAGACCGGATTTATCCCTGCAGACAGACCACAGAACACATAAGAAGAACATTACAAGTACTTAACCACGCTAGAACCCACTCTATACCCTCCCTTGCCCTATCAATTGATGCCGAAAAGTTTTGACAGAGTAGACTGGAGATTTATGGAACTGACATTACTGCACTTCGGATTTGGGAAGCCTTTATGATAGCTATTAAACATCTATATTCCCACCCCTCAGCCAAGGTATCGAACAGGGTTTCCGTCAGCTTCTTTTTCAATTCGTAATGGTACGAGACAAGGTTGCCCCCTTTCTCCCCTACTGTTCGCACTCTGTATGGAGCCAATGGCCTGCCACGTCAGAAAAGGACAAAAAAATATAAAAGGTATACCTATTGGTACCCAAGAATATAAGATCTCATTATTTGCAGACGACACCTTGTTCACCATCAGTAAACCTCAATCCTCTCTCACTTTCCTCTGTAGTCAACTATCAAGATATGGAGAATTATCTGGATTTCGCATCAATTACACCAAATCCACGATCTATCCTGTAAACATCCCACAAAAGGTCTGCAAACTACTACAGTTGAACTTTGATTTTAAATGGAACAAAGAATCTTTCCCATACCTGGGCATACAAATTACAGCAGACCCAACCCAGCTATATAGACTCAACTACATTCCATTAATCCAAAAATTGATCAAACAAATGAAACAATGGTCAACATATGATATATCCCTATTCGGTCGTATAAATTGTATCAAAATGACAACACTACCACGAATCCTGTACCTATTCCGCTCACTCCCAATAGATTTACAACCAGGAGATATCTGCAAATTAGAATCTCAAATCACGAAATTCATCTGGAATAACAAGAGACCCAGAATAAGCCTCAAAACCCTCCAACGACCTAGGAGTATGGGAGGAGCGGCTCTCCCCTCTATCAAAACTTACTATACAGCAGCAAGACTGGCACAAACCATGCAATGGCACAACAACACAACAAAAGCCAGATGGGTTGAACTGGAGTTTCAGCTCCTGGAAAACCCAAGAGGAGAGGACCTCCTCTGGTTACCCTCCCATACAAATATTCTCCCCCACTGTAAAAACAACCCTTACCTCATCAACACGATGAAAATTTGGTATAATGCAAGACGCTCCTACGACCTAACTAATAAACCAACATTGATGTCTCCAATCCAGAGTTCCCCACCGGTATGCAATATTCCATGTGGTCTGCCTGGACTGAAAAAAACCTGTATAGAACCATCCAACTAACCACAGGAGAAAAGACAATAACATGGGAAATAGCCCAGAAACAGTTTAAATTACAGGACTCGGAATGGCTCCGATTCTCCCAACTCCAACACTACATAAACAAAATACTGGCACAACAGAAAACGAAGGGCCTAACAGAATTTGAGAAGATTTGTTATAAACACCCACTAGGACCAAACACAATATCATCTATATACAAGATCCTAAATAACACCAGACACATACTTAAACTTCCCTCCATGAGGAAATGGGAAGAATGGCTAAATGAGTCACTAGATTCAAAACAGTGGTTGGAAATATGTGAATCTCTGAGGAAATGTTCCCCAAATATTGTTATCCAAGAAAAAAATTTCAAAATTCTTCACCAATGGTACTTAGCACCAACTCGAATAGCAAAAATCTTCCCAGGCTCATCAGCCGTGTACACAGGTACACAGCCGTGTAGCTGCATCTTAAGGATAAAGGACATACCTTTGAAGATTGTAATGTTAACATATTGGCAAAGGAACGTGACTGGTTCAAGAAAGGTGTTAAGGAGGCCATTTATGTGAAAATAAAGAAACCGAGCCTAAATAGAGGTGGGGGGTTCGACACCATCTGTCTGCCATGTACAATGCTGTTTTGACACCTTACTCTGGGCGTTCCTATAACACCTCTTAGCCACTATCTAATCACGCCCTTAACATCTGGCTGTGATATGCTAATTGGGATTTTCCAGGGTACATAATTGCCACAGATTCTTGTACAAGTCATTCTGAATTGAGAAAGCCAGTCGGATGACTAGCGAAACGTCTTCAAGAACTAAACTTCAAGTCCAGTTGATCTAATTGAATACAACAGATGTACCATGACCTGGATGAATGAGGACCTTCATAAGCATGTTTTCCTTTATGTTACTGTTTATATGCAATGACGACATCCAATAAAATTATTTGAAAAAAAAAAAAAAATATGCACTGAGGTATAGGTATAGGGAGTAAAGCCTGTTTTACATGTGTTTTTTGAACATGATGGACTCTTTCTTCATCCCAAAATAGCTATGTAACTATATTTACTAAAATTAAAGGACAACTCCACCCTCATAAGAATATCTTTTAGAAAGAATGGCCTCTTTAAAATATGTTGATATATCATACTTTGTGATAAGAATTCATTACTGTATGTCTGCTATGCTTCTGGGTGCCACATGGAAACTGAGCAATTTAGAAACCTTGTACTGAGCCTGTACTGAGCCTGAGCATGCTCAGAAGAGGCAGACAGGGGATTAACATTCAGTCATTGGCTGTGATGTTAACTGTCAAATCCATAACTGACATTTGCTAACTGGAAGAACAAGGAAGCAGAAACAGGGGCAACAGGACATTGTGCAGGATTTCAGGTTAGACATATATTTCAGATTTTAACATAATACCGTTTAGGGTTTTGGGGGGTGATTTACCTGTATGTAAGTTTTCATTTTAGGGCTGGACTTGCCCTTTAATATTGACCTTAAGTTCTAACACTATCATTTGAAATAATTAATAAAGTATTATCTAGTAGGAGCAGCCTTTTAGTATCATAGTTTTCACTTAAGTATCTGCTTTCTTTCCCATAGTGGAAAGGGCTAACAATTCTCACCATCATTGTAGCTCTCAGTGTCAAAGCAAACATCCCCTTAAGGTCACTGGAGACCATAATTAAATGTCTGAAATACAGCAGCATCTCTGGGTAACTTGTTATGTTTAGCAGCAAAAAACATGATTTCCGAAACAAATAGACAAGTTATTTTGTCAGTTCTTCAACTGATCTTCTACTGCTTGTCCAACTTTCCAAAAGTACATGGTGAAGGGGAATCCTTTGTTCTTCTATATGCATAGGGCTGAAAATCCATATCTAAGATCAACATTAAAGGTTTATACACACGAGTGATCGCGAGGGCTGGCCTGTTATGCACAATCAGGGAGATTCAATAAAAGTTCTTGAGCCTCATTTACCCAGACTCGCTAGGCAAATATATGGAGTTAAATATGTCCACCCTAAAATAATTTTTTTAATATAAGATTCCCCCTGCCAGCCCAGCCCCAACCGCTATATTTATATGTTTAGAAAGCTCCCCAAACTCTACTTACCGGCCCTCTGCTTGTGAGAAAATGCAAGCAGAGGGGCGGGACCGGCAGTCGCGTCTGTGATTGACTGAGTGGCAGCCAATCACGGACGCGGCTGCCGGCAGCTCATTTCAGCGGAGGAAAGAGGAGAGGTAAGTAAAGTTTGGGGAGCTTTCTAAACATTTAAATATAGCGGTTGGGGCTGGGCTGGCAGGGGCAATACTATATATTAAGGGATTTATGCTAGGGGGAGGGAATCCTGAGAGGGAGGGAGAGGGAGGGGGAGAAGGGCTGCAGTACGCATGCCAAACTTCTCCCGGAGGCCAGGTAGGAGGCAGAGTCCTATATGGACTCTGCTATCCTCCTGGTGGGCAGTTTTTGGGACTTTGGGGGGGGACTACAGGAGAACCGTATGGAGCTGGGATGTGAGGTAAGGATTAAACTACACTACATGATGGGGCCAGTAGTTGTGGGGATTATAGTTTTGGGGGTGACATGCCCTTTAAAGTCATGCTAACCGGTTTGCTACTAGTTAGCGCGACTTTAGCTCCATATTAGCGTTGGATGCGCGGTTTACGCAAAAATCACCCACGCATCCGACGCTCGCAATTAAATATCGCGTTTGCCCTCGTTTTAACCCAGGATTTTAACGCCAGCAGATTTTTGTTATTTAACATTTAAAAGCTAACATCTGATTGGTTGGGGCAAAATTAGCACCATTTTTAAAGATAAGAACTTTTATTGAATAACCCTAAATGTGTATGAGCACTTCTTTGGGGGGTGACAAAGGATTTTTTAACACTATAAATTAGGGCCAGTAGTGGGTTTAATTTTAGTTTTGGGGGTGGACATGTCCTTTAAGATTGTTATATTCAATAGGAATCATGTTGGGGCTCTTATTAACTTCATTTTTTTGAGTTTCTATTTTTAGTAGGCACCACCCTTTAGAGAATCAACAGCAGTATTTTATATACAGGCTCTCCATCTCATTGTTTATATAGTTTATCATTTTAACATCTTGTGCCCTTCACAGATGCTTTACTTGGAGATAAACATTGGCACTGAAAAATGAGGGAGGCTTAAGGGAAGTAAAATTTGACTAATAGGGTTGGTGTGGAGATCAGGATCTCAGTGTAATATTATATAAATATTGCTTACCCATTGGTTTTCTTTCTATTATAATAATTCTTGCCTTAAATGTGTTAATATTTCAAAAACTCCTATAGTCTTATGGTGGCCATAGACGCTCTGTGTATGGTTTTACCAACAATATTCTGCCAATTAAATTTGAACACCTTTATAGTGGAAGCTTTATTGGACAGCAAGTGTCTGTGCCTACAGTATAACATATAATTGACAGGTTACAATATTTCAAATAAAATAAAAGTATCAGATATATGTGTGGGAAGTATGATTTATGTGTATGCAGTATATAGTATATGTACTGTAGGTATGTGTGTATACAGTAAGTAGAAGATGATGAGAGCCTAGCTTTCCTTTATTTTTTTAGGAAATCTCATAAAATCATGAATTTCTACAAAGAATTGCATGTAGAATTCTGAATAAATGAACAATAAAGTTTGCACAGTAACATAGCTAAAGGTGTGTAGTTTCCAAAAATATTGATATACTGTTCTCGCTTAAGAAACCCTTCCTTATATGAAAATAAAATTACTTTTTGAAATTTCTTTTTTTTTCTTCTTTTGTATAAATGATCATATCCCCATGCAAACGCAGATTCTCCAGTGCAAACAGCACTAACTTGTCTAATTCTGCATAGTCAAGCCCCACATTTTCCAAATGAGACATTACCAGTGCTTTGTAAGGATGGAGATTAACATTTTTCTCCCTTGAATCTATACAACATTTTTTCAATATCTTGCTAGCTTTAGTAATCGCTGTCTGAATTGTTTTGTATCAGTCTGTTGTATACTTAGCTCAGGGCCATTTATCTTATAGGTAGCATAAGGATTGTTAAACCACAAATGCATCACCTTACATTTATCAACACTGAATCTTATCTGACACTCTTATTTTGACAATCTATCTTGGTCCATCTGCAGCAATTAAACATCACTCGTTTCCAATGATCTGCATTATTAATATTATTTTGAATTTATATAGCGCCAACATCTTCCGTAGCGCTTTACAATTACATGTATACATTAACATCAGGCCCTGCCCTGAAGAGCTTACAATCTAAGCACATTTATTTAAAGGGCATGTCCACCCCGAAATTTAACTTTTGATATGTGGTAGGGCATGCTCCCCCAGCCCCAACCGCATTAATATTATTGTTAGAAAGTCCCCCGATTCTTACTTACCTGCCCTCTCTCCTCGGCTGCAGTGTTCAGGCCCTCTGCTTGCATTGAATTGAAAGCAGGGGGCGGGACCGGCAGCCGCATCCTTGATTGGCTGAGAGGCAGGGAGGGCTGCACTGAGCATGCCTCAACCTTGATGAGGTTGAGGAAGTCTCAGGCACAGCATGAGTCACACACTGCTCCTACACAGCAGTTTCCTGGACTTTGGAGGGGCACAGCAGGGGAACTATTTTGAGCAGGAATGTAAGGTAAGGATTGTTTTAAACTACTTGATGTGGCCAGTAAGGGGTTAAATTTTAGTTTTGGGGGTGGACATGCCCTTTAACACATACAACCTATCAGTATGTCTTTTATGAATGTGGGGGAAACCGGAGTGCCCGGAGGAAACCCATGCAAGCACGGGGAGAACATACAAACTGCTTGCAGATGTGTCCAAGAGTGGAATCGAACTCCGGACCTTAGTGCTAACCACTGAGCCATTGTGCATAGTTGTGTCATCAGCAAAAACAAGAGATCTTGCTCTCAATATCCACTAAGGCTGAGTTCAAACTGTACTGAAAGCAAATGTGCTTTTCACGCGCGTTACAAGACATGCAATGCGCGCAATATATCAAAATCAAAGTGGATGCAATTCCCCAAAAATGCCCACCCACATTGACATGCACTGCTCTGCGATCCGGTATTATGTAAAAAAATCGCATGTATGGCCTATCCCTAAGTGATTAAATAGAAGCAGCCCCAGTACAGAGGCACCTCACTTAAGGACAGGATCCTTAAGTTTTTAAGTTTTCATCAATTCCAATTTAGTCTTATTTTTGCACATGTTTAAGACCTGGAATTTTCTGACTTAAAAAACATGTAATTCCTGGCATTTACATTTTATTAGTCTGTGTAGGTTTTTAGTCTTTTGTGGTTTCTCATTCTCCCTGCAAGGAAACCATAGACATTAATTATTATACAAAAATAGTATAGCATAGGTTGCCCAAACAATCTCTTTATAAAAAGTAAGGGAAGTAAGTTGAAAATGTGAGTAGGCAATGGTATCTGGAATCAATTTTAGCAATATGTTATGTTGTCTTGTATCTGATTGGTTAAGCAGTGCGGTGGGCTGAGTTCTAGTGCTCTAGTCCATGCTGGATTTTTTGGTGTTTTAATGGTACAGCAGTGGCAGTAGCAAGTGCAGGATTTCCAAGAAAGGGATTCCTGAAAGGGTATCCGTACATAAACAAAAAGGGGTGGGCTGTGGGAGCACACCTATGGTAACATTATTATAACATATAGTAGAAGTGCTACTGATCTGACCAAAACATTAGAACAAATTTTTACACCTTGTATACTAAGCATTGGATGGCAGGCCTCTTCCCTCCTTGTTAAAAGCCAGTAGGCAGGGAAGAGTGACCTTGATCCAATGCAAGGTCAGGGAGACGAAAATGCAACAAAGCAGGGGGTGTCAGCCCAGATAAATGATCCACGGTAAATTGTTAGGACCTTCCATACTGGGGTTACCTTGACGTGGTTGGAAGGCTTTTCACTTTTATGCATAAAATTGTAACTAAAACCCCCCATGTTTTTACTGTTAGCACTAGCACAGATATTATAATAGTATATGGGGCCCAGGAATGCGCATTGATCATCTATTTTCTTGTTTGTTGAAAGGGTAACAGTGACAGTGTTGAGCTTAGCGCACCACCAACATTTTAGCCACACACTCTTTTAAATGCCACTACCATGTTAAAATATTTCTTCAATGATTTCCTTGCTCCTAGACTTTTTGCTGCATGAATAATGTTCCCCCTCTATAAAAAAATACAAGGATAAGTCACGAAGTTCCATGCCCATATAAATGTATGAGGCACAGGTTTGTATATATAACCAAGGGAGCTAGAAAGCTTAGGGAGAGGGGGGCCAAAAGGCGCAAAATGCCTTCACTCTGCCCCATCCTCTGGGGAACCTGGGAGTAAGAAATTACTTCTTGTTTCTTAGATTTTGTGGGCAATTCTATTCATATAGCATGAGACTGCAAGATGCCTTCTGTTATAAGAAGGTGTTTCTCCACCTTTATGCTCAGTGAAAGGCTTTTTGCTCCTTTTGGCCCCTCTCTCCCTAAGCTTTCTAGCTGCCTTGTCTACTGTACACCGAAGTCCTACACCATAGAGCCATGAATCTGTATCTTGCACTGACGAGATCTAACAAGATCGAAACATGTCATGTCTGCAGGTCAGATGATTGGCTGTATACATTAGGCTATATTGCATTTTATTAAGCCAGCAGTTCTGGACACATGCATAAGCTAAGGGACATAAAGGAGTTTTTTTGCATATCTCTGCCCCTTACTCTGGGGAACCTGGGAGTAAGAAATTACTTGTTTCTTAGATTTTGTGGGCAATGCTATTCATATAGCATGAGACTGAAAGATGCCTTCTGTTATAAGGTGTTTCTCCATATATATAACCACAAAATGTAAACATTTTTCAGCTATTTGTTAGAGGTTCAATCCTCATTATAGTTAATATATATTTATTTTTTTCCCCTTTTCTTTCTTGTATACATAGTGTGTAAAGGTGGGTACAGACATGCGATATATTGCATGACACCCAAGCCATATCACCAACGCCACCCAACCAAATGGGCACACATGCAAGATTATCATCCAAAATGTGGCTTTAGCTGTGAGCAGCAGGTGTACTAAAGGGGTTAATATTACACAAGAAAAGCTTCCATTTGTGCTACTGTGTGGCCTATGTCAAGATCTATGTGATTAGTATGACACCTGGCCCCAAACAAGTAGCACTTCCTGCACCTTGGCTCCCATATTCTTAATCCCCTCACAAAATGAAACCCCTTGCACTTTCTGATAAACCTCAAGGTGCCAGAACTGCAGGTAACTAAGGTAAAACAACTAAGAATTTAGTTGGTATTGTTAATAACAACCAAGCAATATGGCATATACAAACACGTCCTTTTCAAATCTCTATATTGGTTTCTTTTAATTACTGAAAGGGAGTGAAATAATAACAATAATTACAGAGTGGTGGCAATAATCGCTGGAAAAAGAACAATTAAATATATATGAATTGGGCAAAAATTTAGTTCCCAAAGTGAAAAAAAGCCAGGCTAACTATGTCAAACATATTTGCTGATAAGTATTCTCACCGATAAGAAAATAAAATCATGATGCTATGCGCCTGTCTCTAGCATTTGTGCTGACTGCATAGAGAAGGAGAGTTACATTATGAAACACTACGTCAGTGTCTTACTTGCTCTGCTCTTATTATCTATGACAGGGGTGTCAATCTCAATCACATAAGGGGCCAAAATCAAAAAGACTAACAGGGAGATTCAATAAAAGTTCTTATCGTTTAAAATGGTGCTAATTTTGCCCCAACCAATCAGAACTTATGTAACATTTGAAAGCTAACATCTGATTGGTTGGGGAAAAATTAGCACCATTTTAAATAAGAACTTTTATTGAATAACCCCATAAGTGTTTTTTTTTAAAGACTTAGCAGGTGCAGGATTGGAACTCTGTCACACTTGTGCTGGGTCTCGTCAGGGAAAGGATGTGAGGCACACTGTTTTGGACCAGGTCTTCTGCATATGGCCCGATCATGTGCTCATGTGGAATGCCAACCTTACACTTCTGGCGTAGTAATATAATAGCCAACTCCAATGGAAGGTCCTTTGCCACACCTCCCTATGCATTTGTGCAAGTCCAGAGCAGCGGCGCAAGTATAGATCTGCCAGCTAGATACCGCAATTAGCGATTTAAAACAGCTGATCGCACATATCTTAGTAAAGTATCTAGCAGGCAGATATCAATGCAGTAAATCTTGGAAGCTGTACAGTCATCGTTGGCCACAAAAAAACAGCTAAGTGGGCTGGATTTGGCTCAGAGGCCTTGAATTTGACACGTGATGTATATTGTTGCACTCTCCTTAAAAAAAAATAGTTTAGGGCACAGTCACACTGCAGCGCACATGGAATCGCATGCGATTTCATTGCGTTTGTGCATGCGTTTTCTTCATTAGGTATAGGAAAACGCATGCGATTGAGATTAAAAATCCGGAACGCAAATCGCAGTCACAATGCACCCGAAAATGCGCATTTTCGGTGCGTTGCTGCGGTTTCAATGATTTGAAAAAGACGCAAACTCCGAAAAATCGCAGCAGTGTGGCCTAGCCCTTAAAGGACATTGCATAGAATTTCAGCAAGTTATTCCCCTATCACACATTTATGATAGTTTTAACAATTGTTTAAGGCGCTTTATATAAATATGGCCCCAAGTTTGCAGCAGAGGAGTCACTGAATGTTTTTTCTTTAAACAAAAGGTAGAAATCCCTGAATGTCCCAGTTTATTACAGAACAGAGAGCTTTATTTTCCAACAGCCAAGTCAGCCCGTAAACTTGGTATGCAGAATAACATAAGTGAGGACACGGCTACACTGCGCCGCACACGCAATCACATGCAATTGCGTGTGCGATTTTGATGCGTTTGCACTTGCGTTTTTTCTTTAGAGATAGAAAAAATGCATTCGATTGCGCAAAAAATGCTGATCGCAAATGCATGTGCAATTGCATCGCACCCAAAAAACATGCGTTTTCGGTGCTGTTTGGGGGGGAAATTGCATGCGCAAACGCGTCAAAAATGGCCTAGTGTGGCCTAGCCCTAAATGTTAAAAAAAAGAAAGGCCCCTCTTCTCTCTCCTAATAGATCACAAACAGAAATTTTAAAAAAATGTATTACTATTTTTAAACAGGCTCTGGGCAGGACAGCTACATTGGTAGCACAACACACTAGTTTACTGTTCACAGCCCTGTACTGCTAAAACACATGGCGAAGGGTTGGTTGCAGGTCTCCTGGAGAGCAAGCAAGCTAGGGTGTGAACAGAGCTGTGCACAATGATTGGCTGACACTTTCAGAAGGAAGTGAACTGAGAGCCGGCTTCCATAGCAGTCCTTATACACAGGTGCCGCTGTGATTTGTTATAGGAGACAGATGCCGTAACAACTGTCAGAATAACGGTATTTATACTACAGGGTTTGGTCCGAAATTCGGGACCATCCCGGTCAATCCGTGCTAGTTGTGGGAGGTATGAATTAATCCTGGCAATGCAGCTCCCAGATACACACACACCTCTCTCACCAATGGTCCTCATTCCCAGGAATCGCGGTACTGCGGGTGATATACGGGGCAGCGCAACGTGCGTCATTACGTCATGGACATTGAGCTGGGAAATGGACCTGAGAGTAGCGGGCATTACTTTGTGTCACAGGTCCTGGTAAGTTAGCGGACTACAGCCGTGAGGTGCATGGTCACCGGAGAGCGGAAGGCACAAATACCACGTATTTATTTTACCGGTCTCTCAGGTAACAGGTAATTTTCCTCCCGAGAAGTAAAGTTAAAAGCTGGTCACAGTTTAACTTTCTCTGTATATCAGTGCTTGAATGCGAACCAGGACTTGTTTGGTAAAGATAGCCATGTCGAACTATGGCACTCCACATGTTTAGAAACTACAACTCCCAGCATGCCTTTCGACATGTATTAAAGGATCTGAGTGGTTCATTCCCAATGATAAGAGGAATGTGGGGGGAGAGTATTAGGTTTTCATGGTGCAATGATATTATCTGTGTTCTATCATAACATAAAAATGTGACACAATCGGCACAACATTTAACTAAAACTGTGACACAGTTAAAAGTGCACTCGCAATGCAGCATGTTACCATGAGTTTGGGCTGTTGTTTTGCCAATAATCTGTTAGAATGCAGGTGATCCGCACAAATAATAGTGATCGCATGCACTCCGAAAATAGATTGCGGTTCATACAGTGCTGCCATCCACATTAAATTCTCACGCACTAATTGATTAAAATATGCAGTTGGACAATTGCGCCATTGTGGCCTAGCTCATATTTTACAGAGTAAACAAAACCTCAACTCGGCCTATATACATACTTGCCAGATTTCATTCCTTTGGCTGCCTTCTGCTTGTCTTCCCTGCACGTCCAATCACTGACACAGATGCTGGTCCGACACCTTCTACTTGCGTACGTGCATGGAAAAGGCATGGGAGACCAGCAGAAGGCAGTAGAAGGAACTAGGGCTGGAAAGTATGTATAGAGGCTGATTTCAACACTTTAACATAGCGAGGTCTAGGTTTTGGGGATTTTCTGTTAACAGAGAAATTTTTGTTTGGGGGGGCATGTCCTTTAAGACTGTATAGTTCTTACTGATATTTACTTATTTGTGATAATATGAGAAGGCCCTGCTATACTGCTTAGATTTAAATAAGATGCTGTAATTATTATGGTAGTCAAATCCTGCAGTTCTTTATCAGGCTCATGGTTGCTTTTTTTGTGTGCCCACACATTAAATGATAGTTGGCTGAAACGGTACATTACATGTGGGTTGACCCCGTTATTTGTGATTGTGTACGGGATTTAAACACTAAACTAGTATTTTTAACTACATTCCATATGTTTCTATTATTCACAGGGAGGTGAGAACGCTTATTCCCACCTCACTGCGAATAATAGAAGCTTGGGAGACACAGCTGAACTTACCTTACCGCCGCTCCACTCGCAGTTCCTTCTGCAAACAGGAAGTCAGTATTTCAGAAGCATTTATTTATACACAGATAAAATGCTGAATTGGCAGATTAAGGTCATTGGGATGAAAAAATACTGCACTTTTTTCTGAAAAGCATATGTATTTCCCCTGAACTTCCCCTTTAATGGGAACTAAAATCACTAGAAAACATATATAGAGAGAATATTGACAACAATCATACAACAAGCTGTGTCTCACCTCTGCTTTTGCTGTGACTGTTGGATGATTTATGAAAGTTACCCGTCTGTACTAGAGGTCAGCTTCCATAATTAATCCCTCTGAGTTTACACAAAGTCTAAGTGTACACCGTACAATTCTGAATATGCTTTCTAGTGCACAGCATATCCAGCCAATGTAGCTGCAGCCTGTTTGGAGATTCTGTGGGTCTTGTGGGCCCAGGTAAAATCCAGAATCTATTTGTGGTGGGTTTGAATAAATTTGCTTGGAATTTGGATAGGTAGGGTTTCAAATAGGTATAGCCATTTGGGAAGGATGGACATTTTAACGGTTGTTATCTCGCCGAACCACGACAGTGAAAGGGTTTTGCTATTTTTACCAGTTTATTAATTGAATTTGTAACCAGATATTTAATCACAAGTTCTTTTCCTTGTGCAGGGGAATCAGCAGTCAATCATTGGTTGTGATGTTAGAAGTCACATCCTTGATTGACTGCATGGTGGGAGGAGACAGCCCATAATAAGAAGAAATCTCTGATCAGAAAGTTAAGGGGTGGGAGGTTCTGAATCTGCGGTCAGAAATACTATTTCCTCCTCTAATCTGCGGTTGGCACATGCTCAGTGCATGACTGAAGGGTAGGACAGGGTTGGGGAGAATAGCACAGCCCACAGCACTGCTTTTGTTAATGCCTCCCACTTGCTGGTCCTTCCCAATCATGGGCCCTGTGTCCCCTCCCACTCACGGACTCTGGCTTCACACACTCTCGGGTCCTGTGGCCCCTCCCCCACTTTCCCCGGGGCCTCCGAGTGGGAGGGGGCCCACAAGTGGGAGAGGCCCCAGGGCCCACAAGTAGGAGGGTCCGACAAGTGAAAAGGGCCCTGGGGCCCACAATTAGGAGGGGCCCCAGGGCCCTGGAGTGGGAGGGGGCCCCAAGTGGGAGGGGGCCCACAAGTGGGAGGGGCCCTGGGGCCCACAAGAGGGAGGGGCCCATCAGTGGGAGGTGGCCCAGAGCCACGAGTGGGAGGGGCCACAGAGCACATGAGTGGGAGGGGCCATGGGAGGCTGCAAGGGAAAGGCCCAAGGGGCTGCAAGGGGAGGGGCCATAGGGGCTCACAAGGAGGTGGAAACACAGAAGAGGGACTGTCACATGGTTTCAGTGCAGGAAGCAGGAAGTGCAGGGGACCTGGTGATGCTGAAACCATATCACACATATAAATGTAAATATCTTCAAAACTATGTAAAATAAATAATGAAAGTAAATTGTAAAAATCCTCAGGAAAGCAATTCCTGTCAATTTACCTCAAGTCATTTTTGGACCACAGTTACCCTTTAAATATCTTGTTAATGATACATATAATAATGCGCTGAATATATCATTTAGGTTTAGGGGCAGGTAATGGACACATCACCAGTTTTTAGGTTTAAGATTGGACATGCAAAAATCCAATGGTCTTGGTAATTTTATGAGAAAGGCAACAAAGCATCAACCAAATTAGCAAACCTACTTAGGGATCGCAGAACCCAAGCCACTATTAAAGCCCAGCCTCTATTAAAGATGAAAAAGATATGCCAATATACTATGGTAATGCCTCTACATTAAAAACCTTTGGACCCAAGCCTCTAGATTAATCCAAACCTTATTCTTATATGAAACCCCCATGACACCCATCCAATGAATTTTAGGACTTCCATTTAAGGGTCTTTCCAAAACCTCCACCAAATTATGCATACATATTCAAGACGGCTTATCACCCAATTCTGGAAACGCCCACTACCCCCTACAGAAGAAAACCTACTGCAATCCATAGCAGACCTAAGATTTATGGAAAACTTAACAGCAAGGGTATGTAATAATGTCCATAACCTAAATAAAAACAGCGCCTTCTCTCTATCTAAAGCTCCTTCTCATCAACTCTTTTTCTCTCTCCTAAAACAAAAACCTATATGCCAGCGAGGTAGCCCAACTACAAGATATATACACCTTCAGAAATTCTCATCGAACATAACCAACTACCTGTTACTGTTCTCGTTTTGTTAAAATTAAAAACTATTGGAAAGGGAATACAAATATATTAAGATACTCCCCCTCCCGGTATCCTCAGATGTGTCCACTAAGACTTAACTTAACCTACCCCATTTAACATATTTTATCCTAAAATGACAACAAAGGATGGACTGAAACCATCAACCAGAAAAATACCCCAGAAGAAAACATGGACAAGAACATTCTAAACCCTGAAAAGAGCCCAGGGAACTGAAACTATACACACTGAAGGATCTCCGAACAGCAAATTCTAAAAATGGAGTTTAA
Source organism: Hymenochirus boettgeri (assembly GCA_019447015.1). NCBI lineage: Eukaryota > Metazoa > Chordata > Amphibia > Anura > Pipidae > Hymenochirus > Hymenochirus boettgeri. The sequence continues at coordinate 201,790,022 of CM033470.1, read as the reverse complement.
ATATAAATATAAAAATGGAAATATAAATTTGTTGTAAATTTATGGTTACTAACTTTGGGGCAATATCTAAAACCCTACTGTAATTTGTCAAGTATATATATAAATGTTAAAATTCCCATAAAAATATAAAAAGATATTAAAAAAAAAAGACTGGACATGCAATACATTTCTTTAATACAGTAATGTTTAATCCTACACTTTAGGATTTGTATATTCTAGAGTATTCCAACCTCCCCTTTAGTCAGAGTACCTAGGAAGGGCATTTAAAATGAACCTCCTAAGGAGTAGTGATGGCCCAGTTCACGGCGGATTTACCTCATTTGCGAATGGCGAAAAGTTTCCGCCTTCCGAACTTTTCCAAACTGCGTTTCTCGTATTTTCGAAAATACATGAAAACCCGTATTTTCTAAAATTTTCGAAATAACGAGGATTTCACGTATTTTCGAAAATGCGGGAAAATACGTATTTTCGAAAATTTTAGAAATAACGAGGATTTCTCGTATTTTTTCATTTTAATGGGTTTTAATGGGTCCTCTCGTGGATTTTCTCGTGGATTTTCGAATTTTTTCGAAAATTCGCGGATCCTCGAGCGGACCGGATTTTGCGGAGTTCGGACATCTCTAGTGAGGAGCTCCACCATAAAGAAAACTACTTCTGACATGATTTTTTGGTCCTTCAGCACTATCTTTAATACAGGAAAGCCAAAGACACTAACCAGTGTCTGGTTAGTAAAAACTATACATGCTGGTGCTCCTTAATGTAATAATATTGGAATGTAGGAATAATCAATACTACCTACCTGTCCCAGGTACTTTTCATTAGTTGTTCTTAATTTAGACAGTTTACAGATGGCGCAGTTGGGAGATATGTAAAATGGCAGAAGTTAATGATTGTTGAACCAATACAGTATATGGGCTTGCACATAATAAATATTGTGGTTCCGGAGACTGTTGTCTTGTGTAGCAGTATTTGTGCAACCTTGAATCCTTGAATACAATATACTGAAAACAAAAAAGGTGGTAGAAGGAGACAATTGATACAGGTTGTGCTGTAAAGGAATTTTTGGTAACTGTGAAACTGATTCAAATGCTTTTCAACAAGAAATTACATCGAAACAAAAACCACACACCCCATCCACTTTGGATAGTCTTTGGATTGAGCTACCAAAGTGTATCCAAACTTTAAAGTGTCTTTGTGTCCAGTGATTCCAACATCTCAAAATATATGCCTATAGTGTCCAAGTTACAAAGTCTTTCCTCTTTCGGGTTGGTTACCACCTTAGTGAAAAAATACGTAATATTAAATAATTAAAAACTGCCCATTTAGGCCTAACATAAGAAATACTACTTTTCTATAGGCTTATTTCTATTATGAGGGACTCTATATTACATAGTGTTATCTTACCACCTACCATTATATTGTAATTCTTAATCATACCAATCTTTCTGTGGTGTTTCTTAATCTAACCACTCCTTCTGTGGTCTTGTGTAGCTCTTCATTACAGTATATGCAAAAAGCAGTTACTGATCAATCTGCCTTATCAGAATGGCTGTGCACCGTTTCCTATACGGACAGGACTGGGGGGTTGGTGGTAGGAAATGCAAAGGTTCAGGTCTTTAGAATGGAAATTGATTACATTTCATTTAGTTGTATTAATAGAAAAAGTAATAGACTTGGGTGTTGATAAAGACACATTAGAAAAAATATAAGCCTACAATTTAAAAAATCTAAATGTAATCTAATATAATATTTAAAGTAGAGACTGAGGCAGCAATATTATGTTTTCACGTACATAGTATGTTATCACGTAACCATAGTAACTGTGATGGCAGCAAATATTTACTGTGATGTCACCATATATTTACCAGCATGTTCCCTAATAACCACATTGAATAACAACAATGGCGAAACACAACAAGCTGTATTTCGCCTCTTCATTTGCTGTGGCTGCTGGGTGATTAATGAAATTATCCTATGGATACTTGGGGTCATCTCCGATAAGCCACCTAAGATGGGTAAACCCAGCTAAATGTACGCAGAACTCTTCACATGCTCTATAGTGCTCAACAGATCAAAACAAGGAAGCTGCAGCCTTGCTTCCTAGAATCACGCAGAGATCCTCCATCTCCCTGACACAAAACAGTACAGTTTTTTTGTAAACACATTTAAATGCTCTGTCCCTAAAAATTCTATGTTCATTTGCTTTATATACAAAAAATAAAAAGTAATTGTTGCAGTTTATTTCTTAGCTAGCGTGGATGCAAGAAACAGAATATTAACATTTTAGTAAAAATGGGGAAATAAACCTACAACTTCATGTGGAACATTGGTACATGTAGAATATTTATCTACATCTACGAATAAAATTTGAAAACAAAAGGAATCCTGGGAATTTGAACCAATGACATCATGTGTTTCTAAAACAAGCACTTGATAAAGTGGTCTTATTCATAGTTAATTCAATCTAAAAAAGAGTATGGCTGGGTACACACTGCAGGATTTCTTGACCTAACCGATCGTTCACGAGCGCTTGGCCAGGACAAATGGTTGTGCGACAGATTGTGCGGTCCCATAGTAGACTGCACGATCGGCCGTGATTCAGTTCATCTGATTTGGATGAACAGATGACCCATACCAACAGATATTTTCAGCTGACCTACCAATAATGCCGTGGATTGGTAGGTTGGCTGAAAATATCTGCTGGTGTGTACCCAGCCTAAGACTAAAAACTAGATACTGCAATAGTAAACTACAAATTACATATATCAGGTCAAACTGACCATTAATAATAGGTTTTGGGGACATCTTTGAGTTGTACAAGAATGATAAGAGTAACTGCCATAGACATAAATGATGATTGAATAATAAGATAATAATTGTCTGGTAAGCCACCAAAGTTCAAGTGAGAACTGATAAATAAGGGGAACAATGTTATTAACTCTCAGTGATCTAGAGGAAATTCATAGCTGATTAGTGGTTAAACGTAATCACATGACTAACTATGTAACTAATTAATCAAGACGTATATAGTATAGTATAGTATAGTATTTGAGGTTGAATAAAGACATGTGTCCATCCAGTCCAACCTACTCAGCAATACCCACAAGTGGCAATAGTAAATATGGATCAACCCTACTTTATATATCAATACCAGAAACTTGCAACATTCCTTGTTTCCAGAAACTCATCCAGCTTCTTTTTTTAACTGTCCAATCAGAATTCAGCCACATGGGCACGGATTTTTTTTTTTTACATTTATTTCTCAAGGGTATAAATTTAGATGTGAATTGGCTTCAAAACCCTTAAACACTGTCCACTTCTGTTCAGTACCTTTACCTGATAATACCTTATCCCAGTTGACATACTGAAGAGCTACTTTTATCCTGGGAAAATTTGCTTTCCTGAAAAGTCTTTGTTAACCCAGCGCACCTTTACTTTCGATAACATACACTTAACAACAATTCATGGTCACTATTCCCTAAGCCTGACTAATTGCAAATAGTATAAATGTAGTATTGTAACAATAAATTAGAGCAGTTCTACCTCAAGAGACACCTGTGTTTTGTGGTCTGTTCTCTCACGTATGTGATCTTCTAAGCCTTTCAGTTGACTTCTATTTGAATGTATATTTGTTTTACCCTGACACACTCCAGAGTGGTGAGCCACCACTGCTTATGCAACTAAAACTAGAACATTTACAAGCTTTATCTTTTCCTAGTAACATAATGGAAACAAAACATGAACAACAAAAGGTAGCCTGGGTATCTGAAAACGTGACCTCGTGTGTTTGTGAAACAAGCACTTTAGAGTGGTGAGTCACCATAGCTTATGCAACTACAACTAAAACAGGTACATTCATTCATTTAGAAGCATTAAGTTTTGCTAGGAACAGAATTTAAAAAAAGTCAGTAAAATCAACTGAATATTTGGTATTGCCCCTGGAAGGCTGTATGGCTGACACTGGCTGCTTAAAAAACTGTAGGTTAAAAAGTAGAGATTTTGGAAGTTAGGCCATCTTTAGTAACAAGCACCTTTCAAAGTCCTATTCGGGACTTCCATATTGGTGCGGAGACATCTATATAGAGACAGTGAATACTGGGATCAGGGGGTGTACATATGATTACAAATCTTTTTGAAGACTACAAAGGCTGTAAGTTTCACTGACAACAACATGGACGCCTTCCTAGTTTTAGAATCTAATTCTTACATGTAAGTAAATGCAACTTATTAGAGAAGAACCTTGCAATGTATAGGTGTTCTAGGAAGAAAAGCTTTAGGATCTTAAGTTAAGTTTAGTTCTCATTTAAACCATTCTTTCTATTGTTCTAACAATTCACTGAACCTCTAAAATGAATGTGTGTATGCAGTGATGTAATACCAGGGCTAGCAACACGGATTAAGGAAGGATTTGCTGCAATTATGTCAAGCTCTAAAAATGTGCGAGTCTTATGGGCATGAGCAATGTACCAAAAATTAAGATGGGAATAGTGAGGCTTCAGATGGATAACAAACACATGCATGCAAAGGATTAAACCAGGAACATTTCTACCAGAGGAGCAGACCCTGCAGAGGGGCCAGGAGCCAAGAGGGTCCTATCTTCTTATCCCAATGAGATATGTAGATGAAGCAGGGAGATGGGCCCCATCAAAGTTTTGCCACTGGATTAGACCAAATTGAAATGCAGTACAAGGCTATTAACTTACGACATGTAGATAAGCAAAATCAGATCTCTGGATATCCCCTCCTAAAGGAAATATCTCAAAAATAAACCTGCAAGCAATTCTTGCATTCAGAATATGAGAACGATTTTGCTAATGTAAATCTAGGATCCCCATAAAGTTGAGAATATGCATTGGGATATCATTCCACTTTATAGCCATTAATACACTGATTAAATCATTTAGATATGAAGAGTATTCACATTGCTGGCTTACTTTTTACAGCTGGTGGTTAATTGTGGTAACTGCTTTGGAATGTACATCTGTGTGTACTTTAGTTTACCTTGTACATGAAATTCTTTTGCACCTGCAACTTTATTACCTAACTTGAATACTGAAAATGTCATCATTAGTCAAGGTTTCATCAAGTGCCTTTCAGTTCAGCAATTGTAATGACAATTGGTGGTAGATGAAAAAAAAAGTCACAGTGATCTCTTTCCTAACCGAAAAACATGCATTTTGCATTACTTTAGATCTATGGAATAAAATGATTTTGCTTGCTGTTATATTCTTCAAGTCTGTTAACCATAGCACAAAAAAGTAAGCTGCTGTCTATCTCTTGAATGGCATTTTTGTGATCCTAAGTTATATATGTTATACACAGCCTTTATTGCTTTTCTTAGATGCTCATTGCAATTAAAAGTAAAAATGATTACTTGTGTATCACACATAAAAACAGGATACGGCCGCATAACTAATGATGAATGCAGGTAGGATTTTTACCCTAAGATTCATATTTATGAGTGGAATTCCAGTGAATTAGGCAATATACTTACAAGTCTACTGTGGATCGTATAATTTCTCACTCTGGGATCATATATGAGCAAAATGTATCTGATGTTTTGGGGCATCCTGCTTAACATATTCATTTTTTAGAAGGTTGGACATACCCTTTAAAGGACAATTAAACTCACCTTATCCAGGCGATTTTAACACCTGCTATTCGCCGGCATTAAAATTTTGAGCTAAAAGTAGTGTAAACATGATATTAAATGTCAAGGTCGGTTGTGCGGGTGTCTTTTGCAAAACCTGCGCAGTCGACGCTCAGATGAAGTTAAAGTCACACTAACTGACAATAAATCAGTTATCTCAACTTTAACATTTGAAAAGAGCCCAGTGCATCCTTGTAAATGAGGCTGATAGTGTTTCTTCCGCTAAACATCTGGATCTGCTCAGAAAATGCTACAATACAGTTCACAGAAGATGAGGACTGAGAATGTGGCACCATTAATTAGTGGGGATAAGTTAGTTACGGAGGATGGCGATAAAGCAAATGTCTTGAATAATTTTTTTCCCTCTGTATACACTATAGAAGATCCAAGTACAGATATCATAGAGTATAGTAGCAATAATGGTATAAAAGATTCAAGTGCACTTTGGTTAACCGAGGATATGGTACAGAAAGAACTAAATAAGGTTAATATTAATAAATCTCCTGGACCGGATAAAATACATCCTCGGGTACTTAAGGAGCTCAGTTTTATCTAGGCCATTGTTTCTTATTTTTGCTGATTCCCTCGTGTCCGGTGGTGTGCCTCTGGATTGGAAAAAGGCTGATGTTATTCCAATATTCAAAAAGGGTAGTCGTTCACAGCCGGGTAATTACAGGCCTGTAAGTTTAACTTCAGTGGTGGGGAAGATCCTGGAAAGTTTAATAAGGGAACATGTTCTAGAGTATGTTTCAAGGACTGACATTATAAGTAGTAACCAGCATGGATTTAGGAGGAATAGATCTTGTCAAACTAACTTGCTTGGCTTTTATGAGGAAGTAAGTAGAAATTTAGACTCAGGTATAGCAGTAGATGTAGTTTACTTGGATTTTGCAAAGGCTTTTGATACAGTTCCCCATAGGCGACTAATGAATAAGCTAAGGTCTGTTGGTCTGGGGAGTCAAATTTGTGCATGGATAGAAAATTGGTTAATGAATAGGATGCAGAGAGTAGTTGTTAATGGGGCTTCATCATTATGGACTAAAGTGCTAAGTGGGGTGCCACAGGGTTCTGTGTTGGGACCGCTTCTATTTAATCTATTTATTAATGATTTGGAAGTGGGTACTGTCAGCAAGGTTTCTGTGTTTGCTGACGACACAAAACTTTGTCGACCATTAAAAACTTCAGAGGATGTGCAATCGCATTTTACTCGCACATTCGAACGGTCGAACATTCGATATTTATCATAAGTCCAAAATAAGTCCAGGAAACTGAGGGTAGGAGCGTCTTCCTGCCCTAAAGGTCTCTGCCTCTGTATTGCCTCCGGAGGTTAAGAGACTTGCGCACTGTAGACCCTTTCCCACCCTCCCTCCCTCCGATGCCTCTCATGATTAATCGTAGCTATCATAAAATTATTTTAACATACTGCGAGGCAGGTCCCCCCACCCCCAACCGCTTCATACTTATAACAAACAAACGCTTCCCTTCGTTACTTACGCACCCCTCGTTCCAGCGCCGTTTTCACTGATGCAGCCGCGGCTGTGATTGGCTGCCTCTCAGCCAATCACAGCCGCGGCTGCCGGTCCGGCCCCGCTTACAGTTCCGGCGGGCAGGGGAGCCGGACCAGTACAGCAAGGAACGAGGTGCTGTAAGTAAGAAGTAAAACGTTTTTTGGTATAAAAATATAGCGGTTGGGGGTGGGGGACCTGCCCGACAGTGCGTTAAAATTTAAAAAGAGGGTGGACATACCCTTTAAGTACCCAAGGATGTATTTTATCCGGTCCAGGAGATTTATTAATATTTACCTTATTTAGTTCTTTCTGTACCATATCCTCGGTTAACCAAAGTGCACTTGAATCTTTTATACCATTATTGCTACTATACTCTTATGATATCTGTACTTGGATCTTCTATAGTGTATACAGAGGGAAAAAAATTATTCAAGACATTTGCTTTATCGCCATCCTCCGTACTAACTTATCCCCCATTATTAATGGTGCCACATTCTCAGTCCTCATCTTCTTACTATTAATTACTAAAATTTTTTAGGCTTAGTGATGCTTTCTTCAGCTATCCTAACTTCATTATTAATTTTAGCTAGTTTGATTGCTTTCTTACACTCGTTACAGTTTTTATAATCCCTAAAGGCCCTTTCCGTTCCCTCGGCCTTATAGTTTTAAATGCCTTTTTCTTCCTTTCCATTTGCCTCTTTACATCACAATTCAGCCACATGGGCGCGGATTTATTTTTTTTTACATTTATTTCCCAAGGGTATAAATTTTAGATGTGAACTGGCTCAAATCCCCTTGAACACAGTCCACTTCTGTTCAGTACCTTTACCTGATAATACATTATCCCAGTTGACATTCTGAAGAGCTGCTTTTAACCTGGGAAAATTTGCTTTCCTGAAATAAATGTCTTTGTTAACCCAGCGCACTTTTCCTTTCAATAACAAAGTCCAAATGCCACTATTTCGTGGTCACTATTCCCTAAGCCTCCAGTTACCTTTATATCTATAATGCGCTCCACAATGTTAGATATTACCAATCCACACAGCTCCTTTTCTAGTAGGAACCTCAACCACCTGTGAGAAAATTATCCTGCAGCAAATTCAGGAACTGGTATTTTAAACTACATTCCATGTGTTTCAATTATTCACAGGGGGGTGAGAAAGCTTATTCACACCTCCCTGTGAATAATAGAACACCAGGGGGTAACTTACCTTACCGCCGCTCCACTCGCAGTTCCTTCTGAACTAATAGCCGCGCTGCCCGACCAAGCGCCTATCTTTGGCGCATGCATGCCAATACAAAAGACAGACATAGAAGGGCAGCTGTCAGTGCAGAAGGAACTGCGAGTGGAGCGGCGGTAAGGTAAGTTCAGCTGTGTCTCCCAAGCTTCTATTATTCGCAGTGAGGTGGGAATAAGCGTTCTCACCTCCCTGTGAATAATAGAAACATATGGAATGTAGTTAAAAATACTAGTTTAGTGTTTAAATCCCGTAACAATCACAAATAACGGGGTCACCCCACATGTAATGTACCGTTTCAGCCAACTATCATTTAATGTGTGGGCACACAAAAAAAGCAACCATGAGCCTGATAAAGAACTGCAGATTTGACTACCATAATAATTACGCATCTTATTTAATCTAAGCAGTATAGCAGGGCCTTCTCATATTATCACAAATAAGTAAATATCAGTAAGAACTATACAGTCTTAAAGGACATGCCCCCCCAAACAAAAATTTCTCTGTTAACAGAAAATCCCCAAAACCTAGACCTCGCTATGTTAAAGTGTTGAAATCAGCCTCTATACATACTTTCCAGCCCTAGTTCCTTCTACTGCCCTTCTGCTGGTCTCCCATGCCTTTTCCATGCACGACGCAAGTAGAAGGTGTCGGACCAGCATCTGTGTCAGTGATTGGACGTGCAGGGAAGACAAGCAGAAGGCAGCCAAAGGAATGAAATCTGGCAAGTATTGTATATAGGCCGAGTTGAGTTTTGTTTACTCTGTAAAATATGAGCTAGGCCACAATGGCGCAATTGTCCAACTGCATATTTTAATCAATTATGCGTGAGAATTTAATGTGGATGGCAGCACTGTATGAACCGCAATCTATTTTCGGAGTGCATGCGATCACTATTATTGTGCGGATCACCTGCATTCTAACAGATTATTGGCAAAACAACAGCCCAAACTCATGGTAACATGCTGCATTGCGAGTGCACTTTTAACTGTGTCACATTTTAGTTAATGTTGTGCCGATTGTGTCACATTTTTATGTTATGATAGAACACAGATAATATCATTGCACCATGAAAACCTAATACTCTCCCCCCACATTCCTCTTATCATTGGGAATGAACCACTCAGATCCTTTAATACATGTCGAAAGGCATGCTGGGTTGTAGTTTCTAAACATGTGGAGTGCCATAGTTCGACATGGCTATCTTTACCAACAAGTCCTGGTTCGCATTCAGCACTGATATACGAGAAGTTAAACTGTGACCAGCTTTTAACTTTACTTCTCGGGAGGAAATTACCTGTTACCTGAGAAACCGGTAAATAATTACGTGGTATTTGTGCCTTCCGCTCTCCGTGACCATGCACCTCACGGCTGTAGTCCGCTAACTTACCAGACCTGTGACACAAAGTAATGCCCGCTACTCTCAGTCCATTTCCCAGCTCAATGTCCATGACGTAATGACCAGCGTTGCGCTGCCCCGTATATCACCCGCAGTACCGCGATTCCTGGGAATGAGGACCATTGGTGAGAGAGTGTGTGTGTATCTGGGAGCTGCATTGCCAGGATTAATTCATACCTCCCACACACTAGCACGGATTGACCGGGATGGTCCCCGATTTCGGACCAAACCCTGTAGTATAAATACCGTATTCTGACAGTTGTTACGGCATCTGTCTCCTATAACAAATCACAAGCGGCACCTGTGTATAAGGACTGCTATGGAAGCCGGCTCTCAGTTCACTTCCTTCTGAAAGTGTCAGCCAATCATTGTGCACAGCTCTGTTCACACCCTAGCTTGCTTGCTCTCCAGGAGACCTGCAACCAACCCTTCGCCATGTGTTTTAGCAGTACAGGGCTGTGAACAGTAAACTAGTGTGTTGTGCTACCAATGTAGCTGTCCTGCCCAGAGCCTGTTTAAAAATAGTATACATTTTTTTAAAATTTCTGTTTGTGATCTATTAGGAGAGAGAAGAGGGCCTTTCTTTTTTTAAAACATTTAGGGCTAGGCCACACTAGGCCATTTTTGACGCGTTTGCGCATGCAATTTCCCCCCCAAACAGCACCGAAAACGCATGTTTTTTGGGTGCGATGCAATTGCACATGCATTTGCGATCAGCATTTTTTGCTGATTCGAATGCATTTTTTCTATCTCTAAAGAAAAAACGCAAGTGCAAACGCAATCAATCGCACACCAATTGCATGTGATTGCGTGTGCGGCGCAGTGTAGCCGTGTCCTCACTTATGTTATTCTGCATAACCAAGTTTACGGGCTGACTTGGCTGTTGGAAAATAAAGCTCTCTGTTCTGTAATAAACTGGGACATTCAGGGATTTCTACCTTTTGTTTAAAGAAAAAATTCAGTGACTCCTCTGCTGCAAACTTGGGGCCATATTTATATAAAGCGCCTTAAAACAATTGTTAAAACTATCATAATGTGTGATAGGGGAATACTTGCTGAAATTCTATGCAATGTCCTTTAAGGGCTAGGCCACACTCTGCGATTTTTCGGAGTTTTGCGTCTTTTTCAAATCATTGAAACCGCAGCACACGCACCGAAAATGCGCATTTTCGGGTGCATTGTGACTGCGATTTGCGTTCCGGATTTTTAATCTCAATCGCATGCGTTTTCCTATACCTAATGAAGAAAACGCATGCACAAACGCAATGAAATCGCATGCGATTCCATGTGCGCTGCAGTGTGACTGTGCCCTAAACTATTTTTTTTTAAGGAGAGTGCAACAATATACATCACGTGTCAAATTCAAGGCCTCTGAGCCAAATCCAGCCCACTTAGCGTGTTTTTTTTGTCCAACGATGACTGTACAGCTTCCAAGATTTACTGCATTGATATCTGCCTGCTAATACTTTAACAAGATATGTGCGATCACTGTTTTAAATCGCTAATTGCGGTATCTAGCTGCAGATCTATACTTGCGCCGCTGCTCTGGACTTGCACAAATGCATAGGGAGGTGTGGCAAAGGACCTTCCATTGGAGTTGGCTATTATATTACTACGCCAGAAGAGTAAGGTTGGCATTCCACATGAGCACATGATCGGGCCATATGCAAAGACCTGGTCCAAAACAGTGTGCCTCACATCCTTTCCCTGACGAGACCCAGCACAAGTGTGACAGAGTTCCATCCTGCACCTGCTAAGTCTTTAAAAAAAAAACTTATGGGGTTATTCAATAAAAGTTCTTACATTTAAAATGGTGCTAATTTTGCCCCAACCAATCAGATGTTAGCTTTCAAATGTTACATAAGTTCTGATTGTTGGGGCAAAATTAGCACCATTTTAAAACGATAAGAACTTTTATTGAATCTCCCTGTTAGTCTTTTTGATTTTGGCCCCTTATGATTGAGATTGACACCCCTGTCATAGATAATAAGAGCAGAGCAAGTAAGACACTGCGTAGTGTTTTCATATGTAACTCTCCTTCTCTATGCAGTCAGCACAAATGCTAGAGACAGGCGCATAGCATCATGATTTTATTTCTTATCGGTGAGAATACTTATCAGCAAATATGTTTGACATAGTTAGCCTGGCTTTTTTTCACTTTGGGAACTAAATTTTTGCCCAATTCATATATATTTAATTGTTCTTTTTTCCAGCGATTATTGCCACCACTCTGTAATTATGTTATATTTATATATTCACTCCCTTTCAGTAATTAAAGAAACCAATATAGAGATTTGAAAAGGCCGTGTTTGTATATGCCATATTGCTTGTTGTTATTAACAATACCACTAAATTCTTAGTTGTTTTACCTTAGTTACCTGCAGTTCTGGCACCTTGAGGTTTATCAGAAAGTGTAAGGGGTTTCATTTTGTGAGGGGATTAAGATATGGGAGCCAAGGTGCAGGAAGTGCTACTTGTTTGGGCCAGGTGTCATACTAATCACATAGATCTTGACATAGGCCACACAGTAGCACAATGGAAGCTTTTCTTGTGTAATATTAACCCTTAGTACACCTGCTGCTCACAGCTAAAGCCACATTTTGGATGATAATCTTGCATGTGTGCCCATTTGGTTGGGTGGCGTTGGTGATATGGCTTGGGTGTCATGCAATTATCGCATGTCTGTCACACCTTTACACACTATGTATACAAGAAAGAAAAGGGGAAAAAAATAATATATATTAACTATAATGAGGATTGAACCTCTAACAATAGCTGAAAAATGTTTACATTTTGTGGTTATATATATGGAAAACACCTTATAACAGAAGGCATCTTTCAGTCTCATGCTATATGAATAGCATTGCCCCACAAAATCTAAGAACACAAGTAATTTCTTACTCCCAGGTTCCCCAGATGTAAGGGGCAGAGATATGCAAAAAAACTCCTTTATGTCCTTAGCTTATGCATGTGTCCAGAACTGCTGGCTTAATAAAATGCAATATAGCCTAATGTATACAGCCAATCATCTGACCTGCAGACATGACATGTTTCGATCTTGTTAGATCTCGTCAGTGCAAGATACAGATTCATGGCTCTATGGTGTAGGACTTCGGTGTACAGTAGACAAGGCAGCTAGAAGCTTAGGGAGAGAGGGGCCAAAGGAGCAAAAACCTTTCACTGAGCATAAAGGTGGAGAAACACCTTCTTATAACAAAGGCATCTTGCAGTCTCATGCTATATGAATAGAATTGCCCACAAAATCTAAGAAACAGAAGTAATTTCTTACTCCCAGGTTCCCCAAGGATGGGGCAAGAGTGAGGCATTTTGCGCCTTTTGGCCCCCCTCTCCCTAAGCTTTCTAGCTCCCTTGTTATATATACAAACCTGTGCCTCATACATTTATATGGGCATGGACTTCGTGACTTATCCTTGTATTTTTTTATAGAGGGGGAACATTATTCATGCAGCAAAAAGTCTAGGAGCAAGGAAATCATTGAAGAAATATTTTAAACATGGTAGTGGCATTTAAAGAGTGTGTGGCTAAAATGTTGGTGGTGCGCTAAGCTCAACACTGTCACTGTTACCCTTTCAACAACAAGAAAATAGATGATCAATGCGCATTCCTGGGCCCCATATACTATTATAAATATCTGTGCTAGTGCTAACAGTAAAAACATGGGGGGTTTAGTTACAATTTTTATGCATAAAAGTGAAAAGCCTTCCAACCACGTCAAGGTAACCCCAGTATGGAAGGTCCTAACATTTACCGTGGATCATTTATCTGGGCTGACACCCCCTGCTTTGTTGCATTTTTTCGTCTCCCTGACCTTGCATTGGATCAAGGTCACTCTTCCCTGCCTACTGGCTTTTACAAGGAGGGAAGAGGCCTGCCATCCAATGCTTAGTATACAAGGTGTAAAAATTTGTTCTAATGTTTTGGTCAGATCAGTAGCACTTCTACTATATGTTATAATAATGTTACCATAGGTGTGCTCCCACAGCCCACCCCTTTTTGTTTATGTACGGATACCCTTTCAGGAATCCCTTTCTTGGAAATCCTGCACTTGCTACTGCCACTGCTGTACCATTAAAACACCAAAAATCCAGCATGGACTAGAGCACTAGAACTCAGCCCACCGCACGTGCTTAACCAATCAGATACAAGACAACATAACATATTGCTAAAATTGATTCCAGATACCATTGCCTACTCACATTTCATCTAACTTACTTCCCTTACTTTTTATAAAGAGATTGTTTGGGCAACCTATGCTATACTATTTTTGTATAATAATTAATGTCTATGGTTTCCTTGCAGGGAGAATGAGAAACCCACAAAGACTAAAAACCTACACAGACTAATAAAATGTAAATGCCAGGAATTACATGTTTTTTTAAGTCAGAAAATTCCAGGTCTTAAACATGTGCAAAAAAGACTAAATTGGAATTGATGAAAACTTAAAAACTTAAGGATCCTGTCCTTGTAGGTGCCTCTGTACTGGGGCTGCTTCTATTTAATCACTTAGGATAGCCATACATGCGATTTTTTTACATAATACCGATCGCAGAGCAGTGCATGTCAATGTGGGTGGGCATTTTTTGGGGAATTGCATCCACTTTGATTTTGATATATTGCGCGCATTGCATGTCTTGTAACGCGCGTGAAAAGCACATTTGCTTTCAGTACAGTTTGAACTCACCTTAGTGGATATTGAGAGCAAGATCTCTTGTTTTTGCTGATGACACAACTACCACAATGGCTCAGTGGTTAGCACTAAGGTCCGGAGTTCGATTCCACTCTTGGACACATCTGCAAGCAGTTTGTATGTTCTCCCCGTGCTTGCATGGTTTTCCTCCGGGCACTCCGGTTTCCCCCACATTCATAAAAGACATACTGATAGGTTGTATGTTTAAAGGGCATGTCCACCCCCAAAACTAAATTTAACCCCTTACTGGCCCATCAAGTAGTTTAAAAAACAATCCTTACCTTACATTCCTGCTCAAATAGTTTCCCCTGCTGTGCCCCTCCAAAGTCCAGGAAACTGCTGTGTAGGAGCATGTGTGACTCATGCTTGCCTGAGACTTCCTCAACACTCATCAAGGTTGAGGCATGCTCAGTGCAGCCCCTCCCTGCCTCTCAGCCAATCAAGGATGCGGCTGCCGTTCCCCCCCCTGCTTTCAATTCAATGCAAGCAGAGGGCCTGAACACTGCAGCCGAGAGAGAGGGCAGGTAAGTAAGAATCGGGGGACTTTCTAACAATAATATTATGCGGTTGGGGCTGGGGGAGCATGCCCTACCACATATCAAAGTTAAATTTCGGGGTGGCACATGCCTTTAAATAAATGTGCTTAGATTGTAAGCTCTTCAGGGCAGGGCCTGATGTTAATGTATACATGTAATTGTAAAGCGCTACGGAAGATGTTGGCCTATATAATTCAAATAATATTAATAATGCAGATCATTGGAAACGAGTGATGTTTAATTGCTGCAGATGGACCAAGATAGATTGTCAAAATAAGAGTGTCAGATAAGATTCAGTGTTGATAATGTAAGGTGATGCATTTGTGGTTTAACAATCCTTATGCTACCTATAAGATAAATGGCCCTGAGCTAAGTATACAACAGACTGATACAAAACAATTCAGACAGCATTACTAAAGCTAGCAAGATATTGAAAAAATGTTGTATAGATTCAAGGGAGAAAATTGTTAATCTCCATCCTTACAAAGCACTGGTAATGTCTCATTTGGAAAATGTGGGGCTTGACTATGCGAATTAGACAAGTTAGTGCTGTTTGCACTGGAAATCTGCGTTTGCATGGGGATATCATTTATACAAAAGAAGAAAAAAAAGAAATTTCAAAAGTAATTTTATTTTCATATAAAAGGGTTTTCTTAAGCGAGAACAGTATATCATTTTTTTTGGAAACTACACACCTTTAGCTATGTTACTGTGCAAACTTTATTGTTCATTTATTCAAATTCTACATGCAATTCTTTGTAGAAATTCATGATTTTATGAGATTTCCTAAAAAAATAAAGGAAAGCTAGGCTCTCATCATCTTCTACTTACTGTATACACACATACCTACATTACATTACTCTATACTGCATACACATAATCTACTTCCCACACATATATCGATACTTTATTTTTATTTGAAATATTGTAACCTGTCAATTATATGTTATACTGTAGGCACAGACACTTGCTGTCCAATAAAGCTTCCACTATAAAGGTGTTCAAATTTAATGGCAGAATATTGTTGGTAAAACCATACACAGAGCGTCTATGGCCACCATAAGACTATAGAGTTTTTTGAAATATTAACACATTTAAGGCAAGAATTATTATAATAGAAAGAAAACCAATGGTAAGCAATATTTATATAATATTACACTGAGATCCTGATCTCCACACCAACCCTATTAGTCAATTTTTACTTCCCTTAAGCCTCCCCATTTTTCAGTGCCAATGTTTATCTCCAAGTAAAGCATCTGTGAAGGGCACAGATGTTAAAATGATAAACTATATAACAATAGATGGAGAGCCTGTATATAAAATACTGCTGTTGATTCTCTAAAGGGTGGTGCCTACTAAAAATAGAAACTCAAAAAATGAAGTTAATAAGAGCCCCAACATGATTCCTATGAATATAACAATCTTAAAGGACATGTCCACCCCCAAAACTAAAATTAAAACCCACTACTGGCCCTAATTTATAGTGTTAAAAAATCCTTTGTCACCCCCCAAAGAAGTGCTCATACACATTTAGGGTTATTCAATAAAAGTTCTTATCTTTAAAAATGGTGCTAATTTTGCCCCAACCAATCAGATGTTAGCTTTTAAATGTTAATACAAAATCTGCTGGCGTTAAAATCCTGGGTTAAAACGAGGGCAAACGCGATATTTAATCGCGAGCGTCGGATGCTGGGTGATTTTTGCGTAAACCGCGCATCCAACGCTAATATGGAGCTAAAGTCGCGCTAACTAGTAGCAAACCGTTTAGCATGACTTTAAAGGGCATGTCACCCCCCCCAAAACTATAATCCCCACAACTACTGGCCCCATATGTAGTGTAGTTTAATCCTTACCTCACATCCCAGCTCCATACGGTTCTCCTGTAGTCCCCCCCCAAAGTCCCAAAAACTGCCCAAAGGAGGATAGCAGAGTCCATATAGGACTCTGCCTCCTACTGGCCTCCGGGAGAAGTTTGGCATGCTCGCTGCAGCCCTTCTCCCCTCCCTCTCCCTCCCTCTCAGGATCCCTCCCCCTAGCATAAATCCCTTAATATATAGTAATTGCCCCTGCCAGCCCAGCCCCAACCGCTATATTTAAATGTTTAGAAAGCTCCCCAAACTTTACTTACCTCTCCTCTTTCCTCCGCTGAAATGAGCTGCCGGCAGCCGCGTCCGTGATTGGCTGCCACTCAGTCAATCACCAGACGCGACTGCCGGTCCCGCCCCTCTGCTTGCATTTTCTCACAAGCAGAGGGCCGGTAAGTAGAGTTTGGGGAGCTTTCTAAACATATAATTATAGCGGTTGGGGCTGGGCTGGCAGGGGGAATCTTATATTAAAAAAATTATTTTAGGGTGGACATATTTAACTCCATATATTTGCCTAGCGAGTCTGGGTAAATGAGGCTCAAGAACTTTTATTGAATCTCCCTGATTGTGCATAACAGGCCAGCCCTCGCGATCACTCGTGTGTATAAACCTTTAATGTTGATCTAGATATGGATTTTCAGCCCTATGCATATAAGAACAAAGGATTCCCTTCACCATGTACTTTTGGAAAGTTGGACAACAGTAGAGATCAGTTGAAGAACTGACAAAATAACTTGTCTATTTTGTTTCGGAAATCATGTTTTTTGCTGCTAAACATAACAAGTTACCCAGAGATGCTGCTGTATTTCAGACATTTAATTATGGTCTCCAGTGACCTTAAGGGGATGTTTGCTTTGACACTGAGAGCTACAATGATGGTGAGAATTGTTAGCCCTTTCCACTATGGAAAGAAAGCAGATACTTAAGTGAAAACTATGATACTAAAAGGCTGCTCCTACTAGATAATACTTTATTAATTATTTCAATGATAGTGTTAGAACTTAAGGTCAATATTAAAGGGCAAGCCCAGCCCTAAATGAAAACTTACATACAGGTAAATCACCCCCCAAAACCCTAAACGGTATTAATGTTAAATCTGAAATATATGTCTAACCTGAAATCCTGCACAATGTCCTGTTGCCCCTGTTCTGCTTCCTTGTTCTTCCAGTTAGCAAATGTCAGTTATGGATTTGACAGTTAACATCACAGCCAATGACTGAATGTTAATCCCCTGTCTGCCTCTTCTGAGCATGCTCAGCTCAGTACAGGCTCAGTACACAAGGTTTCTAAATTTGCTCATTTTCCATGTGGCACCCAGAGCATAGCAACCATCAGTAATGAATTCTTATCACAAAGTATGATATATCAACATATTTAAAGAGGCCATTCTTTCTAAAAGATATTCTTATGAGGGTGGAGTTGTCCTTTAATTTTAGTAAATATAGTTACATAGCTATTTTGGGATAAGAAAGAGTCCCATCATGTTCAAAAAACACATGAAAACAGGCTTTACTCCCTATACCTATACCTCAGTGCATATTTTTTTTTTTTTTTCAAATAATTTTAATGGATGTCGTCATTGTCATATAAACAGTAACATAAAGGAAAACATGCTTATGAAGTCCTCATTCATCCAGGTCATGGTACATCTGTTGTATTCAATTAGATCAACTGGACTTGAAGTTTTAGTTCTGGGAAGACGTTTCGCTAGTCAATCACCGACTGGCTTTCTCATTCAGAATGACTTGTACAAGAATCTGTGGCAATTATGTACCCTGGAAATCCCAATTAGCATATCACGCCAGATGTTAAGGGCGTTGATTAGATAGTGGCTAAGAGTGTTATATGAACGCCCAGAGTAAGGTGTCAAACCAGCATTGTACATGGCAGACAGATGGTGTCGAACCCCCCACCTCTATTTAGGCTCGGTTTCTTTATTTTCACTAAATGGCCTCCTTACACCTTTCTTGACGCAGTCACGTTCTTTGCCAATATGTTAACATTACAATCTTCAAAGTATGTCCTTTATCCTTAAATGCAGCTACACGGCTGTGTACCTGTGTACACGGCTGATGAGCCTGGGAAGATTGTTGCTATTCGAGTTGGTGCTAAGTACCATTGGTGAAGAATTTTGAAATTTTTTTCTTGGATAACAATATTTGGGAACATTTCCTCAGAGATTCACATATTTCCAACCACTGTTTTGAATCTAGTGACCCATTTAGCCATTCTTCCCATTTCCTCATGGAGGGAAGTTTAAGTATGTGTCTGGTGTTATTTAGGATCTTGTATATAATGATATTGTGTTTGGTCCTAGTGGTGTTTATAACAAATCTCTCAAATTCTGTTAGGGCCCTTCGTTTTCTGTTGTGCCAGTATTTTGTTTATGTAGTGTTTGGAGTTGGGAAATCGGAGCATTCCGAGTCCTGTAATTTAAACTGTTTCTGGCTATTTCCTGTTATTGTCTTTCCTCTGTGGTTAGTTGATTGTTCTATACAGGTTTTTTTCAGTCCAGCAGACCCATGGAATTTGCATACCCGGTGGGGAACTCTGGATTGAGACATCAATGTTGGTTTAGTTAGGTCGTAGGAGCGTCTTGCATTATACCAAATTTTCATCGTGTTGATGAGGTAAGGGTTGTTTTTACAGTGGGGAGAATATTGTATGGGAGGGTAACCAGAGGAGGTCCTCTCCTCTTGGGTTTTTCCAGGAGCTGAAACTCCAGTTCAACCCATCTGGCTTTTGTTGTGTTGTTGTGCCATTGCATGGTTTGTGCCAGTCTTGCTGCTCTATAATAGTAGTTTTGATAGAGGGGAGAGCCGCTCCTCCCATACTCCTAGGTCGTTGGAGGGTTTTGATCTTATTCTGGGTCTCTCTGTTATTCCGATGAATTTCCGGATTTAGATTCTAATTTTGCAGATATCTCCTGGTTGTAAATCTATTGGGGGGTGAGCGGAATAGGTACAGGATTCGTGGTAGTGTTGTCATTTTGATACAATATACTGACCGAATAGGGATATATCATATGTTGACCATTGTTTCTTTGTTTGATCATTTTTTGGATTAATGGAATGTAGTTGAGTCTATATAGCTGGGTTGGGTCTGCTGTAATTTGTATGCCCAGGTATGGAGAAGATTCTTTGTTTCCATTTAAAATCAAAGTTCAACTGTAGAGTTTTGCAGACCTTTTTGTGGGATGTTTACGGATAGATCGTGGATTTGGTGTAATTGATGCGAAATCCAGATAATTCTCCATATCTTGATAGTTGACTCCAGAGAAGTGAGAGAGATTGAGGTTTCACTGTGGTGAACAAGGTGTCCGTCTGCAAATAATGAGATCTTATATCTTGGGTACCAATAGGTAACCTTTTATATTTGTGTCTTTTCTGACGTGGCAGGCCATTGGCTCCATACAGAGTGCGAACAGTAGGGGAGAAAGGGGGCACCTTGTCTCGTACCATTAAATTGAAAAGAAGCTGACCGGAAAACCCATGTGTCGATACCTTGGCTGAGGGTGGGAATATAATGTTTAATAGCTATCATAAAGGCTTCCCAAATCCGAAGTGCAGTAATGTCGTTTCCATAAATCTCCAGTCTACTCTGTCAAAAGCTTTTTCGGCATCAATTGATAGGGCAAGGGAGGGTATAGAGTGGGTTCTAGCGTGGTTAAGTACTTGTAATGTTCTTCTTATGTGTTCTGTGTCTGTCTGCAGGGATAAATCCGGTCTGATCAAAGTGTACTAAGTTGGAGAATTTTGTTCTAATCTCATAGCTAGTATTTTGTGTAATTATTCAAATCTGAGTTTAATAAGTGAGTCGGTCTGTAGTTGCCACATTTGATGTGTTCTTTGCCTTCCTTAGGTATCACTACATATAGGCGTTCAGCAAATCGGAGTGTATTTGTTGTGTATTTGTAAGCATACTGTTAAGATTTTAGAAGAAGATGTTGTAATGTTTCGCATAGTTTTTTGTAATAGGCCATAGTGAAGCCGTCTGGTCCTGGGGCTTTATTGGCTTTCATGATTTTGATAGCTTGTTTCAATTCGTTTAGGGAGATGGTGTGTCCAACATCTGTTTTTGCTGTGGTGCTAATTGTGGTATTTGGGCTTCTTCAGATATTTATTTATTTGTTTCGTCTTTTATTTTAATTCTATTTACTGTATCACCACTATAAAGTGCCTTATAGTATCTGAAACGTGTTTGAGTATCTCGATCGGGTTTGTGTATGTTGTTCCTTGGGGGCCTGTTAGTGGAGGAGACGGTTTTGTGTCATCCGATTGTTTAGTTTACGGTGCAAGCATTGTTCTGTCCGTTGTTTTTCGAAGAAATAATGTTGTTTGGTAAAACGGATTGGTTTTTTCAGCCTTGGCTGATAGTACTAATTATTTCTCCTCTGAGATTAATTTCTTTTCTCTAGTGTCATATCATGTAGTTGGGTGTGTCTGGCTTCTAAATGAGGACAGTTTATCTATTTTATTCTGTTTATATTTTCTTTTCTTGTCTGTTACGGTTGTTTGCTATGCTAATCAACTGTCCTCTAATGACTGCCTGTGAGCTGCCCATATTGTTGAAAAATTATGTCACTGTGGTGTTGAGAGTTCGAAATATTCCTTGATGTTTGTTGTTAGTTTCTGTGTTTGATCTCATCTGTTTAAATTGTTTCATTTAGTCGCCATATGTAGGTGGGTTTGTCTGTCAATAGTCCTAATAGTGATGTGTGACTTGTGCGTGGTCTGACCATGTGATTGGTGAGATTTCTGAGTCTTTTAGTTTTGGTATTAGTTGGGGTGATAAAATATATAATCGATTCTGGTGTATATCCAGTGTGGGTGTGAGTAAAATGTATATTTCCTTTCTGTTGGGTGTTTTGATTCGCCAGGAGTCCCACAGGTTAAAGATTTTAAGGAGGAGTTGCAATGGTTTGGAGATGAGGTGGGAGATGTGGTTGAGGAAGGTTTGGATCTTTCAATTTGTGTGTTTAAGTTATTTGTAAATCTCCCCGTACTATCATTTGTGCCTGTGTCTAAACCCAGCAGATGGTTTTCTAGTTTTTTGTAAAGGTTTTTTTATGTTAGTTGTTGGCAGCTATAGTGTTGGCTATTATGATTTTTGTCGAGTAATCAGACCTGTTAGATCAGTAGTCTCCTCTGGGTTCCTCTGATACTATTTATTAGTGTAAGGGTATGATTTGTGGATTAGGATAGCTACTCCTCCTCTCTTTGTGGTATCGGAAGCAAAGAAATGTGACGGAGTATTGTTTCCCCAGTACTTAGGTTCCCTGCCTTAACTGAAATTGCGTCTCCTGTATGCCTACATATGGTCCCCTCCCGCGCGCACTGCTGCAGGGCCATCCTCTTTTGATGGGCTATTGAGTCCCTTCACATTATGGCCAATATTTCAGTTTTCCACGGGTTTTTTTCAGGTTTATTGTGGGTCATGGTGCCGCGCCGATCTTCCTTGGAATTACATATGGCGAAATCCTCAGTACCTCAGTATAGGTTATTCTTGTTGTGGTTTATCCTTTGCTGTTAGGGGTCGTGTGAGATTGGTCCAGTGTTTTTTGTTTTGCTCCTAGAGTAGCGACAATGTTCATAAAACTGAAGAAAAGGATAGGATAATGGGAGAACACTTCATTTGTGTCTCAATAGTTTTGTTTGTATGTAGCGAGATTCGCCACTATTCCGGGGTGGAGCCTGTGGGCAATGTTTTGAGGCTACGTGTATTTGTGGTAATCACTAAGGGGAGTTCACAGAGTCAGTTATTGTACCTTTTTTTCCTTTTTACCGTTAAGGGAGAGAAGGAGGGGGAAAGCGAGGAAGAGAGAGAAGCACTGAATTACATATCTATACTAACGTTTATATTAACCTAATATAACCTTGTATAAACCCAAACACAGATTGTATTGTCATTTAGTGTATAACCCTTCTACCCTCCTTCCCATTTTTTAGGGATATGTTGGTGCATAGGTTATTAACATTCTTTTCTATATGATCCTTTTTATTCAAGAATACCTTAATTTTTCCTTGTGTCTTCTATGTCTTAACACTATTATAACCTGGTATAAACCCTTGATATAAACAAGAACAGTTGTTCTATTATCATTTACTGTAAAATCCTTTTACTGTATTGTTTCTCTTTTCTACCACCCTCCCAAAGGTATATTGCGTATAGAATAATTAACAGTCTATTCCATCTGGTCATTTTATTCAGGCAAACCTATAATTTTTAACTCTTCTATCTTCTGTATACTAGTTGCTATTATACCTAAGATAACTTTGATATAACTATTAATACATACGGTAGTGCCATTTACTGTGAAAATCCTTTTACTGTGTTATTTTTCTGGAATATGTTGTACATACAGTTTTTACGATTTTTTTTTCCACCTTTTATGTGGTGCCTTTTGTTTAACTGCCACATACCTTTTCTTTTTATATCTTCTCTGTTTGTTACACAGATCTAATTATCAGTTGTTGGGAGCATCAATGGAAGTTGGTTTTTCTGCTATTTTGTCTATCCTTTGGTATGTGGTTTATTCCTTACAACCCTTTTTTTCCCTTCCTTTACCCCGTAGCACTAAGTCAATCTATTAAATAGTCCCCAATCAATATGATTATATTGCTGTTCATATATATAATGGTTGGTGGATATCTGTCATTTCGGCAAACTACAATACTTCTTAACAACTTAAATTATAGATTCCATGTGGGGTTTTGTCTCGTCAGGTGGGTTTTTGGCTGCCGACTGTTCCCTGGTGATACTCCAAGGGAGATCGGGGACAGCGGCGGGGGGGGGGGGCACATCTAAAAAAGCGAGCAGGGGCAGCATAGATTTATATCGGTCCAGAGGATCGCAAGACAAACACTCATCACGACACTGCTTAACTTTACATAAGTAATAATACAGCTTGCCAGCCAGCTGGAGGTCTGTTCCATTCAGTAATATTGGTATCATAATATTAAATACATTTATTAACTGCTGTAATCTCCTGTTAGTTTATCTAATATAAACTCTTTAGTTTTGATCTATCAATTTCTTATCTATAGATCGTTGATAGTGAATTAACAGATGTATTGTATAATATAGTTTTCCCTGAACAGTTGTTAGTAACATTTAAACCCGCTGGCCCTCCCGTTTTTGCTGGGCATTCTGTTTTCGTGCTCAACGTGCCTAGTAGGCAGGATCATTGCCCGTCTACCCCACTGCCCCCCCCCCCCCCGGCACAACAACCCACAATCCCCACATTTCTAATAGAATATTCCGTTTTAGGGGTTATATACATTTGTTCTATATAAGCTAGCAAACATTAAAACCTTGCCGGTGGCTTATTTTGTTTTTGGCATCACAGTTTTTTTTTTTTTAGATAATATAACTTTCCTTGTTGTTGAAGCGAGGGGATCAGTGACTCCCTGGTGTCCGTGCTTTAGATATTCCTGTGGTTCAAGTCTCACTCTCAGTTTGCCTTGCTTCGGGTCGAGGACCTGGGTCCATGGCTCTCAGGGGGGTGGATTCTCGTGGTTTTTGTAGGCATCGGCACTCAAATTCCTCCTCTATACCAAGTGATTTCACCAGCTCTGTTGCGTCTTCCATGAAGTGGCGTAGAGGGTTCTCCCATTTGGTTGCAGCTGTAGCCGGAAAGGGAAGCACCACCTGTTCTTAATACCTTTTTTTCTGGTGAGTCAGTTTCTGTCAAAGGTTTTGAGGTTTCTTCTCCTAGAAGTGTCCTGGGGGCCAGGTCCTGGCAAAAAGTTCAGTTTGTGGCCCTCGTTATTCCACAGAGGGTTTGTTTACGTACTGCTTTGAGAATCGCTTCTTTTGTTAGTGTATGATTAAGCATGTTTAAATGTCCCGGGGGGCTGGTCTGGGCTAGGTTGGGGCGCAGGGCTCCCGTGCGTTCCTCTCCATCTTGAGTTCGTTATGATGGGATCCGACCATTCCGTGAAAACAGCGCTTCTAGATATGGCACAAGTCTCTACCTCCTCTGGTATGCCCCTTATCCTTATATTTCTCTTCTTGAGCGATTCCTTCTCGTGTCCTCTTTGGGCACTTGTAGTGCCTTGTAGTTGTGTTTGGAGTTTGTAATGTCGTTTTCAGTTTGGCCTCAGTATTTGCTACGTGACTCTGTGAGTGTTCTAGTTCCGCTACTCGTCCCATCCCCAGAGCCACTTCTCGTTGAACTTCTATTACCTCGTGTTGTATGGGTGCGTTTTTAAACGGCCTCCAAGTCCTTGTACATGTTGGTAATTCATCCTTGGTAACGGATTCTGGTGTGATGTTGGCTCAGCGCCATGTTTTTTCTGTGCGGCTGCTGCCGTCTGAGTTTCCGTCCGATTTGGGGAAGTAATTTGCTATTCCCCTTTGTTCTCTGTTTTTTCCTCGGGGGGTCCATTCTGTGTGAGGGTCTCTCTCGTCTGTGTTTATGTTCTCAGGTAGTTTTAGCGTATAGATTAGCTTTTAGACCCTGTTGCTCGTAAGCTTCCTAGCAACGTCCGCCATGCTGCTCATCAGCTCCCGCCCCCAGTGCATATTTTAACAATTCATATGACAATGTAATATAAGAATTATATGCTCATCATAATATGGGTAATGAGTTTGGGTGCCCCTGGGCCCTTTGTTAATATCAACAGCCAATCAATGAAAAGTTCAAACATATATACACATAGAGGTAAATGCTCACCATTGGGTGCTTCCAATTTTTCTTTGCATCAAGTTCAACCTTTTGTATGCCTACCCCAGCAAACTTCAATACAAGAAAAAATAGCACCCACAGGTGGGGGGGGGCATTCAATCTGCACAAGATGTAACCATTCCCATACTATTATCACCTTTGATAATGCTTGTGAAGTCTCATTCATCCAGTCATGGATATCTGTGTTGTATTAAATTAAGATTTATGCTTTAAACCGAACAACACACCGAGGCAGCGAATTGGTACTCCAAAGACCCAATACAGCAAAGCGCCGATAATACGCATGCAGTGCAGTGAAGAATGCTCTATTTGTATGTGGGGGAGACCACACAGCAACTGCATCAATGTAATGGCCGAGCACAAAGAGCCAATTCCTTGGTCAGGACTCAGCCGTGGTACCGCATCTTAGAGAAAGGACATACCTTTGAAGATTGTATGTTACATATTGGCAAAGGAACGTACGGTTCAAGAGAGGTGTTAAGGAGGCCATTTATGGTGAAAATAAAATCAAGCCATACATAGAGGTGGGGGGGTTTTCGACACCTGAACTGTCTGCCATGTACAATCGCTGTTTTTGAACCTTACTCTCTTGGGCTTCCTATAACACGCTCTGGCCACTATCCAATGACCCCTTACAACTTGGCTGTGATTGCTAATGGGGATTTCCATGAGGTAACTCATTGCCACAGATTCTTGTACAAGTCATTCTGAATGAGAAAGCAGGTGGATAACGAGTGAAACTTTCCAAGAACTAAACTTCAAGTCCATTGATCTATATTGACATACAACAGTATACCTATTGATAAAGTTATTTGTAGTAACCCTGGAATTTCATTCACACATTATAACATTATGGTATGGTTATGTCGATAATGTACTCTACTCCTTACCAACCCAGCACTGAATGTCCCTTAAGGTTTCCATACCTGGGTCATTTTTCATTTTCAATCACCTTGTTTGTAAAATGTATTGCACTGTTGAATTGCAAATTGACTTGAACACAGAACCACACACGTTTTCAATTCGTTACGAAAGCGATTCCTACATAAATGCGATTCCTTTATAAATGCGATTCCTATATCAAATGCGATCCTTATAACATGCGATCCTTTATAAATGCGATTTCTATATAATGCGATATTTCCTTTATAATGCGATTCCTATAATAATAATGCAGATTCCTATATAAATGCGATTCCTTTTCTAAATCGTATTCCTATATAAGCGATTTCGATCATAAATATGTCAATCCTATAATAATGCATTCCTTTAATAATGCGATCCGATATACAATATGCAATTTTTTATAAACTGCGATTCCTATATAATGCGATTCTTCCTTTATAAATGCGATTCTTTATAAATTGATTCCTATATAATAGCGATTCCTTTTTATAAATGCGATTCTTTATAAATGTATTCCTATTAGAATTGATTCCTATATAAATCGATTCCAATATAAATTCGATTCCTTGTATAATAGGATTCTCTTTCCATGTGATTCTTGATTCTTTTTGTTTATTTCCAAATTTTTTATTAAGAGAATTTTCAACAAAATGTATCACATACAAAAAATAAACTTCTGTTGGAGACGCCTGAATCATACTGTTGGAAGAAAACCATTATCTTCTCTCCTTCGATTTTTCATTTTCTAATCCTTATAACATAAACTAAGCATACTCTTGCAATTCACTTAAAATTAACTAATAAAAAACATTCATTCTTTTTTGTTCTCTCGAGCGTGAGCCATGTTATGGCTGTAGGGTCTGGACCGTCCCTGGCCCAGCCGCTCCCCCCCGGGCCTCCCCTCGCTTCGTCATCGTGTAACCCATGGGTTTTCATATCTTGTGGAATACGTTTTCATGATCCTCTCACTGTTAACCACTAGCTCGTTTTCACAAACTAATCACCACACACCTTTTTACTATCTGATGTCTAAGATGGGGGTGGGGGTGTTTCCAGTGGCTGCTATGAGGGTTCTGGTTGCAGCGCATATACTGTGTTCTAACTTGTTATGTATGTACGATAATTGGGTATTTTTTCTGTCAAATAGAGCTGACTATGGGTCAGATGCTTGGGTGTGCAGTACTTCTGGAATTATGTCCTCAAATATTTTACATACTTTTGCATTTCTGTGTCAATCCCACCACTGTGTTTTAGATCCGCAAGTCCGCATCCCTGTAGCAGAGGCTGGAGATGGGGGAATATGCAATGGGTGTTTTTTGTGGAGACATGTACCAATGGTGTAATTCTTAAAAGCTTTTTCCTGTACTAATAATGTTTTGTGGACAATTCCCGTAGTGTTTTAATATGTCATCCCATTGGTTTGCTTTCAGTATCGGTTCCCAAGGTTTTCCATTGAGTCACTAAAAGCTATTTTGGGCGTGATTCCGTTATATAAGAATATATTTTTGAGATAGTTTGAGATTCCTGTGGGCTAAGCTTACAGATCGATTCAAAGGTTGAGAGGTGTGTGGTACTGAGATTTGTCTAGGAGTAGAGTGAATATAATGGTGTAAGCTGCATATAGTGGAGCCATTTGTTCAGGGATTTTAATTAATGTTGTACCTGATCCCATGGAGTAGTGGTCCGGCTGGTGCTAAGTGACCTACATAGTATATATTTCTCTCCAGCCACTTCCGTTTGCGTATTTTTCCGTGGGGGGTGGGGTGGTGGGGAATCTGCGTTATGAAGAGATGGAGCCATCAGGAGTGATTCTTTTCTAAATGATTCTGTAGCTATGAATTTCTTTTGTTAATGCAATTACATTTAAATGCGATTCCTTTTATGCGATTCTTTTCATGTGATTTTATAACGGATATTTCAACAGTTTTGCATGCTTTTTAAGGCGATCGAACATAAATTTCCGACTATTCTACTCTTTGGTTGATCTAGACTACAAAAAATGAATCGATTTTAAAGTGACAATTTACAGAATCGAATTCACAAACAATAGGAGAGAAAAATCGCTCCTATATGGCTAGCGTTACTTTCTTTTTCCCAAAGAGGCCCGATAATCTTTTGTTCACGCCCTTTGCTAATTGGAACTGTAATTTATTTTCCAATAAAAACCCAATCAATAAACTATCTTCACAACAGGATTCCATTCGTCTATCCACTTTGTTGGTTGTCTTGTACCCTGTCTAATTTTTTAATATGCTTTGTGACAAGTGCCACATAAGCGACTAATTTTAGTCTGTGGCGTACAAAACATTTGTACATGGAGAGAGAATTGGTTATTGGAACAATCAGAGGAGTGGTGGTTAATGGACTACGTAATCTATGTGGGCTAAAGTTCTAAGTGGATTACCTCATGGTTTCTGTACTGGGTCCACTGTCTTTTTAATCTGTATCTAAAAGACCTAAAAGGGGGCATTGGAGAGTAAGGTCTCTGGTTTTCTGATAAACTCTACAGAGCTTTGGAAACTTCAACAATGATGTGCAATTGCTGCAAGCTGACCTAGATAGATTATAAAATGGGGCATCATTATGGCAGAGAGATATTCAATGTTGAATAAATGTGGAGGTGATGCATTTGGGATTTAACAATCCTGGGTGCCACCTAAACCATAAATAACGCTGTGTTCTAGTAAAATGCTTAACTGGAAAAAGATTTAGGGGTTTCTGCTGTAGCAAACCAGGCCAGACAGCAACGGCTAGAGCTAGCAAGAATTGCCCATTGTAATAAGAGGGGATAGTTTTAAGAAAAAAAAAAACTTCTCCCTTTTACAAGGCATCTGGTAAGGCCTCATTTGGAATTCCGTGCAATTTTGGAATCCTGTTACAAAAAGACATCTTGGAAATGGAAAGGCAGTTTCAGAAAGGGCAACTACTTTTTTCATGGATTCCAGAAGAACCACAAGGAGCAGGGATGTAAGGTAAGGTTTTTATTTAATTGTACAGTGGGGCCAGTAGTAGGGAAATTTTTAGTTTGGGGGGTGGACATGCCCTTTAAGGAGCTAAGTTCAGTTTTATCTAGGCCATTGTTTCTTATTTTTGCTGATTCCCTCATGTCCGGTGGTGTGCCTCTGGGTTGGAAAAAGGCTGATGTTATTCCAATATTCAAAAAGGGTAGTCGTTCACAGCCGGGTAATTACAGGCCTGTAAGTTTAACTTCAGTGGTGGGGAAGATCCTGGAAAGTTTAATAAGGGAACATGTTCTAGAGTAGGTTTCAAGGACTGACATTAGTTAGTTTGACAAGGAATAGATCTTGTCAAACTAACTTGCTTGGCTTTTATGAGGAAGTAAGTAGAAATTTAGACTCTGGCATAGCAGTAGATGTAGTTTACTTGGATTTTGCAAAGGCTTTTGATACAGTCCCCCATAGGCGACTAATGAATAAGCTAAGGTCTGTTGATCTGGGGAGTCACATTTGTACATGGATAGAAAATTGGTTAATGAATAGGATGCAGAGAGTAGTTGTTAATGGGGCTTCATCATTATGGACTAAAGTGCTAAGTGGGGTGCCACAGGGTTCTGTGTTGGGGCCGCTTCTATTTAATCTATTTATTAATGATTTGGAAGTTGGTATTGTCAGCAAGGGTTCTGTGTTGGGGCCGCTTCTATTTAATCTATTTATTAATGATTTGGAAGTTGGTATTGTCAGCAAGGTTTCTGTGTTTGTTGACGACACAAAACTTTGTCGACCATTAAAAACTTCAGAGGATGTGCAATCGTTGCAAGGGGATCTAGATAGATTATCACATTGGGCTGCTAAGTGGCAGATAAATTCAATGTTGATAAATGTAAGGTGATGCATTTTGGACTTAAAAATCCTTGTGCTACTTATACTATAAATGGCTCTGTGGCAAGTGAATCCCTGTTGGAAAGGGATCTTGGAGTTTTGGTGGATAACAAACTTAAAGGTAGCAAGCAGTGCCAGGCGGCAACAGCCAGAGCCAGCATGGTATTGTCTTGTATAAAGAGAGGTATGGATTCAAGGGAGGAAAATGTAATTCTCCCTCTTTACAAAGCATTGGTAAGGCCTCATTTGGAATATGCAGTGCAATTTTGGAATCCTGTGTACAAAAAGGACATCTTTGAAATGGAAAGGGTTCAGAAAAGGGCAACTAAATTAATATGGGGATTGGGGGAGCTTGAAAATGAAGAGAGACTGGAAAAGTTACAATTATGTACGCTGGAGAAAAGGCGCTTGCGTGGGGATATGATTACTGTGTATAAATACATTAACGGGCCATACAATAAACTATCTGGGGCATTGTTCACCAATAGAACATGTCAAAGGACACGAGGACATCCCTTAAGACTTGAAGAAAAAAGGTTTAGGCTTCAAGCTCGGAAAGGGTTTTTCACTGTGAGAACGGTAAAGCTATGGAACTGTCTTCCAGTGGACGTTGTAATGGCAGGTTCATTGGTCAGTTTCAAAAAAAAGCTGGATGAGTTTCTGCAAACAAGGAATGTTGCAAGTTACTGGTATTGATACATAAATTAGAGTTGATCCAGGGAAATTTCCGATTGCCACTTGGAGTCAGGAAGAAATTTTTTCCCCCTTCATAAATTTGATGGTTTTTTTTTGCCTTCCTCTGGATCAACAGTTAGGCAGGAAATGAGGATATTGCTAGATGGGTTGGACTGGATGGACGTATGTCTTTATTCAACCTCAAATAGTATACTATACTATACAGTTCAGTGTTCCTTTAACTCTTACCATAGGACAAGGTGATACAAAATGAAAGTAATTAGAGTGAAGCATTTTCTATAATTTAGACAGATATATCTTTGGTTAAAAAACACCCGGGGTCATTATATATAACCTATTGATCAGGGAAAATGTTTTGTACCGTATTCCTACTATAATTGTTGGTGTCCATGTGTGCTTTTCCTTTCCATGTTTTTATTCAAGATGATTTTCAGTCTTTAATTGTTAGTACAATATGCATAGAGGGGTGGCATAACATCCGCAAGACCCTCCCACCCCCCCAACTCTCCGACGTGATTTAGCAATCTGTCAGAAAGGATGAAAATGACGATAGCTGCAATACATGTTAGATTGTCAGCCTAAGCGGACATTCATCTAACCTATACAAGGCATAAAGCAGGCCATACTTTGGTATGGTATACACCTGGTTCGGTCATTTTGTGACTGAGGCCATAGTGAGAATATTGGTTAAAACTTCTGGTGTATTAGATTGCTGATCAAAGGTTGAATCTCTCTAATATCTAATTAGTGTATGGCTGGCGTAAAACATTGACAGATGTGCATAGCTTGGAAAAGTATTTTCCATCCTGTATTGCATTGTAGAAATTATTCTTTTGACAGAACTGATTGGCATATTTCCTAATGGGATTCTCTGGATATTTGTTATGAATGAAATTGTGAACCTGAAATAACAATAAAACTGAAATGTTTACAGCTATTCATATCGAATCAACAGGTGTTGCACGCAGCTCTCCAGGTATCTCAAATTGAGCTCATACCTTCCGACTGCTCTGACCCTGCAGTCAACAGATATCTCCCGTATACAACAAAATAAGAAGGGGACTCAAAACAGTAATTCAAACTGAAAACTGTTTATTGCGACATGTTTCAGGCTTACAGAGAGCCCTTTCTCAAGGCTTGAGAAAGGGCTCACCATAAGCCTGAAACATGTCGCAATAAAGTTTGCAGTTTGAATTACTGTTTTGAATCCCCTTCCTATTTTGTTGTATACGAGAGATACAGTTATTATTACCCTTATGTCCCAACACTACAGCAGCATCCTATAAACTAAAAGACAGGTGTCAACATGCATGGCTAACGGACGCATTCGCTCGAGAACTGCGTCATGAACCCTCCTCCCACTGTCCGCGCCCTGTTAGAGAAGCCGACCCCTAATGCCGAGGAGGCCAGTGTGAAAGAAGAGAAAAGGGTGGTGGGGAATCTTTTTAGAATCAGGGGTTTACCGTTTTTTTCTAAACTGTATACGGAGGTGCACAGGTGTGCCAATATATTGCCAGATATGTGCCACTAAATTTTGGTTGTAGAAATACTGTCACAACCTTCTGCAATTTATACTTGGATTGAGAACTGTAAAAAGTATAGATAAGAGTAGTTATTAATGGAAAATCTTTTAGTTTGACCAGTGTTGTTCCTCAAGGGTCTGTCCTGGGTTTGGTACTTATTCATAAATTACCTAGTGATACAGTAGGTGTTTTCTGATGATGACGCATTGTGCAGGATTAGAGGCTTGGTGCAAGATGTCTCCACCATACACACTGATTTAAAGGACAATTATACTCTCCTCCCGTCACTCCTCTACTTTCATCCATTAACAGTACCCAGAGTGAGAACCTAAACTGCCAGTTACTTTACAGATCAGCTGTTATTCTTACATGAAATTTCCCTCACCACTACAGAGATGTAGCCAATGCAAAGACATGTTCTGCAAGAAGCACTATCAGTGCGAATGTGTTTGCCCCAAAAAAATTGTGATCGTATGCAATCTGAAAAGCGGATTGCAGTGGACCTAGAGTGGCCAGACCAATTAACCAACTAACGTGTGCTTTTTAACATTCAAGTGTAGCTTTGCTCTAAACTAACTTCTTTGAAGATTGATCAAGATTTTGTTTTTTGACTATAGTTAACCTTAAAGAATGGCTGCCACAGGAATGAAAGGGCAGGTCAGTAGTTGTGTGTACCTGTATCACGTTGCACTTTTTTAAAGTGCAACTGTGGTCTCAAAACAAGTTAAGGTTAGATAAAAGCCTGCAGTATTTCTTTTAAAATGAGCCGACAACCAAATCTCTGGCTGGAGCCTGTGAGAAATTACATTGGGGTAATACATTGCGTTTTTATCAAATCATTGGAATCGCGGCAACGCACCAAAAATGTGCATGTTCGTGTGCGATGCGCATGCGATTGCATTGCAGTGTGGCTGTGCCCTGAATGCTGGGGAAAAATTGGCAGTTGAGAAGGAGAGCATATTAATGCAGGCTGAGACTGGTCAAGTGATTACAAGCTGGTAACATGGCTGAAAACAGGAAGTGTTAAAGCATGAATATTGCTGAACCTTTCCAGCAATAACTTCTCACAAATTGTACCTAGAGATGTGATTTAGGTTTTATTTTGAAGGTGTGATTGGTGGCTTTTTATGTAATTCTTACTGGTGTTCTCAATCATCCAAGTTATGGTATATCTGTTGTATTCAGTTACCGTATATACTCGAGTATAAACCGTCCCGAGTATAAACCGAGGTAACTATTTTCAGGTAAAAAAAGAAGGAAACCACATTGACTCGAGTATAAACCGAGGAGGTAGTATTTGCCACTAAAGAT
The DNA here is from genome assembly GCA_019447015.1 of Hymenochirus boettgeri. Lineage (NCBI taxonomy): Eukaryota > Metazoa > Chordata > Amphibia > Anura > Pipidae > Hymenochirus > Hymenochirus boettgeri. The sequence goes on along the minus strand of CM033470.1, from coordinate 201,756,154 downwards.
GTTTGGAAACTACAACTCCCAGCATGCTTTATTGCTGGGAGTTGTAGTTTTCAAGAATCTTAAGTTGCAAATACTTACAAATAAGAGTAAAACCTTCTTTATTTGTGAATACTGTATGCACAAATATAGGAGGATTTACCCCTATTTGCAAGTATTTGCCACTTAAGATGTTTGAAAACTACAACTCCCAGCAAATAAAAGCAGGCTGGGAGTTGTAGTTTTCAAACATCTTAAGTGGCAAATACTTGCAAATAGGGGTAAATCCTCCTTTATTTGTGCATACAGTATGCACAAATAAAGAAGGTTTTACTCTTATTTGTAAGTATTTGCCAATTCCCTGTGAAAGTAAGTTTCTCCTACCTTGTCCACCGGCCGCGCGATCCGCATCCTCGCTCCACAGCTTCTGCGCATCCGGATGATGTCACTACCCGGCGCCGCAAAGTGATAGGCTGACTCGAGTATAAACCGAGGTAATATTTTCAGGCTTTTTTTAAAGCCTGAAAACCTCGGTTTATACTCGAGTATATACGGTAGATCAATTGGATTTTAAAGTTTATATTTTGAAGACGATTCGCTAGTCATCTGACTGGCTTTCTTAATTAAGAATGACTTGTACTGGGTTTCGACACACAGATTCTGCCCTACCCATACATTCATGTGGCAGCCGTACCTAAAGGGTAACTATAGTCAAAACAACTAATTTTGACCGACTGTCAAAAGTTAGATTTTTACCCTCTAACATACACTTACACAAGTACACACACCTACGCACCTACATGTTTATTCATGTGGTAGCCATATTTAAAGATTCACTAGTCAAAAATCTAATTTTGACCATTTTGGGTTTTTTTATCCCCCCAAACTGACACAGGTACACCCACCTAATGACTTACCCTTCTTATTCAAAGGCAATTATTCTTAAAGGGTAACTACAATATAGTCATTAAACAAATTTTGACCAATCATCAAAAAAGTTAGTTTTTTTTTTTACCCCCGACCTGACACAGGTAAACACTCTTCCTTACCTACCCTTTCATTCCCGTGACAACCATACTTAAAGGGTATTTGCAAGGTTATTGAGTTTTAAAACCTACAGCACAGACACACACATTCCCTTCCAAAATGCAGACTTTCAAGCCAAATTTAAAGTTTATACTTTATTTTTTCCCTTTCTTGTTATGTTCTGAAAGATTCTTATGGTTATCATCTGAGGTGATCCAATAAAGTTATCGCCTTTTCACCACTTTTATATATTTATATATCTAGGTGTTATTGCTTTGTAACTTTTACATGCTACTTCTGAGCCTTCGTCCTTCACATCACCTAAAATGGCAAATCTGTTGGGATCGACTAGCTGGGTAGAAGTGACCCTACCCTTCAGTCCCCTACTTCCCCTGGTGACCCTTAAAAATATATCCTCCTTTACCACCTTATCTGCCCCATTATCCACCCTCCAGTTTACGGGCCCCTGCCAGTACCTGCATTTCCCCCAGGTTTGCCAAGCCCTGCAATGCTCGCTACATACTGACTGAATCTTTATGGCATTATAGGATTATTTTTCCCCCCATCTGGCTGTAGGCTGCTTCTAATATTACTATTTATTATCCATCTGTCACCACGTTATATATGTGTTTTTTAAGATTTTAATGTTTTAGTGTGTGGGGAGGGTTAATTTTTTGCTACTTTTTATATACATTATAATAAAGTTATGCGTGTTTTTTGGCAGAGCGTAGAGTTGCTTATTCAATAGGACCCACCTGCTAGATTTTGGCCACACTTTATATAATGGTCCTAGTGGATTTGTGCAGTGCTATGTGGGAGCATGTTCGGGCACCTCTGTCTGTGGGGGTGCCACATGGTTGTTAATATTAATCAGAAAGTTTTAGCTCCTGTGCACTACTCTCATTGGAGAGGTAGTCACAACATAGGAAGTTACAACGCTTGTGCTATTTCCCGTATTTATTAACAAGCCCTGCAATGCTGCAAGTTTCCACTTATGATTCTGAACCTCCGATTCTGATGTGAATGGGCAACCCACTCACATCAGGCACATACAAAGGTCCCTTGGTGCGGCTGCTTCAAGATCCCATACATGCGGCCCAACAAAACTGTCTTTACTAATCAGCAATACACACCAACAGCTATACTGAACAACAGGAACAGCAATACACAATAAAAGCAACGGCAATCTTGTTCTTAAGGCTTTTCTTTAACGCACCCCTTAAAAAGCGACAAACCCCTTTAAAACAGAATAACCCCTTTAAAAGGAAATCGCCTAGAGCTGAATCAATCTGCAGGCAAGACTTTTATGTGAGGTTCAAAGCCTCAAAAGCTGTAACATCCCCTGCACCTTTGCTCTGCCCCATGTCTCGGGTATTAGCATGCCCACTTGTATCCTACTTTTAGGACAAAGCATTTGCTGCATCATAAGCCAAGCCCCCAAACTTCATAATACACATTCCTAGGCCCCATACAATTTTTTTTGTAGGGGGTGGGGCTTTTTACACAGCTCATGATGTGCCTGTCACAGAGATTCAGGTAGACAGGACAACCAAGAACTGTAATTTTACAAGCCTTTAACTTAATATGTACAGTGTAAAAGCAAGTTATGTGTAAACAAAAGACTACTGTTAAAAGCAGACTTGCGTTATTTGGATGTTGAAAATACATTTGCTAAACATACTTTATGTCCCTTTTTGTGTTGGCTCCTTTTTGGATTTTGGAAGAGAGTCAGGGAGGCACATCCCTTGTGGAATGGCGTTGGGCAAGTGCGCGCCTCCCTCACTCTCTTCCTTATATGCCAGACTCTCGCTTTCACACTGTACATATCATTTAAGATTCAGAGAAGCTAGAGGCAACATCTTAGGCTTGAAATGTATGAGAGAGCTCTTTTTAAATAGAGGGAAACTTGAGGTGACCAGTTACCCTTTTAAACGTAGCTGTTCATAGTCTGAAGCTTTCAGCTTCTAAAAGTAGACATCCAAAACTCTTTGATTGCCAGCACTGGTCCTGTACATTTTCCCTTTTGATTATTCCATTTCTTTTTTAGGGAAATTCCATCATAAAATGGAGCCTTGGTATGCTGGACGGGTATATGCCAGGTATTGGAAGCATTATAGCCAAGCAATGTTTTGGTTGTACAGGCATAAAAGAGCATACAGTATGGCTGTAGCATCTCTCTGCTATCCGACATGGTATCCAACTGAAAATCATTTGAACAGTCGCTATGTTGATTGGGAAGGAGTTAATCCATGTCAGACAGACATCTATTCTAGGTCAAACAGCCAAGTCATGCAGCCTCGAAAGACACATCCACGTTTAAAAGTAGTAGAGTCCAAAGATATTGAGTCTGAAATGGAGTGTGATGAAGAAGCTACATCAGATTCTGATGGGGATGGAATTGAATGTGACACCAGCAACATGGAGATCACAGAGGAGCTGCGCCAGTACTTTGCTGAGACAGAAAGACACCGGGAAGAACTAAGTAAGTTCTATTGCTACAAAATAATTGTTTTTTAAAAATGGGTTCTGTTGAAAGATTTTGTTGTTTAATTTGAAGGGGGTGGGGAGTCCATGAAAGGGATCTTTGAAATAATGAGCGCTTGATGAGAAGCAGTATTATAGGAGAACTAAATTCTTCTTAGAAGTGTTACATAGTACCGCTGACTACGTTCCTCCATTCTTCGATCAAAAATGTATGAATATTGAGGTTATATAATAATACAATCAAACATGTTTCAATCCATTTGGGACCAACTAAAGAATTAGGGTAATCCTGGTGGACTGAAACGTGTTGGTTGTGATCAGTGTTATGTTTGAATAAAAATTCCAGATGAGTGCTCTGTTGCAGCCTGATGTATAACATCAAGGTTATATGCAGTATCTCCATGGATGAGGACATTTCTAGCCTATAACAGATTTCCCCCCCCCAATTGGAGGAAACATTTAATAGCAAACATAAAGTGGTACAATGCACAATGTGTTGAGATTATAATTCACATATATATTGATGATTATTGCAATGGATAATGGGTGTATAATATCCAAATGAACTTTTATAGAATTCAATTTAAAACAAGATAAAACAAAAGTTGTTCAGTTTCTTATGTGGGAGGGTTTTATTTATCTGCAATTTCCACTGCGCCATGGTGGTGCTGGTGGGGTTTCTGCATCCAGGTCTTCACAATGAGCTCTTTTTACATTGCTAAAATGTAAATTTCAGGTTTAAGTAGTCCAGTGTCTGTAAAATGCATGCTTTGGGGTTCATGCCCTCCGGGGCGCCTATTTTGTCTGTCTTTTTGGGAAAAAAATTCCTGGGTGGCGGAGACACTTGAGACAATTGGGATTGTGGGTCGGTTGGATTTTTGCTATTCTTTGGGAGGGTAAGTTGTCAAAAACATGTGCATGTTGATCAGCAGTATTGTTAGGTTGGCCATTGCCATTTTCCAGATTTTGCCTGCTTACAGGCAACATAATGCAGTTGGTTTGGGGAATTGGGGTGGTAGCTCCTCTTGTGCCCCTGGAGATCAGATATAGTGGGTCAGGAAATCTATGGGCATTTGGGATTTAAGATAACTGTACTGCGGCTTGATTATGAGTGGCCCCAGTGAAAAAGAATTGTCAGTTGAGATGCCATATAATAAAGGAAATAGTCTGGGAGTGTGAGTCCTCCCAAATCTAAAGGTCTTTTAAGGGTGGACCATTGTAGTTTGTGGCATTTGTTGCCCCACACAAAGGGTCTCAGGAGTGCATCTATAGTCTTAAAGTATTGTTTTGAGATCAGTGTGAGTGCGTGCCAAAGGATGTAAAGGCAGGAGGATCATTTTTAGGAGATTAAGCCAACCCATAAATTCCAGGGGCAATTTAGACCATATTTGCGTTTTTGTTTTGATGGGGGAAAATAGGAGGTCCAGGAGGTATATTCCTTGGATTATTAGAGACTTGTATACCTAGGTATTTATTAGTACTTGATCGTACTAGGGGAAGGACAGCCTCAGTGGCATTAAGAGGAAATGTCCTGGGATAGGATTTAGTAAAATTAATTGTCAGGCCAGGCTAGATTCCATGTTATTTATTAGGCGAAGAGCCTTCTCCAGGGATGGCCCTTAATTTGATAGATATAGCAGGATATCGGGATATCTTTCATATAGGGGCTAATTATTTCTTTTTGGTTACCGTATTAATTTGTAGGCCTTGGATTTATTTTAACCCATAACAGATTTTCCATTTTAAAGGGGCACTATAATGAAAAAATTACTTTGCCTTATCTTAATCTATAATTAAATACATGTAAGTAGCACTTACTCTGATTTGTGTGTGTTGCTGCAATCCAGCACACATTTTGTTTAGGAGCAGTATCCCTCCTCCCTCTTTTAACCACTTCCACTTTCATCCGACCTGACTTTTTTTTCCCACAATCCAACTGTCAAGCCTGCACACAGCATTCCAACTGTCAAAACTCTGTCACCATTCCAGCTGCAGCAAAACTACTCACAGAAGAATAGTTTTTGAGAGCAAGGACAGCTGAAATATAATCTAAAATTTAAGTTTTAGATTGGATATCTAAAGAAATAGGGGGCAGATCAACAAAAAAAATGATACAGTGGTGTTTGGGAAGAATTATAGTTTCCAGTTATGGTCAATTTAAAATAACATATTTTTCGGTATAGATGCCCTTTAAATTAAAAATGACTTTTTTTTGGCTTATATAATTCGTAGCCTGGGGTTGATTGTTATTTAGCAAAAATATAGAAGCAGGAGTCTAAATACCAAAAGAGGAAGAATGCTTGGCCTCAAGTTATTGTTTGTTTTAAGAATGCACTCGGTTTTGTGACTGAAATTCTTAAGAGCAATAGATGTTTAGAGGTGCACTGCATATGTTAGGGAAAGATTCTCTCAAGGCTGCATCATCATGTCTAGCTTAGTTTCTCTTTTATACATTGCAGCCCCACTTTTACAAGTTTCCATAACAACATAACTGAGAATGTAGAAAGGTTCCATTGACATAACTCAATAGAGCCAGTTCTCTAACACTTGAATAGGAAGCACTAACAAAGAAAAAAAATGAGTTGGGTAAACACTGAAATGCGAATGCATAAAATGTAGAAAAACTTTTCTCCTGTGGGTATGATATAATTTTAAACCCAGGTTCCTCAGATGATCTCAATAGATGTATTTAGTTCTGAGATGCAGTAGGAATTTCAATAGGACTACATGAAAGTTCTTCTTGCAAAAAAAGTACTGTACTTTACCCCTGCACGTTTCCTTGTATTCTAAAAATCAGAAACATTTTACTGTAAAAGTAGATTACAAATTGTAGTCAAATTCTTTCCAACAATAGAGAATATTTAGGGTTTTTTAAGACCCCTTTTTTGGATTTGTGGTAACTCGTGTGTTGGGGAAAAGTGGCTAGGTTATCAATTTTGTATAGGGATACTATAATGCCGCTCACACTATTGCATTTTTTTTACACACCGTTGGCTGAAGTTTAGTGTGATATGGCTACGTTTACACTACACAATGCAAAACGAACGAAAAAAATGCTGTAAATTGCATTGCAAATGTGAGCGTTTTTGCGGTAACACGCAACAAGCTCAAAAATATACCTCCACAGACTCATAAAAACAAATTGCAAATACGCTTTAATTAACAATGCAAGTTATTGGGGGTTGTTTTGTGTGTTTTGCATTGTGTACTGTGACCGTAGCCTAAATCAATATTTTGCATGCAAAAATATCATCAGACATTTCCTTTTTAAGCTGTATCATTTCTTGTAAAGATTCTTTAAATTGTGTTGTGACATCCGTTTTGATTTCTTTCTGGCAGTCATTTGTAAATTAGTTCTTTCAGTTCTACTGAGGACATCTAATGTACACTAGGCAACATAACTTTATTACCATTATTAATTGCAATAATTTGTAGGGATTCTCTGAATGTTATACAGACTCTCAGCTGGCCTGCATGGGGATGGAATTAGTTTGCCTTGAAATAAATGTGTACAATAATTCTATTTCAAACCTATTTCAAAGTTTAGTTGCTGTTTTACAGAGAATTTGAAAATAGAACCTAAATGGTTTAACAGTCTTTAGTTTGTGACTACATTAGCAGACCCTTTGAATAAACAATCAGACCACTAAGGGTGACATATCAAAGGGAGATTAGGGAAGATGTATTACATATTTTAATTATTCAGTCTTTACCAACTTCTCCAACTATGTTGCTAAAATGTTTTCGCTTGTTTTGGAATTTTAGTTTACCTTTGTAATTTTAGGTAAACACCCAGCAAATAAGCTGTTCATGTCTTTTTGTGAAATGTTTGAATAATTAAAGGACATGTCCACCCCCAAACTAAAATTTGTATCCATGCTAATTGCCCCCCAAACTTTAACCTGCCAAGGTTTAAACTTGCATTTTCAATGCACGGCGGCTGCAGCAGAAGGGGCTGGACCGACAGCCACATCAGTGATTGGCTGAGACACATGCATTTTAACCTTGCGAGGTCAAGGTTTGGGTGGGCAATTAGCTTAAATAGATTTTATGACACTAAATAGATTTTGGGCAGCACTGTGGCTCAGTGGTTAGCACTGATGCTTTGCAGCGCTGAAGTCCTGAGTACGATTCCACCCTTTGACACATCTGCAAGGAGTTTGTATGTTCTTCCTGTGCTTACGTGGGTTTCCTCCGGGCTCTCGGTTTCCCCCACAATCATAAAGACATACTGATAGGTTGTTTGTGTACAAAAAGTCATTAGATTGTAAGCTCTTCAGGGCAGGGCCTGATGTGAATTGAGTAAATAATTGTAAAGCGCTGCGGAATATATAGCGCTATATAAGAAATAAAATACATACATACATATACTCTGTTAAGTACATAAAATCTGTTTCTTTTCACAGGGAGGTGAGAACGCTTATTTCCACCTCCCTGTGAATACACAAAAGGGGGGCTGTGGGAGCACTCCTGTGGCAAAATTACTTTATAACAAATAGTAGAAGTGCCATTGATCTGACCAAAACATTAAAACAAACAAAAAAAGACGTGAGCAATGCACACTCCTGTAAATAATAGAAGGCACAGGGAACACTGCCGAACTCACCTTACCGTCGCTCCATCTCGGCTTTCAGGAGTGCTGTCCCGACTCAGCGCCTATCTTCTGCAGATGCACACCAGTACAAAAGATAGGAGTGCGATTGGCATGGCCGATAGCTAAGGGGCATCTGCGAGTGGAGCACAGGTATGGTAAGTTCGGCTTAGAAACGGATTTTAGGTACTTAAAGGGCATGACATCTTTGCTCCAAATGGCTGCCCTGCTATACGCAGGAAGAGTCCTCTCGCTCTCTCTCGCTGTCTCTCGCTCTCTCTCCCCCCCCCCCCTTCTTATTATCCTTAATTTAGGTCGGAGACAGTAGATGGGTTGCAGGAACTAGTTGAGAGAGATTTGTGATTACTTATGTTTTCCACTAAACATCGATACAAGAAAAGGAATTTACAGGAATCTGAATTTAGAGCCCTTAAATCTCTACAACAGGATGAGTCAATCATTATTAGAAGTGCGGATAAGGGAGGATCAGTAGTTGTGCTTAATAGACAAGATTATTATGATGAAGCCATGCGTCAAATTAATGATGCTAATACTTCTTAATGATGCTAATACTTACCTACTTTTAAAAGAAGACCCTACCCCTAAATTCCGCCCACAATTAGAACGTATTATTAGGGAAGGATTAGCTATAGGTATTGTTAAAGATAGTATGCTCTCCACATTGTTACCACAAAACCCCTACTACTACGATTTTTCATCATCTCCCTAAGGAAGATAATCCTCCCAAAGGTAGACCCATCATATCAGGGATAGGGTCACTCAATGAGGGTCTTTCCCTATTAATTAATGTATTAGTACAGCCATTAGTGCTGAGATTAAATTTGTTTTAGAGACCCCATCCATGTATTACAGCTATTCGATGTTGCATCGCTCTATTCATGTATACCTAATAATAGAGAGGTGTACAGTATCATCTAGAACAGTACAGCAACTATTCCACTAAGTGGAAAGCCGTTAAATATCTACTTACCTGCAATTATTTTTCTTTTGACTTGCAATATTATTTACAGGTATGCGGAGCAGCAATGGGGGCGAAATTCGCCCCCACATATGCAAATTTGTATTTGGGGGGGTGGGAGGAGACTCCTCTCTTCCACCCATTCACACACTCCTCTTGACAGGTTGATATTTCACGGTAGGTATATTGAAAACCTCCTATGGATATGCGGGGGTACTGAAGATGAATTTATTACTTTAATGAGCAGTTTAAATGTAAATAATTTGATAATTTTAATTGAAATTTACATGGAATTATGGTGGTGATCAAATATTCTTAGATATGAGCATATATATTAGGGATTCTCAAATCCACACATCTATATTTTGCAAGCCTAATATAAAGAATACTTTATTGCATGCAAAGTCCAATCATCCAGTACATTGCATTCGGGGGATCCCTTTTAGACAGTTTTTACGGCTATGTCCTATTTGCTCGGATGATCAAGATTTTTTGGAAAACACTAATAATATGAAAAGCCGATTCATAGAGAGAGGTTATAATTCGATGCATGTTGAAACAGCCCTCTTGAAAGCGTGGGGTATGAGCAGAAACTCTCATTTTTAATAAGCATCATAATACACATTATGCTAGTTCAAAGAAACATGTGAAACCCATTGATATTAGTTTTGTGTCCAATTACAGTCCTCAGTTTTACAATATTGTCAGAATAATTAAAAATAATATACCTGTTTTGAGAATGGATAAGGCATTAGAGAAGGTCCTTGATATGTCTATAAAATATGTCCCTAAAAGGTTTTTAGGGGCGGGACCGGCAGTCACGTCTGATTGGCTGAGCAGCAGCCAATCACGGACATGGCTGCCGGGAGCTCATTTCGGTGGAGGAAAGAGGAGAGGTAAGTAAAGTTTGGGGAGCTTTCTAAACATATATAACATAGCGGTTGGGGCTGGGCTGGCAGGGGGAAAAAAGGAGACGAAACCAGCAATGTAGCATTTTAAATTATATAATGGCAGCAATATTTTCCTGTTTTCCTGTGCGCCCTAGCTCCTCCCTACAGCTTCCAACCACTACCATTGCTCTGCCCAATCTTCCTTCCTTGCTCGCCCCCTCCATCTCTACCCCTACCACTGCAATGTCTAGCCTCCCTTCATTGGTTAATCCCTTTACTTACCCCCTAACGAGCTTCACCACTATAACAAAACAGGGTCTTTCATCTCTCCTATCCAGGGAGCTTCTCACCACCTGCCCCCTCGACACCATTCCCTCTCTTCTTATTCCCCTGCTTTCCTCCTCTTCCTTCATTCCAGCCCTAACCTCTCTCTTTAACTTGTCCCTATCCACTGTTTTTTTTTCCCTCTATATTTAAACATGACATTGTATCCCCTATACCTAAAAAACCCTCCATTGACCCGTCTGCTCTTTCCAGCTACCTGCCTGTCTTCAAACTGCTTACCTTATCCTATAAAGCACTATCCAACATAGCCCCTCGATATATCTTAGCTGATCCAGCGATACCTTCCCAGGCACAACCTCCACTCTGCTAATGATACCCTCCTCTCATCCACTTTGGTCACCTCTTCCCATGCCCGCATTCAGGACTTTACTCGTGCTGCCCCTCTGCTCTGGAACTCCCTTCCTCTGTCTGTCAGTCACTCACCATCCCATAACACCTTCAATCGTAACCTTAAAATCCTCCTCTTTAGGCAAGCATGTAACCTGGCCTAAACATTACCCCCTTACTACCCAATATGATCCAACCCGCCTTAAACGCTCCACTGTCAATCTATTTTCAGTTTACCGATTCCTGTCACCTTATGTCTCACTCCCATATCCTCTAATCTGTAAGCTCTTTGGGCAGGGTATCACTGTATTGCTGTAAGAAACTCCTCACTCGTTTACTTATATTATGTATTACCTGTGTATGTAATATGTATGACTTTGTATAACATGTATTACCCTGTATGGAATGTATGACTATGTAATTGTAAAGTGCCACGGAAGATGTTGGCGCTAATAATAATAACTTATCTGTTCAGGGAATTGAAATAATTTTAATGTGATCCCAGGAAAAAGGACTGTCTAAATTGTTATTATGTGAGGCCAAGTGGATATTTAATTTAGACACTAGGTATCCAAGAGGTATGAATTCTATTTTTGACATTCATTGTTTTACAGGGCTTACTCCCAAAAGGTTTTAAATTCTATATACTTACCTATACAGAGAGTGTATTCTGAGTCTTGTATATTATGTAATTGGTTCATCTAATTTTATTATTTTGTTAAATATATGCATTTTCTAATATTTTCTATATTTAATTAAGTTTATGTGTATTAGGTATTGTTTTGTCTTTTGAATCCACATTCTCGTATATGTACATTTGGGGCATTACCTATTAATATGTTGGTTTTGACTCGCTGGAATGTATGCATATGCACGTGGGTTGGATATGTCATCACTGCACCGCTTTGTTAAATAGAGGTGTCTTACATTCAAACCTTGCTTATGATTAAGGGCCTTGATGGTCCAAAACGCGTTAAGCGGTTTGTTCTTTTATTAAACTTTTCAAGCAGACTTTGGCTCCAGCTTTTGTCCCGGTTAGTGTGACGGGCCATCCATAGATGTTGGTGAGTGTTTTAACATTTTGAATGAGTATTTGGTACAGCTGATACGTGTGGATCTTTAAGGCTCTACTGCGACGGGTCCATGGCTTTGTAGCAACCAAACCACATTTATGAATAAGTGAGTTTTATTAGTATTTATACTTTATCAGATCCATGTAATGAAATAATTTATCTAATATTTCACACTCTTCTTGAAGTTGGTGATGATTAGAGGGATTTGCACCTACAGATGTTATATATACATGGAAATGCCCTTTAGAACCCAATAAATGATGGGTATAGTTTTGTCAGGAACTGAAATAATCCCACATTCCACCTAAACCCCCATCATGTTTTGTCTGTGTTGACCCATGGTAAAACATCAACTTTTTTGTATTCATTTAGATCTGTTTTTCTTTAATGTTTATTTTTTGGTAGATATTTTATATTAAAAAAAGTTTTTTCAGTGCTTAACATTCCTAAATCCCCCGCTGTCCATGCTTTATCATTATAACCTACATATTTGACCCCTAGCCACAAAGGAATTTTTTTCTCCTCAATGTACAGATGAGACTTGTAGAAATGCTGCCTAAGAGCAAAGTTTTTTTTTTTTCTCAGTGTCTAAAGAAAGTTTTGTTTGATTAGAATTCCAAACAATGAGTATAGTATATCTTGTGAAGAGAGGTTTTGTCCTTCTTAGATAGAAACTTGTATAACCCTTGCAATGCTGTACTTGTATGTAAAATAAACTTGGTACTTCATTATAGTGGAAAGCAATATCTATTTAGTGGAAAGCAATATCTATTTAATATCATTTTAAATACATCAAATCCTGTGACATCATGAACATTTTTATCCACTGTGCATATGTAAGCCCTGAAATACTATAACATGCATATATTATACACATAACCTGACCAGATAGATAAATATCAATAAACTTATGTAAAATAATAGTGTACATTCAATATTCATTACACTTTGTTATAAAGTGCATGTTTATATAATAACTCATTCACAATTTAAAATATAACAAAATATTTATAGTAAATATAATTACAAATATTATTCGAAACTTTAGAAAACCAGAGTGCAAAAATGTTTGTTCTATCTAAGATGCCAGCTGCTCATTAAACATGGAAGTGCTGTATGGATCAATGTCTGTTTTACCGTTCCCATAAAACGAGATTTGTTTGTTAAAGGACAACAATATTTAAAAAAAAAAAATTACATGTCCACACTTCCAGCACTAGCTTACTCTCATTTACAACCGTGCTGTCCTCCCTTAGATATCATACAGCAAAGATGAGTGCTAAAAGCCTGCCTCCTAGCTGTCTCAGGGCCGTGGTTAGTTAACACAGCATATGTCATTGGCTGGTGGGAATGTCTATTACAACCTCTCTCCTCCTATGCCAGTCAAACAAACTTGAAATGTCCTGTTTCTAGGATACAGCCTATATAATCAAGCTGATCAAGGGGGGTGGAAGAGTGATGCATGGGAGCTTTGAGTGACAGAGGCAGACAGAATTGTTACGCCGCCTTCACAGCGTGGCTAATTAAAGGCAGAGAGAGGCTTGAAATCGGGAAAAAATGTATGGGGAGGGCTGCATACCTTTACTCTTTTTAAAGCATTTTTTTAAAAAATGCATTGAGGCAGTAAAATTATCCTTTAAGCTCCCTAAAATTAATTTTTTCAAAGTTTTTATCCAGTATATCTCCCTCATAAAGTTTGAAGAACATGATCTATGGCTGCATATTTTAGTGTGCCCAATGTATGCCCTACTATGTATGTATTTTGCTATTAGCTTTATCGGTTTCCCATCTCTAAATGCGATATTAATCACTGACTTTTGCCCATCTATGCAGGTTTTCCCTGACATAAGACAGCCCACAAGGGCAAGTTATGAGATATATATCATGCATAGTAGTACATGTAAAAATTTATCCTGAATAGGGGTGAACAAATGTAGATCCTGTGGTCATAAACCAACATAAGCATTTAGAACAACTATAACAACCACACTTTTAGTAAGCCATGTATGTTGGGGATTTTAATACACTACTAGATCGGTTTTTACAGAAAAAAAACAAACTTAAACTTCTACTTACAGTCTATAGAAATTTTATTATCAGCAGGGTCTGTTTTTCATCTCACACAATGTTTTCTTTATAGCCTGTTGTAATGCTGTATCTACTGTCTGTGTATTGTGCCCTCTGGTTATGAAATTCTCTTATATCTTGTATTTGTCTTTCTCTGATAAACGCATTAGTTATTTATTATATCATGGCACAATTGTGCAACAGGTAACGACCTCTTAAGGGGGTGGCAACATTTATAATGCAGCAGTGTGTTGCGATCAGTTTGTTTCTTGTAACAGATGACTTTTTCTATAAACGTTAATTAATAAGACATTTTAGGACAATTTATACTTTCTGCTGTCCTTGTTTTTACAATGCTTATTTTAATCCTTACGCCACTCTGGGTTAAAGGGCATCTATAGTGAAAAAAACACATTGCCCCTTTGCAAAGTTAAATTCATGTACTCTGGGCTGCCTTAATCCTATCTATGTTAGTGACTCTGTTTAACCATGGTGTCAGATCTGTGTGCAGCACTCCCCCCTTCCCCCTCCCCTCTGTTACCTCCTCCATGTCTCAACTCCGGCTAACAGACAAGCTTATCATGTGCAGTATGAGTTAAAAGTTCAACATCCTGAAAAACACACCCACGCACAGTGGCCAAAAGAAAGCAAGCTGTCCTGGAGACACGGAGGAAGAAGAAGGAGAACAGTACAGTTTACGATCTCTCACTTTGTGACCCATCATCAATCAGTGAAAGCTATTAAGAAGGGGGGTCAAGTGCAGCCTTATATCTACCATCAAAGCTACCTCTCTCCCCCTGCTAATGCTGTTATCTCTGTTTATTACAGAGCAGGGAGGGGGGATCACGTCACAGGGATTTGATTGACAGTTCAAGTAGGAGTAGAGGAATGCAATCTTGTATTCTTCTAACTGGTGTATCTCAGGACAGAGAGGGAATCTGAAAAAAGTGAAGACACTCTAGGGGTTGTGGGGAATTATAGAACGCATGGAAAGAAAGAAAAAAAAGTTCATTTTCCCACTATAGATGCCCTTTAAGTCAGACATAATTCTGTCGTAACCAAGGAACATTAGGACAAGGCTGGACATAATCCAGGAACCAAATAGTAGTCAAAACCTACAAATTAACAGTGAATGGGTGAAGTATTAGTCTTCACAAAGATTGTTATTAAAAAAAAACAACTTTTTTTGTTTTTGCAAATCATTTCTGATATAGCACCATTTTGTTTTTTTATTGCAGAGAAGAAACAGCAACTTGAGGCTGAAATTCATGAACAGTATGTGGAGGCAGATCATGACCTACATATTGCTACGAGAACATCAACACAGCCTCCTTCTGAAAGACCTGGAGAAAGGCGCAGGGCAGAAATGAAGAAATTGTATGGAGAAGATGCAGCAACAATCCAGGGGATGGAGACAGCCATGCAACTTAACTTTGATAGACATTGTGATAAAAAGCAACCAAAGTATTGGCCTATCATTCCGCTTAGATTATGAGCCTCTTTCAGAAATCTAAACACTTAAACAGTATTGTGTGCTGACCTCTGTCAGTGAGTGATGTAAATATAAAGGTATTTTACAGATTTATAGTGTTTACTCTGTCCACAGTAAAATGCTCTTACCAGTGTTGTATTTTTACTGCATTAAACCACTAGAAAAATAATTTATGCAAGCAAAAATTCCTTTTTATATGTACATGGCAACACGGAACAAGATCTCAGGATGTCTAAGACTCTCAGCCAAAAATACAGAATCAAGTTCTGCCAGGATTTAGACAAAGGAGGGGAAAGAGAACAGGAGAAACTGAAAGACACAAGTGAAGTGACTACCAATTGGTGAGAGGCACATTGCTGAAGGGGAGGGGGTTACATGCCTAAAAGGTCTTTATGTCCCATAAGATTCATATAAGATAGGGCGGCTTTATCTTACTATGCAAATATTTTTTATTAAAGAATAAGTACACCATCTACCCACCTTGATGTTAGTGGGTAGCTGTATCTTTATGAAAAAATGTGGTGTTTTTCTATCCCCCACCCCTACCCTACATGCAGTGGTTGCTTTCTTGCTTCTGTGATGAAATTCCTTGAGCAGGACTGCAGAGACTGCCTGCCTAATTTTTGAGCTGGCAATATGCCTGGTGACATCATGAGTGCATGCGCACAGCTAAATGAGCGAGCTAGTGGGGTTGGGGGAGGTCCTGCTCAAGGAAGTTCAGCAAGAAAGCAAAGTTTAACCAGGTAGGGTAGGGGTGGGGGGATATTTTTAAGGATACAGCTGCCTACTAACATCAAGTTGGGTAGATGGGGTACACCATGCTAAATCATTTTCCAACTAATTACACGGCAATAAGGATTAATTGCCACCAATCTTAAATCTGCCACCGCCCCCTTCTTTATCTCTCCTTTCTCTTATTTTCAGCTTGTAATTAACTGTCAATCACCCATATCCCAGCCCCTCCATCTGGCACCACTATGTGTAAAACCTTTTTAGGAAAGCAAAACCTATTCCTATGTCACTGCTTTCCTAATTTCATTTACCGATTCTGATTCTGTGGGTTTGTATATATGTCTCTTTGATTCTCTGTGATTCCGCACACCATTCCACAAACTCGAGCACACCTCTCCAAACTCTTACAGCTGAAAGGAAAAATATCATTTAAGCAGTAATAATATAGGCATATACTAGTATTAATGAACTGAGGCCCAGTACACATGCTTCGTCCCAATCAACTAGCAGCCATTATTTCATTTAATCAGATTGAAATACCAGCTGTAATTCTATCCTCATCTGACAGATATAAGTTCATTTGGACATGTTGTGGATGATCTTAGTGGACTGCACGATTGGTCATGTAGAAATTCTGGATGTGACACTTTTTCTGCCAATAATTTTATTGATGGGTAGTCTGTTGTACAAAATTGTACTGTGTGTTGTAAGCATGCCTAATGAGATGCAATGCTTTCAGATATACTGTATCTGATGTCAGGGACCAGATTAATTGTCATGTGCACACCCAAATTCATTTCACATGTAGCCAGAACACCCTTCAAAATGTAGAAACCATTATGCCTGCTCATCTCACAACAGTTCCTACATTTTAGAGAATGTTCTGCCTACAAATTAAATTTGAATTTGGGGTGCCCTTTAAATATGACAGCAAGTGATATAATAAAAGCTATGTTCACACTGCAGCAGAAAGTCTCCAGGCTGGGGCAACACAGTAGCGTGTACAAGAGTTCTGGAAACGGACACACATGCACGACATTTTGCGCAATTGGAGTGCAGATCACAAGCGCTTCGATTAACTGATCTCAGCGTACCTAGTGTGGCCAGTCCAACATTAGTGTGCGCTTCTTAACACGCGATTGGATAACATGTTAAAATTGACTGGTGTGGCATAACTCCCCATTTCGCATTTCCACTACTCCTGTTTTTTTTTTTACCCATTCAAATAGTCTTCTGGCCTCTAGAAGCCAAGACAAGTGTGAAGAAAGTCATTAATAAATATTTGAATTTCTTTCTTATTTTTCTGTTCTTGTGGACTTCTTGTGTAATACAGCCTAAATATAGAAGCATACATTTTAGCATTTTTAGCTTTTAAAAGCAGACACTAGAGTGGCCCAATTGATGTGGCCACACTAGTGCGCATTTGATCAGAATTTTTTTTGCACAAATGCATGCGCTCCAATTGCAAAACATTGTGCAATCGCAGCGCACCAGTAATGTGCAATCGTGCATGTTAATACACATGCTTGCGTGCCTGCCCTTTTCTGGCGTGCTTTAGTGTGACTTCAACCTAACTGTGCTTTGAAAAAGATAGGACATGAGCAGTAAATTGGAATTGTGCTAAGACATGCAGCTAAACACACAAACAGTCAGTGTTAACTAAGGAAGTCGTTTTTAGACTTTACATATGCTTTAAGCAAAAAGTAATTGCTTTTTGTTTGTCTTGTCGCTGAAAAGAAATGCACATGCACCAGGAAATAAATTGTTATATGCCCACATTCCATAAAGATATATTATCAATTAAATGCAGCCGGTAACCTCCAAGCTTGTTAATGTCATTATTTTCCATGGGAGTGTTACTAAGCAACACACACACAATGGTAAAATATTTTCAATATTGACTAAACTGTCCGTTCTGAAAGGCTGGTTTTAGGTTAAATTTGCTCCAAACAAGTGTATCAATACAAATAACTCTGTAGAACTCATTTATGTTTTTATTGTCAAGCTATGAATCTTGCATTAAAAGCAAAGTTAAAACCATTGTGTAAAAAAGGTATATGGATAAAGTTCATGCCATGAGCATGTAAATGAAACCTATTAAAGGGTAACTGTGGTCCAAAAATGACTTTAGGTAAATTGACAGGAATTGCTTTCCTGAGGATTTTTGCAATTTACTTTCATTATTTATTTTACATCGTTTTGAAGATATTTACATTTATATGTGTGATATGGGAGCAGCATCACCAGATCCCCTGCACTTCCTGTTTCCTGCTCTGAAACCATGTGGCAGTCCCTCTTCCCTGTGCCGCCGCCTCTTTGTGGGCCCCCATGGCCCCTCCCCTTGCAGACCCACTCTGGCCCCTTCACTTGCAGACCCTTTCTCTTGCAGCCTCCTGTGGCCCTTCCCACTCATGTGCTCTGTGGCTCTGCCCACTCATGGGTCATGTGTTCCCTCCCACTTGTGGGCCACATGGCCCCCTTCCCTTGCAGCCTTCTGTGGCCCCTCCCATTTGTGGGCCCTGTAGCCCCTCTCACTCATGGGCCCTGTGGCCCCTCCCCTTGCAGACCCATTCTGGCTTCTTCCCTTGAAGCCCCCTTGGGTCTTTTCCTTGCAGCCTCCTGTGGCCCCTCCCACTCATGGGCCCAATGACCCCTCCCCCTTGTGGGCTTCCCATTGCCCCTCCCCCACTTGCACCTCAGACCAATAACCCCCACAGAAAACTGTAAAAGCAGCCTTTTCAGCAGAGAAAGAATCAGCAGTTTTAAAGTTTGATTCTTTCTCTGCTGAAAAGGCTGCTTTTACACAGTCTAATGTACGGGTTAGGAGGGTATTGATCTGAGGTGCAAGTGGGGGAGGGGCCACAGGACCTTTGAGTGGGTGGGGCCACAAGGGCTGCAAGAGAAGGGGCCAGGTTGGGTCTGCAAGGGGAGGGGACACAGGGCCCACGAGTGGGAAGGGCCAGCAAGTGGGAGGGATTAAATAAAGCAGTGCTGTGGGCTGTGCTGTTCTCCCCACCCCCTCCTACCCTTTAGTCATGCAATGAGCATGTGCCAACCGCAGACGAGAGGAGGAAGTAGTATTTTTGACCGCAGTTTCAGAACCTCCCCCCCCTTAACTTTCTGATCAGTGATTTCTTCATATTTTGGGCTGTGCAGCACATAGATGGCTCATTTTAAAGGTAGGAACCTGACCTTACATTTAAAATAAACTTGTTTGGAGACCACAGTTCCCCTTTAAAGATGATGCAGAATATACCAAAGAGACAGCATTGCTGCTTGTACAAAAACTATGAAAGCATCTGCAGGTGAATCTGGGTTTTTGAGCATGCAAAATACATGTACAGGTGATCAGAGTTAACCTGCAGCCTAAGACAAACAAGCCAGCTGCCCTGCATTTATGACTTCACTTTGCAGGTGGCTTGGAAGTGTAAATGGGAACTAAAGTCTCCAGACAACATTGCCCCAATAAAACAAGCACATTCACAAAGATATCAAAAGCTGTGTCCCACCTCTCCTTTAGCTATGGCTGCTGGGTGATTTATGAAATTAACCTGTTGGTACTAGGGGTCAGCTCCCATAATCCACCATAGCTGGGCACAGCCAGCTAGGTGTACTCCATACACTTCACAGAAAGCTAAAAGCCAATCAATAATGTTAGAGCTCAGAAATCGGCCCTCCATTTGCATTTTTTGCAATTTCTTTTTAGCTAGCATTGATGTAAGAAGGAGAATATTAACATTTTATTAAAAAATAAAAGTAAGTCTGGGAAATCGAACCTGCAATCTCATGTACTGTCTTGCTAAAAAGAAAGTTTTATACCACTATCCCACAAGAGCTAGTAGAATGTAGGTACACGTAGAATGTTTATTTTTTGCTATGAACATAATGGAACAAAAAAAGTAAGCCTGGTAAATTGAACCTGTGACCTAATGGTCTGTGTGTTTCTAAACCCAGCACTTTAGCAGTCCGCCACCACTGCACATGCCAAAGAAGTAAGTAACTTTAGAATCTGTATCTTTTGCTCGGAAAAAATGTCTGTAAAATCATTTTACTATTTTGTATTGCTCCAGGAAAGCTGTCAGCAATTCACATGGGTTGGTAAATAAAAAACAGCTGCTATATAAAGTTTTTACATATGTAGAAACATATTTTTCTAGAAACATAATGGAAACAAACTAAAAAAAGCAATAAACTAGGGCAGTTGACTCCTTTGTATTGTTTTATAAGTATGCCAGGGGATATGAACCTGTGACTTTTTGGGCTGTGTGTTTCTAAGAACATGGCATTTATATGTGAATAGAGACAGTATACTGAGGTCAGGGGCGTGGCTCTTTGAAGCCTACATGGCCTGTGAGTTGTACTGGCAACAAAATGGAAGCCTTCTTTGGCAATTATTTGCACAAACGCATGCACTCTCATCTTATATATATTATATATATTGATTCAGGTAAACATGGGCAAAATGCAGAAAAAGTTTTCACTTCTTGTAACATATTTTTCTTGAAGGCTTTTAAAAGCCCTGATTTTTTCGAATTACAAAAAATTTAAATTGGTTTCTCTTCTTTAAAAATTTATGTGGACAAGGATGCTTCTCCCCCTCTTTGTCATCAGTTCCATAGCTTTAAATGGAGCCGATATTGCTAGTTGTGGACCGCCATAGTAAACAGAAAGAGAAGCAGCATTAATTATCAGAAGGCAATTTTCCCTGCAGCAACATTAAGCTTGGTGCTCAGTGCACATGATTTGGATGAAAGAATTACAGACGGCAGACAGATCAACCGAAATATTGGTCCATGGGTACCTAGCCTTATTAATACCAATATGAGCTAAATAAAACAAGCCCACTTTAACTTCTCTATGTGGTTTACAAGATGCATGCAGATAAAAACTCTTGAACTCCCCAACTGAAAATCTTTCCCATTCCCATTGCTCTGAACTTAGTTTCAGTTTTCACAGATCTTCAAAATGGCACATTCATAAGAAAGAAAGGCCTCAATAAATGTTACAGTAATTTGCTTTTCAATTTCAGAAGTGGCAAAGAGCAGTGGCGTAGCTACAGACTTATGGGCCCTGATGCAAAATTTGGGCATGGGCCCCCCAACACCACCGCAAACCAAATAATCATTTACATAAAAAACATTCAAATTCATCCTTAACATTTTTTTAAAGGCACTCGTTTTAAAAAAGACACACATACCATACACCTAGCAAAACTATTCAATCAGATTCAAACAGTATTTCTAAACTTATATCCTCAAACCTTGTAAAAATAACTAACCAACTGACACTAGTAAAATGCTTGGCACTGCAAGAGTGGTAAAATGCTTTGTATATAACCACTGTTAAAATAGTTGGCACAAAGACTGGTTAAATGCTTGGCATGCCGACACTGATAAACTGGTTGGGAAACTGGCACTGCGCACAGCTAGGCACTTGTTAAATGCATGGCACACAGACCACTGGTAAAACAGTTGGTACACAGATTGGTAGTTTTGGAACCTGCGCACAAAATGGGGCCCCTTCTTGGCCAAGGGCCCTGGTGCGGTCACATCCCCTACACCCCTGGTAGCTACGCCTCAGGCAAAGAGGGTTACAGTGCTCGTGAGAAATGTATCTTATTAAAATTTAGGTCATGTGCCTTATATATCCCAGATTTTCAATCTTAAGGTACACCCATGCACTAGTCCCTGAATGTTTTGTTTCTCATGTTATGTTTCTCATTATCAGCCCTGACCTACTACAGGAGATTTTTCAGCAGATCATTTCCCAGTAGAATTCTCTAGCTAATTATTTTGCAGTTTAGTACTGAAACTAAAGTCAAAAATTATTATTGCTTGCTTACACTATCAACATTCTGTAATGCTGTAAACGCATAAAATGCATTTTAGGACACAAATAACACATCCCTTGACTATACATTTTTATCTTCAGTCTCATTGACTTCTAATGGTGTCTGCTGGTCTCCACTACAACTTATCACAATACTCTATGCAATGAACCAGTGTGAAAAATTTTGAGTGCGTTTAGGACAATGTATTTTGTCTGCGTTCCAGCCCGTGGTTTGTGGTGAAAGACCTGTTTTTTTTATGCATTTGTCTGCGTGTGTTCGTGTTTTCCAGCCTGTTTGCATTGGTGTGGATTTTTTGAAAATCACAGGAAATATTGGAAAAAAGCAAAAAAAAAATTTAATAACTTTGTTCTCGTGTGTCTGTTTTTGTTTTTTTTTGCATTCCCATAGACTATTATTAAAGTGCAATTCTGACACACACAGAGTAAAAGTCGTGTACGCATGCAGATAAAAAATGGACCGAATACATTCGGAACACAAATTATACAGTGGGAACTGATTCTCGCAATTTCCATTATATTTTAAAATACATTGCAATTCATAAAACGCATGCAAAATGGAAAATGCTATGCAACGCACATAGTGGGACCTAGCCCTTACTGTCTCTGCTTTCTCGTGTACTATATACATTGCACTAGTGTGATCAAGCTCTTAGGCTGAAGCCCCACTACAACGCAATCGCTAGCGTTATTGCACAGGATTGCATGTGCGATTTCTGTGTGTTGTCGCGCGTTGCATTTAATATTATAAAAATGCACGTGATTGCAAAAAAATGGTGCATGCAAATGCATGCGCATCAGAAATTGTGGAAAACGTTTGCGTTCCTGTGATTTCCATGTTAACCAAAATCGCGTGCGCAAACGCACTAAAAACACGTTAGTGGGGCCTAGCCCTTACAAGGTAGAATGTGTCTGAGGAGTTTTGTGACACTCTTATTAATGTTCTAAGTGGGGATTCTTTTAATTGATGGGGTTATACAAATTTAGTTCTCCTTTAATGATGGGATCATCTTTGTTTTACTGTGAATAGTTTTTTCCTAGTGGTAAATCTCTTTGGAATATGATGAAGGGGACAAGGGGATCGCCGAAACATTGTGTGTGGTGGTGGTTTAAATAAATGGAGTAATCCACAGTTAACGTGTGCATATCAGTTGATTCTGTATATGCTTATGATGCATTTTCCCACTTATAATCAGTATATTAAATATAGCACTAATTACTGTTGCTAGGAGACACTGTTGCCCAAGTTTTTCTTTCGCAGTTTATCTTCTATAATTACAGCAGATCAGTTTAGTTATGGTTTTCTGAAATCTGATACAGAATCACAGGCAATTTGACATTGTAATGAATGAAGGCACAAAAACACTAGACTTCTCCTTGGAAAATAATGTGTTTTGACACAGATACTAACGTTTTGTGAATGCTTTTTCAAAAGAAACACATCTTGTGTCATGGAAATATGTAGAGAACATGAACAAGATATAAATATTTTTATATTCTGTGTGTATTATTATTTTGTGCTAGGGTGTTCATTTACAATGTGGTAGTAAATAACTGCAGTGGTCACAAAAGTACTGATACCAGCGGCATTTTGCAACTGCAATAATGGACCAATAATTGAAATTTAGGGGTATACCTCCTTTATAAATATCCTCCTTTCTCAACTAGTTTCAAACTAGAATAAATTCTAGTACCATGAACCACATCTGAATATGTCCTATTTTAAAAGGACATTTTAAAGACCTATGCTGAGTGAATGATCCTGGCTTAACAGCTTGTGTGTTTTTCCCTACATAAATTAAGCCAGATGGGCATGCCAAACAATATACAACATGTTTTATGTCCTGTCTACACATACTCAATATTAACATTCTGTACAGTTCCTATATTCACAAATACTTTGATTGCAAATTCTACAGTACATCTCTTGGGTGAAATATACCCCTAAGTTATGGTGCTATTTTTTTTTCCCCCCCATGTACACAGATTTATATTTTGTCCGGTCGTTGGGATGAAATATCTGTTGCGGCTATGCCGTTGATATTTTGGCATGACCGATTGGGTGGTCCATAAAAGACTGCACGATCACACAAAATATACCGGCACTTCTGATTGAACATTGATCCAATTTGGACCAAGATTCGCCCAACATCGGTCATTGGCACCCGAAAAAGTACCACTGATATTTTTTCTCAATCGACTGGTCAGACATGTGGAAATATCACCTAATGTCTTCCTAGAATAAGAAATTCCTCTGAATTTTGCAAACTAGATAACCGACATTGGAAGTTGAATTTTCTTTCAGGGCCACATAAGGCATCAGAATACTTTCTAGAGCTTAGCGAGACAAAATCATTTTAGATTACAAGGACTACTAAGGTCCAACATAAAAGCAGTATGAACTTTGGAAAACTACCGGGAAGATGTAATATTGTCTGCAAACGGGCAAAAATTAGTTAAACCCACGCTTCCAGATGTATTATTAGGTTAGCATTGGTTTAACTCTACTTTGCGGGTCCTGCGCTGTTTACTGATAACGATACAGGCAACCGATGTGAAACAGCAACCGTTCATTTCTGTACTGCTTAGTAGTGCGAAAACTAACCCCATTCAAATGCTGGCATTACTTTCCATACTTCTAACCTGTCTGGTAATCACACTAAGTGATCACTGCATCGTGTGAACCCTGAAGGAAGAGGAGCGCGGAGGGAAAGTATTACAAGCTTAATGCTCTTAATCCTTCTTCTTTAGATTAAGAGGTGTGTTCAGCTCAAAACACATAAGGGCTTAGGGAGTCTTCTTGTGAACTATGCAGTAAGGCTGTGGCCACACAACAATGCATGGTAACTTGCGTGAAAAGCACAATTCCAATTCAGTGTGTTTTTACATGTGTGATCTTGTGACAAATATGTTATCAGAGTGCATGTGATTTGCGCAAAAAATGGTGATCACATGAGACCCAATACAGCCACCCACAATGAAAAGCACTGGCATGGGAATCGTGCCAGTGTGGACTTGCCCTTAGAGGATAAGTGCACTGTAAAATCAAGTTATGTTCATTTGGAAGCTGCAGCTTTAAAAATACTGTTGCGATAATTTTGTTCCCCCCTATGCCCCTCCAGAGCCTAGCTTTGTGCCTTGGAAGTTGCTGACATCTTGTTACTGGTTTGCTGAATGTTAAGCTCCACCCCTGTGAGATTTCTGAGATTTCCTCTGCTTTCTCCTGCTTGAGCCTCAAACAGTAATGTCTGTGAGTTCCGTGCACACGCACGTGCACGGCACTCACAGGCTCTGTTTGAGGCTCAAGCATATGTTAATATGCTGATATGATTCTTTGGGGATTTCTATTATCCTTGTGATTTATGATAGTGGTTACATATTCTGTTATAATATGAGTGGTACTTAGTGTTGCATGATCACTATAACTCAATGCAGACATACTACTAATTTCACATTATATTAGACATCTAACATTTTGTGCCAATCTCAAAGCACCCAGCCTTTAAACCAGATTAAGTAATGATCTATGTGAACAGTCCATAAATTCAACATTTTATGGACTGTTGAGTTACACAGATCATTGAATTAGAAGTACTTCTCAGTGAATGTGATGGATCCTCTACTATAAATTGTAAGAATAATAAGTCGCTAAGCAGTTTAGAAGGTTTCTTTGAGGTCCAATATTTTTTTTGACCCCCAAAAATTGGGTTTTACAGAGGAGTTTTATGATCTAAAAGCACTTTAAGCAAGCTGAGTTATACTGGACAGGGAAATCTGTGTAATATAATTGATACTACCGTAAAACTTTTTTCAACCGATTAAAAGGAAATCACTAAGGAATTCTGTATCCTGCAAAGACTACAAAAAGATAGGATGAATTATACAGGTCAGAGAATTTCATGAACTGTAAGAGGGGTGTCAAACTCAATCACAAAAGGGGCCAGAATAAAAAAGACAGGCTAAGTGGTGGGCCAAAATTTTTTTAAAGGGCATGTCCACCCCTAAACTAAAATTTAGCCCCATACTGGACCCACTGTGTAATGTTAAAAAACCTTTAGCTTACATCTCTCCTGCAGTGACTGTCCAAAGTCCAGGAAACAGAAGCTGTCTTCCTCTGTAAAAGGTTTTCGCCTCCTCCTTTTCCTCGTAGAGGACAGTCATGAGCGGAGGCTGACTTTCTGAATAAGAAAGGCTAAGAAGATATCAGCGTTGAGCATGGCGCGGTGGGACTTTTTTTAGGCTACGCCCCTTTCCACGCTACACACACACACAAACACACACACTCTTTATGGAATAAGATTCCCCATGAACATTTATAATAGGTTTAATGCCAATACCTAGTATTTCTATATAGTTTTGTTGAGAATAAAGAAGTCAGAATTTAACTTTAAATGCTTTATAGCACAAAATGAACAATGAAATGGTAAATTGGTAATGACCATTATGGTCTTGCCCTTGACCCAGCGCCTGGGTTGATTTAGTTGCTCAGTAGAGATCTGAGCATGTTTGACCCATTCAACAGCCAATCAGTAGAAATTACTGTTAGGAACATTCCAAGGCAGTGTGCATTCTGGGAAGAAGGACCGTTACAGAACCTAAAATGGCAGCTCACTAATGTCAACAGCAGGGAATAGCAAGGGGTGTAAATTACACTGGTTTTTCACACTGGAAGAGAATACGTGGAATAATTAGGTATGAATAATTGAAAACTAAGAATTTTAAAAATAATTATATTTTACACTGAACTTTAAGAAATTACAATTTCTCAGGCTAAAACAGCATTTTTAGGTAAAGCAAATAGGGAGGGGGTAAATCCTATTAATTATATATATATATATATATATATATATATATATATATATATATATATAATTACACCAAGTGAGTCTATATCATGCTATAGACAAAAAAAACTGGGTACACCAGACTTGAAAACAGACTATTTAATTTATTGGTGTTTCGGTGCTGTGTGGCACCTTCCTCAGATAAACTAATTATGTGAGCACACATAATTAGTTCTATAGATAGATAGATAATAGATCTATCTATCTATCTATTATATATCTATCTAGATGATAGATAGATATATAATAGATAGATATATAGATAGACAGACAGACAGATATACAGATAGATAAATACACATGCAGGGTTAGATAGACAGACAGACATAGATAGATACAGAGGCAGAGTTAGACAGACAGACAGAGTTAGATAGATAGATAGATAGATAGATAGATAGATAGATAGATAGATGGACAGACAGAGTTAGATAGATAGATAGACAGACAGAGATAGATAGACAGTGTTAGATAGACAGACAGGCAGCATTAGATAGATAGATAGCCAGACAGTGTTAGATAGATAGCCATACAGAGTTAGATAGATAATAGGTATTTACATAGATATATAGACAGAGTTAGATAGAGAGACACAGATTTACTGTGCCTTTGTGTCATTAATTTGTGTCTCTCTGTCCAACTCTGATCTGTTTGTCTGTCTATTTTACTGTCTTCCTGTCTGTTTATCACTATCGGGCTGTGTGTCAATGTTTGTGATTGTCTATCTGTCTGTCTGTGTCTTTTTGGCTGGGGTGGAGAAAGGGGCATGACCTAAAAATTTGGGGTGCCCAAGAGTGCCCCTAATCTTTTTAGACCCTAGATACGCCCCTGGTAGCAGGTGCAGGATTGGGACTCTGTCATGGGCAGAAAGGCAGAGTAAAATAGATAAACAAGAGGCAGATATATAGACAGAGATAGATATACAGAGAGAGAGAGAGAGATAGATATACAGAGAGAGAGAGAGAGGGACAGAGATAGATATACAGAGAGAGAGCGACAGATAGAGATAGATAGGGGCAGAGGTCCATGTAGAAGTTACAAGAAGGTCTCCTTGGCCAAAGGTGCGGGCAAGTGTCTGACTACAACACAAAAGTAAGTTTAAAATGACCAGATTGCTACCAGTATATAATGAAATTGCCAGTTTACTGTGCCTTTGTGTCATTAATTTGTGTCTCTCTGTCCAACTCTGATCTGTTTGTTTGTTTGTCTGTCTGTCGGTCTATTTTACTGTCTTCCTATATGTTTATCACTATCGGGCTATGTGTCTATGTTGGTGGTTGTCTATCTGTCTGTCTGTGTCTTTTTGGCTGTCTCTATTAACTACACAGTGGGTGTGGCTTAATTGGGGTGGAGAAAGGGATGTAATCTAAAAAATTGGGGTGCCCAAGAGTGCCCCTAATCTTCTTAGACCCTAGATACGCCACTGGTAGCAGGTGCAGGATTGGGACTCTGTCATGCTTGTGCCTAGTGCTGGGTCTGGGCAGGGAAAGGGTGCCTATGGCGTGATCATGTATGAAATGCCAACCTTACTCTTCTGGTGCGGTAATGGAATAGCTAGTTTTTAAACAGCTGATTGCGGTATGTGGCAGGCAGATCTATAGTTACACCTCTGTTTGGGACTGCACAAATGGATAGCAGTGCAGTAAGTTTTGGATGCTGTACAGTCACCAGGGGGGCCACAAAAAAAGGCCATACAGGCTGCGTTCAGCCCTTGGGCCTTGTGTTTCACACGTGATCTAACAATTGTATGGTCTGGGTAAATGTAAACTTGCCCTGTAACCATGGATAAGTTAAAGTGTATGGTTGTTATGGGGCACACTTAAAAAAAAAATTCTGATGATAAAAAAATAACACTAGCAATTTATAACTCGGCTTCTGTGTATTGTGTAATGTCAAAGTAACAGACGATAGGGAATAGTAACTTTAATGTTAAAGATAACACAGTAAGAAATCATAGCAGAATAAACCTCCAAAGCAATAAAGAAAAAAACTCTCTTTACTTCTTACGTCAGGACCAGGCAGGTGGGTGACGTCACATCGCCCCTCCCCGCCGCTTGATGCCTGTGACGTCAGCTCCCTCCTCCCCACGCGCTGCAGAGATTCTGAGGCGGACTGAGCTATTACAGCTCCAATGAAGTGAGAGGGACGAGACCAACAGCATCATATCGGGCACTGAGACCTTCCACAGAACAAGAGGGAAGGAAGGACATAGCCGGCGGACAGAGAAGGAACAATGGGTAAGGAAAAGTCAACCCGACCAACCTTCACATTAACCTCCCACCCCTCTCTCCCCTGCAATCCTGGGCTCCCCCGGGCATTGCGCTAGGGGAGCTCCGGGGTTCGCGCTGAACTTCGCAAACTTTGTGTGATTGTAGTTTTGGAAGGTGAAAGTTTTGGGTGTGGGTACCACAGTGTGTGGCTCTGCCTTAGACAACCACACTCACCATGCCCTCTCCCTGCAGTCACAAGCCGATCAGAGGGATTGGAACCGTTTGCTGCTTTGGGGGATTGATCTGGGACAGTGACACGTTCTTAGTGTTCCGACCTCCTCCTAGCACGTGAGCACAGGTCGGATTAATGTGAAGGAGGACCAGGTGTAGTGAATACCATGGTACAGTTGTTAGACCCAGTCCCTAGTAATAATTGGGTCTGGTAGTAGGAAGGGTAGAGGGGGATGTTACTGTGAGGAACTTCTACCTCAGGGTAACAAAATAAAAACTCTTCTGTGGCCAGTACAGAATTTCCCATGGCACCAGCTCATTCTGGATGCCCTTTGGCTTATGGCGCTTTAGAAATGCTCCATGGAATTTCTTTACACAGCAGGTTTCTGACCTGTCCCTAAATGGTCACCAAGGACTGATGACTATGGAGCGGTGCAAGCTATTGTCTGTTTTGGGAGGCTTGTTGCATTGGCTGATGGAGTTTAGCAGTTGAAAATCACAATGAATAGAATCCTGCTGAAGGGCTGTCACTTGTAGGGATGTTTGTGACCTTTGTGGTGGCTGGTAGGTTATGTAGAGCCATAGCAACAGTATTATGGGCATGCACATGGAGTCTTAGGTTAATTACAGATGAGCTAGCATGCTAGAAATTTTGAGAGGTAGTAGACCTTATTAATCCTTGTAGAACATTGCGTTGGGTGCAAATGTACCATTAGCAGGTTCCTTTAAGTCAATGATGTTCAACCTGCAGCACTCCAAACATCTGGAGTGCTGCAGGTTTGACATCACCGATTTAAGCATTTGAATATTATCCGATGCCGATGGGTTTGGTAACCAGTCCATTTTGGGTTTTTTATAGAGCAGTGGTTCTAATCATTTTTTCACACTCTGCAATGCAAAGTTCTGCTTGGGACCTCTGTTTTTTATGTGTAAATTAGATTTATATTGTTTTGTGCAACTGGCAGTAATTTTTTTTGTTTGTTGTGAATTTAAATATTACAATACTATTTTTTATGCAGTTTATTATGATTAATTGAAATTAGGCTTGTGAAAATGTTTTAATTGTTAAAAGTTGGCACATCTGACTAGGGTTACTTACTATATTGTCACCCTATTGGAGGACAGTTGTGATATATTTAATTAACAGGGCTTCACTAATTGCAAACTAATTATATTTTTACTGTAATTAATGCTACAAGTGGCCTTTGATTTTTTAACTTATTTGTCAACCTTACCTACAGCTCTTTCATGTTGTAATATTGTGGCACTGCAGTTTGCTTCATTTCCCATCTCTATTAAAGGGACATAGGCCAAAATAGCCCATTTTTGCCATATTTTATGCGCCGTTTGCACTTTGCGATCCGCAATGTCATATTAATATTGTAAATTGTGGGGAAAGGACCTGACTGGGTGATTTTCTTAGGTATGAAATCACCATTTTTACTTACCGTATAATACCCTAGGAAGTGCAAACGCATTTAAAAGTAGATACAGGCACAGGACAGAACAAACGCACATCGCTTTTTTTTCTTTGTAGTGTTGCCTCTGCCTAAACCAGTAATTTCGTGTACCTTGCATGTTCATCTATTTTTTACAGGAAGGGGAGATCACTTATTAACACCTTCCTGAAAATAATACAACACTTGGGTTCCAGAGTAAAACTTACCTGCCAGCAGTTGGCACACTTTCATAACCATCTCCTCTCTTTTGTATTACCACCAGCGTGCATGGTGGTAATACAACTGAAATATCTCAAATCCTGTCAATTACTGCCTTTTCCATATATTTATATGGAAAATGAATTATTTGCAGCAGTTTTTTTTTTTAATGTAACGCACCGGAATACAAATGGACACAATCTGAACGCAATAGTGGGAACAGTGCTTCTGAGTTCTGTGTGTCCAGCGTTTTTCAAAACAGTCCACTCAGAAAAACACGCCAAAAACGGACCTATTGTGAATGAGCCCACACCAATCAATCAAATAGAAAAATCAACTTGTGTAAGACAGGTTTTTCCATGGTTGGAAACATTGGACTAGTTTATAGAATTTTCAACAGTCTTTTTAGACTAGTATTTTGTAATTGGAATCATTTCTGGCTGATTTTTTTTTTAGCAACACTATCTTTAATCTAAATCTCTGCTTCTTAGTCAATGGCTGTACGCTTGAAATTTGCCAATATAGTAGGGCAAATATGGCAAACTATGACCAAAAATTATGCAGGATAACATGGAGATGTGGGAAATTATATTTTTCTGCCACCATCCTGCATATAGGAACTCACTACTATTAAAGGACATGTCCACCCCCAAAACTAAATGTGTCCCCACTGTGTAGTGTAAAGAAATTCTTACCTTACATCTTTGCTCCTTATGGTTCTTCTGCAGTGACTGTCCAAAATCCAGGAAATTGAAGAGAAGGAGCTGTCTTCCTTTGAAAATCTTCTGCCTCTTCCTTGTCCTCTGGAAAATACTGTGACATGCATAGGGGAGCCCTCCCACCCTATAGATCCCTCCATGCCTGCCCTTCCCTCTAGCTATAAATGTTATTTTTTGTAGTGTAGGGCACCCCTGGCCACCCCCAACTGTCATGTTCTTTAAAAAAAAAAAAAAAAAAAGCAGCACAAACATACTTACATTGCTTCGTTCCCCGGTGCTCTGTATTGTCGACAGCCGTGTTTGTGATTGGCTGTTGGGGGTTGGCAGGGGTGCCCTACAATATATGAAATATTTATTTTTAGGGTGGAGATACCCTTTAATGACTAAATTTGACCATGATTCTTTAAAGGAATAGTTGTCTTAAGTGTTTTGATTTCCAATTATACATTTCAACTAGTAGAAAAGACTCAGATGGCCAGCAAACTTTGGGTCTATATTTAGGCGTGGAAGCACTATTGCAATACAGAGCTTTTCATGTGTGCTTCCGTGCATTTGCACTGCAATTTTCCACATATTGTGTTGTCGGAGCACACACGATCTGCACCAAAACTGGTGATAACATGCGCTCCAATAACTGATAATAGGGCAGTGTTAACAGTGTGGCCCTTTACATTTGCATTTTGTGCTGTTTTCAAGGTATGTACAATGAATAAGCAAATTCATTGCACTTCGAGTAAGTTTCTGTTCCATGTTAGATGCAAAAATGAAGTTAAGATTCTGTTTGTGTCAGAATTTACCATTGCGTAGTTTTTCTAAATAGTCTAGAGAAGCAAGGATTAAAATTGACCCTTAAAAAATAAACATTACCCCTTCCTTAGTTGCAAATAAATGGACTGTGCACTGCTGTTTGAATGTCCTGTAATGCCTTTTGAAATGTTTGTGTTTTACCGAGTCTTTATCTATTTTTCCATGCTGTGAGAATCTAGTAGTATCCATGTGTTTCTAATTAGACAAGCATTTTTTAACACATGGGGAATATCAAGTAAGTACACTGTCACGTTACAAATTGACATATGGAGCCAGAATGTGGGAACTGAGTGCCATCATCATGTGAAAGCAATTCCAAAGCTGTATAACTGCAGGAAAGGATCCCCTTAGACGCTCATTGGGGGTGGTTGGTTATCAATGCAGCAGTACATTTGTCTGAATTTTGGAACTTTGACTATAGACTGGTTCTTTTTAGTATTTTAATGAACAAAATGATTGCAATATTACATAATTTTTGAGGTTGATTTATAACATACATATAGAAAATCAAACATTGAACATATTCAACAAGGGTAGAAAAAATGGATTTCTTAATGTGACGCTTTTTATATTTGCATGTCGGCATTTACTTTAACGGCATGTTCACCCCCTGCAAAACTCCTGGAGTATATCTAAACGTTTCTGTAGGGGTAAGCATGCCCTTTAAAAGCCATAAAAAGTTTAAATATAACATTTTAATAATAAAAACCATCAATGCGCTAAAGCTTAATATACTTCTTAGTTTAAAGGAAGAGATATTCCCCTTTTTTAGTGCATGATGACCTAATGCCATCGTCTCCATTGGCAGTGCCAACCTCCACTCTGACTGGAATAGTAGTAGGAGTGGCTGGGCTGTGCATAATTCTTATAATTCTGTGCCATATTCCATCTGCTGCAGGATATTTTAGTTTTGATCACTAATATTTTGATGATATCGTGTGAGAATATCCCCTGTGTACCGTGTAAGAGAAAATTATTGATTTGTTGTCAGACTAATCGATTAAAATGAGTTGATATATACACATTGATTTGGTTTCATATAAACTTTATAAACCGGTATTTCTATGAGCTCTCGTCCGTGTGTTTGCTAAGGAAATTCCACATTTGCATAACAATGACACATTAGCGGCTTTCCAACCAGAATGGACTGGCTAAGAATGTGATTTAGGGCTAGGTCTCACCAGCGCGATTTCTCAAGCGCTAATAATCGCACTCGCAATCTGTCTGAGAATTGGGACAATCACACAGTCACATTGCGTGCGCTGCAATCTGTATTCCGAGCGCATGCGGTCACTATTGCACAGAGCACAGCGCTAATGGACAGTACCGCAACAATGCGTACTCATTTCATGTACCGGTATGTTGCAGTCCGTCCTAGTGTGGCCTGAGCCTCAAAAATCATTTTTGATTCTATTTGTATGTCTTCAGAAAAAATCAAACAGAAGATGGGAGCCAGTAAAATGACTACAATTCCAAAACAAGGACAAATGTAAAACATTTTCACAGTTTAACCCATCTTATTTATTTTTTGATTAGCATTAAGTCATCTGGTGTTGAAGGTGTTTACCACTTAGGTACACTCAGGCCAATATTTCAGGTCAAAATATCGGTGGTGTTTTTTGGCCTTCACTCAAATCACCATTTTGCTGCCAGTTTTGACAAACAGTCTAGATCTGTCTGCAGCAAATGTACAGTATTTGTATTTTTTAGAGCCTTCTGTAGTTTTGTGTTGTTAGCAAATACAGAGACCTTGCTCTCTACAATCGCTGGCACACCACTTAACACACCACATTAGGCCACATAGACCAAGCTCAGTTGACGGCTACTCTGTGTGCTTTATCGAACATTCTCTGTCCATGAACAAATGTGTTTTTCAAGGCCAGCAGATCTTATGCTCATCATAAACTTCTCAGATGTTTGATAAATGCAGTGTTTTATCATTTTACCCTCTAAGATTCCCATGATGGTGCAGAGAAGATGTTAAAGTCACACTAACCCAAATTAAATGTTAAAGATAAGATATATGGGTGCCAGTCACTGCAAGAGAAGAACTTTGACAGTTCTCTGTTCGTGTTTTCAGCCACCTGTAGAGGTAGGAATAGGGTTTTCTTACTCCCTGAGAAATGGACTTTAAAACATGGATAGTGTTTTTAAGTCCATTATTCCATTACATAACATAATTATTATTACAGACATAGTCCAGAATATGGTACAGTATCTTCCTCACTGCTAATCTTAAAGGGGGACTGTGGTCTCCAAACAAGTTTAAATGAAAGGCCAGTTTCCTACCTTTAAAACGAGCCATCAACCACCTCTCTACGTGCTCCACAGCCCAAGATATACAGAAATGACTGACCAGAAAGTTAATGGGTGGGAGGCTGACTTGTGACATTCCTAAGGCTTCTCCTGCACAGTGCCGCCGGCGAGCACAGCCTCAGACTCCCTCAGTGTGTGAGGGAGACAGGAAGTCCCTCCTCCTCTCTGCTGTGTGAAGTCCTGACAGAGTAGGTAAGGGAATCTACAGCCCTTCTCTTTCACTGTGTGAAAACAGCCTTTTCAGGCAGAGTTCTCACTCTGCCTGAAAAGGCTGATTCCACCGAGTTTTTTTTGTAGGGGGGGGGGGGGTCTGAGTAACCCACGGCACCCATGAGTGGGCAGGGCCACATGGGGCTGTAAGATAATGGACCATGGGGTCCATGAGTGGGAGGGGCCAGGGGGGCTGCAAAGGGGAGGAGGAGACACAGGACAGATTAACTGACACTTTCAGAGCAGTAAGCAGGAAGTACAGGGGACCTGGTGATGCTGCTGCCACATCACACACAAAAATATAAATATCTTCAAAACTATGCAAAATAAACAATGGAAATAAATTGCAAAAATTCTCAGGGGAGCAATCCCTATCAATTTACCTAAAGTCATTTTTGGACCGCAGTTCCCCTTTAAACCTGTATGTCTATATGAATATTGTTATTATATGAGCTTTTTTCCAAGTCACATCTCTGAATGACGGTGAGCTGTAAGCCTTTGGACATTTCCTGCCTCTAACAATTTATCATTGTTTTGGAGGCCAAAACTTTGATTTTTATTGCTTTATGGACCAAAGTAAATCTACTTATGTTCTGCATAGTTTTGGAGTGCATTTTGAAACATTATTATAGTGTGGCTTAGTTAAAAAAAATAAAAATAAACCCTTAAATGTTTTAATACTTTGCAGTGGTTTTGGGACTGTAGGGTGTTTAAGAAGCTCAAAATGAAATATCTGGTGTTAAGCTTAAGTAGGAAAGTTGATCTGTTTGTATATTACTGGTTTTTACTGATTTCAATATTTTTCTAGTTTGTGATGCTGAATAGCCTTTTAAGGCTGAGAGGGAAAGTTGGCAGGCCTTTGTGTTCATGTTATTCAGTTTCTAAGGACGCACGCCATCTTAATAAGAACTGTCTCAGCTAAATCCTGTGTGTGGATTTTTTTTTCCCTGAGTTAGAAATTTTCTTTTTTTAAATTTATATTATTTTCCTGTTGAATTAAACCACAGGTTTGTACTATTTTCACTTCTTACAAATGTGTGTTCAAAACTGAATTGGAAAGCTTATTTTTTTTCCTCTATCATTTTTAGGTTGGATTCTAACATTTCCAGGTCAGTGTTTAAAAAATCAAAAAGTTTGTTAAAGTTTTGGACTAGTATTCTGGTGGCACATATCCTTGATGCCTCATGATGCTATGAAGTGTCAGAAAAAGGGCCGGACTGGTTCAAAGCTCTAATAACAGAAAACAATATTTTTAAATGTTTGCTTATAACACAAAAGGTAAAATATTTATTGCGTTAAGTGGCAAAAATGTATTAGTAGGCATATTTCTGGCCTGAAAATTGGGTCCCTGGAAGGTGTCAGTACGTTATGGTGGGTTTCACAACACAAATAAGGGTAATTGGGAGGGGTTGTTAACACTATTTTCAATAATTTACTCTTAATACAATTATTGAATTTCTGATTTTTCCACTTTTCTAGTTTTTGCTATTTTAACATGAAGTCGAATGGTGGTCTTTTATCCACATGTACATGTTGTAAAGGGCATGTCCACCCAGAAAACTAGTCAATTGTCAGTTGGCTGTACCCAACCCCAACTGATATATTTTGCAGTTTTTTATCTAAATTACTAACCAGTTATTTAAAGATAATTATTGTCCCTATTCTAGCAGAGTAAGCTAGTTCCTCCCTCCATGCAGTCAATCAAAGCTGTGATAACTGACATCACTGACAATGATTAACTGCTGTTTTACCTTCTGGCAACACATGTACATGCTTTAAAAAAGGTAACTGAGCAGGAGGAGGAGGCAGATATATTTGCCAGAAAGAAAAAACTTTTTATTAAAGGACAACTCCACCCTCATATTAACATCTTTTAGAAAGAGTGGCCTCTTTAAAATATGTTGAAATATCATAGTTTGTCCTATGAATTCATTACTGTATGCCTGCTATGCTTCTGGATGCCTCATGGAAACTGAGCAATTTAGAAACCTGTACTGAGCCTGAACTGGGCCTGGGCATGCTCAGAAGAGGCAGACAGGGGATTAACATTCAGTCATTGGCTGTGATGTCAACTGTCAAATCCCTAACTGACAGTTACTAACTGGAAGAACCAGGAAGCAGAAACAGGGGAAACAGGACATTGTGAAGGATTTCAGGTTAGACTTACATATTTCAGATTTCAAACTATTACCGTTTAGGATTTTGGGGGGTTGATTTACCTGTATGTAAGTTTTCATTTTGGGGCTGGACTTGCCCTTTAAATATCTTTTTACAAATGCATGTAATAATAGTAGTTGTTGTTTCGTGCATTTGATAGACAGGCCACCAGATTTTTGTTTTAAGGGTGGACATATCCTTTAAATGCTAAAGTTCGCCCTGTAATGTTGCTTAACAGCCCTGGTCTGGTATTGGTAGACATTCTGTTGCTATTTATCTTTTATTGCTGCAATACTGGATATAACACAATGAATAAAATTTGGCAAATTGGCAAATTTAACGCCAAATATCACTGTAATAATGATCTACTTTATAAATATGGCGAAAGTCTGGAGCTGGCAAAATGACAAAAATAGTGCTCCTTTCTAAATATA
Organism: Hymenochirus boettgeri; assembly: GCA_019447015.1. Lineage (NCBI taxonomy): Eukaryota > Metazoa > Chordata > Amphibia > Anura > Pipidae > Hymenochirus > Hymenochirus boettgeri. The sequence continues at coordinate 201,718,742 of CM033470.1, read as the reverse complement.
TAATCCTTAACCTTGGGCTGTCAGGCACAGAATCAAACTAGTAATGCTACCCATGAACTTTATTTTGTAAAAGTTTTTTTTGGGGGTTGGTTGTTACATTCTGGTATGATATGTGTATGTGTGTGGTGGGGGGTTGGCAAAGGGAATCAATAAGGGAGCGGCTTAGGGGTTGTAGTCGCCTTGCGGCCTTTTAGATGGTAACAGAACTCCTTGGTGACTACTAATATCCTTAAAGGGTATGTCCACCCTTTCAAAAAATTTTTGAAATATAGCAGGGCTTTCCCCCTCCGCCCCAACCGCTATAATAAAATCATTAGAAACTCCCCCGATCACTACTTACCTTACCGCTTTCCTCCGCCGCATTCTCCCTGCCCTCTGCTTGCACGGAACTGCAAGCTGGGGGCGGGACTAGCAGCCGCATCTGTGATTGGCTGAAAGGCAGCCAATCACGGACGCGGCAGCCGGCTGCTTAGAACACCGGGGGAAAGAGGTAAGGTAAGTAGAGTTTGGGGAGTATAGCGGTTGGGACTAGGGGGGGAAGGAATAACAGGCAGCAAAGGGGTTTCACGCTAGGGGGTGGGAGGCCAAAACGAGAGGGAGGGGGGAGAGGGCTCTTCTGCGCATGGCAAAATTCTCCCGGAGGAGAGACAGGAGGCAGAGTTCTACATGGACTCTGCAGTACTCCTGGTGGGCAGTTTTTTGGACTTTGCGGGGGGATTACTGGAGAACCATTTGGAGCTGGGATGTAAGGTAAGGATTTTACTACACTACACAGTGGGGCCAGTAGTGGGGGGATTATAGTTTTGGGGGTGGACTCCAGTTAAGGGTATCTCCAGTGTCCTAGTGTAGTGTCCTAGAAATAGACTTACGATCCTTCGTTCCCTTGGCTCTCTGCTTCCCGGAAGTAGCAAATAGGGGCTTGATTGGCAGCCGCGTCTGTGATAGGCTGAGAGATAGTCAATCACAGATGTGGCTGCCAGCTATGCAGAGAACTGAGGGGACAAAGGATCGTAAGTATTACTGTGGCTTGTTTTAAAAAATTAACATGGCGGTTGGGGTACACTACACTACATAAGATCATTTTGGAGGTAGAGATACCCTTTAAGGATATAAGAAGTCATCAAGGAGTTCTGTTACCATCTTGGTAGGGGATGACGCAGCCTGAAGGTATGCAGATGGTGGGAGGAAGGGAGGGCTCCCCTGCACATGCCAGAGTCATCTAAGAGGACAAGGAAGAAGCAGGGACCGGATGACACAGACAGCTCCTTTCTGGAACTTTGAACAGACACTGTAAGAGAACCATAAGGAGCACAGTGTTGCCTTTAGTGGATTCAATTTTAGTTTTGGGGTGGACATGCCCTTTAAAATTTGCAGAAGGGTACATTATGCACTATATAATGCATGGGCATGAATAGTTTTAATTTTTTTGTTTTTTTCACCAAATGAGAGTTTAAAAAGTTCCTATCACAAAGGCCATGAAACTAAAAATAAATCGGTATTTGATTTGCTGTCACATGTAATACAGTCTCAAATTGTATACTAGATAAAGTTGTTTTTTTCTTTTATGATTATTTAAGAAACTAAGTAAAGGCAAGTTAGATAATTTTCAGCAGAATATTTGCCTATATACTAATAAATTAAAGTGTCATAATAATGCATTTATGATATTTACCGGTAATACTGGAAATTGCCTGATTTTGGTTATGATAATTAATCTTTTATTCCTCTTGTTCCTGATCAACAATGTTGCATTGTTTTTGTACATAGAGGCCTTTGTTATGTTTGTTCTGAAAATTCTATTGTACTGCTGTAACCCAGACAAGTTTCATCTCTGTATGTGGATAATAGGAGCATTGACTGCTAAAATCACTGGTCATGCTTATATTCTCCACTGTTTTTGGAATGTAGTGCCAATATTTTTTTTATATTTGTGAGTTAAAAGATCATTTCAATTCACCAGAGTTTGTTTCAAACCCATACTGAATAATTGAACTCTCTAAACACTAAATGAAGCATAACGGAATAAGTGCCCAATCAATACGATGATATGATTACTGTCTTAAACCCACTAGCATCTTTAACAAAAAAGCAGTTCTGTATTACGTTTTAATGAATTATACATATTGAGTTTGTAAATACTAAAGCAACAGACAACAGAAAGCAGTTTGATTCATTACTTTGAGAAGCTCTTTAATTTTATGTGCTTAACAGTTGGAAGTCAGTAATAAAGGGAGGGTAGAGCTGTCATCAGAAATTTGAAGGCCCATTACTTAGAGAGGTTGAATTGCTTGAGAAATATGTGAGTAGTTGAGAAAAATAGAGAGAACACTTAAAGTGCCCACAATATAAAGGATTATTAGAAAAATAGCTGTCGGACACTGCACAAATAACCCTTCCCCTTTATTTCATGGATGCCCAGTGATGCAGCAGATCAGTATTTACCAGTTGAAGTTTGCCACTTTACACCATCCTTCTTCAGATTATAATTTCCAAATCTGCACAAGATAGATTGTGCAAGATATTGCTCCCATGGATGGGATTGTTGGATAATTCCCCATCAGGACCGAGAATTTTTTGACCATTTTGTTTGAATCCCCCTTCCTTGCCCGGGCTTGGGCAGTGTGCTACATCCTGGGAGAAACATATCTCTAATCCATTGCTTTGTCGCTCTCTGTAGTAAGTAGAGAGGGGATATGAGAACTTCATTAAACTTTTTCCTTTAGTAAAATCATTTCATGTCATTTTATAATGCTGTATTTTTGTAGAGATGCTAGATTCATTTTATCAGACATTTTTGGGCTATAAATCGTGGGGAAATGTGGTTTTGCTTAGATGTGTTTATGGTTTATACATTACAGGATGGTTTTAGACATTTTAGTGATATTGATGGTTCATGTAACCCATGTAATATCCAGAATTATGTTACTATACTATGTTATTTTGTGTAAATAGAAGTTCACAGGATTCCAATTTAAGGTGCAATATAAGGAACATTAAAGGAGATCTTTAGGCAAAATGTATTTCCTTCACAAAGCCAAGAAACTACTGACTTGATTAAATTGATGCATCATACAGTCAGAGGAAAATGTGTTTTAACTTGTAGATCTACTTTAAAATCTGATAAGTAGATTTAAACATGAACTGTTTTATCTATCATTTTGTAGTACCCTAAAGGTACGTACACACATCTGGTCATTTTCGCACTATGTGCCCAATGAACAATCATCGACAGTCTCGTTACACGCTAGTTCGGCCAATGATGCCTGTACATACATCAACGATAGTGGATTGATAGTGTATGTTGGTAAAGGTGTTTATGTGACATACGTATTACGTGATGTTTGGAATATCGCATGATCTTGAAATGTTGCACATGTGTATTTTATACAATCTTACATCACAGTCTACCGATAATATGCCGACTTTGTACTAACATGACAATCAACAGAACAAATCCACCTAGGCTGATTGCCGGGAAAAGCCTAGAACATTTGTGGATCTTAAAGGGCATGTCCACCCCCAAAACTAAAATTTAACCCCTTACTGGCCACATCAAGTAGTTTAAAACAATCCTTACCTTACATTCCTGCTCAAAATAGTTCCCCTGCTGTGCCCCTCCAAAGTCCAGGAAACTGCTGTGTAGGAGCAGTGTGTGACTCATGCTGTGCCTGAGACTTCCTCAACCTCATCAAGGTTGAGGCATGCTCAGTGCAGCCCTCCCTGCCTCTCAGCCAATCACGGACGCAGCTGCCGGTCCCACCCCCTGCTTTCAATTCCATGCAAGCAGAGGGCCTGAACACTGCAGCAGGGGAGAGAGGGCAGGTAAGTAAGAATCGGGGGACTTTCTAACAATTATATTAATGCGGTTGGGGCTGGGGGAGCATGCCCTACCACATATCAAAAGTTAGATTTTGGGGTGGACATGCCCTTTAAAAGAAAAGAACATGATGAGGTTTTATTTAGTCATTGCTTGTGGAAAGTACTTTATTGATTACTGACCCCCTGTAACAGAATATGGCAAGTGTGTCACAGTACAGTAGAGATGGCCGAACTTTCGAACTATATGGAAAATTCGAAAGTTCGAAAACGGACCCATTAAAGTCAATGGGAGTCAAATAGTTCGAAAAGTTCTAATGAAATACAATTAAAATATTAATGGTAACTTAATGTAAATGGCTGCGGGACCTAAGAAATGGTCTGAGGAACATGTTCCAATATCCAGGACATTCGAAAATCAATTTTACTCTCACTCGCGCTATTTTTGAGCTCGTTCGCGCCTAGGTACCATGTATATTTTACTAGCGGATTCGATGCTCGCGTAAAGGCTTTAATGGACACTCTACTCGTGGATTCGATGTTCGCGCCTAGATACCATGGACATTTCACTTGCGGATTCGATGCTCGCGTATAGGTTTTAATGGACACTTTACTTGCGGATTCGATGTTGGCGTCTAGATACCATGGACATTTTACTCGCGGATTCGATGCTCGCGTATAGGTTTTAATGGACCCTTTACTCGCGGATTCGATGCTCGCGTATAGGTATAATAGGCATTTTACTCGCACATTCCAATGGTCGAACATTCGATTTATCGAAAGTCCAAAAATATCGAAGGTCTGGGATAGTTTGAGAAGTCCGATAGTTCGTCTCGAACTCGGGTTTGAGTTCTAGTACATCTCTACAGTACCGTATAAGAACAGCTGGTTAATTATTCAGTACCCAGATATAACATAGCTGCCTTAGGAAATGTTGGTATATTGGGGTTCATTTTTAGATCTACAGGACTTTTTAACTACATGGAATCCAAAGATTTTAAACCTAGGTATTTATATCACCTTTCTCTTTAATGATCATGTGAACCCCTCAAAGGAATAATTGTGTATTGGTAAATCACCCCCCATAGCGGTAAGTTAGAAAGCTGACAGACGTGGAGCTAATCTGTTATGGAGCAAAATGATGCTCTCCCCTCTGGCTCTCAAAAGTTTCTGCCTCCTCTATGGGAGTAGTAATTGGCAGTGATGACATGGGTTACACCCATGACTGACAGCTGCTCTCTGGAAGAACCAAGAAGAGAGGTAACGGAACATCAGTCAGAAATATGTAATAATAAAAAAAAAGTGCAGAGAGACCGAGAACCACAGTCACATTGGGTACTTTTAACCACCATTGAACGAGAAGTATTTTTACTATATTTCTCTTTTCTCTATATTTCTCTTTAACACAAAGTGAGAAGTAAAGTGACTAATATAAGGATATAATTCACTGTCCCTATTTTGCAGAAAGGTGAATTGCATATGGCGACCGAGAATGGTAGAATTTTCAGCCCTGTTTGAGCCAAGCACATATTTAACACCAGGAAAGTACAGTTAAGCTTCATTTTTTCCCCTCCCCTCCAATGGAGGAAATATTTTATTTGTTAAATTGCATACAACAATACATATGGTTTGTTAAAGTAATAAGGAGGTATAAATAGCTTACATATAGTTGTAGTTTGAATATAACGGAACATAAATCTTTAAACAAACACTTATTCTTGCTGTAAATGTGACAAGGAGAATAAAAAGAGGGGAGGGGGCAGGGTATGGCTATAGATCAAGTAGTTAATGTTGTTTCTAGGAGTTTTGTAAAGTTACATAAGCATATGTATTACGCATGTAGAATCGTTATTGATCAAGTATCATCTCCAGTGGCAGGTGACAATGTCCAACGGTCCCAAATCTTGTTTCGATGGGCAGCCTCTGTGTAGGTAAACTAGTCTTTTGTAGAGCAAAGTCTTGTTAATTCATGCTTTCCATTGTGAGAGAGTTGGGGGGAGGGCCTGCATCCATGTTTGAGCAATAAGTTTTTTGGCTATATATAAGGTTTCACATAAAATGTTTTTAAATGTTGTATCTAATTGTAGGTGTCCCAGTATCCCTGTTGTGTCCCTGTTCTCCACACTCTGTAGGTGGGTTGTGCATCACACCTGTTCAATTTATCTGGTGTCCCAGTATCTGCAGGAGGCTGGCCTTGGGGTCTCTGCCGACTGGTGAGCCCATGTTATGCAGAAACCGGAGCACCTGTTGTCTGGATAACTGAACAGGACCATAACATGGAAAAATGTACCAGGTTGGAGGAGACATTTAGGGCAATTAGGACTGCGGGAGGGTTGATATTTAGATATTCGGACTGGGGTAAGGTATGATATGTGAAGGATATACAGCTGAGTCAACTTATTGGATGCTTGTAGGGAGACCAGTTTGTGTGCATCCCATTCCTCTTCCGTAATCGTCCCTACATCGATCTCCCAGGGGGATTTTTTCATTCTGGATTGGGGGGATACCCAGGGTTCTTAGAGATCCTTATATAGGGTAGATATAAGTTGTTTGGGTGAATAGCCCATTAAGAGTTGGTATAGATTGTTAGGTTTCAATTGTTCTGGGGTGGAGTGGAATTGTGTCTGGAATGTATGTCTAGGTTGAAAGTATTTAAAAAGAAAGGGGTTGGGTAGATCTAATTCTTTTTGTAGCTGAGTAAATGTTTTGAGGGTGTTGTTCATTATTAGATGTTCTAATACGGAGATGCGCAGGTTGAACCATATTTCTGGTTATAGGATAGTAAGAAATTCTGGTAGCAGTTTGTTGTTCCATAGGGGAGTATGTAGGTTGATTGGTGGTCATTTTAGGTTAGACATTGCTTTGTCCCAAAAGTCCCCCAAAAAGCGTACTTTGATTGAGATTTTTTGTTTACAGACCCCCGTGTATTTCTTTTTAGTTGTTGGCCTGACTCAAATTACCATTTTAATTTTCCACTCCTCCTGTTTGCAGTAGGGAGGATTTTATTTGTCCTTAAAAGAACTGAACATCTCTTAGTATAATGTTGCCGGTTAAAATATTTACTGCTCTGACCTGTTGGTAATTTGGTAGATCATAGGTGTATGCTATTGATTGAACCATTGTTCTTAAATGCTATGCTATATTCTATCTAGAATTATATGGACAATATATTCAATAAGGTATGCGGTATGTTTTGCAAGCATCAATATATATTTCTGTGATTAGATTGATACAGCATCTCTGCACCACATCTTAACATACTCCTTAGCTATATTAGCTTTTCCTCTCTGTATACATATTGTTATAAATGTTTACCTGATCACAAGTGGCATAAAAGGTGCTTATCCATCTGAGCAGTTTACTTGTTTAAACTTTTAGTTTTTTGCATAAAACATTCCCTTTGTATGAAAATAAACTTGAGTAGCACTTGTTACATTTATTTAAAAATGTTTCTTGTGAGACAAAGCGTGACATTAACAAAAGCAGGACTGTGTACATTATTTCTGGCTGAATGGTATCATTGTAAACCCTTAACGGTTGCCGTTGGCTTTCAGTGTGCTGCTGTAATTGCCTGTGCTAGAAAGTGAAAAAAACTAATTGTGTTGGCTAAGATTAAGGTGCTTTCTAACTGTTCTTCCTTGGGTTTGCTCTAAGTTGTCCGTATTCACTTATTTTCACAGCTGTGAAAATCAGTGGAAGAATGACTGGTTTGCAGAAGGGTGGACTTTAATGAGCCAAATCCTTTTGTAAAGGTATTCGCGCAATAGTGGATCACTATGAGCGGCCTTGTCTGCAGTCTTGAAGGGCATGTATGTAAACTGTGCTATAGTAAATCATTTTTCAACTAAGCACACTGCACTAAGGAATATTTGGCACTAACCTTAAATCTGCTTTCCTTCTTTTTAGATCTTGAAGTTTAACTTGGGTCGGGGGCAGAGCACAGCCAGGCAGTGAAGAACTGTCAATGACCTGCCCCCTTTGCATCTCCTAGACCCAACCCCTGGCCCCACAATGTGTATAAATGTATACTTTTTATTAAAGGGCATGTCCACCCCCAAAACTATAATCCCCCCCACTACTGGCCCCATCATATAGTGTAGTTCAATACTTACCTCACATCCCCGCCCCTTAGGGGCCCCCCGTGGCCCCCCCCCCCCCCCAAAGTCCCACAAACTGTCCACCAGGAGGATAGCAGAGTCCATATAGGACTCTGCCTCCTACCTGGCCTCTGGGAGAAGTTTGGCATGCGTACTGCAGCCCTTCTCCCTCTCCCTCCCCCTAGTGTAAATCCCTTTATCTGTAATATTGCCCCTGTCCCCCCAGCCACAACCGCTCTATTTATTTAATTAGAAAATGGCCCAAACTTTACTTACCTCCCCTCTTTCCTCCGCTGAAATGAACTCCCGGCAGCCGCGTCCGTGATTGGCTGCCCCTCTGCTTGCATTTTCTCGCAAGCAGAGGGACAGCAGCGCGGCGGAGGAAAGATGGGAGGTAAGTAAAGTTTGGGGAACTTTCTAAGAATAAAAATAGAGCGGTTGGGGCTGGGAGGACAGGGGGAGTAACATATAAAAAATTATTTTTAAGGGTGGACATACCCTTTAAAGGAAAGCCTATTCCTCTGTCACTCTTTGACGTATTGATTCAGCATCATAAACCTGCAAAAGAATAAAATTTGTCTGATGCTCTGTGCTGTCTCTCACTCTACCTGCAGCTGATACCCTATCCTTCAAGTGGCAGCTCTCTGCACTGTCTGTGTTTCTGAAGCACACTCTACCACTGCACCTAAAAATTAATTCCACCCCCTCCATCTTCTGTATCTGAAAGAAAAACTTATTATTTAATCCAAGCAGCAATAATAGCTGTCAAACATGCCTTGCTATGGGAAGAAGGGGAGTCCTTTACTATAGCATGCAACCACAGGGTGAGTAACACAGCTTCTGTCCACTACACTTGCTTACCTATGTCACAGATGCTGGGAAGGGCTGAATACAGAGAGAGGGGGAATGCATACTAAAGATTCCCATATGTTAGAATTTACCTGCGACATTCAATCAATATTTCTGGAACCGCCTTTCCGGTTCTTTTTCTCGACCCACATAAAAACGCAAAATAAATGGGCCAGATGGTACCTTGTGATCGTATGCCAGTTGCAAAGAAGAATGGCAATGGCAGTTCCGGAAATATTGATTGAATGCTGCGGGATCAGTCGACAGGTAAGTTCTAATGTATGGGCACATTAACTAGAAGTGGGCTAAACTGGAGATGAGGTGAAAGGGATTAAGTTCCTGGCATCTCTAAAAATATAGAAAAAGATGAGTAATTTATTTCATTTTAATGCTGAATAGTTATTATGTGCCTCTTTTTTATTGTTCCATGGAATATTTTTAGCCTTTTCCCTTGGGTTTACTCACCCATAGGAAAACCTGCCACTTTTCTGGTTGTTTAATCAAGCCTGCTGCCACGAGGGAATGCCTGCACTAAACCTACCTGCTCTTTTACTATATACATTGTGAGCAGGTAAGGTGAAGCCCATAGCTGTCCCTTCTCATTATGATTTGAGACCACACCTACTTCCTGTGTGGGATACTATAATACAATATACAATACACTAGTGTGCACTTAATAATAAATGCACAGCAAATGTGTATTATAGCTTTAGATTCTACTCCTGTTGTGGATCAGATTTACATAATTTGCTTTTTGAAGCAAGATAGGACTGTTAAGCTGAAGCTAAAATGAATAGATGTGCTTCTACATTGTATTGTGCCGATACAGTACAGCATGCAGAACATTTCATTAGTTCCAGGGCCCAGCAGACAGCCAGAAGAGAAGATGACAAGATTATCGGCCATGGAAGGGAAAGATGCATTGAAACTAGTCGAGTGCCCTGTAATCCAAAGAACAGTTCTGTAGCAGCTCAGTATTGGCCACAGCAAAACTAGACAGTTACGGTAATTTGCGAATCTGTGGGTGTTGTGTGGATGACAGAATTAACATGCCTGTTTGTCCATAACCTGGGGGGTTCAGTGCGGTGTGCATTGGTTTGGAGAACACAGTTCCCCTTTAAGTTCTCTGAAAAAAGTCTTGCACACCAATTCTCCCTGATACTCTTTACATTTACTTGTAAGCATATGTATTTGTGCAGAACTTCCACTTTAAGGTAATCTGTTCTGGGTACACTTACTGTATGTAAGTGTATTGTAGACACACTGCTAGTTCAACATAGTGCTTCAGGGCTGTCAAAGTAATTTTAATAAGGTTCAATTCCTTTTGTTCCAACCTTTGGAACTTCAATAAATTCCCATGAAAGTATAGGAGACCTTCTTTGTGATAAAACTAAGTTTATATAAACAACTGTGCTGACAGAGTTATGACATTTTCAGCTGCGCAAACTCTTAAAGGACAATTTTAGTCCCCTCCTATCCACACGTGAAGAGTACCCAGGGTGAGGAACTAAAGTCCTCACCTCTGGGTACTTTACAGACTCTATGTTAAACTTGAGAAAAAACTCTCCTGGTGGGGAACACTAAACCTGCTGTAGCATAAGTATTGCTCCCTGTTCCTCTTCACCTATTGACGCCTATTGTAAAGATGGAAGGTTTGTTAAGACTGTCAACGATCATCTGTCAGAAGGAACGAGCAGCGCTCACAGGGAAGTTTACTTCTGCACTTCTATCCTACAACACACAGGGAGGTAGTAATACACTTTCCTGCCTCCCTGTAAATTACAGTTTCCCCAAGAACTTTGTTGAAATACCGGTTTAGGGATAGGCCACGCTTGTGCGTTTTCTCACACACTTCTGATCGCTTGCAATCTGGCAATCTAGTGTGGATGAATCGCATTTTTGAAGCACATGCGCTCCGATTCCGAAATATTGCGCTCAAACTTTTCAGGAAACGTTATGGGTAAGTAATTAGTGTAACATGGCACAAGTTACATATTAACAGAAAATGCTAATCATTTCCAGTATTTATTACAAGGGTCTGTTTATATCTTTCAAACAGTTTAGCTCCCTTCAAATGATAATGCATTATATCTAATAACTAACAGATTGGCAAAAGTAACATAGAAAACCTATGTATTCTACGTGCGTCTTCTTTGGGTACAGCGACCTATGAAACTTACAATTCTCTAAACTTTCTTTCTGATAAATTCGACAAAGAAATCAGACTTTTTGTGCTTTGGCTTTTCCCTTTTAGTGATAGTTTTTTGTACAGCTTGACATTGATAGAGAGCTCACATCTGGCTGCTTCTGGAAGTACCTTGAACATTCCTTTTAAAGCTCTAACACACAAGTACAGCTGGAAAGCAGAACTAGGCAGTATATCAAGTAGTACGTTTCTGTAAACCTGCTAGAATTCCTGGTATTTGCCCATTCCATTAAAATAAGTTATTTTGCAAGACCATTTTAGAAATCCTAGGTGTAGAGGTTTCATGGCATATAAACGTACAGATGTAGTCAGGACAACTGATAATATTGTTTACATAGGAACAACAAAGGAAAGACTTTGATAGATTGATATGGCATGGTGAATAAACTGGTTCAAGTATGTTTCATGATTCACAAATGCTACAGTGAGGGACTAATGAATAAACTAATGAAATAGGCATATTCTGACAGAATGTATGGATAAAAGAAAAGTAGAAAGGATAAAAACAGTTTCTTGAATTTGAGTTCTGTGTGTCAGATCATATCTATTGACTGACTCTTCAGATGTTCTACATATATAGAATCATTTAATTCTAAAGTTAGCAGTTTGCCACATCACAGCATGTGTGGTCATGATTCTTTATTACAATTTGATCAGGCTGGGGAACCTTGCTTATTCTTGGTAGCTAGAAATTTTAAAACCCATTATCCTTGCGCACACCTGACCATGTACTAATTATAGTTTTTAATCTGCTCCACCTTTTAGGATTAACACTTCAAATCCTAGTGGTGGGAAAGATTACAAGTGTACTGTGTGTTCCTTTTTATAGAATGTACGAGTGAAAGAATCTGGAAAAAGCACTATGAACAAGATAATTTACCAGGCCTTAATGAATATATCGCTCTGTTTTAACTGCCAAGCTGCAATCTTTGCAAAAATCATCACACACAACACAATATAAAAACTGTTCACTTGGGTGGTCCAGCTCATACTGAGCTAGGGAGAATTTTCCAACAGCTCTGTCATTAACTTATCTTTCTGGGTACTTGTGTGCAGATGCCCATTGTCTCTCCCTTTTATACTCCATTTTGTATCAAGAAGTAGTTAGTGGTGTGTGCCCTGTATTTAGCTGTATATGACGTGGATCCGGTTTAAGGGATATTTTAAAGGACAGAAGCTGCTCTGTACTGGGAGTTACATAATTGGTCTCTAATATCTTTGTTTATTTAACTTTTGATGGTGCATTATGAATTTGACCTGACTTTTAATGAAAATGGCTGTAAACAGGCGGTAAGGGCATGTACAATCACGAGATATGAGAGACCGCCATACAGCAAATGATGACTTAATGATTTTCTACCTTTTCTGGTAAAAGGGCTTTGCTAATTCAAAATTGAACCGTGGGTCTTTAATAAATAAAATGGTAGTTTGCCTATCAGAAGAAAAAGTTATGCAGCCAAAATTTTGGTTTGACTGTTCACACAGCCCTTTGAACACTGAAATGCACCGTCACATCCAGTCAAGCTTCTGTGAAATTTGTACAAGAGTACTAAGTGCAATATGTCAGTCATGCAAAAATGTGCACCATTATTTTGACCCAATTGACTGAAATATTTTGGAGGACAACAAAAATATTGGCCCATGTATACAGGGGTTTAGGCATGCTTAGGCATGTTCTTTTCCCAGGTAGAGAGGAGCTGTCCAACATGTTACTTTGTAACTCCCTAAGCTAAAGGGAGGGGATTGTGAAAGTGTAAGTAACTTTAATTCTTGCTGTAGTAAATGATTTTACCTGTTTTATAAAGATATAGCGTTGGTTTGGAAGGCAAGTGTTAGATCATTTTAAACAGCAGTTTCTGGGCTGGGAGTTGGGAAAAGGTGTGTTTGGCTTACATCTCGGTTTTGTAGGTGAATATTAAAATTTTTTAAAATGTAAAAAAAACCTTGAAAATGAAACTTATTTTCTTAAATCTTATAAATAAAGTTCTTTATGCCTTTGCCACTTTGATCCAAACCTGCATCCTCCTTACAAGCTGACAGATATTTCCGTTACTTGGCCCGAAATATCTGCACTCCGGATTGCACAATTGGACATGTTAGTTAATCACGGGCAATCATGTAGTCTCTTATGGACTACATGATCCCAAACTAGCTACTTTTGCCACAATCTACGCTTGTTTGTCCCGGCCAACTTCCCGTATTTAGAATATAGGAAACAATTTCAGGATAACAATTCCAGCACTGGCAAGTAAGCTGTTCCAGGTTATTTCTGTTGCACACACGGAGGTAGGAATAAACTGTCCAGCCTCCCTGCAAATTTTACGGCTACCTGTCAGCTATTGGATATATTCACTTTCGTGTTCCTTTAAGAATTTTGGTTTGTTTATATATAGATGGGTGAAGTTCCTGAGTAATTGAATCATGGAAAAAAGGGGTCGTCTTTAGACAACAAAAGGCTACAATACAGTTGTCAATTTATTTCTTAAATAAGGAACCCAACTGTAAAGTGAAATGTGATATTTTGGACTATTGGAGAACTCCATGTCCGCTTCCTTTGCTTCAGATAAATGTTACATTGTTAACATTGCATGTTGCACTGTAAAATATTGTATACAGATCTTTATTTGGAACAAAGTATGCATATTTAAACAGAACAAAAATCTAGCTCTTGGAAATCACATGACTGTTTTGGAAGCCACAAGCAGATGAATCATAGTATTGTTTTTTTTCTTCCTCTGGCTTGGCATTCACTTGTCAAGTCTTCAGAAGTGAGAAGTATTTTAAAACTGCAAAACAAAAATATGTATTTACATACCTTGACAGACAGAGGGCACACTTCCCATAGTTACCATAATTGTTCTTGATTTTCTTTTAAGGCTTACTTAGTAAGTAAAATACAACTTGTTTTTATTTTAAAAATGGTAAAAATGTGTAAAAATCCATATAATCTTTTTTTGTATTTTATTTTTATTTAAATTGCAAAAGGCAAATCATTTTATACATAATTTATATATGCTTTCTTAACCGATGTATGAAATTGTATTTGTTTATTTAATTTTTATCTATCTGTATAATGGCTTGCACTTATGCCCTTGTTTGTATACTCTGTATTAAAAAATGTATAGCGCTGCGTACCCAAGTGGCCACCTATAAATCAAATAATACATACATACATACAAAATAAGATATTACAATAGTATGGTAGTAAGTCTGCATTAATAACTAGAAAGGCAAAGTTAAGTATAAATTTGGCTTGCATACATTATGACAAAGAAAAAGGTTACTGTTTTTTCTTTTTTACTGTAGTTACCCTTTAAGTATGGCTGACACGGGAATGAAAGGGTAGGTTATTAGTTATTTGTACCTTTGTCAGGTTGAGTGGGTAAAAAAACAATCTTTTTTGATGGTTGGTCAAAATTTGTTTTATTGACTATAGTTACCCTTTAAGTATGGCTGACACAGAAATAGAATAGAAGGTATGTCTTTTTTCTTGTGTTTATGGCCACAAAACTAACTTTTATTGATGATAGATCAAATTTGTTTTTTTGACTATAGCGATCTTTATATAGTAGTATAGTATGGCTGCCAAGGGAAAGATAGGGTAGGTCAGTAGGTGTGTGTACAAAACGGAAGGAAAAGTGCACAGCTGTATAGATGCTCCTGTGAAGCGCTGAAAAACAACGGTGCACATGAGGGTAAAAATAATGATCGAACCCCAGCAAAACGAGAGAAAAAGCCCTCATAGAAAAGTCCCCCTAAATATGGCACACTTATATGATGCTAAAAAAGTAAAAATGCATTTAATGATCATTCACATAAAAAATTTAAACTTAGGGCTAGGCCACACTAGCACGTTTTTCACGCATGTTGCGCTCTTGATTGCACCCGCGATTTTCTCTAAAATGGAAATCACAGGAAATTCCCTCAATTTCCGGTGCGAATGCGATTGCACGTCCATTCGCGTTTTGGTAACGCATGCGTTCACTTTTTTTTGTGCGTTGGTGCATGCGTTTCCGTAACGGAAAAAGGCAAATTCGCACGCCCAACCGCAAAACGCACAAGAATCTCTCACACAATCGCTGCACAACTTGGCTGCACTCAAATGCGTCCGGGACTACAGTGAGAAGCCAAACCAAGGGGTAGGTACATAAATACAAAACCAACATACGTTACCTAACCCTCGGGCTACCACAGTCTTGTCATAGCTATGGCCCAAATGCATTGACATGCAGTTTGTTTGAAAAATAAAAGTTAGGTTTTATGGATAAAATCCCGTAGAGTGCTCCGCTCCTTCTTCCATGGTTACTACGATCTTCGCAATGCACCCAGGTCTTCAACGGCTTAATAGGCACTCACCTATTAGTGTTGAAAATAGTCCAAGACCTCGGTGCTACTAAAAGATAGAAATAAATACAGCATACATGTGCACTAGCTCTATGTATGCTGTATATTTTTTTATATTTATTTTGCAGATGTGATATGTCAGGGGGAAATAAGGAAATAACACTTGAGTTTTCTTTCTCTGGTCATGGACTGCCTGATACATATTGCAGCTGTTCATAACTGTACGCTCCAGTAGAGGTTTATATGAATAGGCCTTTTTAATACTATTTAAGAGATGAGAGGTGGATGCTATTTTAGAGCTATGAAATTCAATTTGCTAGCAAGCAGTGACCCAGAGTAGTTCCCTTAACAATTTACACATTAAATAAACAAATCTTGGCCAAGTATTTTACATCTTACTCATTTGTTTTACTGCCCTCTCCAAATTCTTTGTAAAAGAATTTTGCATGTATGGAAGAATTTGCTCTGTGTTAAAGACCTTCCCACATACACGTTTCCTGAACATCTTATCTGTGTCTTTTGGGCTTGACAGTTTGTAAGCTCTGTAGAGGCAGCCTCTCAATTCTCTGTATGTACATAGTACTTTTTTAAGCAAAATTATTATGGCCTCTGGATTCTTTGCGGAGTGAAGAACCAGGGTATCACACTGCAGCCAAAAAAACAATACACCGATACGGACTTTATCTTAGATGGAGGTACCGGTAAATCTGTTCTGCTAATAGTAACATTGAATATGTTTTAATGATTACTATGGAAGCAGGATGTACCGCACAAACATTAAATTACTGTATATTTGTCATATGTCAATCATATCCTCCCCTTTTCATGAAAACCTATATATACCAATCCTGGTGGTGGGTATTTTTAAAATGCACTTAATTCAATGGCAAAGCAAAAGCTGTTCATTCCCAGAATACTACAGTATGTTATGTGAGAGAGTGTAAATAAACCTGAATTTGAATTAATTAGAAAATGAAAAATCCTACTTTAACCAGCAACAATTAAGTGAAAGGAAAGCTTATGATGGTGGTGCAGTATTAGCTGCTATCTGCGATTTTCATCCTAAGGGCTAGACCACACTAACTTGTTTTTAGCGCATGGTTAACATGGAAATCGCGAGAACGCAAAAATTCCTGTGATTTCCAATGCGCACGCATTTGCGTTTTGTGTGCACCAAGCAAGATGTCAGAAACTTAACACCAAGGAAGGCTAAGGGGGGACCTAGGAAAAAAAAAGGGGGGGAAAGATTTTTTAAAGCTGCTGCTTCCATTTTAACTTAGAGGGCATGTCCACCCCATTTGTACATTTTTTCTGTAGTGTAGGGTTCCCTCTCCCACCCCTAACTGCTATAGTTATTTGCAGAAAAACTCTCCCGATCTCTGCTTATATTGCCTTTTTCCCCCGACGTTCTGTCACAGCCCTCTGCATGCATGAAACTGCAAGCGGGGCCGGACCGGTAGCCGCGTCCGTGATTGGCTGAGAGGCAGCCAATCACGACGCGGCTTCCGGCTGTCCAGAACGTCGGGGGAAACAGGCAATGTAAGTAGATATTGGGAGAGTTTTTCTGCAAATAACTATAGCGTTGGGGGTGGGAGAGGGAACCCTACACTACAGAAAAGGGGTTTGGAGATAGGGGGGGGAGGAGGGGGGAGGGCTTCTCTGCGCATGACCAAATTCTCCTGGAGGAGAGACAGGAGGCAGACACCATTTGGGACTCGGCCAGGCTCCTAGTCTTTACTTTTTAGGACTTTGTGGGGACATTGCCGGGCATCCATTTGGAGCAGGGATATAAGGTAAGGATTTTTCTATGCTACACAGTGGGGCCAGTAGTGGGTTAAAATGTAGTTTTGGGGGTGGACATGCCCTTTAACTTGGGTTTACAGCATACTTATCCTTTTAAACAAGCACAAATTGGAATGTAGTCTAAAGCACAAATTGCTACATACTGCTCAAGGTAAGAAGCGATTGCCTAATTGCATCACCTAAATATATTTTGCAATTGTGCCCTCCCAGAGAGCAATATGATTTAGTCTGTTTTTCCATGTGACATGTAACTACCAGAAAGATCAAAATAAAGCTTCTCTTTATCTGAAGGCACCAGAAAATTCTTACATTGACGTTCATTTTACAGATGCCAAAATTAATTTTGCCACAGGCATCTCTTAACAAGCAGAGAAAACTATTTATTTTTGATTAGCTGTGAATGGCATGTTCCCACATGTGTGAAAATCAATACACTCTGCAAAAGAGAAATAAAATGTATTTGATTTTGCTATCAAATGTAATGGAACATGTTTAACAGTACAGTAATCTTTCATTATTTCTTTCACCTTTTGTGCTTGTGAAGGTTCTCATTCATCCAGGTCATGGTATATCTGTTGTATTCAATTAGATCAACTGGACTTGAAGTTTAGTTCTTGAAGACGTTTCGCTAGTCATCCGACTGGCTTTCTCAATTCAGATTTCATCAATTCTTTCTTAATTGAGAAAGCCAGTCGCATGACTAGCTAAACTTCAAGTCCAGTTGATCTAATTGAATACAACAGTTTCACCTTTTGTGTTTTTGCCAAACTCCCTATATACAATCAGGGAGATTCAATAAAAGTTATTATTGTTTAAAATGGTACTAATTTAGCCCCAACCAATCAGATCTTATTTAACATTTGAAAGCTAACATCTGATTGGTTGGGGCAAAATTAGCACCATTTTAAATGATAAGAACTTTTATTGAATAACCCTGTAAATATTTTGCGCAGTATCTTATTTTGTTGCTTCACAGTAGGAAAACAAATTAAATTTGTGCGTTGAAAATAGACATGTACATTATCTAAAAAAGCTAATTTAACTGCAAATACCTCCCACCTTAAAACTATCCAGGGTGAGTACCTGCCACTAGGCTGGCCTTTTTATCACTGACAATCTTCTGAGACCAAACCTGTGATCTTATCCCTATGACAATAAATGCGCACGGTTTCTGTACAAGATCTTTTAAGGTTTGGCTTACTGCTGTCTGGAAATATATGGGGGGCTTCTTTATAGGTTTACAAATATTTTCTTTTTTTTAGTAAAAAAAAGACCTACCGTACTTCTAGTATTTTCAGTACAGGATAACCCAGACACGTGTGTCTATCATTCTGACTAGGAAACAAAAGGTATCCATCATCTCCACAGAAAGCACAGTGGGGCAGCTGGTAATTGCAACTAATGGCACTATTCTGGAGGTGCTGTACAGTTCCAGACATGTAAATAATGCAAAACCCACTATGCACATTACTTTGGCCTCCTGAGGCTAACCTACATGTAATCAGCTGAGCCCAGGCTGTCTCTCTAGTGTAAGGCTTTGGTTAATTAGAAATCTGAATCCAAGATGAACACTTGACCTGCAGATTTATGGCTGGTACAGTCTACTAAAAAGCATTACAGACACTGGCTATACAATTATTCCCTTTAACTTGCAGTTTGAGTGTGTTATTTGTATTACATTATTGCTTTATGTAGGAAATTGTTGTGCATTGTTATTCGGCATTTTGAAGAAGGATTGGCAAATGTAATCCTTGGCCATTGAGTTTGGTTTACTCCTGACTGTTGTTTACCCTGAGAGCAGAAGACTGCAGGATGCTAAAAGATTTAAAAAAAAACCAAAAACTTAAATATCACAGGACCTACAGCAGGCTCTTGCATGGTGGAAACATTTGCTCTCTAAGAGAAATATTAATGTCAGAGTGTAGACAGGACTTCGGGAATAATGTCTTTTGGATAGAAGAGCCTTTAATTATTTGGACACCAGAACAGAGGACGTGTTTGGCATAAACACGTGTAGTAAAGTGTTCCAGAACAGAGGACCTCATACAAACTTGGAAACCTGGGGGTGGAATTGTCATGGTTTGTAGATGATTTGCTGCAGCAGGACCTGCCCAGCTTACCATCATAGAAGCCACCATCAATTGTACGGTGTATCAGAGAGTGCTTGAGGAACATGTAAGATCATCTGTAAGAAACTTAAAGCTGAACCAGACCCTGCAACACAACAATTGGAAATTAAAAATATTATATAGTAGCTGTATGCTTGTGAAGGTTCTCATTCATCCAGGTCATGGTATATCTGTTGTATTCAGTTAGATCAACTGGACTTGAAGGTTAGTTCTTGAAGACGTTTCGCTAGTCATCCGACTGGCTTTCTCAATTCAGAATGACTTGTACAACAATCTTTGGCAATTATGTACCCTGGAAAAAGGGATTAAGAAGAATTTTCAAAAAACACTGTATCCCTGTCTGCTTTAAAACCGACACACACTGAGGCAGCAATTGGTACATAACAAGACCAATACTGAAACACAAGAAAAGTGATCATATACGCAGTGCAGTGCAGTGAAGAGTGCTCTGATTTGTATGTGGGGGAGACCAAACAGCAACTGCATCAACGTATGGCCCAGCAGAGAAGAGCCAATTCATCGGGTCAGGACTCAGCCGTGTACCTGCATCTTAAGGATAAAGGACATACCTTTGAAGATTGTAATGTTAACATATTGGCAAAGGAACATGACTTTGTGGGGGGGTTCGACACCAACTGTCTGCCATGTACAATGCTGTTTTGACACCTTACTCTGGGTGTTCCTATAACACCTCTTAGCCACTATCTAATCACATCCTTAACACCTGGCTGTGATATGCTAATTGGGATTTTCCAGGGTACATAATTGCCAAAGATTCTTGTACAAGTCATTCTGAATTGAGAAAGCCAGTCGGATGACTAGCGAAACGTCTTCAAGAACTAAACTTCAAGTCCAGTTGATCTAATTGAATAATACAGATATATAGTAGCTGTAGTCAAACAAAAATTTGAGGATAGACTTTGATTAAATAACATTCTCTCAAAAAAACTGCCCAAGTTGTTAATAGAGCTTTAATATAACTTTTCCTGTCTTTAAAACTTAGGAGCCTTCTGTTATTGAGGTGCCATGTTGTTTACAGTGGTTTTATTACCATTTTATTTAATAAGGCTGTTAGTGTTACAAGGCCACAATATAATGTAGACAAGAGTTGCCCTTACATCAACTGGTATTAGCAACAAGATTTTTTTTTACTCCGAATAAGGCTGTGGCAAAAATAGGAGGGCGGGCCACAAACACTGTCTATCCCCGATACCCTGATCAATACATTCATATTAATGAAGAATCGCTTTCTTGTAATTTCATTATCTGTAGCCAGTTTCAATTGCTAAAGGATGATGAAAAGTTGCACCAAACAAAAAATAGAATTCATCAATGCAGGTATGGAACAGACTGCAGCACTCACAGGGTTTTGCAGGTAAAAAGAAATAAAGGCACCATTCTGAATAGTCATGCCCAATAAAATAAAACTAACTGCGTAGAATAAGTGGTTTCATCCAAATATACTCTACACCAGCATATGAAAAAAATCAACGTTTATAAAGTCAAAGTCAAAAAAATATGCAAATACAACCTCTTGTACATAGATACGGAGTATCCCAAAGCATCTATAAGCTTTCATATAACCACCAGTAAAGTGCAGGTAAATAATATCCCTTTAAACCAACTTACCAAGAATAAAAGTGTACGGTGCAAGGTTACAAAATGTTAACGGTGTCTGAATTAGAGGTCGCTTGGTTTGGAGTGGATTCCACGTGAAAAGTTTTTATATGCACTACCGATTAAGATGACTATATCTAATTACTAGAACTTTGGGGTTTTGACGTATGCACGGAGATGGTGAGCTGTATGGATTCATTCCTCTCTAAGGGCACGGCCACACTGCAACGCAATCGCATGCAATTTCATTTGCGATTTTGTTGTGTTTGCACCTGTGTTTTTTATTAACTATTGAAAAATGCATGCGATTTAAAATGCGGAACGCAAATCGCAACACACCCGAAGACGTGTTTTTTCAGTGCGTTGCCACGGTTTCAATGATATGAGCAAACGCATGCGCAAACGCAAAAAAAGCGCAGCAGTGTGGCCTAGCCCTTACTGGGGATGTCCAGAAGATCCATACGATGCAGACACCACTTGCATTATATTGTTCGCTCACAGTCTGGACATTAACCCTCCGTATGCCTTATGAACGTAAAGATATTAAAGGGTATGTCCACCCAAAAAGAAAAGTTTTTATATAAGATTCCCCAAGGGCTCCTAGCCCCAACCGCTATATTTGTTTCTTTAGAAAGCCCCCCAAACTCTACTTACCTCCCCTCTTTCCTCCGCCCGCTCCCCGGCCCTCTGCTTGCGAGAAAATGCAAGCAGAGGGCGGGACCGGCACCGCGTCTGTGATTGGCTGAGCGCCAGCCAATCACGACGCGGCTGCCGGCAGCTCACTTCGCCGGAGGAAAGAGGAGAGGTAAGTAAAGTTTGTGGAGCTTTATAAAGATAAAAACATAGCGGTTGGGGCTGGGGCCCTGGGAATCTTATTATTAATGTTTTTACGCTAGGGGAGGGAATCGGGAGGGGAGAAGGGCTGCAGTACGCATGCCAAACTTCTCCCGGAGGCCAGGTACAGGCAGAGTGCTATAGGACTCTGCTAGCCTCCTGGTGGGCAGTTTTTGGGACTTTGGGGGGGGACTACAGGAGAACCCTATGGAGCTGGATGTGAGGTAAGGATTAAACTACACTACATTTGGGGGTCCAGTAGTTGGGGGGGATTATAGTTTTTGGGGTGGACATGCCCTTTAAAGGACAATTATACTTAAAAAATTAACTTTTTAAAAATGAAAAGCACCTGGGGCAAGGAGATAGGATTGATTATTCCTACCTCACAATATTGTTTTGTTGAGGATCTACAGTTTTCATCTGCCAGGTTATGGCCCTGGGCCATTCTATATTAAAATAGTGCTGAAGCATACAGGAAGAAGCATACAGGAAGACTGGCAGAAGCAGTTTTCTTCATCCTGCTGCTCCTCATAGAAATGATATTGGGAAGTAAAAAGCACCAATCCTACCTCCCTGTCTCACGTACGTTTTATTTTAACTGTTTATAAAAAAAACTTCTTACGCACTATAGTTTCCCTTTACAAAGGCAGGGGGAACTTGTGTTGTTTTTAATAAAGATTTTTTTTATCCCTAAGGGCACGGCCACACTGCAACGCAATCGCATGCGATTTCATTTGCGATTTCGTTGCATATGCGCATGCGGTTTTTTTCATTCACTATTGAAAAACGCATATATGAAAAAAGCGCAAAAGCAAAAAATGCGCAGCAGTGTGGCCTAGCCCTAACTCTGAGAGGGGTGGTTGAAAAAGTGATCTAAGATTCATTTTATAGGGGATGCTGGGAATATGAGGCAATATGGTATTGGAGGGGGTGGGAGACAAAAGTACCTGATTACTCCTCCATTAATTGGTGAACTCAGCAAGCTGCTGTGATGGTCATGTGATTATTCCTCCATTAATCAGTGAAATCAGTAGCTTGGTGTGTGTGTGTGTGTGTAGAATCGACCAACCAGTGGGATCACACAGCACTCCTGACGGATCCTCACACATTCTGCGCACGTCAGACATTTCCCAGGCAGGCAGTCACTGAGAGTGGGCCGACCTGCACCATCCACAGCGTTCAGGGACAAACTCATTGGATTTCCTCTAAACTACTGGTCAAAGACACAGGATACTGCAGGTACATTCCCACCTTACACATATCTTTCCTTACAACCCAGGTGACTTATCATTGGAGATACCATTTAATATATACTTTAGTACATGATGCTAGTCTACTACTCCTGGTAGTGCAGGACACTTCAGCTAAGCTTTTTGGCTTGTTTTATGGACCCAGCTATGGACATTTTATTGTATATTTTGATCTAAATAATCAGCCACTTAATCATTCTCTCCACCTACAGGCTACCCGGTGCTTTTTAACCTTGCACTGTGCACTTTTGTTCTTTGAATAAAAGTGCACAGTTGTTTAAAGGGATATTATGTACCGGCACTTTACTGGTATTTAATTGACAGCTTATGGATGCTTTGGGATACTCCAGATCTATGAATGTGTAGTGTTGATCTTTTCATATGCTGGTGTATAAGAGTATAATCATTTGGTTGAAACCACTTATTCTCCCCAATTAGTTTTATTTTTTGGGCATGACTATTCAGATTCGTGACTTTATCTCTTTTTACCTGCAAAACGCTGCAAGTGCTGTAAGGGGTTATATTTTTTCTAGAGATCTTTCCTCATGGTTTTTGTATTCATATTGTTGTTTCCCCAAGCACCATCATACTATAGATAGTCAGGCTATCAGGAAAGATAGGCTTATTTGATATTTGGGGGTGATCCCCTTTCTCAGTATTTGTTATATGGAACAAACAGCACTTTAAATACTTTAATTTGGATCTTCCAATTTGTATTAGAATTTCTTAGAGACATAATTAATTACCAAACAGATCTTATATTTATGACTCCCAACATTACAGCCTTTTATCAAACATATATCTCTGATCAATCATTCTCAGTGTTGGGACTGAATGTAATATGCAGTGTTTCAAAGTTATCCCTTCTATCACATGTTTAGAATAAGATTTATGGGGTTATAACATAACATGGGAAAACCTTTCTCCCAGTCCAGTAACCGGGAGCAGCACATAGGATGCTTGTCTTTCTTTAACCTGTGGCGAACTAATAAAGGTCCAAGTGGGAATTGCTTGAAATTGGTAAGAACTAGTAAAAAAAAAAAATACTGTCTATAACTACATACATTTTCATGGTTTCCTGTTTGGCTATTGCTTTGTGTGCTTTTTATGGTCTGTGTTTGTTTATTTTATGGTTGTAATTATCCTGGAGGCACCTTTTAGGGAAAACTGTTTCCACTGGTAAAGTAGATGTGGATGTTGTATTCCCTGCTGTGCAGCCCTTTGCAAAAAGAAATGGACTCAATGACTTGAAAGGGGTTAAAGGAGTGCCCACTCTTATTGAATGTTTATTTTAATAAAACTCTGAAATATAATCCATAATTAGATCATTTCCTTTGGTTTATTACATATCATGTACCCATCCCATGATGGATTACTCCCAGCTCATCAGAGATGGTGTGTGTATTTTTATATATAAAGTTAATAGGTGTTTGCAAAATCTGACAAAATGTAGCGAGTGATTTGGTGCGGTTTGACATTATTATTACTGGGTTAAATGCTACATTTATAGGCACATAATGCAGGTTTCAACTTATGTTTTGTAAAAATATTTTTCAAAATTAACTGCCTTAGCCCTGCCCACTAATATGGTGAACATCAAGGACTTTGTTTCTGTATCTTTATTGGGTAAACATAATGTGCAAAACAGCGACATGAGGCCACAGGAGCCGGCTGCCGGCGACGGGAGAGAAGGGCTACAAGTATGTCTCCAGTTCTTTTTTAGAATTGTAACTCGTGGTTGGGGGTAGGCAGGGTGGCCTACAAGATATTAAAAGTTGGAAGGGCCGCCATAGAGGGATCCGAAAAGAGGAGGGTAAGAATTCCCCTGCACATGCCACTGACCTCTCAGAACAAGGAGAGGGCGGAAACCTTTCACACAGGAAGACAGCACCTACTCTTCAGTTTCCTTAAGTTTCAATATATTCAAATGGAGTCTGTGAAAAAAATTTTAGCAGCAGATACAGGTTAAGCAATTTGAGTGCAACAAAATTGCTTAACCTGTATCTATCTGCTGCAGCACCTACTCTTCAGTTTCCTGGACTTTGGACAGCCATTGCAGGAGAACCATAAGGAACAGGAATGTAAGGTAAGGATTTTTTTAAAC
Source organism: Hymenochirus boettgeri (assembly GCA_019447015.1). Taxonomy (NCBI): domain Eukaryota; kingdom Metazoa; phylum Chordata; class Amphibia; order Anura; family Pipidae; genus Hymenochirus; species Hymenochirus boettgeri. Next base: position 201,693,693 of record CM033470.1, on the reverse strand, counting down.
TACACAGTGGGGCCAGTAGTGGGTTGAATTTTAGTTTAGGTCGTGGACATGCCCTTTAACTCAACTTGTGCTTCAGGTTTTAAAAGGTGCATTAATCAGGTCTGTGTTATATTCATTGAAATTACAGAATTAATTAGATTTTAAAGGTGACAGTTCTAGGCTACGTAGAGGATTTTTATTAGGAAATATTCCACTGTGCTTCCCATTCTAAATCAAGAGCCTTGTGTATTATAAACATCTAACACATCTTGCAGGGAAAGTCTGCAGTGATTTATGGGAAAGTTCACACAAAATTAACTTGTAACAGTAGCTAGACTGGGTACATAAACTAGATAAATAAAGGTTTGTTATCTGTAGGCCAAGTATCAGTATACTTAAAACAGGCTGCTGCAATCCAGTGGTTGGGCCTCACCACAACCCACAGTCAATTAAACAAAAGAATGAAGAAACTGGAGAGAGCCAAATAGTAGTATTAATCCATCGGTGTCAAACCAATTTATTGGAGGAATCACACGCATGCACCTGAGGAAGGACCGCTTTTAGGCCCGAAACATGTTGTGCGTGTGATTCCTCCAATAAATTGGTTTGACACCGTTGGAATAATACTACTATTTGGCTCTCTCCAGTTTCTTCATTCTTTTGGGTACATAAACTATCCTATTGAGTAAAAGTTAAGAAACTGCAGGGCTGTCTGGTGCTACTTCTGTTAGAAGATATTTTTGACTTTGTATCACTTTGCATGCCTTTATATTTTATTCTGCTAATTTGATTAAACTAAACATAAGCAATACAGAAAGGGGAAAAAATATTTTTCATACTTCTCCCTATTGAGAACAGGGGAGAGTGTTATTTTTCCATGAAATAATAAACACATTCTTTACAATGTATGCCAATGAAATACTGCCTTGTTCTTTTACCCTTTGTAGATTTTTTCTACAGACTATTTAGCCAAGAAATGGCAGATTATTATACAGACCTTTGATAATATAATATTCTATACGCTTTTGATATTATAATATTGTATATCTTTTTTTTTTTTTTTTGGAGAAACCCAAGTAGATGTATTATTGTGGACTATAGTGGCCTGTCTGCCCTTTAAGCAACTAAAAAGTGTATACCCCCATGAAAAAAAAACAAAACATTAATTGTAACTACCCAAAGCACCAGCATCGAGAGGAGGATGTGTTTAAAAGTTTGACTTAAAGGACATGTCCCCCAAAACTAAAATTTTACCCACTACTGGCCCCACTGTATAGTGTTGAAAAAATCCTTATCTTTCTCCTCTGCTCCAAATGGTTCGAAGAGTAGAAGGTGTCTTTGAGTCATCTTTTCCCTGCTTCTTCCTGATCCTTGTTAAGGTTTCTGGCATGTGCAGGGGAGCCCATCCCCTCCATCCGCCCACCAGATCCCTTTATGGCTGCCTCTTCCACGTACCATCAAAATCTTTTTCTGTAACGTAGGGTACCCCAACCCTTAACCGCCATGTTGGTTTTGTAAAACAATTGCCAAAAACATTTATCCGACCACATTACCACAGCTCTCTGCCAATCACAGATGTGGCTACCTGTACGGCCCCTGTTTGTGACTTCTAGCATGCAGGGAGCTGGGAGCAGAGAGCCGAAGGAACAAACACTGGTAAGTCTGTTTCTGGAGCTTATTTACAAATGGGGGTGGTTTGGGGAGTGGAGATACCCTTTAAAATAACATAAAATTAAATGTATCTGTTGTATTCAATTAGATCAACTGGACTTGAAATGTAGTTCTTGAAGACGTTTCGCTAGTCATCCGACTGGCTTTCTTAATTCAAATGACTTTACAAAATCTGTGGTCAATTATGTACCCTGGAAAATCCCAATTAGCATATCACAGCCAGGTGTTAAGGGTGTGATTGGATAGTGGCTAAGAGGTGTTATAGGAACGCCCAGAGTAAGGTGTTAAAACAGCATTGTACATGGCAGACAGTTGGTGTCGAACCCCCCCACCTCTATTTAGGCTTGGTTTCTTTATTTTCACATAAAATGGCCACATAAATGGCCTCAGAACCCTGCAACACAGAGCCGAGAACATCCCCACTAGCACAGAAGCGAAGGCTAAAGAAATGAAACATCTCAGAGGAGCCCTTAAAACTTGTGGATATCCAGACTGGGCCTTTGTCAAAAGAAGTAGAAGGAAAGAAAAGAACACGAATACCAACAGTGAAGGGGAAAGCAAGACAGGAGGAAGAACATGGTCATCCCATATGTAGCAGGGGTCTCCGAGAAATTAAGAAGAATTTTCAAAAAACATCGTATCCCTGTCTGCTTTAAACCGAACAACACACTGAGGCAGCAATTGGTACATCCGAAAGACCCGATACCAAAACACAAGAAAAGCGACATCATATATGCAGTGCAGTGCAGTGAAGAATGCTCTGATTTGTATGTGGGGGAGACCAAACAGCAACTGCATCAACGTATGGCCCAGCACAGAAGAGCCAATTCCTCGGGTCAGGACTCAGCCGTGTACCTGCATCTTAAGGATAAAGGACATACCTTTGAAGATTGTAATGTAAACATATTGGCGAAGGAACGTGACTGGTTCAAGAGAGGTGTTAAGGAGGTCATTTATGTGAAAATAAAGAAACCAAGCCTAAATAGAGGTGGGGGGGTTCGACACCAACTGTCTGCCATGTACAATGCTGTTTTAACACCTTACTCTGGGCGTTCCTATAACACCTCTTACCACGATCCACTCACACCACTTACACCTGGCTGTGATATGCTAATTGGGATTTTCCAGGGTACATATTTGCCACAGATTCTTGTACAAGTCATTCTGAATTGAGAAAGCCAGTCGGATGACTAGCGAAACGTCTTCAAGAACTACATTTCAAGTCCAGTTGATCTAATTGAATACAACAGATATACCATGACCTGGATGAATGAGAACCTTCACAAGCATAAAATTAAATGAAGTTTAGTAAAATTGGTGTCTGTTTAGGATTTGTGTTCAGGATATAAATACATGCATTATAAGATGATGGAGGTACAGATTTACAAGAAAGCGGTTGCCATGAAAACATAAAATGATTTTTTTTTCACTGTTCACTGAATGTTCTTTATTGCCTTCAATATGATACCAACAACTACTACCTATAGCACCTTTATATTGTAGAATGATAGATTCTTTGGATTTATGATATATGCCCATATCTGGCTAGTAGAAGTGTTCTGTTATTTTAATTAGTAAATATTATAATGCTTTACATACAGCCTAATTGTGGATATTTAAAGCCTTGCCTAATATGACACACTCTTCCAATGGCTTTTGTTTTCATACACTCATGGCTTCTTGTCTTTAGTATTATGGAAAGTATGGAGTCTATGTAATCAGTTCTCATTCTTTTTAAATAAAATTATAAATGTTGTAATAAAAGAATTCTACTATACAAGAAATGTCTACTACCAATGGAAGTTATCAATTGTTATGGTGTATTTTGTTTTCAATTTCTTAAAGGGCATGTCCACCCCCAAAACTATAATCCCCCCACTACTGGCCCCACCATGTAGTGTAGTTTAATCCTTACCTCACATCCCAGCTCCATAGGGTTCTCCTGTAGTCCCCCCCCCAAAGTCCCAAAAACTGCCCACCAGGAGGATAGCAGAGTCCATATAGGACTCTGCCTCCTACCTGGCCTCCGGGAGAAGTTTGGCATACATACTGCAGCCCTCCTCCCTCTCCCTCCCTCTCAGGATTCCCTCCCCCTAGCATAAATCCCTTAATATATAGTATTGCCCCTGCCAGCCCAGCCCCAACCGCTATATTTATATGTTTAGAAAGCTCCCCAAACTTTACTTACCTCTCCTCTTTCCTCCACCGCACTGAATGACCGACAGCCGCGTTCGTGATTGGCTGCCACTCAGTCAGTCACAGATGCGAATGCTGGTCCCGCCCCTCTGCTTGCATTTTCTCGCAAGCAGAGGGCAGGCAGCGCGGCGGAGGGAAGAGGGGAGGTAAGTAAAGTTTGGGGAACTTTCTAATAAAATAAATATAGCGGTTGGGGCTGGGGGGACAGGGGGATTGTTATAGCAAATTTATTTCAAGGGTGGACATACCCTTTAAAACTGGCCATAGGTGTACATGACTTTGGGGCTTTCACAAGTTTATGTTACTGTTGCAAACGGAGAATCTCCTACAGACTCATTCACACTAGGGCCGAAAACTGCATTTAAGTGAGTACAGCCTGTATCTTTACAATGTAGACAGGCATATTCTCGAATCGGTTGATCACACTGCACCTTTGCTTTAGAGAGAAAAACCCTTTGATGTTTTGGGTCAATTTATTTATTTATTTACTTGCAGAAGCTGCAAGTGGAGTGCAGGCAGGTAAGTTAAGCTCTGTAACCTAGGCATTCTATTATACACAGGGAGGTGGAAATAAGAGATCTTGCTCAAATAAAGATGCAGTGTACATGTCTATACTGGCTTAGTGTCCTTTAAGCATTCTGGCACTGATATAACAAGTGGTTCAAAAGTACACACAAGCCAAACCAACCACTATTTCCGTGTAACAAGCGGTTGCGCTGAAAAATCTGATGTGATTTGACCAGCGGCAGTGACCGATACTGGTCACCCGGATCAGACGAACGGGCATGTCAAAAAATCACTGCAGATCGCCAACATTTGAGGTCACTGACAATGATTCGTCCCAGCCAACTGCTCGCTAGTGCCAGACGGTCGTCACGAACTGCAATAAGCCAGTAAAAAGCATCAGCCCCTCCGTGTTTCTCAATAACAATATGGTGACATTAAAATGCTCATTGGAAGTAAAAATGACATCTATTCCCTCCCCTCAACTGAAGAATTTTCTATAGGTAATTCACCTAATTCAGCCTTAAGGGTAAGTTAACCATTTCATCATCCGTTTTAGTGAAAGTAGTGGAATTCTAGGAGATATCTAGAAGTTAAGGCTGCTTGAGGTAAAGTGGAAGTTTATCTCATTTGTAAGTAAAACAAAGTATAAAAGTTACATGTACGGTTTAATGTAGGATTGTTTAGAATTTCATTTGATTCGCTACTCTTTCCTCCAATATGAAACAAGGCCATAATCAAACATACACTGGGGGGGATTGTCCCTAAATTAATTGGCTTTCAAGAGGCTTATACAAGTTAGACATCTGGGGTCCCCTGAGATTTAGAATATGAAAGAAAAACAGGGCGGTACAGTTGTATTTTATGTATGCTGTGACACCACAAGAAAAAATATATTCTCGCACACATTAAGCTAATAAGGGTTCTAGACAGTGTCTGAACTACTTTGGCTTTTTGAATAGAAACAAACCCAATCCTGACCTGAAATATTGTTTCACTGAATAGTGCATTATTGATGTTGCATTGGACTTGTAACAATTAAGGGTAATTCGGTTGTCAAGATGAGATAAGCTGCCTTTTGTGAATCACTTACTTTGCCCTCTCAGCTAAACACCATGGGTTGTGCAGTTTTTGTGATTTGCAGGCCTCTTCCCACCGTACTATAGCACTGTTCTTTTTAGAATATGAATGATAATGGAAGGCCAGAAGACAAGACTTTATTGTTTGCATGAATAGGTCTCTAGAGCTTATTCACCCATGAAGACCTGTAGAGTATTAACTGTGCAAACATAAGGGCATATCTCATGGACTCTGTCTGTGATGAACCCTAGTCACTCTGCCTTTCCCCATGCTTAGAGTCCCCACACTGCTATTCATTGTAAAAGAAATACAAGCTTCTTGAGTAACCATAAGGTTAGATAATTTCACATTTGTGAATGGAAGATTTATTATTTTTCCTGCTAGATGAGAGCTAATATGTTATCTTGTGACTAGAGATATCAATCGAATGATAGAAATATTTTACTTTAATTTGATGTTGAAATATGTATAGTTAAAATTGATTGTAGACTTTTATTTAAAGGTTATCTATAGTGAACTATTTTTTTAATCCAAATTCTATATTTGCCAGGGAGGTAAAATAAATACTTCTGTCTCCTGATCTGTAATAGTATGCTAGCCGTGAGCTGTGGAAGATTATGCTCATCTGCAGTTGACTGCTTTCATTTTGCCAGCCACCCTGAGTGTGCATGCTTGGCAGTGGTAAAGAAAGAAGGATAGTCACATTAGCAGACTGGGGGAAGAGCGGCGTAGATGTCCGCCACGGAGAAGCAGCCACTCTGGCGGCTAACCTTTTAGTGTACTAGTGCAGAGCTGCTGTAGTTAAAAAATTATTGAACTTACACAGGTATATATTTTGTTAGGGATGTCTTAGAGCGATGATGTGTTATTTTAATCAGCAGTTTTTATACTATACATAAGAAAAAGTGCTTTGGCCATAGTTCCCATTTAAAATCCTGCTACTGTATGTAGGGAAAGAAGGTGTATTGAGCCCTAGAGGGTCATCCTATTATTAGACTTTGTGTGTAGTGTCTGACAACAAAAATGTATAGATTTAGGCCAAGGCCTCACAACAGCATGTCCTAGCACACCGGAAGTTCATGCGGTTGCGGAAAAAAATGCATATTACTGGTTTGCAGCACAGCAGTGCACCTAGTGTGGCCAGAGCATTTGTCCAACACTAGTGTGCGTTTTTTAATGTGTGACCTGATCGCACCTTAAACGCTGGGGGGTGGCCTAGCCTTAAATTATAATAAAACAACTATATACTAACGAGGATTATGCCCAGTAAGTTTGACTAGGATTGTGAGCCTATCCTAGTGGATACTTGGTTGGTTATATTTAGCCTTATTTATAGTTTTATATGTAGCCATAAATTAGCCTGATTTGGTCGATTGGTATATAATATCACTGTGTATGGCCTGATTTCGTATTGCAAAAACATAGTAAGCAGTGGGTAGCATTAAAGTGACTTATCAAAGTCCCACTCATGTGTTCAAGATATTGTTTTCATAGTGTGGTGATACAAAATGTACAGTTGTATCCACGGTAAACACTACAAAGTAAAGTGGTTTACCACTGCTGATCTTAATAGAAAATATATGAAGCATGTATGTTTTTTTGTTTTTCCCCTTTGTTATTTAGAATATGTATAAAGCAGTGTAGCTTTCAATTGTGATTCTCCAACTATTGCTGCTCCTAGACCCTGTCTAGCTATACTGTTCATGAATATTAGAAATAACCGCAATAAGTGCTGCTTACTGGTAACTCTCTTTGATGTTATTAGCTGGGAGTTGTAGTTTCCAAACATCTTGAATGCCACCCTCACTTGGCATTCAAGATGTTTAGAAACTACAACTCCCAGCTAATAAAGCATGCTGGGAGTTGTAGTTTCCAAACATCTTGAATGCCACCCTCACTTGGCATTCAAGATGTTTGGAAACTACAACTCCCAGCTAATAAAGCGTGCTGGGAGTTGTAGTTTCCAAACATCTTGAATGCCACTCTCACCCTCCCACCCAGTTCATCCAGGAACTGTGGGCTCTCCTCCATTCAAGGGCTTCCTGTTGGGACTGTGTGCCATTGAAGGTAAGCGTCCTCTCCATTCCGGCATCTGCGCGCTCATTCCTGTACTGGCGCGCCGGCTGACGTCACTATTTGGCGCCGGCGCGCCAGTACAGGGAATGATAGTGCGGCTGCCGGAGTGCTAAGGTAAGTAGTGACTCGAGTATAATCCGAGTCCAAGTTTTCAGGCTGATTTTACAGCCTGAAAAACTCGGGTTATACTCGAGTATATACGGTACCTGTATGTAAGTTTTCATTTTGGGGCTGGACTTGCCCTTTAAAATATGGTTTATGGCCTATTGCCCTGTTCTGTGGAATTATCATTGATATCCCTTTCCTCATGTTCTTGTCCAGTCATGACTTGTTCTTCCTGTTTCATTTAGATTGCTTCCAATTTAGATTGGCCTAGAAACATTGATTTAAGTAGCAAAAATATAATTGCATTTGTAATCTATTATGTGGAAATTGTCACTTTGTTGCATTAGTATAGTATAGTATTTTAGGTTGAATAAAGACATACGTCCATCCAGTCCAACCCATCTTGCAATATCCTCATTTCCTGCCTAACTGTTGATCCAGAGGAAGGCAAAAAACCCACAAAATTTATGAAGGGGGAAAAATTTCTTCCTGACTCCAAGTGGCAATCGGAAATTTCCCTGGATCAACTCTACTTTATGTATCAATGCCAGTAACTTGCAACATTCCTTGTTAGCAGAAACTCATCCAGCTTTTTTTTTAAACTGACCAATGAACATGCCATAACAACGTCCACTGGAAGACCGTTCCCTAGCTTTACCGTTCTCACAGTGAAAAGCCCTTTCCGAACTTGAAGCCTAAACCTTTTTTCTTCAAGTCTTAAGGGATGTCCTCGTGTCCTCTGACATGTACTTTTGGTGAACAATGCCACAGATGGTTTATTGTATGGCCCGTTAATGTATTTATACACAGTAATCATATCACACAGCATTATGAGGAAAATAATTCACAAGCAAGTTATTTTTCTGCAGTGAGCAAATGGTCACTGGGATGAATAGGTGTGTATTGCTGTTCAATAGGGATTGACAACTAGGGACCAAGATTCTCTACCGCTGGTGCAGCCATAATCCATCAAGACATTTTCCAGACCGCTATAAAAATATCAGATACTTTAGTGAAAATTCTTTCCATCGGAGCTAATTGTTTAAAATCTTATGGTTGTTACATGTAGCCTTTTTTTTTTTTTTTTTTGCAGGAATATTAACCCACAAAACCTTTAAGTAAATCTAATGAAGATTCAATATCACTTTTGTGGGGATTTAACCCCTGCATGACTTTAGCTAGTAGCTGGCATTAAAAAAAAAAAATCTGCACAAGAAATATTCAATAATTTGCATGGATGTCTTTTGAAATTCCAGTGCTGATACCAATATTCTAGTTATAGTGACGTTAAACCCTCTGTAAATAGGTTAGTGTCACTTGAAAACTAAAATTTACCACTGCACCTATGCATAAATCTCCCTAATGGTGTTTTGGATGTCTGACCGCTATAGTGTTTTTATTGGTGGTGTCGGGAAAGAAATAAAGGCATCATTGCATCCATTTGTATCTGTTGTAGCTTTTTAGTTTTTTTGGGCCAAACATTTCTCATCAACCTCATTCTTTCCAACCCCTTTAATTCCCACCTACAGACACTGTGTGGTTGTCTGATACCATCTGTTTGACTAATTGTAGTTTGTTTTCTTGTTGATTTATTTTCCATTTAATAAAAAAAAAAAAAACTAGTATTTCTAAGAGATCCATGTGTTTTTTTTTTTATTTGATGATACTATTATTACATGCATTTTCATTTACAAAATGTATTTTTTGAACTGTGTTTAAAGATAACTGAAGTCAAATAATCAAGTAAACACAAAATTTTAAAATCTTATTCATTACTGAAAGGGCATCTCCACCCTACAATTTTATACGTTAGAGGCCATCCCTGCCCACCCCCAATCGTTATATTAGATTTCTAAAAAAAATGAAGCAGAACTCTACTTACAGCTCCTCAATTCTATGGCTTTCTGAATTGGCTCCCTGCTTGCTGGAACAATAAGCAGGGGGCCAGACCGGCAGCAGCGGCTGTAGAGAGGCAGGCAATCACAGCCACGGCTGCCGGCAATAGAGAACGCCACAGGAGTGAAGGGCTGTAATTAGAGTTTGGATACTTTTTAGACATGCAATATAGCAGTTGGGGGTGGGAAGGGATGGCCTATAACATTTATAAATCTTTTTATGCTGGGTGATGGGAGGGATCAGGAGGGAGGCTCCCCTGCGCTTGCCGCTGACCTCTTAGGGGAAAAGAAGGCGGAAAACTTTCATACAGGAAGAGAGCTCATACTCTTCAGTTTCCTGCTCTTTGGACAAGCACTGCAGGACAACCATAAGGAGCAGAGATGTAAGGTAAGGATTTTTTCAAACTACACAGTGGAGTATCCATGGTTAGGAACTAAATCGCTTGGTCCTCGTCCCTGGAGTACATTAGATTTGCCAATTTACTTGCCTTATTAAGAGAGAGACAGACATTCAGACCAGTCAGGAGGGAGGAGGCAGAGCCAGAGCAGGCTGATTTCTAATGATTTCTAATTTGGGTAAGTAAAGTTGCCAATCTAGTTTACCCCAGGGCTAAGTATATAGCATTTTAGGTCCTCACCCTGGACATATATTGTAGCGAATAATGGAGGTAGAGGTTATAATGGGCCTTTTCAATAGAAATAAATAGAAAATGTGTAATGTCAACTTTACATTTTTGGGGGGTTGGCTACATTATTTTAATATATTGTTTGAATGAGGTTGAAATACTGTTCCTTAATCTTAAAAAGACCATATAATGGCGTTCAGTGTACTGATTGGTAGTCTGTCTGAAGTATAGTGGGCTCGCCAATCTTCAAGCTGACTATTGTGGCCCATTACAGCAGTCTCGCCATGTTTTACTGACATTTCTGATTACTTGGATAATTTCTTCAATTTATTTTGGGAGCAGTCGGTTGGGTTGGAAATTACAAGCAAAATGTTATCTCGATCAACTAAAAATATAATACCTGCTGATGGATGGGGCAGAAATAATAGACCATATGTACCAGCCCCATGTTACATCTTTAAAGGGAAATTCCAATACCACATTCAAACCAGGAGGATTACCTAAAACCTCACAACTACAAATACTTATTGGTTTCTTTGACATCCCATAATGGAGATCTTCCTCTTGTATTCTTGTATGATTCGGAGCTGTTCTTCTTGGCCTTTCCAGATAGCAGCCATCAGTGGACATGAGAAAAATCTCACAGCCATGACTGAGAAAGTCCTGGCTTCCCTCTGAGGCAGCGCCTCTGTGATTGTGCTAGCTCTTAAAGGTCTTTATAGGAGGGGCGAACCTTCTGGACTGGGTCAGTGAAGATATTGTGAAATATCTATGTTCAGGTTTTGGGGGATTCTCATGGTTTTTGAGTATGGGGCTGAGTTTGAGCAATATTCCTGTGCGAGAATGGTGTATTTTTCAAAATCTGTTGCTTTTTAACTCTTTTATTTACTGTCATTAATTGCCACTGGATGGCAATATTTAATTGTATGGATGGATTAAAATGCTTAAAAAAATCATCTGAAATTACATGTTTTTCTAATTTCTACTGCCAAGAAATACATAAAGGTTTATTTAGATTTTGTTTTGCAAATTGAAGAAACTTGCATCACATTATTAAAGCAAACAAAGTATTATTCAGTGATAAACACTGCAGGCATATATGATGAATTTAGTAGAATAATGCTAAATAGAAAACGTAAAGAAAACATAGATGTGGTTCTGAAATATTCTCTAAGCATGCATACAAGAATAAAGGGCCTGGTTAACTTTTTGATTGCCATGTGACAGACGAAAGCTCCTTTCATTCACACAGACATCCCACTTGTGATGTCACATGCCTATTCTTAAAGTATGACAATCCATTAGCATCTTCCGTGGTGGGATTGAAAAAAAAGAGGGAAGGCAGAAGGGGGAGGGGTGATAGCCACCCCAGGCTGGGCACAGCTGAACAGAGAATGACCAGTTCATAGTAGGGAATCTGCATGACGTATAGCTGCTTTCTGGCACATATCTCAGAGGGACCAGTAGGCAGAGCAGAACTGAAGCTGACAAGAGTGCCTCTTGGAAAGCACTGAATTCAACTGTAGTACAGAAGAGAGGTACTCAATCACAGCAGCTCTAAATAGGAGCCAGTCAAAGGAGCTGGGAGCAGAAGAAGACAGAGGAAAGAGTGTGTTGGAGGGGGGGAATTAAATAGCATTTTTAGTGCATGGGATGAAGCCAGCCATGGAAACTGCAGCAGAGGAAACTACAGAACAAAGCCAAGACAAAAAAGGTACCCAGAGAGTTCTTATTTAAAGGTGTCAGTCCCAGAGACTAGATGTTTAGCTCATTTGGCATGTTTGTCTCCCCTATGAAGCTTGTTTGAATAAAATATTGTTTTTTCCCCCTCCTTTATTTCCTGTCAGATATATATTGCTTTTTTTATATATATATATATATTTAAATCACATTTAAAGTCAGAAGGACTTCCATATGTTTTATACCAATGTACCAACAGTCCCTTTTCATTTTAATGAGAAACAGACCTCATTTAGGAACAAAAACAACAAAAGAGTTACATTTGTCCCAGCATTACTCCATCAACAAAGATTCAGGGGGGATGCTTGGAATTTGTTTACATGGATTTTACATATCTATATTTCCGAGGTTTTACATATAAAGTAATGTTCAAATTCCTTAACATCATTTTAGTTCTTGAATATTAAACCTTTCATTAAATAATTGTTTTTGTGTGGTGATCTGTGTTGATTTGGTACTTCCCAGATAATGTTACTTTCTTTGCACAGAGATATCGGGACTCATTCTTGAATATGTATCTGTATATATAATCATATTGTGTTTATTTAATAGTTCCTGCAAATAGGGTTTGTTTTCACTGGAAAATGAGCCTATGATAGACTTTATAGGCTTTGTGAGCAGTCTCCATTATTGTTTGCCGTGGAAAGGCATATACATGAATAGTAGGGAAAGGGGTTTCTAAGCAACTCGAAGCCATGTTGCATTTCAAACTCCTGGGAAAATCAATTACGCAAATGCTTTTGACAAATTTTAGTTGCTATAACTCGCATTTTACTCATTTTTATTTATTTTTTTACCTGAAAGAATTTACATTGTTATATTAATATTGGATGGTTTATTGCAATATTTTGGTAGTTTTTGCATGACCATGTAATACTTAAATCCTGTATTAGGAAACCTATTACACGGAGCACTGTGTAAATAATAAAAAAAGTCTTATAAGAGGAAGTAATGTATACAAATAAATAGTTTGTTAAAGGGCATCTCCACCCTGCAGGACAATTTTTGATATAATGTAGGGCATCCCTGCCCACTCCCAACCGCTATGTCTGATTGTTAAAAAAAGATTCAGAACGCTACTTACGGCCCCTCACTCCTGCGACGCTGTGAGGCAGCCAATCACAGACGTGGCTACCGTCAATGGAGAGCGCCGCGGGAGAGAAGAGGCTGTAAGTACAGTTCTGCTTCATTTTTCAACTATCTGACATGGCGGTTGGGGATGGGCAGGGATGCCCTACACTACAGAAAAGGTGAAGGGCAGCCAGAGAGGGATATAGAGGGGGGGAAGGGTTCCACTGCGCATGTTACAATATCTCCAGGAGGACAGATTAGAGGCAAAAGCTTTTGGCCAGAAGACAGGCTCCTACACTTCAGTTTCCTGGACTTTGACCAAGCACTACAGGAGAACCATAAGGAGCATAAGGATTTTTTTTTTTTAAACTACACAGTGGGGCCAGTAGGGGGTCAAATTTTAGTTTGGGGGGTGGATATGCCCTTTAAGCAAAGAATATTTTTGCATAGAGAATTGTATCACTTACTAGAGGTATGTCCTACTGCAGAGTTTCTCAAAAGGTGTGCCTGGTATGCCGTCACAATGGTATGCCTTAAGCCAAAAATATGAATTGTTATATAATTTAAATGTATAGTTTTAATATAGTCAATATTTAAGTTATACAATGGAAATTATTAGTCCGGTATTAGAGGGATAGTTTATCTAAAAAAATAATTTTATTAAATTCAAATCTAGAATTGTTGTGGTGGGTACTACTACCTCCCATTTCTATTTCTAAGATAAACACTGGAAATCTGAAGTTAGTCATTGGAGTTTTAAAGCAATTTAAAGCTGTCCTTGCCAACAGTCCCTTACTTTATGATAGATTCTCCTATCTATATTATAGATACGATAACACGTATGGCAGGAAAGGGGACTGGGTGGGGCAAATGGGTAATGAGCAGAGCAGCTGCTTGAAGTATTTAGTTGAATATATTTGAAAAATTCTTGTTTTTTAATCGAGTACACCCACCACGAGTTCTTATGGTTTTGCTCTAAGGTTTTTCTGGTTGTTGCATTTGGCCTAGATTGTAAAACTGGCTATACACTACATTGTTACCTTTAACATTTCTCACAAGGTTCCAACAACTGCTTGGCCCAATCATTTTGTAACATCGAAAAAATCATCCGTCTGGGAAATGTTGTTGTGGGAATGTCGGCAGGTGAAATCGATTTGATTTTCGTGTCAGATCAAACTTGTGTAAAAAAAGTGTAACTAGTGTTCTCCCCAGAATTCATTTTCCAGACAAATAGGGCAAACTGGAAATTTGGTGGTGGTGGTGTTGAAGAATGTGCACTGTTTTTACTAGGTAATTCTTAATAATTATTTTCCATTGAGTTTAAGGTTTGACATGCCCTTTGAACTCATGCAGTATGACTACATTGAAACCTATACAGCCTGCTTCGTAGTGGAAATAATGACCAGCTTTGCATTTTACTCATATAGGTCAGGGATGTCTAAATTTCTGCCCTATACATGGTTGAAAACTACAACCCGCAGCATTCCTTGTTTTAAGAAGGCAGGGAGTGGTAGTCTTAAAACATCTGAAGGGCCGCAGGTTGGACATCCCTGATATAGGTGTTTTAATGGAATGCCTCTCATGGAGACCCCAAAGACCTTTACAGTCCCAGAAATTAAAGGGGTCGACTTTCTGTTATTTAATCAATCACACAAACCAATTTCATGGCAGGGAGCATAATTAGCCCCTCCCCACAAATAGAACAGTGACTGCTTCACTCTGTCCACAACCTGGACTGATAACCGGGTCATTAAGAGCACTGATATCTTACCACAGGATTAGGGTTGGCAGAGTGAATCCACACACTAGAACAACTGAGTCACTCACTTACCTAGATCCTTCTGTGCACCCAGTAACACAACACGTCAGCAGAAGCAGCAGGTTTGCCGTGCCACCCTTTGCAGCCTCAGAGATCTTGCAAAAGTTAGTTAACACGTGCTTACATTATCGCATGTGTTAGAAAGGGGTCTTGACCAGGCAGTTTTGGCGGGAGTTTTGTCTGACCTTGGTGGCGGCTGCACACCTATTAAAAAGTCATTTTTTGTTTTCTTTGCAACTTACCAGATAATTACTGTATCCATTTTGGGTCTTTAACATAGTGGGTAAATTTTTTGTCAAGAGAAGTCAGCTCTTAATAACGATTAAGGGTCGATATTGTTGGTATCGTTGGCGTGTGTAGCGCTTTTTCGAGCACTTCTGAGGCTGATGAACGTTCACTGTCGTCCTTGGAGTAATTTGAAATTCCCGAAAATTGGCATCGATCGTCACCTTGTATTACAGTACTGTCGGCTGTGGCTGAAAGAAATCTGCAGTCCTGAGCTTTCTCCCTATGCTTGCAGATTTTTGTCCTTCATTTTTAAAATCATGCATGTGTGTACCCTGCCTTTTTGCACCGACCAATCGATGATTTTCGGACGCGCCGAAAATCATCCAGGTGATTTATTGCTGCGTCTGAAAATCTTTTCAGCTGGGCGAACAGGCGGCAGACATCGGTGAAACGCCGTCACTGTCAATTTTTTGGACCGACCGATATACAAAAATATCGGTTGGTTTGACGAAAAAATCGCTTCATGTGTACCCAGCCTTAGACTGTTTTGCTTCTCTTATTTTGTACGTAATTATATCTACTGAGAGATCTGCATCTCAATGTTTGAGGAAGACCCATCCACATCTGCCAGGGCTCTTTCCTGCCATTTGTGCCAAACAGCTTCTTTTGCTGCTTGGGGCGTGGCTCTGTTGTAGTGCATTGAAGGGGAATTGGCTCTGCAGACCTCAGAATTTAGAGCAGCATATATCCTAATAGATAAAGTTTTATAAAATGATGACTAATCCAAAGTATATTTTATATCTTTAAAAGCAGTAATCATAGCATCTAATGTACCCTGAAATGTTATGTCGTACAATAGGATGTTCACTGGTATCGGGCCCTATGCCATCTCAATTTAAAATTAAGGTTTGAGACTCTTGCACAGGAGAAAGGGAAAGTAACTTAACAGATTATCATTGTTGTTCTCAAGTGGTACATTGTAATATGTTGAGAACAAAGTTCATCTAATCAAATGTTTTCTGCTTTTAAAGAATTTTTGTTTAGGCAGAATTTGTTGCAAGTCCAAAGGTTAGCCTTTGGGAAAAAAATTTAAATGATTGTTAAGGTTTTCAACAGGCCTTAAAGGTTCTTACACATTTGCGATCGCGGGTGCAAATCCGTGACGCACGATGTGTATGAACAGCCGTTTAGGATGTGCTGTGTATGGGCACTTTCTATGCCGAAACGGCCACTAGTTCAACGATCCGGCCGGTCGGGCAATGATCCCCGACTGAACAACTGTTTCGGCCAAAAAAGGGCCCATACACGACACGGTTATCGGGTGTTCATACACCGTGCACCGTGGGTCGGCACCCGCAATTGCACATTTGTACAAACCTATAGTCTATGGAGATCCTTGTGTACAACACATTACTGCAATAGAAGTGAGACTATAAATAGAGAACTAATTTGGTGGCATATGGTTTACTTATACTGTAGTAGGAGAGGTTATCTTTGAAACAGAGCCCTATTTTTATATTTTCCAGTGTGTTTTTAATGCTTCTCCCAATGCCTGGATAACAACCCAGGCGGAATGAATTCAGTGGGACATTTTAAGTACTATTTTGCTGGTACTTCTGATTTTCATAAATACATATTTATGTAAAGTGCAGGCTGCACGTGACCAGTATGCTTAACTCTCAAAATTAATACCCATAAACAAATTATAAAAATATTGTCTTGTTTTATAAACACCACAAAGTGATGCAGCTCTACATAGAAAGGGTCATTCAGGGTAATGGTGATAGTGATATGTCTATGGAGCTTTAAGCCAGAGTTGAAGTCATTAGGGCTAGGCTTGTAGATGTTCTAATCATCTTGAGAGTAACTTTATACAATCCAGCTAAATTAATCCATTGTAAAGCGATAAACTTTAACACCATTAACCAGTAACATACATTTTTTAATATTAAACACAAATATTTTTTTTTGATCAATATTTAAAGACTTGATACACTTGGGTAAAGAATTCCTCGGAGAGGAAAAGCCTTTCTTGAGCATTCATCTCTTGTCCTATTGATTATTTTTGAAATGTGATTCCCGGTGGTGGTATAGCTTTGGTTTCAGTTTTTTGCCAGAAATAAATTTGCACAGATGGAACAGACGTTCCTGACATATTTAGTGTACCATGCTTTTCTTTCCTTAAGAAAAATAGGCAGGTGGACTTCCCATTTCTTAATGATTGAAAACACAAGTCTTTTGATATTTGAAATGTGTGGAAGGAGATTTTTTTCCCCAGGATTTATGAGGGTGGACAACTTCACCCTCATAAAAACATCTTTTAGAAAGAATGGCCTTTTTAAAATATGTTGATGTATCATAGTTCGTTCTATGAATTCATTACTGTATGCCTGCTTTGCTTCTGGATGCCTCATGGAAACTGAGCAATTTAGAAACCTGTACTGAGCCTGTACTGAGCCTGGGCATGCTCAGAAGATATCAACTGTCAAATCCATAACGGACAGTTACTAACTGGAAGAACCAGGAAGCAGAAACGGGAACAGGACATTGTGCAGGATTAAACTTATATATTTCAGATTTTAAACTATTACTGTTCAGGGTTTTGGGGGGTGATTTACCTGCATATAAGTTTTCATTTTGGGGCTGGACTTGCCCTTTTGAGTTAATAATTAATTTGTATCATTAGTATAACTTCTTTCTGCTGATTAAATTTAATTTAAAGGAAATCCACATTTTTACACTCCAGAATCTAAACATATACATAAATAAATGTTACCACTTGAAGAACTGGATGAAATAACTGTGTGTATGTACAGTGACTGGCCACACCCATGATCTCAGTCACATGCTCCCTTGCCTATTCTGCCCTGTAAAAATATTGGCTAGAGGTAGGATACTAGTGGGTGTGACCAACTGTATCTTAGGACCGAGCATGTGTAAAGAACATAATGGTCAGTGACCACACTGTGTGATACCAGAACACTAGTAAATAAGATACAAACCTCATGTTAGAAAGCGAAATTTCTCAACAACCATATTAAAATGACAGGGGAGACGATGATTACTGTTTTTATATCAAGGAGATCTGCCTTCTAATTCAATGTTGTTCTGAGGCTTAAGTTGTCCTTTAAATCCAAGCCTGAATTCGCTGATTAGGGACTCTGATAAGCTACTGGCTTTTGATCAGCCATGATGTAAAGAATGACACATCCCTGTATTAAAATGTGCTTGGATGCATTGTCATTATAAAAATTGCTCTCCCCTCCTCTACATGCATTTTATGTATGATATCTGTCTTTACTGTGTCATGAGTTAATTTCAGTTATCTGATTACATTTGTTATTGTTATAGCTTGTGACTTGGACCCTACCAGCGCTCTGGAAACAAATCTTGATATTTGTGGACAGCTAGCATTGCATCACTAGATGTTTTATATGAAATGACAAGTTGATTTTTCAGTTGACTGCTGCCTTCCAGCCACCGTATACTGGCAGTGAGGTGCAGATCCAAAATGGGTATTGGCAGGTTCCCTTGGATGTATGAGCATTCAAGGCCAAGCCACTACCTTCAACTGCCAACAGTGAAAGTCAATAAGAGTACTTTGAGCAATCAAGGTAAATAACAGCTTTGGGAAGAAAGATGATGCCTCCTGTTTTAATCTAGTGTTGCTTTAGACATAGTAACAGCCTGCATTTGATGGTGAAAGGGGCAGATATCAAATGCAACTGTTCTATTCCTTTGTGCAGTTTTGATTGTTGTCCAGAAACCATTAATTCTATAATGTGATTTTATACAGCTGTCAAACTGTAATTTCCCCTTGTTTCTGAATATAAACAAAGAGATATCTGTAGTAGAGTAGCATTTTTATCAGTCTATTACAGCTGAGATTTCTTTGATTTTGGAGAAAATATCAATAATGGAATAGCTACTTATTGGGCTATTCTAAAGTATTCTAAAAATAATTATTATTGGAATGCTTTTTAAGAGACGGGATTTTAGTAATGGTGGCAATAATATCAAAAAAAAATCACTCACATGTCCATGTCCACACTTCCATCAGCTGAAATTGCTTACTCTCATTTACAACCGTGCTGCCCTCCCATAGAGTGCTAAAAGCCCGACTCCTAGAGGGCCCAAGGCCCTGATTAACATATCACTTGTCGTTGGCTTGTGGGGATGTCTGTTACAACCTCTCTCCTCCTCCTCTGCCAGTCAAGCAAACTTGAAATGACCTGTTGCTATGATACAGCCTACATAATCAAGCTGATCATAGGTGCGTGGAGGAGGGTTTTCTCGCGTGCTAGCTTTGAGTGACAGTTAGAGGCAGACAGAATTGTTATGCTCCCTTCACAGTGTGGCTAATTGAAGGCAGAGAAAGGCTTGAAATCAGGAAAAAAATGTATGGGGAGGGCTGCATACCTTTACTCTTTTTAAAGCAATTTAAAAAATGCATTGAGGCAATACAGTTATCCTTTAAGCTGCATATGTGTTATATATATTGGTGGATCAACTGATAGCTGTGGTCATTTTCTTAAGTTTCAGCTAAGCACTAACAGAAATAAAAAAGCCGATAGAACAGTTTTTAATATGTGAAACTGCAGATTTAAATGTTGTATTTTTCTTTCAATTTAATTCCTATGTATTTCCACAGCTATTGCCCAGTATATGGTCGATTTGTCTATTGTGATTAGATTTTTATTCCCCCATTATGGGATGCCTTATAATGATCCATGGTAATTCGTAATACATTTTTTTTCCAAAGGACAATTTTGTGATTAATTTTATTTCAAAAATATTTTTTAAAAAGGATATACAGTAATATTTGTAATGCATTATTGACACACTTTTGACTACAATTGCGCATCCGTTTTCGTTCACCTTTTTTTACGCAATTGCATGCATTTCCATAAAAGAAAACAGGAATCGCATGCACAAACATGAGACAACGTGCCAAAATTGCACATGCAATTGCGTGCGTTAGTGCACACGCAGCTTGAGCGATTCCGTTGTAGTGTGGCCTCAGCCTTAGTGTCTGCAAACTTAATTCAATTGCGACATGTTTCGGGACTCAGTGGGTCCCTTCTCAAGCCCACTGAGGCCCAAAAAATGTTGCAATTAAATTAAGTGTGCAGACATTAAAGGGGCTATGTACCGAGAGTCGCTATTGCTCTCTATTGCCCCCTTTAGGCAATGCATTGAGCTGATAGTGGCTCTCAGTGCATTGTGAACGGAGTTTGCCTTTTTTCGAATCTTTAACATCGGCTATCTGCTGGCTTTAGTGATTACGTCTTAAAGAGCTGGGAGAGGGAATTTCCCACTTACCAATTGTCAAAACTTGCCATTCAAGCTACAGCAAACCTGCTCACAGTACAAGGGTTTATGATAATAAGGCACTTGTTTGTTAGCTGAAATGCAAGATGCTTTAGATTTGATATCTAAAGAAATAGTGGTCAGAAGAATGATAGTTTCCAGTAATGGTCATTTTCAATTTTTTTTTTTTTTTAGGATAAATGCCTTTTTAATGGTATGTCTATATTGGTTGAGGAGCAGAGGCAATAAGGAGATCAAGCTGTAGTAAGATTTTATGGTTTGCTGGGTCATTTTAAAGGGCATGTCCACCCCCAAAACGAAAATTTTCCCCACTATGCAGTGTTAAAGAATCCTTACCTTACCTCTCTGCTCCAAATGATTCTCTTGCACTGGGAGGTTTCTGGCATGCCACTGCAGCCCTTCTTCCCCCCCCCCCCCTCTTGATCCCTGTTTGCTGCCTGGTGCCCTAGCTTTAGATACTTTTGTTGTAGTGTAGTGGACCCTATACCACCCCCAACTGCCATATTTGTTTGCAAAAAAAAATATCTGTAATGTACTTACAGAGCCTTATTCCCCTGGCGTTCTGCACTGCCGGCAGCTGCACCTAATTGGCTGCCTCTCAGCCAATCATGGACGCTGCTGCCAGGTCTGAATGCCGGGGGAACAAAGCTCTGTAAGTACCTTTCTTTTTTTTTTTGCAAACAAATATAGCGGTTGGGGGTGGTATAGGGTCCACTACACTACAGCAAAAGTTTTATAAGAGAGGTGGAGATACCCTTTAAAGGGTTATATAATTATATTCCACTGTCTCTGAGATATTTTAACCAGATATCTAAATAATGTGTGTCGGTCTTAAGCATAGTTTTACATCTCTAAAAGAACATGGCTGGTTGTTTTGCTAAACATAAATCAACAGTAGTGTATATTATCATTCTTAGGTATAGAATGGTAACCTAATGATTGGTGATATTATATTCTAAAATGTGATTTCACAATCATGTTTTGGTGGTAGTAAATGACATCATTGTGTGACCTTTTTCATTATTTGACATTGGGGACAAAGAGCTGGTTTTGGTTCAATAGATTCTGCAGCTTCCTCTTGTTTTTCTGCAGCGCCCTAGTTTCCCAGCTTTGCATATGAAAGGTCTAGATGTTTGAATCAATGTGTCTCTTCCCTAGCGTCTATAAGCAGAAAAGCGGTTGACAAGTTGTATTGCTGGAGGGAAAAACTTTTTCTTATGAAAGAGAGGAAATGGGTTTTACCATTAAATATTTTAATGTGAATATTTCTACAATAGTGTGTGTATGTAACATACATCGCCCACAGTAGGCATGGTATGATAATAACTGTAATCATTTTTTGGTGCCCTTGCACATATATCAAAGTCTCATGTTAATTGTATACCGTTACCTTGTTGACAAAAAATGCAATTTACACTAAACTAAAGTGTCAGGGTTTGTTGTGGCCTGCTTTTAATTTATAATGCTCTATTCATCTCTTTGAGTATTCTGCACTCTTGTAGGGTTAGCATATTTAGTAAGAATTGTAGTATGTGCATGCATGTGTGTAAATATTGATTTACAATTTAGCAAATAATAAGGTAGTAATTCAAAAGCCAGGAATACAAGCTGCTAGATTACCTCATTTTATGATCGATTATGTAGATGATTGTTGGTTTTACTCCTTTAATACTTTTGGCCTGTAATTGAATATGGAGTATGGTTCTAGTCATGCAGAAACGTATACAAAGAAAAATGATATAGGCAAAACATAAAATAACAATCTTTTTTTAAATCCATTTTCATGTATGATACATTTTAAAAGACCTTTTTTCCCCCTAACTCAAACCAAGTGCACATTATATGGGAAAACTTCCATTTTTTTTAGCACATGAAAGCAAATGGGTTCCAACGTGTTCCTGATTTTCTGATGATAGATTCTGTGCCTATATTGTGATATGAAAAGCTATTGAAATATAGCCTCAGCCCTATGTTTGAATAACTCAGAAGGTGTAGGGTGTGTCTGAGTAAATCAGCCATGCATTTTTATGCTCATTGTTTCGGCCAAATTCTTCCCTATTCTTGGTATGGGACCAGCATTCACTGTATAGTGAACATTTGTTCAGCTGCATTCTGGGCACAGTCTTGTTCACATTCTAAGTCCCATAATCAGAACTTTATGTAGGGTAAGTAGTTCGATCAGTTTCAATAAACACCATGGTGATGGTTTATACATATAAAAGGGAACCCTGGACATCTTTCCAACCAAGAGGTATCATTGTTTCCATACATTTTTTGATTAGTAGTCCATCATAGACATATGTATATAGTCAATACTTATTGCTCCATTATGTTGTAAATATGAGACATCCAATATAATTATTCTTGGACTGTTTTAAATTGCGCATCTTAATTTGTTGGCTGCTGGTGCATATTTTAATTTAAAGGGGGAAAAAGTCTTTTCATATCCCAGCCTGCATTTTAAATAGTATGTTTTCCCCTAGGAATAATCACACCCCTTGTTTCAGCGTATTCTCCTTCTGTGAATGTGTTAAATCTGCAGCCAGGATCACAGGCAGCTCTGAGCAAGTTGCTGGGCCGTTATTAACTTGTTTCCATGGCAACGGCTGTTCACAAGCCTGAGGACAAAAATGTTTTTATTCTACAGTGTTGAACAAAAGGGGTTCTGGTGATGCTTTGGACAAAATGGTCTTTCAAAGCAAGAGGCATAGACGTATTTGTACAGTTCTTTTTTTCCCCCAGCATTTTTAATCCATATTTCTGCACAACTGCATTTTATTATATTATCTATTTGTTATTTTTCAGAACTTTTTGACTTAAAAAAAAATTACAAAAATAAGTTCATGCAACAACAACAATATATAGTGGAACTGTTCAACTTGTTTTGTCGCTGCTGACAGAAAGAGAAATTATGTGTATGAGGTGTCTAAATCCTCTTTTGTTATGCAAAGGGGAAGTTTACAACTAAAATTGACTAAAATTCACACTGTTATGAACTTTAGCCGTGTGTCTGTTTGTTTAATCTCACCGATACAACAAGCCTGTCATTTTTTAAATTTTTTGCAATCCATTTGATTTTATTGATCTCTTTGGGATTAATGCTATTTTATCATTTATACTCTATTCAACCTCAAAATACTATACTAAAGACATATGTCCATCCAGTCCAACATAATATCCTCATTTCCTGCCTAACTTTTGATCCAGAGGAAGGCAAAAAAAAAGTGGCAATCGGAAATTTCCCTGGATCAACTCTACTTTATGTATCAATGCCAGTAACTTGCAACATTCCTTGTTTGCAGAAACTCATCCAGCTTTTTTTTTTAAACTGACCAGTGAACCTGCCATAACAACGTCCACTGGAAGACTGTTCCATAGCTTTACCGTCCTCACAGTGAAAAACCCTTTCCGAACTTGAAGCCTAAACTTCTTTTCTTCAAGTCTTATGGGATGTCTGCGTGTATCCTGACATGCTCTATTGGTGGACAATGTCCCAGATAGTTAATTGTACGGCCCGTTAATGTATTTGTACACAGTAATCATATCCCCACGCAAGCGCCTTTTCTCAAGTGTGCATAATTGTAACTTATCCAGTCTCTCTTCATATTCAAGCTCCCCCAATCCCCTTATTAATTTAGTTGCCCTTCTCTGAACCCTTTCCATTTCAAAGATGTCCTTTTTGTACACAGGATTCCAAAATTGCACTGCATATTCCAAATGAGGCCTTACCAATGCTTTGTAAAGAGGGAGAATAACATTTTTCTTCCTTGAATCCATACCTCTCTTTATACAAGACAATACCATGCTGGCTTTAGCTGTTGCTGCCTGGCACTGCTTGCTACTTGTTATCCAACAAACTCCAAGTTCCCTTTCCAACAAGGATTCATTTAATACTGAGCGATTTATAGTATAAGCAGCACAAGGATGCAGTAAATAAAATGCAGCAATTAATTTATAAGACTGCAAATTTGCAGTATAGAATAGAAAAGCCAAATTAGGTTATCAAGCTAAGATAAAGTCTCTTTACAACATATTACATTTGTTTAGTTTTGTTATTTGACCTTTTTGAAAAGTAATTTTTGTATTTGTTCTAATTGATTTATTGCTCATTTGAGTTACAAGAAAACACACAGGAGTTGGTTACCTTCTAATCCTGTTTGTACCATCAGTAGAAATGGCCAGGTGTAACTGAGTGTCCATTGCATTGCCTGTGTCTATCGGCCAATAGAATTGTGTGACAATGAACATGAAAGAGAAATGGGTGTGTAGGCTACTCCTTGCTTGTTCTGACCTAGATAAAAAAAATGCCCAGATTCTATCCTTCTATACAGAGGTAGAATTAAAGCCTACGTATGGTTATGCTCAGTCCTAGATAGAACAACCATTTCAACTGCACAAATCCCAGTAAAATTGCTTCAGGTTACAAATTAAGTTTGCCTGAACATAAACTTAAATAATGTATCCAGATTCCAGTGAATATTTATGTAACGCAGTGCAAAAGCCTGGAGTCATGTGCCTGACATTATTAGGTCATGCTGTTAGTTGTTTTAGTTGAATGTCATGTCAACTACAGGCCAATGGACCCAAGAGTCTTTTCTTTATTTTCATAGGGCTAAACATTTTTTGCTTCTTTCTTATTCGAAACAATCCCTTCATAGTCCCTCTTGTTTTGAGAAAGGGAATGACCATGTTTCTTCTGCATATTGTAGTGTTTATAATTGCAAAAGATGAACGTGTGTTCTTTTACTAGCTGAAGAGCATGTACAAATATATGTTGGGTACCAGATTAGTTAAGGTATTTATAATGAAGCTGAATTAGTTGATGTAAATGCTTTGAGATGCAAGATTTTAAATGCATAATAAGGTACTGTTTAAAAGAGGTGTGTGGCAGGCATAGGTTAGTGTATACGTGTGGAAGACTAAAGCTACTACTAGAAAAAAACTTGATTTAAAGACTTGCATATGAGGTTGGAAAGGGGTTACCAGATGGTTCTAGTCACTAGGGGCAGCTGTTCTCATGTCTTTTTTTTTTTTTTCTTTCCAACATCCTGTCACACCAGATCTTTAACAGTAAAGGAAGCTTATATATCCCTAAAGGGACGGCATTCAGAAGATCTCTTCAGATTCTGATCACTAATTTTCCTTTGGGAAATTAAACTTGTGCCTGCATCATGTGAAGGAAAGGGGATCTAATCCATTTAATAAAATGTGCAAGGATAAAGTACTGGTGGTTATATTTTTAGATTGTTTTGGTATAGTTGTATTACTTCCAGTTTAAGTCTTTGTGCGCGAGTTGTGGATAAGCTATTTGTTTTAAAAGCATCCTACTTACATTTTCAAGGAATTGGCAAATAATGTTAGTCTAAAAATATTCTCAAGTCACTTTTTGTTGTGGTCTGTGGAGTTTTCGTACCATATCCTTACCTTTGTAAATTGTGCAGAACAGCATTTGCGACATTAAACTTTTACAAGTAAGATTTTGCTTAAATAATAGAAATGTGCATTAGCATGTACTGGGGGTCAATACTGCCTTAGGCAGCAGACCTTGGTCAGATTCTCACCAAAACAAACCTGGAAAAAATGTAAATTTGGATATTAAAGTAAATGTTTATGCCAAAATAGAATTTTGCCGACTTTTAACTCATAAATGAAGTATTTGGACTGTATTTACTGAAAGATATTGATGTATTTATAATATTTTGTAAAAAGTGATGGGTTGTTTTAATAATGGTTTTCTGAACTATGTCGGGTAAATATCTGATTTAGCCCAAAGATAAACATAGACCATAAAATCTTATTATACAATATTCATACATTCTTATCTCAACTGTTATATTAGTGTCCAATGGACTGAATATCTTTATATTACACAATTAAAGAGCATGTCCACCCCCAAAACTAGAATTTAACCCATTACTGGCCCCACTGTGTAGTGTATAAAAAATCCTTACCTTACATCCCTGCTCCAAATGGTTCTCCTGTAATGTCCCTCCAAAGTCCAGAAAACTGACCACCAGGAGCCTGGCCAAGACCCATTCTGTCTCTGCCTCCTGTCTCTCCTCCGGGAGAATTGCTCTCCCTCCCCCTAGCTACAAACCCATTTGCTGTAGTGTAGGGCTCCCTTCCCCCAACCACTAGTAATTTGTCTAACATTTGATCTATACTTAGTTTGCCTCTCTCTTCTGACGTTCTGTATAGCCGCAAGCCATGTCCGTGGATTGGCTGCCTCATAGCCAATCACGGACGTGGCTGCCAATCCGGCCCCCTGCTTGCAGTTTCATGCAAGCAGAGGGCCGTAACAGAACGTCGGAGGAGGAGAGGCAAAGTAAGTATAGATCGGGGGGAGTTTTTAGACAAATTACTATAGCGGTTGGGGGTGGGAACCCTACACTACAGAAAAAAATTATAAATAGGGTGGACATGCCCTTTAATTGGAAGGTGTTTGGCAGGCTCTGTCAGAGCCGAGTGCTTGTTTTATTGCAGGTTACCTTTTTATATATAAATACAATCCTAGATATTCAAAATTTTTAATAAAAATAGAAATGTCCTGGCGGAAAAAAGACTAACCATTCTCTACAAGATTAACCTAGTAAAGAACAGAGCTATTGACTGGTCTTACCCACTGCTCATGTCTCAAAACTTTCCTTGTATTTTACACTGAATTTTTAAAATACGAAATACTAATTTCTCCGTACGTTACTTCTAGTAAGTACCTAGTCCAATACTGAAAGCCTGGTGCTCAAGGCTGTTTCCAAAAGTTGTTGAAAAAAAAATTGCCTGTGAAAATAAGTTTTAGGAAACAACTTTGTATCCCAAAGGAATGCAAAGGTATCTCTTTATAGGTATCTCTTCTGCCTGCCATTCATAGTATCCAGGATTAGGAGCTAAACTGCTATGTTTTGTTTGCTGCATCAGTACTTAACTAAAAGTTTCTTTGCTGCTTCAGTACCTTTTCCACCTTTGCAATGTAGCCAGTTGGAAGTCTCACTCCTTGCAGAGTGTGTCTTATTAGTCTCATTGGCGATGTAGAGTACTACAGCAGCAACAGAAACTTTACAGGCGCAGTTCTCAGAAGAACTTTACAGATTCAGTCCTAAGAGGGGGGGGGGGGGTAATTGTCCTTTTAACTAAGCTTGCTTGTGGTGTGCAGGTACAGACTTTAGTACACAATGTGTATGCAGTGTGATTGGTTTTTTTTTGGACTGTGTCTACTTTACATATCACATTGACATTGTGATAACATGGAAACCCACTGCTCGCATTGCAATGGTTTGTGTTGTATAATTGGGCCTAGTTTAAGACTGAGAATTTAGAATGTAGGAATACAGATGTGGGAGCCAAAAATAAAAGTTCTGACATCAGATTTAAAAATATATCTTTATCTGTTTTTACTTTTAGAGAGAAGCAAATATTAGTGCTAAACAGATTCTGACTTAAGTTATTATTTTTGAGTTGACCTCGCTACACACATTACACTTGCCATTGCGCTGAAAGTGAGAGCCAATCTCTCAAGCTGTCTCTTGGGTTGGACATCGCTCTTTTGGGATTTAATTATGTTAGTAGGCGGCTGAGTGAAAGCAGATGGTGAATCAAGGCTGGCCCTAAAAACTGATCATTAAGTGAATCAACGAGGGTGATGATTAGAGGGGATAAATGGTGATTGCAGTTCATGATGCTTAATAGCATTTTATCTGAATGACATTTTGTTAATGGACTGTATGGTTTTAAAAAAAAAATAATAATAATCCTGGTGTATTTATTATGATGAGGTTCAGTCAACTGAATGGGCTCACCTGCTTCTTAAATTAAAAGGCTGTTTTGTTTTACATCTGGCATTGTTTGTTGTGTTGTACTTTTTTCTTCTTCTTGGAATTTAACATTTTCGCAACTGAGTAATACTTATTAGCATAATTTAAATAGAATGGAATGCTATTTAATTCTACTTTCATTTATTTTTGAAATTATTTCTTCATGTTCTAACTTTGAACCCTGTTTCCTGGACTTGGGATTGCATGTTTATAATCTGACATTATTCTAGCTCTCTATATTATAACCCGTCCTTGTAGCCTTTAGGCTGGGTGCACACTGGCTGTGATATCAGCTTGATTGATCCCCCCATGCCAATTTTTCCTGGATTGGTCAGACAATTGAACAAAATATACCAGACAGTCATTGTGAACAATCTGACATGGTGTTAAATCTTGACCATTTGCAACAAGTAAATGTTCACTTTAAGCGATCGTCCATTTTCCAGTTCTCCCAAACAATTTATAGCTCAATAATTCGATCATTAGAACTTGGTTGGGAGCTAGGATTGGTCCACGATCAGCCTTTGTTTACCAGGCCTTACATCCACTCCTAGATTCTGAAGCAAAGGCGAAGTACGATCCATACATTGTCGCTGTAACTTTTATTGTTTTATTGTCCTCTGCATTTTTGCACTTCCTACACAATTTTTGACACTTTCAGGGAGATTCAATAAAAGTTCTTATTGTTTAAAATGGTGCTAATTTTGCCCCAACCAATCAGATCTTTTTTAACATTTGAAAGCTAATATGTGATTGGTTGGGGCAAAATTAGCACCATTTTAAACAATAAGAACTTTTATTGAATCTCCCTGCATGAGTTTACTGGAATTTTGAAAACAGACACCCATTGATTACAACACAGTGTTGAAAATGTGTTTTGTTCCAAAAGGCAACCTTTTCTCTATTATATTTAAATTCAAGAAACCCCCCTTACAGAGGGTGATTGAAGATTGTATGAAAACCTCAATTATTACATCTATGTATGCATAATTTTATTTGGGTATGCAGTGCTGTACATTATAAAACACATGCAAACAAGGGGATAAATGCAAGCAATTATACAGATAAATAAAAATTACATTTCATACATAGGTATAAATTATGGATAAATTAAGTGCAGCATGCCTTGACACTTGAGATCCCTGCTCTGAAGAGCTTACAATCTAAATATATCTAATATATTATTATATATATATATATATATATTTATATAATTATATAAATACATTTATATCTTAATAGGAGATTAATTTTTAGGAGCTACCAGTATAGATGTACCACCCCTGTGACTGCTAAGGGGTCTTCATGTGAATACTGAAAGGACGTGGTAATGTCAGTACAACATCCAATGATGTGCTGTTTTGAAAAAATTTGGCAGTCATAGCTAATCCAAAAAAAGTTTCTGTATGCTACACAGGGCATGATGTGTATTGTAATGGACATATACACCAATGCTCCTTATATACCACCTCCAGCCTGCAGGTGGTATCAGTGAGTAATAAAAGACAAGACATCCCTGCTCTCTATGGCTAGGAGAGAAAGTAAAAGATAGAAGTGTGTGTGCTCCTGATGGGACTGATCTGTTTGGAGTGATCCCTTGTACAGTGTGATGTCCTGATTGAATGCAACACAAGGTCCTGCGTATAAGATCCTGTTACCACCTGTTGGGAGGACAGATTATTGGACAGACAATTTGCCTTATTGGATACAAACTCTGAAGCAACAGATAAGTGTACGCCAACTTACAAGGACACACAATATACAGACATGGTCAATATTTAAAGTGGTGCACCATAGGCAGGGACTACTCCATTACTGCACGTTAGGTGGGGAACTGTTTGTTTTGTTATTAAATCATTGCAATATTTACTGTTAAATGTAATTAAAACTGGTTTATCTTGTTTAAAGAAAGTAAGTGCACTGTCTGCTTTGTGCCAAACCACTAGAGTAACCCACTGTGTGCCATGCTACCCATAATTATTCCATAAAGCAGTGATGTGGTGCAAATAATTACTAGTACATTTATTCTCCCTGTTTTCTCTGTATATTTGTTCACTATATTAAGCTATAGAGGCTGCTACTGAAAATATTGATTTAAATCCTCCTGTCCTTGTACCTGCAGATGAAATGCCCCAATTAGACTCAGTAGCTCTACCAAGCCCAATTGCCAAACCTATTTTTAAACCTGATCCATTTGATGGGGTAACTAGGGAGTGGACTGATTGGCTAGAACAATTGAATTGGCAGACACTATAGGGATGAAGGTGCTCACTTGCAAGTCCTTAGTCTTTTGCTTAGTGGTAAAGCCAGGCAGGTATACCAAGGATTTAATACCTAAATAAAAATCAGTTATCTGTTAATAAAAAGTGCTCTGAAACAAGTTTTTCAATGAACACACAATAAAATATATTCATTTTTACTTTTGTGGTTAGAGGTGCCAATCTGATGGAAGGCAAACTAAGATCAGTAACCATATTAGCAACAATAATGAACAGAGTCTAAAACAGCTGTGACTTTTTTTTCCTAGGGCTTCTATAAAACAGACATCCCCCCCACCCTTTTGTTTTTAAGGTTTAGTTTTTCTCCTGTCCCCATTGTTAAGAGTTGAACTCTGTGCCAGACAGCCATACAGCAGCTGTCCGAAATGGGTTACAAAACTCAATTTTGTTTTAATGTGTCTACAGTGGAGAAGCAGACTACATTTCCTACTATTTAATATTTGTTATCTTGTGTGTATATATGTTCTGCATGTACATACGCACGTATATGGGAGAATTACTAAACGTTTCTCCAGTGCTTGGAAGAGATTTGTGCATAGCTGAAATGGAAAAAAATTTTAAATGTAAACTGTAATCTTAATTTGATGTAAACTATAATCCATTATCTGTGTGATAAATTGGTGGCATTGATTCATTTGAAAAACTACATGAAAAGTATTCTGTGTTGCTTATAATTAAGTTTATTAAATATAGAAAGTCACAAAAATTTCAAACATTCGACTTTAACCCTTTCATTGCCACAATGGTAAATTTTACGGTGCTCTATTTCTTCCTTTTTGCCAAAGCATGGTAAATTTACGATTGGTGGCAATGGCCCTTTTAAATCCCTCCCACAGGCTCCCCCGTGTGATCGGAGGGCACTATTCAAGTGCCCTCCCTCTCCCCTCGATCCCCCATCGGTTGGTCCCACACGATGGGGGGATCTCAAGAAATTAACCCCTAAAGTGGCGGAGTTATAGGGAATCCCTCCACCTCCCGGTACTTCATTCCTTGCAGAGCCGCAGCGGAAGGAAGTCCCGTGACATCACAGGACGTCCGGGGCCCCTTTGGTGTCCATCCCCAGTGCCTGGTGGTCTAGTGGACTAGTAAACTGAGATCGGTTCCGATCTCAGTTTACTACCGAAGTATAGCAGCAGGCACTATGTGCCTGCTTGCTATACTGCATACGAAAAAATGTAACTGCTAGGGGCAATCGGGGGGCAGCATTCAGGTGCCCCCCTAGCCCCCTCGATCCCCCTTGATTCATAAAAATCCGTTGGGGGGATCGGGAGATAGCAGTGCCTGAAGTGGGCCCCTCCCTCTATTGCCGGTCCCTCTCTGCCTCTGCTAAGACGGTAAGGGAGACCCCGGTGACATCACAGGGCTTTCCCTTTCACCGGGGTTTCCCTTTGCAAGTTCTTCTGATGCCCCCTAGTGGTCTAGTAGAGGTACTGCAGGTGTTCTCATATAGAGCATGCTGCAGTCCTGTTAGTAAAAGCTGTCATGCTGACAGCCTTACTATACATTTTGTGAATGGAACTCAAAGTTCCATTCACAAATAGGATTTTTTCTAAGTCTTTGCTACTTAGCAAAGACTTAGAAAAAAAATGGGACAGAGATCAAAATTGGTGATCACTTCTGATCACCAAATTATTGATCTTTGCCAATGAATGAAAAATCACTTCCTGGAAAATGATTTCCGGGAAGTGATTTTTCCGATCGGATTTCGAATTGGAAAACGGGCATTTATGCCCGTATCCAAGTTTGTTATCATTCCCTAAGATGATCTGTGATGATCATCTATGGAATGAGCCAAAAAAAAGGGGAAATGCGCACAAAAAAATTTTAAAGTGATACACACCCCTTTTTTTTTTTTTACCCTAAAACTCTAAATTAGCAAAAACTTTGTCTTTTCCAAGCTCCCAATGCCCCGGTGATATCGGTAAAGTAACGCAGATCATTATTTGTCCGATTTCAAGGGAAACAAGCCTATTTAGTTAGAAATTTTTGCAGAGGTAGAGGTACCAAAAAAAGACCGGATTGAAGTTTTAGGATCAGTAAAGTATGCAAAAATGTGTGACTCTCGTACTAACCGGTTTTCACTAAATACCACTAAAAGGGGGTGTGGGGGTGGGTTGTGGCGGTTTTTAATTTTTTTTTCTTGTAATGCAATTGCGCATGGGTCCATTTGAGCTAGTTGGTGGCCCCGTCTCTGTTTGCACCCACCCATATGGTATACTGTTTGATGTCAGGACATGTGGGAGATTGCCATTTAGCGGGGTTTTTTTTCTTGCCATGGGGGTTAGGTAGGATTTCAACCTTTGAGACCTCTTTTTTTTTCTTCACAAAATCTCCTAAAAGCACGGAGTTCTATGAATAACAGCGTCTGGAAAGCATGATACCGTTACATAGCTGAAGGTGTGTAGATTCCAAAAGATATGTTTTTGGGGGGTATTTCCAAGTTGAATAGGCTGTTCAAATTACAGACAACTGATTTTTTCTTGTAATTGCCCTTCTGCATGCGTCCCATGAGCTAGTTCGTGGCCACCACCTCTGTGTGCACCCACGCATATGGCATAACGTTTGATTCAGGACAGTGGGAGATTCACATTTATTGAGTTGAGTTTTTTGCTTGTCAAGTGGGTTTAGGTAGGATTTCAACCTTTGAATCATCTTATTTATTTTTCACAAAATATCCAAAAAGCATGGAGTTCTATGGATTACTGCGTCTGGAATTCTTCATGTATGTATGTAAGCATGGCACCATTATGTAGCTGAAGGTGAGTAGTTTCCAAAAATAATAGTCCATGGGGGGGTATTTCAAGTTTCTGGGCTGTTTCCTTTGAAAAGGGGTAAACTGTTCAAATTACAGAGCACTTTAATTTTTCTGTATTGCGCTTGTGCATGCGTCCATTTGAGCTAGTTGGTGACCACATCTCTGTTTGCACTCACATATATGGCATACCGTTTGATTCAGGGAATTGTGGAGAATTGACATTTAGTGGGTTTTTTATTGTGGGCGGCATTTCCAGGTTCAGGGCCGTTTCCTTTGAAAAAGAGTAAGCTGTTCAATTACAGAGCTCTTTGATTTTTTTCTTGTAACGGCACTTGTGCATGGCTCACTTGTGACTAGTGGCCTCCACGTCCATGTGGTTAACCATGTATATGGCTACCGTTTGAATCGGGCATTTGGGAGATTGATACTTGACAAGTTTTTTTTCTATATTGCATGGGATTGACATGCAAAACTTTGAAATGTATTTTTGTACATTTTTCCAGAAAATCTGGTACAAGTGTGAAATTCTATGCAGACGGTGCCCACACCATTGGTGGTATGCATAAAAGAATGGCACCGTTGCATAGCTGAAGGTGTGTTGTATTCCAAGAATATATAGTTTTGGGGGATATTTCTAATAAAGAGGGTTGTTTAGTCTGACAAATCTGAAAAGTTGCGTAATTGGACCAATGTGCATTGGTTCTTGTTAGCTACTCTATTCCAAGTCTGCGTGTGTAACAATGCATATGGCATACTGTTTGATTCAGGACATTTGGGAGATTGATATTTGGTAACTTTTTTTACATTATTGGGATTTTGGCATGATTTCTAACTTTGAAAGTGTTTTTTTTGTTAATTTTTCAGAAAATCGGCTAAACATATCAAACTTCTACGAAGAAATAGCTCCAACATCATTGAAGGTATGAATGAACAAGCTAAAGCATTACATACTGAAGGTGTGTAGATTCCAAGGATATATGTTTATGGGGAGTATTTCGAGTTTTGGGGTTGTTTTGTGGTAATTTGGATTTGACTGAAATGTTTGCTGTTTTAGCCATCGTGCATTGTCTCACTTCGTGGACTAGTAGCTTCCACGTCCACGTGTGTAACCATGCATATGGCATACCATTTGATTCAGGACATTTTGGGGATTGATGTTTGGTAACTTTTTTTACATTCCATGAGTTTTGGCATGATTTCTACCCTTTGAAGTTGTTTTTTTGTTCATTTTTTCAGAAAAGTGCAAAATTCTACGAAAAACTGCGCCCACACTATTGATGTATGAATGAACTAACTACAGTGTTACATAGCTGAAGGGTGTAGATTTCAGGAATATATAGTTTGTGGGGGTTGTTTCTGAGCTAGGGGGTGTTTTGTGGGAAAAACTGCAGACGTCCGAATTGGAATTGGCTAAATATTTTCGCTGTTTCTGAGCCATCGGGCATTGTCTCACTTTGTGGCTTTTCGCTTCCACGTCCGCGTGTGTAACCACACATATGGCATACCATTTGATTCAGGACATTTGGGGGATTGATATTTGGTAACTTTTTTTACATTCCGTGAGGTTTGGCATGATTTCTACCCTTTGAAGTTGTTTTTTGTTCATTTTTTCAGACAAATGCGAACTTCTATGAAGAACTGCACCCACACCATTGATGGTATGAATGAACAAACTACAGTGTTACATAGCTGAAGGTGTGTAGATTTCAGGAATATATAGTTGTGGGGTTATTTCAAGTTACGGGGGTGTTTTGTGGAAAAAACTACAGACTGTCCGAATTCGGAATTGGGTAAATATTTTCGCGTCTTTTTTGAGCCATCGTGCATTGTCTCACATTTGTGGCTTTTCGCTTCACGTCCGCGTGTGTAACCACACATATGGCTACCATTTGATTCAGGACATTTGGGGATTGATATTTGGTAACTTTTTTTTACATTCTGTGATGGTTTTGGCATGATTTCTACCCTTTGAAGTTGTTTTTTGTTCATTTTTTCAGACAAATGCGAACTTCTATGAAGAACTGCGCCCACACCATTGATGGTATGAATGAACACAACACAGTGTTACATAGCTGAGGTGTAGATTTCAGGATATATAGTTTGTGGGGTTATTTCTAAGTTACGGGGGTGTTTTGTGGAAAAAACTGCAGACTGTCCGAATTCGGAATTGGCTAATATTTTCGCTGTTTCTGACCATCGTGCATTGTCTCACTTTGTGGCTTTTCGCTTCCACATCCGCGTGT
The DNA here is from genome assembly GCA_019447015.1 of Hymenochirus boettgeri. Classification (NCBI taxonomy): domain Eukaryota; kingdom Metazoa; phylum Chordata; class Amphibia; order Anura; family Pipidae; genus Hymenochirus; species Hymenochirus boettgeri. The sequence goes on along the minus strand of CM033470.1, from coordinate 201,658,287 downwards.
GTAACCACACATATGGCATACCATTTGATTCAGGACATTTGGGGGATTGGTATTGGTAACTTTTTTTTACATTCCGTGAGGTTTGGGCATGATTTCTACCCTTTGAAGTTGTTTTTTGTTCATTTTTTCAGACAAATGCGAACTTTATGAAGAACTGCGCCACACACCATTGATGGTATGAATGAACAAACTACAGTGTTACATAGCTGAAGGTGTGTAGATTTCAGGAATATATAGTTTTTGGGGGTTATTTCTAAGTTACGGGGGTGTTTTGTGGAAAAAAACTGCAGAATGTCCGAATTCGGAATTGGCTAAATATTTTCGCTGTTTCGAGCCATCGTGCATTGTCTCACTTTGTGGCTTTTCGCTTCCACGTCCGCGTGTGTAACCACACATATGGCATAACGTTTGATTCAGGACATTTGGGGAGACTGATATTAGTAACTTTTTTTTTTCATTCCATGAGGTTTTGGCATGATTTCTACCTTTGAAGTTGTTTTTGTTATTTTTTTCAGACAAATGCGAACTTCTATGAAGAACTGCGCCCACCCCATTGATGGTATGAATGAACAAACTACAGTGTTACATAGTGAAGGTGTGTTAGATTCAGGAATATATAGTTTGTGGGGGTTATTTCTAAGTTACGGGGGTGTGTTTTGTGGAAAAAACTGCAGACTGTCGAATTCGGAATTGGCTAAATATTTTCGCTGTTTCTGAGCCATCGTGCATTGTCTCACTTTGTGGCTTTTCGCTTCACGTCCGCGTGTGTAACCATGCATATGGCATACCGTTTGATTCAGGACATTTGGGAGATTGATATTTAGTAACTTTTTTTTACTTCCATGAGGTTTTGGCATGATTTTACCCTTTTGAAGTTGTTTTTGTTAATTTTTCAGACAAATGCGAACTTCTACGAAGAACTGCGCCCACACCATTGATGGTTGAATGAACAAACTACAGTGGTTACATAGTGAAGGTGTGTAGATTTCAGGAAATATATAGTTTGTGGGGGTTATTCTAAGTTACGGGGGTGTTTGTGGAAAAAACTGCAGACTGTCCGAATTCGGAATTGGCTAAATATTTTCGCTGTTTCTGAGCCATCGTGCATTGTCTCCCTTTGTGGCTTTCACTTCCACGTCCGCGTGTGTAACCACACATATGGCATACTGTTTTGATTCAGGACATTTGGGAGATTGATATTTAGTAAATTTTTTTACATTCCATGGGTTTTGGCATGATTTCTACCTTTGAAAGTTGTTCTTTGTTAATTTTCAGAAAATCTGCCGAAAGTGCGAACTTCTACGAGAGAGCTGCACCTATTACCATTGATGTATGAATGAAAGAATTACAGCGCTTGTTGCTGAAGGTGTCTACATTCCAAAAATATATGTTTCTGGGGGGTATTTCCAAGCTACAGGGGTTTGTTTGTGTAAAAAAACTGCAGAATGTTCAAATTAGAGATGGCTAAATTTTTTTACTGTCACTGCCATTTGGCATTAGTCCCACTTTGGGTTAGTTGGTAGCCATGTCTCTCGGGTACACCCATGAATGTGGCATACCGTTTTATTAGGGAGGGATTAGGTTTCATATTTGAGATGCGTTTGAACTTTCCTCCACAGTTTTTAGCTGAAATTCGCATTTGATTTCGTCTCTGATTTTACAGTTGAGGAAAAAAAGGAAAATGTGAGAAAATAACTTACAATTGGACGAAGAGTTGCGTCGGGTATCTGCATTTTGATCGAAACTTACCTCACTCATAATATCCTGCGGGTGTGTAGTTTCTAAAATATCTCATTGTGGGGATATTTTAGTTAATTTGGTAGATTTTCTATGTTAACTGTCAGTAGTGGTTATACATTTTAATTTGGTGTAAATTCTTGAAGGTGCAGTTTTAGTTGTGGGCGTCTCCTGTACAGGAAAAGTCGGGGTACCTACATATATCTGGTATCGTGTACTCGGGAGTATCAGAGCTTTTAGAAACAGTAAGATTTTGTGCGTAACCTTAAGATAACTGTAAGTTAAAACGGGAAACATCTGTGTGAAAATTGCTAATTTTTAATTTTTACATAATTTTACCCATAATTCCAATTAAATCTCCAGAAAAGTTAAAAAATTTTGATACCATGCTAAAGTACACTTTGTGCTGAAAAAAACAATGTATAATATTCCTAATTTACTGGGGGGTTTCCTACTGTAAAATTAGTTTAAACCATATGAGTGCAAAATCCTGAAAATTCTTTTGGCAAAAAAGGGTAGACAACTTGCAAAACTGTCTGGCACTGAAAAGGTTAAACAGGGATAGTTTACTTTTACATAGTTGTCTCGTGTTGCTGGTTAAGAAAAAAAATTATAGGAGATGGAGTGAGTCCTGTAGCCAAAGATTAATGCTTCTTCCACTTCCACTATCTATAAAACATTTTTATGGTCACCAATGGACTATTAAAAATCTTGTTATGAAGAAAGATAAATGGCTAGAAATCTGTTTATATTGATAGAATATGTCAAATTGCTGCATAATAAAGCCAAATCCTATTTGTGCCAAATGACTTGTACTGTACTGTTCAATTATTTAACCGTTTCCATTCTGTGTGTTCTAGTATTTGATTGGCCAGAGGTTAGTTCTAACTTTGATAGTGGTAAAGATTAAAGGGAATGTTAAACTTAAACAAAAAAACAAACTGGTCAGTTGTCAGTTTCCCTCCCCTCCCTCCATGCAGTCAATGAAGGCTGTGACTGCTGACATCACAACCAATGATTGCCTGCTGTACCACCTGCTGCCTTTTCTGCACATGCTCAAGCTTATAAAAAGCTCTTTAAGCAGAGGGAGAAGGCAGATACCTTTGCCAGAAAGGAATAGGACTTATTCAATATTTGATTACAAATGCATATAGTAAATTGTAAAAAGTAGCAGTTGGGGTTGCGGGCAGATAGCCAACAAGTCACCAGTTTTTTGCTTTAAGGGTGGACAAGTACTTTAAATAAGTGGATATGTTCTTTATTAGTAGTCTGAATTGTGTGCACACTTAGCAACATGTCCAAACCGTAGTTTAATACAATTATACTACACTCCATACAGAGCAGGGAAACATTAACTAAACGCAAAGCAAGATATGGAATAAGCAAAGATTGGCTTTAAAGCCACACACTCAAAGATGCTTTAGCAAAGTTTATATAGTAGAAGACTGACTATAGATTGTTGTTCATCCTTGAATAAATATTCCCAAATATTGCTTAAAGGACAAGAATAGTACCCAGGGTAAGGAACTAAACCACTAGGTCCTCAACCCTGTGTTGAGCTACGTACGCCCTCACTAACCTCCTTAAACTTTTACTTGCCGGTGCGCTCTTCTCCACCTCCGACTTCCTGCCTGGGGCAATACCAATAGGAAGACACGATTCTTAAATGTGTCTTACTATTGATTAGCTTGCGGACCAAAAGTAGGAAGGCAGGACAAGCGCACCGGCGGTTTAGGTCCTGGGTACTTTCAACTGTATGAAGAAGAGGATCGGGGCTGAGGGGAGTATAGTTGTCCTTTTAATCTTCTGCTGCTTTTGATATGAAAAACTGTGTTTGAATAAACTGCTCTATTGATGTGCAGTTTCTAAAGCAGATTGACCACTTATTGCTAGTGAGTTTTCTTTTATGGTTTATGCTTTATATAATGTAGGGCATCCCTTCCCAACCCCTATATTAGATTTCTAAAAAAAGAATCAAAATTCTACTTACAGCTTCTCGCTACAGCAGAGCTGTGATCTGGCTTCCTGCTTGCCGGAACTTCAAGCAGGGGGCCGGACCAGCGGCTGTGGTTGTCTGAGAGGCAACCAGTCGCTGCTGCCGGCAATAGAGAACACAGCGGAAGCGAAGGTCTGTAAGTACAGTTTGAATTCTCTTTTTAGACATCTAATATAGCAGTTGGGGGTGGGAAGGGATGCCCTACATTATATATTAACCATTATACGCTAGGTGAAGGGCAGCCAGGGAGGGATCGGGGTGTGTGTGTAAGGGCTCCCCTGTGCTTGCCACTGTCCTGTCAGAGGACAAGGCGGAGGCAGAAACCTTTAATACAGGAAGACCATGTTTCCTTGGTATTGGACAAGCACTTAAGGAGAACCATAAGGAGAAGTGATGTAAGGTAAGGATTTTTTTTAAACTACACAGTCAGGCCATTAGTGGGTTAAATTTTAGTTTGGGGGTTGGACATGCCCTTTTGTAATATAGATTGGTGATGGGAAGATTATATACTATATTATATCCTTAAAGAAATGATCCTGAGCACACCGTCCTTCATTAATTTCAATTTTGTTTAACGTTTTGGAACTACGCTGAGCTACTTCATCAGAACTATGATGAAGGAGGTCAGCATAGTTCCGAAACGTTAAATAAACAAAATTAAAATTAATGAAGGAAGGTGTGCTCAGGATCAATTCTTTATGATTACGTTTACAGCAGATTGAGGCATCTGCATACTTGGAAGCCCCCATCGACTGGAAAAGACATGGACTGAGTGCAAGTGTTACTTTATGGCTTTATTATATCCTTTATACATTTAAATTAAACTCTAATTCTGAGAGATTGTGTCTGTTTTTTTGCATCCGATTTTATGTTTATTTGTGCTTCCATTTCCCAGGGGATTATGGGTAAAATGCACCTTAAAAAATTGCATTTGTGTCCACTTGTATTCGCTTTTTTATGCGCCTTTATAGACTTGTATAAAGCGCAAGTTTGACCGAAATGGACCAAAAATGGTGATTGTATGCGTTCTAAAAGAGCAACTGGTAGCAGCACGCACAATGGGGGCCAGCTTCCTGGATCGCAAAGCATGAATGGAGTGAAAAAAGTGGCCAAATTGTGCCCGTGGGGCCAAGGGAATTTTAAGGTCTTCATCGCTTAACTGTTGGCAGAAGGTCAGCTGCTAGTTGTGACAATCAGATCAGTATGATGACATATTTCAAGAGATCTTTCTTATTTTGTGTGTGTTTCTGGCTAGACACCAGATGGCAAAGTTTAAGATTATGTATTATTATATTTCTAATGGTGTAAAATACAGTATCTCTTATAAAGCTAAGATAATCAGATTCAGACACTTTTAGTATCCCTTTAATATTACTGTTTTTTGTTTTTTTTTTTAAATATTATTTTGCATAAAGGATCTGTCTGCCTAGTGCTTTTCTGTTCAGATATTGCTTTGCCTTTTTGGTTTTGTCTATCAGTAGGATAAAAACTCCAAATGCATTGACCAAGCATAAACAGTGAGGTCCATGTTAGTAATCCATATAGTACAGGAGAGTAATTTGTGAAAGAGCTCACTGTAAATAAGCTTTCCTTTATTGGATTTCACAAATTAAAAAATGATTGAACACTGCAATAAGTCTACACACTGACCCACAAAACTTAAAAAAAAATGTCATTTGTGTTTAGCTGCTTCTGCCCCATCAAATAAATGTAGTGTCAGAAATGTGGCAGTGCTGTCACTTTCTGTTATTGTTTAGAAAGGAGAAAGTGGGAAGAAGAGATAAGAGCATTGGAGAAAGTAAAGTGATTCCCACCTTACTGATGCACCCAGTCAGAAGCCACTAGGGTACACTTTACTCAGTAACTTCATGTAGGGGAAAATGGGAAAGAAGATGGAATAGTTACCTTGATCCACTCTTAAAGGATAACTGTATTGCCTCAATGCATTTTTTGTTTTTAATTGCATTAAAAAGTGTAAAGGTATGCAGCCCTCCCCATACTTCCCCCCCCCCCCTGATTTTGAGCCTTTCTCTGCCTTCAATTAGCCATGCTGTGAAGGGGGTGTAACAATTCTGTCTACCTGTAACTGTCATTCAAAGCTAGCATGTGAGAAAACACTACTCCACCCACCCTTGATCATCTTGATTATGTAGTTTGTATCCTAGCAACAGGACATTTCAAGTTTGATTAAATGGCAGAGGTGGAGGAGAGAGGTTGTAACAGACATTCTCACCAGCGAATGACAAGTGTTATGTTAATCATGGCCCCGGGCCATCTAGGAGGCGGGCTTTTAGCACTCTATCTTTGCTGTGTGATATCTAAGCAAGGGCAGCACGGCTGTAAATGTGAGTTTGTGAGTGATTTCATCTTCTGGAAGTGTGGACATGTAATGGGGGTGATGTTGGTTTTTTTTATATTGTTGTCCTTTAATAGTTCAGAGTAGGTTCCTAAAAAACAGTATAACACTCTTTACATAAACCTAAACTAGAGGACAAGAAGACTTGTCTATATCTAGCAATGATTACTTTAATGCTCCATAAACAAAAAGAAATAATAGTAATAATAATATTTATTTTTATACTATTATTATTTCTTTTTCTCTTGTTTTGAAAGATGGGAAAATCTAGGCTACCGGGTTCATATTCAACCAGTTTGGTCTCTTTCCTTTATGACAGATATATTGACTGCATGAAAAAAAGCCTTTGTTAAGGGCTCAAACGATTACACTATTTTAAAAGTAGTTTCCAGCATTCTTAATTTGCTATATTTTTCCTTTAAATGCATTTCATCCTGCAAGCAACCACCGATGAATGGCCGTACTGGGCAGTAATACTAAGTGTGTGGCTGTTCGGTCGAACATCTTTTGTGGTCCGACCAGGCAGATCAGATAATGATGCCCGACTGAGCTGCCACACACAAACAATTATCATGTGATGCGGCCGTTTGAAGCCCTTTGGACTACTGTGTTCCAGCCTTAAGCATATGTAAACATGGAAGTTATGGATTGGTAGACTGGACATTAGACCCAAATTTGGTCATGCAGACCCAAATTTGATGTCAGTGGACGAATGTTTCTTCAATCATAAAAACTTAAACCTCTTGATTCCTTGCTGGAAGAACTTTTAACAAGAAGTCGATGTTAAAGGGTATGTCCACCCTTATAATTTTTTTTTGCTATATCATTCCTCCTATCCCCCCAGCCCCAACCGCTCTATTTATTTTATTAGAAAGTTCCCCAAACTTTACTTATCTGCCCTCTTTCCTCCACCGTGCTGCCTGGCCCTTTGCTTGCGAGATAATGCAAGCAGAGGGGCGGGACCAGCAGTCGCGTCTGTGATTGGCTGAGCGGCAGCCAATCATGGACGGCGGAGGAAAGAGGGAAGGTAAGTAAAGTTTGGGGAACTTTCTAATAAAATAAATAGAGCGGCTGGGGGGACAGGGGGAATGATTTACCTAAAGGGTTTTATGGTAGGGGGAGGGAATCCTAATCGGGAGGGGGAGAAGGGCTGCAGAACGCATGCCAAACTTCTCCCGGAGGCCAGATAGGAGGCAGAGTCCTATATGGACTCTGCTATCCTCCTGGTGGGCAGTTTTTGGGACTTTGGGGGGGGACTACAGGAGAACCTTATGGAGCTGGGATGTAAGGTAAGGATTAAACTACACTACACAATGGGGCCAGTAGTGGGGGGGATTATAGTTTTGAGGGTGGACATGCCCTTTAAAGTACTTTATTTTCAATGTCCTTTGTTATTAGACCATATTTTCCCTTTAATGATGTGGAGAGCAGCTTCACACGCTTGGGCCAACAATTATCTATTGTTTGTATCATTAGCCTTAAGCTGGCCATAGACTTCTTCAGACATTAAAGCCAATTCAATTTTTAAAAAGACAACAGCAAAATCGGCTTTGATGTCTAAGAACATCTGCAGGTAAGCGCTAGTGTATGGGCTTACATCATTACATCAGCTATAGCCAAAAGGAAAAATACTGTAAGTCTTCCTGAATTAATTACCTGTTTTTAGTATTAACGTAGTACGAAAGCTAATTTTTCCTGCTTACCATACTTCTTATGTACCCAGGGGATTAATCTAAACCTCTAGTTCCTCAACTCTGTCTGCCTGCTCCCTCAGTCCAGGCCAGACCTTTAGGAAGATGAGCTTTCAGCAGAGCACCCTGAGTGCAATGGAAGTAAGAAGTGGGTTTGGAATTGACTTTAGCACTTGTGGCTGTCACCTTGTACCTATACTGAGTCTGGTAATTAAACTAAGGCAGAATGTTCACTCCTATCAATCATTTAATTTTAAATTGCAGGGAGCAAAGGCAGAGTTTTCTCTTTTTTGCTCCTGTTAATTAAGTACTTCAAATTTCTCAACCTTTTCTCCTCCCCTGTATGCACAACATTGGTTCCATTGTAGCTAAACTGACCTAGTTTCCCTTAGTAGAGACAGCGTGCAGCTGTAAATTGGGCAGACACAATGCTTTCTTATGTATTATGTGTATACTATTGTCAGCTTTTCACTAACAGCATATTTTTATTGTATACAGGTTGCTTTGAATGTTGTATCAAGTGCCTGGGAGGCGTTCCATATGCTTCACTTTTGGCCACTATTCTTTGTTTCTGTGGTGTGGCCCTTTTCTGTGGCTGTGGCCATGTGGCACTTACTGGAACAGTAACCATACTTGAGCAGCACTTTTCCTCAAATCCTGAAGATCATGCCCTTCTCACTGAAGTGTAAGTGCTTCTCTCTTTTTCCTAACACTCAACTGACAAAGTTCTATAATGTTATAACTGAACTAGTACAATGTTCATGACTTTCAAAACATGGGGTTTTAAATAATTATTTTATATTTAGCATTCATCTATTATCGAATTACATACTATACTCATTCCATTAAGGTTTTGCCATAGGAAAGGTAGATCCCTGCATAATATTACACCTAAGCTAATATATTTAGGCTGCTATGTGTATATAAGAAATATATTGTGGTCTTTACTGTATATCGGGCCATGGCAGATCTGGCATTGCATGCACTATCGCATGTCTGTACCCTGCTTTAATTCCCCATTATTTAGCATTTGCTTGCACTTCTTTCGGGCTAGGCTACACTAGCACGTTGTTTGTGCTCGCATTTTGCAGGCAATTTTTTAAAGATGGAAATCGCTAAAATTCCCACGATTTCCGGTGCGCATGCGATTGCGCATTTAGGTTTTGGTAACGCATGCGTTCACCATTTTTGGTGCTTTAACACATTTAGTGCGTTGTAGTGTGGCCTTGGCCTAACTATCGCTCCAGTTTAAACTACTCCCATCTGTTTTATCAGGTTGTAATTTCATATTTAAGTAGAATGAACTTAAATCTGTGCTGTGCTGCAGATGGGAATACATACATATATATATATATGTGTATATATATATATATATATATATATATAATGTGTATTATATAATGTACTGTGCATTTTTAGTAAAATGAAAGCTCTGAAATAATTAGCACAGGCACAAAAACACTTGCAAATGGTCATATATTCCATGGTGACACAAAACTTAAAGGATAAGTACACTCAAAAATCAATATCTGAAACGTCTTCAAGAACTAAACTTCAAGTCCAGTTGATCTAATTGAATACAACAGATATTCCATGACCTGGATGAATGAGAACCTTCACAAGCACTCAAAAATCAAGTGAATTGTATTTGGAATCTGCAGCTTTAAGTAAACTTTTCCTTTTTTTTCTTTCCTAGGGCCCCCCTGAGCCTACCTGTGAAGAGCTGAAGTTCCTGACATCTTGGATTATGCTTGCTGAGTCTTTAGCTCTGTCCCCGAGATTTCCTGCCTCTGCATGCGCCGTGACATCTGCGTGTGCACGAGCGCACATGCGCATGACGTTATCACTACGTGCCTGTAGGCACGGTGCGACATGTCACATGCACGCGTGTTCGTGCACGCACTGACGTCACGGTCGCAACGGGCAGTGCTTTCTCAGACACACAAAAGAAACAAAGGCAGGAAATCTCGGGAGGGCGGAGCTATATACACTGCAAGCATAATCCAAGATGTCAGGAACTTCAGTTCTTCACAGGTAGGCTCAGGAGGGCCCTAGGAAAGAAAAAAGGAAAAGTCTACTTAAAGCTGCAGCTTCCAAATACAATTCACTTAATTTTTGAGTGTACTTATCCTTTAACCTTTGTTTGCATAGCGAGTAACCCGCGACGCACGATGTGTCCGAATGTCCATTTCAGGCAATAATCGGCCCGTGAATGGGCCCTTTATCGGCTGAAACGGCCGGTCTGACGGGGATCCACTTGGTCGGACGGGCAACGATCCTTAACTGAACGGCCGTTATGGACGATAAAGTGCCCATACACTAGCCGATTATCGAATGAAACGAACGTTCGGACACATTGTGCGTCGCGGGTCGGGACACTCAATCGCACATGTGTATAAACCTTAAAGGACAATTATACTCACCTTCCCTCCGCTCCACACCTTTGTGCAGTAGCTTTTACTCAGGGTGAGGACCTGAACCGCTAGGTCCTCACCACTGGATTCACGAAACCTAAAGCAGCGTCTTAGAGCAACGCTGCTCTGGTAGGCTCCGCCTCCTCCTCCCCGTAGGCGATGAGGCCAATAGGAAGGCACGCTCTGCAACAAGCGTGTCTTCCTATTGGCCTCGTCGCTGACGGGGAGGAGGGGGAGGAGTCTACCAGGGAGCTGTGATCAAAACTTTCCCTTAACCACTTGGATAGATCCTTTGGTGCAAGTAATAAGATTCTCTTCTTTTGTTTTGATCACATAACCTGTTCTGTGTTTCAGAATACAGTTAATGCAATATGTAATCTATGGAGTTGCATCATTCTTCTTTCTATATGGAATAATTCTGTTAGCTGAAGGCTTCTACACTACCAGTGCTGTAAAAGAACTACATAGTGAATTTAAAACAACAGCCTGTGGAAGATGCATCAGTGGAATGGTGAGTACTATGTTAAATAATGAACGGTTTACATCCTCCATGCTAATTTATGGAAATACTGGTAGGGATTGCTGAGCAGTGCAGTTTAGTGTGGTTCGACTAAAAAAAAAACCAGAAACACAAGAAATGCTTTTGTATGTTCTGCAAACATCCTGAATTGTGTTGAATAGTCTATAAAGGGCATGTCCACAGTTAAAACAAAAAAAATTGTCACTTGTCAGTTACCTGCCAGCAACCCCAATATTAGCAAATTATTAGATATATTACTAATCAGATCACTAATCCGTGCACTGCAATGCACACCAGGAAAACATGCCCACAATTGCCTATGTTCACGCTATGACACGCCGCAGTGTGGCCTCAGCCTAACAATGCAAGTTATTAGCGCTTTAAATAATTAATTAAAAAAAATATTTTTTTATTAAATGTATGCCCTGTCCAGGTTGTGTTAATTTAGTGCAATAGTTTACATACCACTTTTTAGTAAACAGTATTTTATACATATCTTTATGTTCTTTCTTTACAAGCTGTGGCAAAATTTCAGAAATGTTATCGACTCGGTTTCCCTACTACGTGCAGCCCCAATGACTTTATACCAACCTTTGGTTACTAAGGTTTTACAAGTTAGTTTAATATGAAAAGATAATCATCAGTAAAACTGAAAGGGTGACTTTGATTAAATTAGGATGACGGTGGTATAAAGGCAATAGCTGCATAGTAAATTAGACCAGACTGTACATCAGGGGTATCTGCCATATATTAATATTAGTTTGAAAAAATGTATTGTACAGTTATGTCTAATTACTGTAACATAAGGTAACTGTACATTTGTATCTTTTTCTTCTCTGTCACAAGTTTGTGTTTCTTACCTATATCCTGGGAGTGGCCTGGCTTGGCGTCTTCGGTTTTTCTGCCATCCCTCTTTTCATGTTCTACAACATGTGGTCATCTTGTGAAGTTATCAAAGGATTGCCTACAAATCTGACCACCACAATTGATCAGATATGTGTGGATGTCAGGCAGTATGGTGAGCATTTTACATGCTAATATTACTGTATTGAAACTTAATAGCCTGTAATAGGCTGTGGTGGCATAATTAAGTTTAAGATGTGTTATAAGCTAAATCTTCAAGGTGGGGGGGGAGGATTTTTTTATACCCTGTTTAAGGACACTGAAAACAAATTATTATTCTGGTTTTGTTAATCTTTTTCATGTTAGGACCCATTTTGGATGATCATTGTTTATTGCTGAACCTGCAAAAAAAAACCCACAGCATTTTATAAACATTTAAAAGGTAACTGTGGTATCCAACCATGTTAGGGCTACATACAAGCATTTAGTCTTAATGAACAGTGACTCATATCGACTCATATCTCTAGGTAAAACCTGTTAGATGTTACATTGCTGTAAAGTTCTGTAATATAACATCTTGAACACTTGTTGTAGCCATGAGATCAGCTAACTTCTTTTCCAGCATTAATAGCAACACCCCTTAATTTTCCATTTGCTTCCTGGCCAATAGGAAGACCTCTCTTTATCAACATAGGGAGGTGCAAAGCTGGACTAGGTTCCTACCATGGGTACATAGAACAGTGTGGGTATAGTTGTCCTTTAATGGGATATAAGATTTTTTTTTGTCAATGACTGCTCAGAACCAGTCTACTAATCACTAGACATGCAGCTTATGTGAAAGTAACCTTATAAAAACTATGAAAATAAGTTAACAAGCAAGTATTTTAGGCTACTTTCACACAAGTGGAATGTTTTCAGTCAGGTAGTGTTTTTCTTGTTGTTCTTGAGGTTACGGACCTTCACAGTTGACAAGCATGTGATTGATAAATACAGCATTTTTATGTTAATCATCTGGATCCTCTCAGAAACTGCTACCAATCCAATTGTCTAACCCAACATTCAAAATGCCCATCAGACAAAAACACAAAAAAATAAGGTTAAGATGTGATTTGGGGGGGACGAAAAAGGGAAACTGATGGCTTCCAAAGGTTTTAAGGAGATCATTCTTTGGCTGGGTAAGGATGATGGGATTGTAACATTATAGCAGTATTAATCAACCAGGGGTCCAGGGACCTCTGAAAGGTTGCATGGGGGTCCCCAAGAGATTGACAGAAACTGTATGGATCCACCATTTTGATGAATACAGATATATATTTTTACATATTTATCCATGTTTTGTTTGAATTAGGTGTATTGATGTCAGAGTAATATTTCTATGTAAGGGTTCATAGTGCATTTATTTATATTTATAGATCTATCACTTATTCAATTTGTATAAATTATGTATTTAGATGATTTGATGGGCGAGAAAGAGAAAAATAATATATAATCATTATTTTATGTAGGGGTTCCCCCGAGGCGTGGTTCCCTACAGATAAAAAGGTTGGGAACTGCATTATAGTCTTTCTGCGCTTTTAAAATAAATTTATTTTCAATCATATGAGAAATACAATAAAAATCTCCCTGTTGTTTTATCCTTTAAATATTTTCCAAGGCTTGTGCTAATGCAGTGTGTAGAACTACAGCGTGTTCTGCTTAATTTTCATACATAGAGCTGTTTGTGTGCAGTTTCAGGCTGGCACGTTAGGTGTACTGCTGTAAATGTCATCTTTCCAAGTATCTAAGCAAGAGCATTTTGTGTGGGTGCATGGAAAGGAACACAGATGGCTTTGTGGGTGGAGGAGCAGCGGAAAGAGTATGAAGGAAGGAGGATTTGTAATGGATTCAGATTGCATATTTTTGTTGTGTGTAGGTATAATTCCATGGAATGCTTTACCTGGAAGAGCATGCGGACCTGCTTTGGAAAATATCTGCAACAGCAACGAGGTAGTTTTTCTTTAGTACTACTAAAATGTCCTGTATAAAAGAGTTTTTTGTTGCAGTGTATACATGGTGACTGCTTGAAAAAAAGATTGTGGTTCTGAAAGTTGGGATGGTCTGGAACTTCATTTCCCATCTTTTTTGTGCACTATGGCACAGATCTTGAACACATGGATATCTCTCTGTACTGAGCTAGTTCTATTGAGTTTAATGATATATAAGAAAATAAACCTGTGATCTTCATCACTAGACCAATAGAATAGTAACATAGTAATGTTGTACTAAAAAGAATATTAAGTTTAACCTGATGCCCAATTGAGCAGGTTATGTGTGTTCCAGGGGTAAAACGAAGATGATTTAGGGGTCTGTACAGAAAAGGTTATATTTTTATTGTTAATACAAAATCTAGATGGAAACCATAAAATAGCAGAATGTTATATTACATTAACAGACTGTCGCTCTAGTTGAGAATCTCTCTTGTTCTTTCAGTTTTACATGTCCTTCCACCTCTTCATTGTGACTTGCGCTGGAGCAGGAGCAACTGTCATTTCCCTGGTAAGCATTATTCTCCCCATCTTTATTTTGTGACTGACTGTTACCGGTATTTTGCAGCAAATAGGAATTTCTTTTGCTTCCTGAATTAATCCATTTTTTACATGTTAAGATTTATAAAGAGACCAAGTAATTCGGTTTCTCCTGTCTAAAAATACCCAGAATCCCCTGCAGTTTTCTGTGTGGCATAGCCTGCTCCCCACAGTTTGATTAAGTAGCATTTCAGTTAAAGGGCATGTCCATCCCATTTTCCGAATTTTGCCATATAATAACTTTCCTTCCCCCAGCCCCAAACGCTATAAAAGATTTTACAGGAACTCTCCCGATCTTTACTTACCTTACCTCTTTCCTGCTGCATTCTGTACCGGCCCTCTGCTTGCATGGAACTGCAAGCAGGGGGCCGGACCAGCAGCCGTGTCCGTGATTGGCCAATCACGGACGCAGCTGCCGGCTGCACAGAATGCCGGGGGAGAGAGGTAAGTAAAGATTGGGGGGAGTTCCTGTAAAATTTTAGTATAAATTTTTATAGCGTTTGGAGCTGGGGGAAGGAAAGCTATTATATGGCAGAGATTTTATGGTGGGGGGAGGCCTGCAGTGCGCAGGACAAAATTCTCCCGGAGGAGAGACAGGAGGCAGAGTCCTATATGGACTCTGCTATCCTCCAGATGGCCAGTTTTTGGGGGGGGATTACAGGAGAACCATTTGGAGCTGGGATGTAAGGTAAGGATTTTACACATCACATAGTGGGGCCAGTAGTGGGGGAAATTATTTAGTTAAAGGGCATGTCCACCCCCAAAACTATAAACGATAAGCCTTACTAACTTTTCCATGTACTGTTATCTTCCACCATACTTTAAACTGTTTTCCATAGAATGTTTTTCAGCCTGTTCCCAAACCAATAAACACAATTTGATTTAGAGCAGAGTTTCTCAAATGTTCTGTGCACACTAGTGTGCTGGGAGAAAGTCATATGTGCCACTGAATTTGACTTAAAAAAAAATACAGTTTGTGTAGTAAAAATATTTTCATGTTTAACTCCAAAATGATATACATAAGTGTCCAGGTCACACTGGCATCCAGTAATTTGCTTCTTTATTAAAAAGTATATTATTGGATTTTGTTGTGCCCTACTGTTTTAAATAAATTGGTATAGTGTAACATATTACAATAAAAATATTGAAATTCTATTGCAATATCTACTGTACGCTATAACATCTAAATTTACAGGTACTTTTACAGGAGTTCACGGACTAAAACACAGAGATGGTGCCATTTTGTTATGTTGTACCCAGACAATATATAGTTGGAAAAAATTTCCAATACAGTAGTGTTAATTTTTTACATTGATTTATAATCAAATTTGACTACAATACACTGTAAAGTGCATGAAATATGTTTTATTACAACAAGAATTTGCCCACCTCTGTTTTGCCTCTCAAACCCTTAACTGCTACCCTCAAGCCTCCAACAAAACGCATGTAATGAGAGCCATTCTTCCCGCAATGTTCTGTCCCAGACCCAAGTTCTATGAGCCAAAAACGTACATTAGGGAAATGGGCATGGCTGCCATTATTCCACCTCAGTAAAAACTTGTCACAGAACTAACATAATAAACCAACACTTTGGCAACAGCTTGCATTGATTGAATAAGTAAACGTGGCCAATGAATTACGGTACAGAAGTGTTTTTCATACAGTTTATATTTATTCTGTAAAATCCTTAGATGATCCCAGTATTTAAAAGCCTAGTTAAACCTTAATATTATCCAAGGCTGTATGAGGCATTAACTTGCATATCTTATTCTCCTCTTATTTGTTCTCTTCCACCAGCTGATCTACATGATGGCTACCACATATAACTATGCCGTTTTGAAGTTTAAGAGTCGGGAAGATTGCTGCACTAAATTCTAATTTGTTAGAGTAAAGCGTTACTGAGACTGCATTGTTCTAGCTTGAACTACCACTGACACTCTGGACTAAAAACTCAATCTAGCGTCTAGAAATATTTTTTGACCATTTTTTTTGTTTGTTTGTTTTTGCAAATCCTTATTTAGACTCGTACGGTCATATTAATAAAGTAATTGTATGTGAATACTGCAAGGGATGAGGATTGGCTATATAGTCTGTTACTAATTAAAATAGCCTTTTACTGATGATACTTATAATAACAAAACACAAGTTGTTTGTTTTCTCCTACTCACAGCATGCAGATGCAGAACTGTACCTTCCAAACATCTGCTGCAGAAAACTTTAAAGATATTTTAAATAAGATACATGGAGTTCAGAATCTCATTTCCAAACTTGTTAGATGATTTAAAAAGGAAAAAAAAAAGTGTTGTATATAATAGTGTCACTAACCAAGTAACATTACAAAGGTTTCATTCATTATGATCGTAGTTTTAAACTGCAGGTAAAGGGGTGTTTATTAGGTAGCCATGTGAAAAGAAGAAGAAAATAGTTGGTCAGTAAAACTATAGGCAGAATCTACTGGCCAAAACCCAAGGGATTTTAGATATGTGATAAGGACTAAGGGCAGAGAAGCTGATATTGTATGGAATACTATTGTTCTGACAAAAGGGATATTTTTCAAATGTAAGTTTCAGAGAAGACTACAAGCTTTAGTGGTAAAAATGGAGTCTTTTCATAACCTATTTTTGTAGACAAACATGGCAATAAAACACTCATTTTCTGGCTGCATGCTTCCATTTAAGTAAGGTCATTTCAACTTTACAGGTCTTTTACAAAATATCATTATACTAAACTCTAAAGTGCCAACACTTTTTTTTATTATTTAAGCACAAAGCATTTCTTATGCTGACATTTTGGGTATACGTTTCCTCTATCTATTTATAATTTACAAACGTCTATATATTAACATATTAAAATTGTAAAGTGTCTGCTATAATATATAAAACATTTGTGGGCGTTGTACGCTGCTTTATTCATATAGCATCCCAGTATTTCTTTCAGCGGGAGGATTACTATATGAAACTAGTTTTATTTCCAGCCTACTAACACACTTAGCTCTTTGTGTGTAGAGTGCATGTCAGGCTATTAATTTATATTTTCACTAAAGAGCACACTATTTCTGCAGATTAACTCCTGTATCTTTTTTGTTGTTTTGTTTTATTTTTGTTACTGAAAATACTAGTAGTGTTCTAACAAGCTGCTTGCTTTGCCTCTTGACCTGCTCACTAGCAATCGTGCTCAACCTTCTCTTACAGATCCACTTCCTCATGATTCTGTCTTCTAATTGGGCCTACTTAAAGGATGCAAGCAAAATGCAGGCCTACCAAGACATTAAAGCAAAAGAAGAGCAGGAGCTTCAAGATATCCAGTCACGGTCAAAAGAACAGCTTAATTCTTACACATAAAACTTTCATGCTGGCATAATGTGACAGAAGAACCAGTAGCATTAAGTACCGTCCGTTCATGCAAAAGTTTTATCTAAAAATAAACCTACTGGATTTTTTTTGTCCATTTTGAAAATCAAAGCCAGAGTGTAACAAAGTATTAACCTCCCAACCCTTTATTTTGATGTGAGACATTTTAAGAGGCAGCACTTTATAAAACTGCTTCAGATACATTTTTTTGCAGTTTCTGAAGGTAGAACGCAAGTGGGAGAGCTTGGTAGATGACCATTGAGAAATGGATGTATTTCAGCATTAAGCGTGTTTATAAAGTGTGACCATATTGAAATGAGCCAAACACTTGAGCATTTTGTAATGACACCTGTTAGAGAAGTTCTGTTGCACAAGTAGCAGGGAATACAGGTGTACTTGTACATGTACTTCCCCCCCCCCCCCCCCTCCGAATATTTGAACACGGTAATATTTGTACACAGACCTTAAGGCCTCCGCTACAAAAATTTATTTTGTAAATCACAAGCGCCCTTTAATAACTTTGAGATAAAAAAAAATCTATGGTTGTTACAGTGTAAGTCAAAGTAACAATGAATAAATAATTTAATTTTAGATTAGTGAATTTGAAGAAATAGTATAACGTCGTTGTAAGTCACTCCTTTTTCAGCGGTTTATTGTGGTTTGTTTTGACAGTTACACATCCTAAATAGGATAAATTCTAAAAACCACAAAAAAAAAAAGTTAATGTGGAAAGTATAGATGTTGCACATTTAAGGTGGTGGTGCTGGGTTTACTTAAAGATCTGGGGGATAGCCATTACTGTTGAAATGTGAACAGTTTTGTTCAGGTATTATGTTTTGTTACCAACCTAACAAAACCAGAAAACCTTTTGAAAATGACATTGAAGACATTCATTGTATGTAGCAGAATATGTAACATAATAGCCTAGCTTGTTGTAAAGCAGATGCATGAAAGTGATTGTTTAGCCCAGTGTCCTCATATTATGGGTAATGAAGGCAGTGACTTCAAATCATTTTCCCCCATTTTCTTTTGTAGTTGCTGAGAGTTATCCTCTTGAGTTTCTGTTTAGTGTGATATTTTTATGTAAAAGGAAAAAAAGCATTACATTTTGCTATGTATAAATTTTGTAACCTAACAGTGAATCAATATTTTCTATGAGTGCCAAGGGCTTCCTGTAGTTATATCCAAGTGTTATAATAAATATTTGTAGATAAAAGCTTTTGTTTTCAGTTGAGATTTTTTAAATACAATGACATTATTTAATGTTTACAATTATACATGGTCACAAATGGGGTTTTGGAATGAGGAAAGGAAATTTCTGCCTGGCAGTGATGTGGCAAAGTTAAAATGTTCATGCTTGTTATTTTTAATTATGTTTAAAGGGTAACCCTTTTGAAATAAAAAATAACAAAGGTGGTATAAAGGTGATACCTTTATTGGCTAACTAAGATAATCATAGCAAGCTTTCAGAACATTCTAGTTCCTTTTTCCAGCTGAACTTGAAAAAGGAACTAGGATGTTCTGAAAGCTTACTATGATTATCTTAGTTAGCCAATAAAGTTATCACCTTTATACCACTTGTTATTTTTTATTTCAAAAGGGTTACCCTGTAAACATTTTGACTGGCTAACACGGTACACCACCTTTCCCTGCATTTTTAATTATAGGGACACTAAACCAAGGTTTTTAAGTAAATGTCAGGGGGTCTAATATTCATAGGGGATAGGAGCTTATTCCTACCTCTCGGTGTGCAATAAAAATTGCAGGTAATGTGTACAGCCTTAGCTGTCTAACACCACGCTCTGGTGTTTGCCAACATCTGGCATAATATCTATTTTCTGCTCATGTGCACCTTTTGGGAAAGATGGGAGGGATGATGGGCCAGTCCAGCGATCAGCTGATAGAACTAGCAAGTGTAGTGCTTGCAAGCTTCCATTTAATGTACCTTATAAGGAAAAAAGCATTGCCTTAAACCCCAAACATTTCCAGAAAGTAGACCTTGCAAAAAGCTCAGTGACCAAGGACAATTCTTTTTCCATTAAAATACATTTTAACGTTTTAATATTTTCATTGCCTTAAAAGGAGAAGTATACTCAAAAAACAAATTAAGGTTAAATGGAAGCTGTATCTTTAACCAAGCTTCTTCCCCCCCCCCCCCCTTTTTTTTTTAGGTCCCTTCAGAGCCTACCTGTGCCCCAGTAAAGGTCTGGCCATCTTGGATAATGTCTTCAGTCAAGTAAGCTCCGCCCCCCGAGACTTGCTGGATCTTGTTGCAGGCTTGGGTCTAAAAACCCATGGGCAGTTTGTTCCGTGCCACCTGATGCGCGCACAGAGTTGTAACAACGCGGCGTGATGACGTCACGCGCACGGAACAAACTGCCAGTGGATTTTTAGACACAAGTTTTGGGGGTCGGAGCTTACCTGACTGCAGACATTATCCAAGATGGCCAGCACTTTACTGGGGCACAGGTTGGCTCTGAAGGGATAAAAATAAAAAGGGGGGTGTAAGGTTAGTTAAAAATACAGCTTCCATTTAAACTTAATTTGTTTTTTGAGTGTACTTATCATTTAATTCTGTATTAACTTGTGTGTTTTAACACTAACCTAGAGAAATGCAAGAAATATGCATGTGTGTGCTTTTTGTAGTGCGTACAATACCTCACTAGAAAATTTACACATTTGACTTCACAATCACGATTTGATTGATTACCTTGCACCATTTGAAATCTGAGCATTAGTCACACTTTACAGCTTTGAACCACCACAACCCCACTGAATAAGGTAAACAACAGAATAAAAAGAGGAATTAAGGTCAAAGTATATGGTAAAACTGCTTATCAGAAAGAAGAAATACTCGTATTAAGCTGGATTCAAAATAATAAATGTTTGACCGGTTTGCCAAATAAATAGATGTCCATATATTCATTCAATTCATGCATTATTTTTATCAGGTTCCTCACAGTGGGTCATTTATAAACCAGCGGGTTTGTACGGTCATTAAGGACGCAGCTGTAAATTACTGGGACTTTAGGGCCACGGCCATGCTATACCACTGCTGTGGTACTGAATGGACAATACTACGCTGTATTGTTATATTGCACTGTGGGTTTATGAAAGCATGCAATATAAGTACTTCATTGCAAAAACATATCCATTTTCATACTTTTCCCTTTGCAGCTCATTGATCAAGTATCTAAACCTGCATTAAAAATCAAGGTTCAGGTTCACAGAAGAACCTGAAGTAACAGCAATAGTGAACGCAATAGTCTATAAAAGCACAGTTTGCAGCAATTGCCTATTGTCTGCCATGGAGACAAGTGAATGCTGGCTGCAGGTAAATGCATAAAATGATGCTTGACTAGTTGCCAGAGACCTTTAAATAGCTTTCACAATAATGCTGATGTGTTCTGTTTTGGATCCTGCCGTTTAATAGAAATCTCTGCAGTTCAAGTACCTGCCAACCCTTTACAACTAAACATGTGGCACAACACTTAAAATCATTAGATGGTGAAAGATTTTGTTTACCAAATCACAAACCAACATTTTTTAAAGGCCTAAAAACCAACTGCAAGCATACTAAGCATTTGAAGTGCATTATCTATATCATTTGGAATCAGAAATAAAACAAGTAGGGCAAATGATTGAAATAAGCGGGTCTATTATTCATTTGTAGGTTAGATGCTACATTTTAAAGGGATACATTTAATTATCAATAAATAAAGGGTATCTCCACTGGGGAAAAAAGTTTGGGCATTAATTTTATTGAAGAACAAGGAGCTGTGTCTCTCCCGTTCTTCAATAAAACCTGCAGGAGCCAGAAGAGAAGGTAAGGTACTTACCTGATCAATTGCTCCCCTGCCACATAGTCTGACAGGTCTCAACGGACACTGTTTTCTATGCACATCGCACTTGCACACAGAATGTAGAGTCTGTCGTGATCTGTCAAACTACTCGGCAGAGGAGAGATTGGTTAAGTAGCCAGGGCCGTCTCGCTAATGAGACAAATTGAGACAAAGTAGCAGAGCGGCACTTTGTCTCTGTGACTCAAGAACGGCATTTCAAAGTTAAAAAAAATCTAGCCGGGGGATGTATTCTGAGAGAGGCGGAGCTTGCATTAACAGAGGAAAGGCCAGAACTTAAAAATTTTCCACTGCCCAATCAGAGAGCAGCCTGCACAGGACCCTTCACTGCGCGCCTGACGTCACTCCCGAGACAGACCGGCCGCTGAGGGGCCTGCTCTATCTTCTTGTATGGGGACTTTGCCTTACTGTCTCTGCCCATGGACAAGCACGGTAGGCTAGTTTCTTCTTCCCAGTTCTTAACTCTGCTCTGCCTCCTACTTCCCTCCCCAGACGGTCCTTTACTGCTCCTTTACAAAGAAAGAGTTCCGGGTTCAGAGCTCGCTATCACTTTGCAGAAGGGAACGAACACGGAACATGTAAACAGTAGCTCATGGAAATCCAGGAGATGTACCTGCTCCCTTCTGCTGATAGTGATCTCTGTGACCAGGAACGTAGTAGAGTATCTTCTGTCTTACTAATAACGAGCAGTAAAGGACAAGGAAGCCCCTAGGGATGGAAGTAGGAGACAGAGCACAGTCCAGAAAAGAGTAGAGGGCAGGAGGTCTGAATAGGGGGGAGGGAGATATGATAATGGTATAAGTGATGAACTATAACTCCCAGCATTCCCTACTACCTAAACTCCTGAAGCATGTTAGGGGATATTGCTTTAGCACTAGAATATATAGGGGAGCACACTACAAATGGTGAATCCAAAATTTTATTGTGAAAAACAGCAGCAATGTTTTGGGACGCCTTGTCCCTTCCTCAGGTATAACCAGAATTGTTCAATCCTCAAACATTTAAACCCCTGTAGCCCCACCTACATATCATGTGACATAATGAATGGCAAGCCTGGGGCCAAACAGAGGCTCCCAGTAAAGTGAATACAGCATACAAGTGCATCATACATAAAGTGCTTCATAATAAAGTGACCAATGCTGAAAATACAAGAAATTACAATTATAAAAACAAAGTGTAAATCATCCACCAATAATACAAGTTAAAAATAGCAAATACAGCAATAATATAACCAAGTGACAATGATACAATGTAATAAAATGAAATAAGGGGGTATAATAAAATACATGGTACAGTGTATAAAATAAGGGGGTATAATAAAATATATAAGGTACAGTGTATGAAATAAGGGGAGCAGAATGAGGAAGTGGAAAAGTGCATGGTGAAAAGGACTTAAAGGTAAGGGGTGAGCAGACTGAAGGGGAAAATGAGTAAACGACAGAAGAAAAAAGGATGAATAAATAAACAGCAAAAAACTTTAAAGGGAGAGACAAAAGGGAAGAGCACACGGAGAAGGACTGAGAGGGTGGAAAATGAATAAAACAAGAGTGCAGGTAAGTGGGAATATGTGTGTCAGGTCAGATTTATGCATTGGAATGGAGGGGGTGCTGGAGAAAAATGCGACAATTATTTTACCTGCAGGATAAAATAAAGTTAAAGGTTTTTTTCTTCTAACTTACCCACAAACTGTTTGTGCCAATGATTTTAACAGTATCTGTGTGCCAACACTATCAGAGTTTGTGCAAATGATTTTACCAGATTTGGTGCCAACCATTGTATGTGTGAGAGTGTGTATGTACAGTATGTGAGAGAGTGTGTATGATGATACAATGCAGGAGAGTGAGATAGAGAATAGAGACTGCAGGAGAGATAGTGTGTGAGAGCTAGAGGTTAGAATATGTATAGAACCTTTACTGTCTTTTCTCACTGTATGGGACCTTTACTGTCTGTTCTCACTGTATGGGACCATTACTGTATTTTCTCAATGATGGCGACCTTTACTGTCTGTTCTCACTGTACTGGACATTTGCTGTCTGTTCTCACTGTATGGGACCATTACTGACTGTTCTCACTGTATGGGACCTTTACTGTCTGTTCCCACTGTATGGGACCTTTACTGTCTGTTCTCACTGTATGGGACCTTTACTGTCTGTTCTCACTGTATGGGACCTTTACTGTCTGTTCTCACTGTATGGGACCTTTACTGTCTGTTCTCACTGTATGGGACCTTTACTGTCTGTTCTCACTGTACTGGACATTTACTGTCTGTTCTCACTGTATGGGACCATTACTGTCTGTTCTCACTGTATGGGACCATTACTGTCTGTTCTCACTGTATGGGACCTTTACTGTCTGTTCTCACTGTACTGGACATTTACTGTCTGTTCTCACTGTATGGGACCGTTACTGTCTGTTCTCACTGTATGGGACCGTTACTGTCTGTTCTCGCTGTATGGGACCATTACTGTCTGTTCTCGCTGTATGGGACCATTACTGTCTGTTCTCGCTGTATGGGACCATTACTGTCTGTTCTCACTGTATGGGACCATTACTGTCTGTTCTCACTGTATGGGACCATTATTGTCTGTTCTCACTGTATGAGTGGTAGGTTGCTCAACCACACACAGTTTGCTGCAGATGTTATTTTTTCAAATTTTCTTTATTAAAGGGCATGTCCACCCCCCATAGCAACATTCCTTTATATCGTAGGGCATACCCTCCCACCCCTAACCGCTAAGTTAAAAACTTAAAAATCAATCCCATACACTACTTACAGCTCCTGGTTCCAGCATCACTCTGGTCTGGCTCCTCTGCCTGCCGGATCTTTAGCAGGGGGCCGGACTGGCAGCCGGGAGCTGTAACTAGTGTTTGGAAACTATTTTAAATCTTTTAACTTAGCAGTCGGGGGTGGGAGGATTTGCCCTACAATAGGTATAAAGGTTTTTACGCTGCATTAAGTCTTTGCAGAGAGGGATCGGGAGGGAGAGAGGGGGGTGAAAGGGCTCCTGGCTGTGCGCATGTCACCATCCCTCCGGGAGGAGAGACAGAGGGCAGCAAAGTTAGGACAAGAAGACAGCCACTACTCTGCACTTTCCTGGACCTTGGACATGGATTGTAGAAGAACCATAAGGAGCAGGATTGTAAGGTAAGGATTGTTTAAAACTGTATAGTGGGGCCAGTATGGGGTTAAATTTTAGTTTGGGGGGTGGACATGCCCTTTAAATGTGTTAGATATTGTTAAAAGGCATTTCATACGGTTAGATTAACTTTAGATAGTTTGTTAGGTTAGGCTAGGTTAGACTAGTTAGGTAAGTTTAGGCCCTATTAAAAGGACGTGGTGGCAGGTTTGGGGCAAAATTCGTTATTCTTCTGGAATTATGGTGTAGATAAATGTCTATTTAAAGAAACTTTAAACCGATTGCAAAGTTACTTTTAGGCGCACATTTCTAATAGACGATATTTTGTTAAACAATGGATATGTGAAAGGTACGATCCGCACTCAGAAGGTCATTTTTGAATCAGCAGGTCACACGGCAATTCCCATAAAATAGCTTTATTGTACATACATTAAATCCCCACCACACCTGACACGTTTTGAGCGCAATCTTAGTCAAAGGCATTACGCTAAGAGCGAGAATTGCACTCGAAATGCATCAGGTATGGTGGGGATTTTAATGTTTGTACAATAAAGCTATTATTTTATGGGAATAGCTGTGTGACCTGCTGATTCGAAGCAGGTGTGGATCATACCTTTCACATACCTAGACGTTCGGACCAAGCGAAGCATTTGGGGCGATAATACACCTGGACCACCACAAGGAATGGGTGAGTGTGCCAATCTCACCTATGTTTAGCAGTATATTGCACATATTACTAAAATATGTGTTCCTAGTATAGAGGGGATCGTGCAAGCGACAGGTCTGGGGTATACACACCCAGATCTCTCCACACACTAAAGGGGAGACCCTACAACTATATAAATAGTCATACATATAGGCACACAGCAGGGACATTGATTAGGTTTCTTATACATTTTTGGACCTATTGATTTAAAGGACAATATTTTGTCAAACACCTAATAAAGCAATGCTGATATAATAAATAAACATGTCATTCTGTACTGCTTTATTTAGAATAATAGTGGTATCCTTCTTGAATGCTAAGCAATTGGAGTCCGAACAGAGGGAATATAACCTCATCCTGATAGACTTATATGTTCTTGTTTGATGATAGCCTAGTGCTAAAACACAGCCTTGGAGTATTCCACCAGGATACAGGAACATGGCAAGTACTTGGAACAAAGGGGCACTTTTATCACAGCTTTATTCCTGCCTGTAACTAAGCAACTACGCCTGTCATTTCCCAGCAGGATCTGGGCTGCTGAGTTCATCTGTTTGAGTTTCTTCTTTTCAACTGTTCATATAGTATCTGTGCAAAAATAGTTCTTCCTATATAAATCCATTAAAAATCTAAAGACTAAAATATCAACTACAATAAACTTTTAGCCAAAATAAAATTACAAAAGATAATATTTACGCAGTCACTTTGTGTTTTTAAAAGAAACCAGCAGTACTTCTTTCACCTAGTAAATAAGGCATTTGGGGTGAATACAACCTTTAATCACGGTGATAACGTTTACGATCACTGCATAAGATTCCGATTGTGTCATTAATTTTACATTTACTAAAATCTGTAAATACTGCCCATAGCATTCTATTTTTAATATGGTATGTATTTCTGAGCAGAAATTGAGGCACAGGCAGGAGACTCCTTTAGATGAATTATCTACCACTCCTGTGTCTGACTTGCCTTTTGGTTACATTTGAATATATATTTATTTACACAAGCTCTTTTTTTGTTTTAAATATACATAGCTTGCATTACAGCAATATACTTACTGCAGCAATTATATAGAAAGATCCCCTTTACAACAAGTAGGGACAAAAGTAGGATGGGGACAAGACACAGCAAGATGTGTACATATTAGAGCCAAGCTTTACTAAACATCAGGGCCATCTCTAGACTTTTTGCCACCTGAAAAAAAATTCCAAATGCTGCCTTCCCCCCTCGTCGCACCGCTGGAAGGGGTGTGGTTTTATAATTGAAAGTGGGGGATGCTTTGTCCGGAAGAGGGGTGTGGCTTGTCCAGAAGTTGGAGGGGCTTTATACACATGACTGGTAAATAATGCCCACAATGACTGGTAAATGGTGCCCACAGTGACTGGTACTAGATGCCCACAGTGACTGGTAAATTATGACCAACATTGATTTTTGATCTGCAGGGCTGACAAACACTGATTTTGATTAAACTAATTGCCAGTCAGAAGGGAGCGGGAGGAGTTGTAGCTGCATTCTGTTGTGGAATGAATGTCACAGCTTTCCCTGCTATTTAAAGTGACAGTACCTCCTGAAAATGTGTTTTTTTATGGAATTTTTTGGGGGGCCTGGCTTCTGGGCCCCAGGCACATGGAAAAACCATGTGGCTCAGGCACATGCCAGCAAAAAAAAATTTCCTGGCATCAAAACTGCTGCCTCCCTTTATAGGGTGCTGCTCTGCAATGTGCTTCACCCTGCCTCATTAGAAAGGCAGCCCTGCTAAACATACTTCTTAAATAATGTCCTATCAAACATTTTATACCAAGATCCTAGTTATTAAAGGACAACAATATCAAAAGAAATAACATCACCCCCATTACATGTCCACACTTCCAGCAGCTGAAATTACTTACATTTACAACCATGCTGCCCTCCCTTAAGATATCACACAGCAAAGATGAGTGCTTAAAGCTCGCCTCCTAGATAGCCCAGGTCCCTGATTAACATATCACTTGTCATTGGCTGGTGAGAATGTCTGTTACAACCTCTCTCCACTTCTGCCAGTCAAACAAACTTGAAATGTCCTGTTGCTAGGATACAGTCTACATAATCAAGCTGATCAACGGTGGTGGAGGAGTGTTTTCTAGGATTCTATCTTTGAGTGACAGTTAGAGACAGACAGAAACATTACGCCCCTTCACAGCATGGCTAATTGAAGGCAGCAAGAGGCTTGAAATAGGAAAAAAAAATGTATGGGGAGAGCTGCATACCTTTACTCTTTTAGAAAAAAATGCATCGAGGCAACACAGTTATATAAGGGGAATGGCATGCTTAATCTTATTCAACCTGAAACTTTAAAGCAAGGCAGAATAACCAACTGTACAAGTTCTAATTTTTGATTTTTTTTTAAAAAAATGGACTGTCATAACACAGTAAATTACAATTAGGGTCTTAACACACTGTATAACAGAACAGCTAAGATTTGCAACTTAAAAATATTACCTACATAAACTTTATTGCTGTCAAAGTACACTCTTTCATGTAAATGTGTTAACAATATTTCTTGATGGCAGTAGTCTCTAGGCAGGATAATAGGCCCGATCTATAAAGGCATGATAACTATCGTTATCGCAAATGTGCAATAGCGATCATAAATCTTCGATCACCCATAGAATACAATTGCGGTATTTTACTACCGCATGGTATTCTATAAACAAAAAACAGATTACTGCTGTATCGCAAACTTGCGATACCGTGGGTTTATAAATATGGCCCGATGTGCCCAATAAAACTTGCAAAAAATTACTGCAACAACTGCATGGGGCTGTTTTGGCTGTGGGACCTACTCAATATTAGGCGAGTGGTCATAATATCTGATTAGTGTATTTCATGATTTTTGCATAATTTGTGACAATGTATTTTTAACATTTACATTACTAGGAAAATATTTACTTTGCTGCTCTACAAGTAAGACAGGAGTGAACACTCAATAATAAAAAGTATGCCAATGATATTTTAATAATGTTCACAAAGTACTTGTATGAATTTAAAAAAAAACATTAAGAATAAAACGAGTAAAAAAATGCTCTGTCTTTTAGTGTTCAGCGACATTATCATCAGGTCCTGACCACATTTCCACATCAAAAAAACACCCAAAAAACATGCTGTGCTGGTCACACAAATAATTAGCCCCCAAATTCAAAGCTCTTGGATCTGTCTTGCAAAGAGGAAGTGATTGTTTACCAGAAGTTCTCATCTGTTTCACCATGAGAGAGATCTGAGAAGCTGAATGAAGAGAGAAATGATTTTAATAGGCAGAACACTGCGTGGGAAGCTTCACAATCAGACCATTTATAAACACGTAGAAGAATTAGCCCATAGGAGGTTGTTGAAAAGAGAATTGTGTAGCAGGGGATAGGAGATGAGGCACTAATACCCCATGTTCAGCCAGAGGATAGAACTGGCTTTCTAATGTCTTCTTTCCTGGTATTTAGAGTAGATGAAAAGCCCTTTACAATCATGCAGCTCTTCCTCTGCCAAAGTCTAGTTGGTTCAAAGGAAGACTGTATGTCTCTATACAGGGCTCCTACCTTTTCTTTTTTTTTTGCATATTTTACACAAAAGAACCCAATTAATAACAATTATATTTTATATATTTAAAATGACCCTTATTGTTTGTGCATACACACACTTAATCCAAAAGAGACGCACGTAAATGAACAAATGTGAGACAGCTTTTATCCAATTAAAAGAAACCCAGTGCATCACTGCTAAAACAAATTCCTGCCTGGAACACACAGCAAAACCCACATGTGGTATAACTACTACTATAAAATCTGGAATACAAATCTTAACTGCTGAACTCTGCTCTTCCTTGTTTGTATTTACAATTTTGGCCTGGCTAGTAAATTCCCAAGGTACAACATCTGGTTTAACAAACAGAGTTTAAAGAAAACACCACACTTCCTGGTTACATAAACATACAAATAATGTATTTTATTCATGTTGATTACCTTTCGTTAGAGATTTTCTCTGCCACAGATAAATCCTCGGAAGGTTCTTTGGTGACCTGTGTGAAAAAAAAAATTAGGCCAAATATTTAGTAGAGTAACTGCTTTTCCAGTAAATATGTAAAAAAATAGTGTTACAGGGTAAAGCACCACTAGCCACAAGGCAAAAAAAATGGTAGTCATACGATCTGTTATAATACTGGTAATGGGCTTTGGCTACATTATCACTTAAACAGCAGACCAAATAAATATTCCTTTACGTATATACTTGTGTATAAGTCAAATTTTTCAGGCTTTAAAATTAGCCTGAAAACCTAACCTCGACTTATACTCAGGTCAAGTCCTACTTTAGATCCAAATTCTGCAATTGCGGATAGTAACCAGTAGGTGGCACTGTGTTAACCTGCATAGAAAGTTACAGGAGCTGTTCTGCCTTTACATTCCATCATGCTGGACTCACTCAGCACTGTTACTTTTCATCTGGAAGCTGTAAATCTGATGGGTCTCCTCAGTTTGGGGCAAAAAACAGCTGCTAGTACAGTGCAATATATCGGCTTGGAATGCTTGGGTCCAATTCAAATCCCAGAGCAAAATGTCTGCCCATTTTTCTGATAGTAATCTCCCTGTTTGTTGGATACTGAATTACATGTCGGCAAACTATTCCTTATCCTATATGAAAAAGAGAGTAGCGGGAATTTCTTTCATATTAAAATTACTGGGGGAAACTGATTTTACTCGTTCCTTTTTTATAAAACAGTTTTTTAAAGGTTTAGCTAAATCAAAAACGTCCATAGATGCTAGACGCCCCATAACTCTTCCCTTGTTAAAGAAATTAATCGTCATTCTCCCGAAAGTTTGTTTTGACGAATACGAAGTCAGCCTATTTCGCTGTCTGTTTGTAATAGAATTCTTCGCTGCCCTACGGGTAAGTGAAGCAGTGTCGCCAAGCAAAAAATCCCCTGGGGGACTAGATGATGATGGTATATATTTGGTTCAGGACAAACTGTGCATAGTGCTAAAACACTCTAAGACAGATCGCCTGGGCAAGGGTTTAGTTTCTTGGCTTGGCCCCTTCGCCATTCCTGATCTTTGCCCGATTAAAAATTTCCTAGCATTTAAAGCTAACCGCCCACAAGCTCCCGGTCCCTTCTTCATTCACAAGGACAAATCCTTTGTTTCAAAGTTCCAGTTTGCCAGAGTTCTGAGCCGCTCTTTAGTATCATTGGGGATCCCTGACAAGAACTTCAGAACCCACTCATTCCGTATAGGAGCTGCCACTCACGCATCTTTGCTTGGGCTCGAGACTTCTTCCATAAAACGTATAGGACGATGGCAGTCAGATAGATATAAAAGTTATGTTCGCCCCGACCTTGTCCTTATGAATTGATTTATTTTCTTACAGGTGGGGTCCTCAATATTTGGATAGTGGGTCATTCCTTTGTGTATTGGTCAAATCGCAGAGCTGAAAAGCAGGTCTACGGAGTCAATCTAAATCTCGACAGATCAAAATATAGAGTTTTTTTGGATGGGTTTGCGAGGTTTGAATTGGGATAATCTAATCCCTGTCCTAACCAGGTTTCTAGTTAAATGGGGTCACCCAGATGTAGTAGTGCTCCATTTGGGAGGTAATGATATTGGTAAACAGTCGACCATTTCCCTAATTAACAAAATTAAAAAAAGATATCGCCCAGATCCGATTAATTATGCCTGATGTAATGTTTGTTTGGTCTGAAATAATCCCCCTGTTTAATATGGCTTACAAAATCCCTCAAGGCCCTCGAAAAGTCTAGACGCAAAATAAATTGGTCTATCAGCAAATTTGCAAGGTCCATACATTTTTGTACATACCGACACAGAGAACTAGAAGGGGGAGAGTTAGGCCTGTATAGAGACGATGCTATTCATCTATCAGATATCGTCCTTGATATTTTCAATCTGGGCCTCCAGTCTGCGATTGAAAAGGCCTTGGCATGGAGGGGGTCAATCTCGATTTAAGGAATTAAACGAGCTTGACATGGCCGGTTTTTAAGTGAAGCAGGAAATTTTAGGCTCATGGCTTAATTGAATTAAAAGGCTGAGCCAAATCTTAAAAGTTTAAAGTTATTTACAGGGCTGCCCGCTGGGAGAAGATCAGGGGCAGGCTGGGTAAAAAATGGTTGAAAAAGTAAAGTAATAAGTGTTAATTGAAATAAAGTGTTGCGGCCTTTTTCTCCCACCTCTTTGTGTCGGTGTGAATTATTTAATTGTCAGGTCAATTGGGTTCTCTGTGGTTTATCACTGGGAGGGACTCCATCATCCCTTGACCATGTTTTGGACAGGCCTTTAGCCTGGACAGTCATGGGATGGGGGATGGGGACTATACAGGCCTGGGGTTGCTGAGGAAAATGGGTCCTCAGCACCCTGGTATCTACTGGTCATCTCCCCCCTGGCAAAAATCAGGGTTCCCTTAGTGATAGGATTGATTGGCTAGGCACCCCTTGGGCAGAATTCAGAGTACCCCTAGTGATTAAAAATAATTGGCTGTCCCCTATCTCCTTAGCTACCAGGGGGTGTGTTTAGGGGATAAAAGCAGGGGTCCGGTCCGGTCCGGTCCCCTCAGCCAGACTCACCACAACATCAGGAACTGCACCCTCCCACCCGCCCTGATTTATACTCAGGTAACTCGCAAGGTTATTTATTACTATGTTCGAATGTTTTTGAAAATATTACAATTATCAGAAGTTTATTGTATGTTAAATAAATTTTATTGCATTATTGTCGCAACACAGTACAATGGCCGTTTTTTAAGTGAAGCAGGAAATTTTAGGCTCATGGCTTAATTGAATTAAAAGGCTGAGCCAAATCTTAAAAGTTTAAAGTTATTTACAGGGCTGCCCGCTGGGAGGAGATCAGGGGAGGGCTGGGTAAATTAAAATGGTTGAAAAAGTAAAGTAAAAAACATGTTAACTAAGTGTTAATTGAAATAAAGTGTTGCGGCCTTTTTCTCCCACCTCTTTGTGTCGGTGTGAATTATTTAATTGTCAGGTTAATTGGGTTCTCTGTGGTTTATCACTGGGAGGGACTCCATCATCCCTTCACCATGTTATACCACTGACTAAAAATCTTGTACAGATGATCACTGCAACAGGGATAGTTGCAAACTCACAACTAATTCTTTGCTGACATTTAACAATCACTTGTTTGGAGCATGAGAAAATATGGAATATTATATGCAAAGCTTCCACACTGTTTGGTGGAAAATTGGGGGTGGGGGCACTTCTTTGGCATTAACACCTATGTTTAGCCTCTTGTTTTGCTGTGACTTGGAAAATATACCTTTTTAACATGTGCCTTATTCCCCAGCATTCCATATACTCACCATTTAGTCTTAAGGCTTGAACACACGCTTGATTTTGTAGCGAGGCACAACCCCCGATGGCAGAGCGGTACACCTGACGAACATCTGTTTCGGCCGAGAATCGTCCGTGTGTATGCGCTCAGCCGGGGGTCGTTCGCCGATCCGCCGGGCGGATCAACGAACCGATCGCATACACACGGCTGCACTGCCCGTTCGTCGGGTGTACCGCTCTGCCGTCGGGGGTTGTGCCTCGCTACAAAATCGAGCGTGCGTACGAGGTTTTAGACTGCCCTAAACTACAGCAGGAGATGGTTATAATAGGTCACCACCTACTACATGTCTCAACAATCCCCTTTGAACAAGAGAGCATGGGAATTAGGTTAACTGCAATTTAATGGAGTAGTATTTTACCCTTCACTGTTGATGGAGATAGTTGGGCAACACTCAAAACGGACACTAAAGTATGTTCATAAGGTTCATGTTTTTTTCAAAATGTAATGCAACCTTACCTTCTCTGATTTCTCTTCTGTCCTGTTCTGGAGAACCATATGCATGTACTTTTCAAGAGGGTTGACAATTGATTTAAGTGAGGAACTGGTCTCTTCATTATCCTTTACAAAAATGTTTTTCTCGGTCTTCTCTTCTCCCTCATTAGCCTTTGCTGCTAAACTCTAGGATGAAATGCAAAATATCAATTTTTAATCAGATGCACATTTGTACAATGGCTCAAAAGCCACAACTTCCAGATTCAATCACTAGCCATGCAATAGAATCTGGTATATAATTTAACACTGTGGGAAAAAATAGTATAGTATAGTATTTGAGGTTGAATAAAGACATATGTCCATCCAGTCCAACCCTTCTAGCAATATCCTCATTTCCTGCCTAACTGTTGATCCAGAGGCAGGTCAAACAAAACCCACAAATTTATGAGGTAAAAAATTCCTTTCCTGACTCCAGTGGCAATCGGAAATTTCCCTGGATCAACTCTACTTTATGTATCAATACCAGTAACTTGCAACATTCCTTGTTTGCAGAAACTCATCCAGCTTTTTTTTTTTTAAACTGAACAATGAACCTGCCATAACGTCCACTGGAAGCTTTACCATACATAGCTTTACCGTTCTCACGGTGAAAAACCCTCTCCGAACTTGAAGCCTAAACCTTTTTTTCTTCAAGTCTTAAAGGGCATCTATAGTGGGAAAATGAACTTTTTTTTCTTTCTTTCCATGAGTTATATAATTCCCCCCAAGCCCCAGAGTGTCATCACTTCAGATTCCCCATGTGACCTGAGATACACAAGTTAGAAGAATATGTGATTCTGAACTCCTACTTGTACGGTCAATCAAATCC
The DNA here is from genome assembly GCA_019447015.1 of Hymenochirus boettgeri. NCBI lineage: Eukaryota > Metazoa > Chordata > Amphibia > Anura > Pipidae > Hymenochirus > Hymenochirus boettgeri. The sequence continues at coordinate 201,624,440 of CM033470.1, read as the reverse complement.
CTGTGATGTGATGCTCTTCCCTGCTCAAGTACCTCCCTCCTCCATGCTCTGTAATAAACATAGAGATAAGAGCCTTAGCAGGGGGAGAGAGGTAGCTTTGATGGCAGAGTTAAGGCTGCACTTGACCCCCCTTCTTGATAGACATCACTGATTGATGATGGGTCACAAAGAGAGAGATCAGGACACGAAGAGATCCGTGTCTCCAGCTTGCTTTCTATTGGCCACTGTGCTGGGTGTGTTTTTCAGGATGTTGAACTTTTAACTCCTACTGCACATGATAAGCTTGTCAGTTAGCCAGAGTTGAGACATGGAGGAGGTAACAGAGGGGAGGGGGAAGGGGTGAGTGCTGCACAGAGATCTGACACCAAGGTTAAACAAAGTCACTGACAGAGATAGGATAGCACAGAGTACATGAATTTAACTTTGCAATGGACGAATGTGTTTTTTTCACTATAGATGCCCTTTAAGGGATGTCCTTGTGTCCTCTGACATGTTCTATTGGTGAACAATGCCCCAGATAGTTTATTGTATGGCCCGTTAATGTATTTATACACAGTAATCCTATCCCCACGCAAGCGCCTTTTCTCCAGCGTACATAATTGTAACTTTTCCAGCCTCTTTTCGTATTCAAGCTCCGCCAATCCCCTTTTTCATTTAGTTGCCCTTCTCTAAACCCTTTCCATTTCAAAGATGTCCTTTTTGTACACAGGATTCCAAAATTGCACTGCATATTCCAAATGAGGCCTTACCAATGCTTTGTAAAGCGGGAGAATAACATTTTCCTCCCTTGAATCCATACCTCTCTTTATACAAGACAATACCATGCTGGCTCTGGCTGTTGCTGCCTGGCACTGCTTGCTACCTTTAAGTTTGTTATCCAACAAAACTCCAAGATCCCTTTCCAACAGGGATTCACTTAACACAGAGCCATTTATAGTATAAGCAGCACAAGGATTTTTAAGTCCAAAATGCATCACCTTACATTTATTAACCTTGAATCTCATCTGCCACTTAGCAGCCCAATATGACAATCTATTTAGATCCCCCTGCAACGATTGCACATCCTTTGAAGTTTTTAATGGTTGACAAAGTTTTGTGTCGTCAGCAAACACAGAAACCTTGCTGACAATACCCACTTCCAAATCAATAATAAATAGATTAAATAGAAGTGGCCCCAACACAGAACCCTGTGGCACCCCACTTAGCACTTTAGTCCATAATGATGGAAGCCCCATTTACAACTACTCTCTGCATCCTATTCATTAACCATTTTCTATCCATGTAAATGTGACTCCCCAACAGACCTCAGCTTATACATTAGTTGCCTCTGAGGGACTGCATCAAAAGCCTTTGCAAAATCCAAGTAAGCTACATCTACTGCTATTGCTATGCCAGAGTCTAAATTTCTACTTACTTCCTCATAAAAGCCAAGCAAGTTAGTTTGACAAGATCTATTCCTCCTAAATCCATGCTGGTTACTACTTATGTTAGTCCTTGAAACATACTCTAGAACATGTTCCCTTATTAAAGTTTCCATGATCTTCCCCACCACTGAAGTTAAACTTACAGGCCTGTAATTACCCGGCTGTGAACGACTACCCTTTTTGAATATTGGAATAACATCAGCCTTTTTCCAATCCAGAGGCACACCTCCGGACATGAGGGAATCTGCAAAAATAAGAAACAATGGCCTAGATAAAACTGAACTTAGCTCCCTAAGTACCCGGTCTAGGAGATTTATTAATATTAACCTTATTTAGTTCTTTCTGTACCATATCCTTGGTTAACCAAAGTGCACTTGAATCCTTTATACCATTATTGCTACTATACTCTATGATATCTGTACTTGGATTTTCTATAGTGTATACAGAGAGAAAAAAAGTATTCAAGACATTTGCTTTATCGCCATCCTCCGTAACTAACGTATCCCCATTAATTAACGGTGCTATTAGCTATCCTAACTTCATTACTAATTTTAGCTAGTTTGATTGCTTTCTTGTTACAGTTTTTAATGTAAAACTATTACCACATAACTTAGATTATCTAAAGGTATAGATTAAAACATGTTCCAACCCCAAAAACAGATCTGTCTATCCCATCATATGTTACTAGAAACAAAATAAGCATTATATTAATGATGTATAGGTTCCTTTCAGGTTATGCATTGAGGGAATTTATTTGCTTTTTTTACTGTGGCTCAACTGTTACTGTATTACTTTAGTTCAACTGCAAATGCACATAAATACACCAAGCCTTACATCTAATGCCTTAAATGCCTTACATCTAATAGGGGAAAAAATGGCAGGTTTTTTTTTTTTAGTGTTAGGCTAGGTACACACGAGGCAGTATTTCCTGCTGTATTTCCTGTTTGACCAGCCACCACAACAGTTCGGTGTATCCAACATTTCGGTGTGTCTGATCCAAAAAAAGACTGCATGATTTACCAATATGTCTGGTCAAACTTTCATCTGATTTCAACAAAAGTATGACCAACATTGGTCAGTTGCGATTGAAAAGTACCACCGATATTTTGACCTGATCAACTAAAATATTGTGTTGCCTGATCAGATTGAATTTTCACTCATTTGTACATAGCCTAAAACCCTTAATGAAAGAAATCTAAAACAACAATAAACGTTCAATGGAGAACAAATGATAGCATGTAAATGTGCCTAAATGGATTCATTTATTTCTAACTAGCAGATTACAGTAAATGGTATTTCTATAATTAACAGCATTGTGGAGAATCAACTGTAATTCTGCAAGTTTCTGGCATTTCCTGATTTATGAAGCACTCCTTCCTAGTTTGTAACAGCTCAATCTCAACTAGAAAGGGAAAGTTTAAGTATAAACTTTGAATTTGGCTTGAAAGACTGCATTTTGGAAGGGAATTTGTGTGTTTGTGCTGCAGATTTTAAAACTCAATAATGTCAATGAAGAGGACATTGTTGTTTTTTACTTACCCTTTAAATATGTCACATGCATTAAAGGTAGGTCAGTTGGTGTGTGTATTCATATCAGGTTGGGGGATAAAATACTAACTTTTTTGATGATTGGTCAAAATGATTTTTTTTAACTTTAGTTATCCTTTACGTATGGCTGCCATAGTAATGGATAAGTAGATCAGTAGATGTGTGTACCCGGGTCTGGCTGAGGGGGTATGTCTTTTTTGTGTTTACAACCATAAAACTATCTTTTATTGAGAATAAATCTAAATTAGTTTTTTTTTTAACTTTAGTTACCCCTTAAGTATGGCTGCCACAGTAATGGATAAGTAGATTAGTAGGTGTGTGTACCTGGGTCTGGTTGAGGGGGTATGTCTTTTTTGTGTTTATAACCATAAAGCTATCTTTTATTGAGGATAAATCTAAATTAGTTTTTTTACTTTAGTTACCCTTTAAGTGTGGCTGCCACAGTAATGGATAAGTAGATCAGTAGGTGTGTGTACCTGGGTCTGGTTGAGGGGGCATGTCTTTTTTGTGTTTACAACCATAAAACTATCTTTTATTGAGAATAAATCTAAATTAGTTTTTTTTACTTTAGTTACCCTTTAAGAATGGCTGCCACAGTAATGGATAAGTAGATTAGTAGGTGTGTGTACCTGGGTCTGGTTGAGGGGGTATGTCTTTTTTGTGTTTATAACCATAAAGCTATCTTTTATTGAGGATAAATCTAAATTAAATATGGCTTCCGTGGGAATGGAAAGGTAGGTCAGTAAGTGGGTGTACCTGGGTCTGTGTGGGGGGTTGGGGGTATCACCATTTGTATTTATGACCATGAAAAAAACTGTTTTGAAATATCCACATTTGAGGATTGTTACCATTATAGTCTATGGGAAAAAATGTCCGGAAATTTGCCGATAACGCCTGTAACGCTTCAGCGGATTCCTTAGCTAAAAGATAGCACACTTCTCCTACATGCCCCGCATGTCTGTACCGAATTTCATGTCTCTAGCTCAAAAACTGTGGGAGGAGATACGGTCCAAAAAAGCAGAAGAATAAAACGGAAGAAGAAAAAGAAAATAGAAAGAACAGTAATTTGGCTTTTTCAAGCCAAATTAATTAAGGAGAGGTCACAGATGTCACACAATGGTTACTTGACATCTCATCTTTGTTAGAGAGGGCTAGAGAATTCACCGAGCATGTGCATCCGCCCACATCCCAGCCTGGATTTTTCCACAATGCTGCTGATTTTAAAGGTGATTTTAAAGACAACATTCTTGCAGGGTCACTTAGATGGTAAGCTTAGTTCTTTTTTAAAGGGCATGTCCACAACTGGAACAAAAACCTATATTTACCTTTCCCACCCCTCGAAAACCTAGATTGTTATAATTATTTACCTCTTCATAGTCCCTAAAGCTCATTATCATTAGAGGGCCGCGTCTGAACGCCAGGGGAACGAAGCTCTGTAAAGTAAACTTCTGATCCTTTTTTTTTTGCACACAAATATGGCAGTTGGGGGTGGGATAGGGTCCACTAAACTACAGCAAAAGTTTATATGAGAGGTGGAGATACCCTTTAAGCCAAGTATACATTTTTGTTCCAGGGTGGACATCCTCTTTAACATGAACACATTTGGAATTGTAAGATAAGAAAACAACTGTGTAGAGCTATTCCAGTACTATGTCCCTACATATCAGCCACAATTTAATTGTGGCAAACAGTGAAACTGCCATGTGGGACATTAACACATGGTCATCACAGGTACTTACAATACAGATGGTAATAGAAACCTTTAGAATAGCTGCAACTAAACATCCTTATACCTTTTCTATCTTGAAATAAAACATGCTTGTTTGTTTTGTAGATCTCGCTAATCCTCTCTCAATGAATGAATTTTGGTCTATAATCCAATTCCCATGAACCTGGAGGGCTGCTGGGAGCCCATGTTATACACACCTATATTTAAACTTATGCATCATTTGGCCATTTTTCTGTACAATTAACATTTCCCTTAGAAGCAAAGCACTCAGATATACCTCCATTGGGCCCTCTTCTTTTTTGGATGTTTCAAATTTGCTGAGCTGCTGTGCACTCTGTTGGTTACCATCTTCTTTAATTTCTTGTCCATTATGTTCTTCAATGCCATGATGATTATTATCTGCAATCAAAATGCTATTTCTGTTAACAATGCTAAAATAAGAGTCAGTTTTCAGAATACATGGTAGAATGGCACTCAGACTCACAGTTCACATACTCATATTTTTTATGGAACAGTTGTAAATAAGCTAAACTTACCTTGTGGTGAAGCTGCTGCTGGCATATGCACAGCGATAGGAGTATCCTGGACCACATCGCCAGTTGCAGGAGACAAGTTACTGGTTAGCTGCTCTTGAATTTCCTCCTGATCTGAAGAGAAAAAATTAGGATGCGGGTAATCAATGGTCTCAATATTTTCCGTTTAGATTGTGTGACACATACCATCTAGGTATCAGTTTCAAAGAATACACTGATTTAAATTTTGTGGTATATGCACCTGGGCCATTATCCACTTTACGTAAGCCCTTTACCTTTATTTTAGCTACAGAAAATGTACAGATATTAGTATTGAGGGGCATAGGTAAAAAAAAAATATGGCAAAGGTATTTTTAAAGCTGCAGCTTCCAAATGAACATACTGTATATACTCGAGTATAAACCGACCCGAGTATAAACCGAGGTACCCATTTCTACCTAAAAAAACTAGTAAAAATGATTGACTCGAGTATAAACCGAGGGTAGAAAAATTGAACACTAAAGCAAACCTGTAATTAGTAAAAATGATTAGGAAATGAACATGAATAAACAGGAGGTCCATTAAAGTACCGTATTTATTTTACCGTAAATAAAAACAACTTGTTCAGTAGTCACTTCACTTAGCAGCATACGGTAAAGTAAAGTCACAAAACTACCGTAACTTTGTAGGAACATCTACATAACCGGTACATACCGTAACAATGGTACTGTAAACTAGTACTGTAATGCTAAATATTTTAACTGGGGGACCCAAAGTTCAATGGCTTGAACAGCAATATACTGGAACATAAAACACATTTAAAATCCTTCAAAATCGGATTCCTCATCCTCGGTTTCTCCAAAAAGTACCTCAAATTGAGCTGGTGTAATGTCATCTGCATAGACATTATCATCACCATCATCAACATCCCCATCATTTTCATCACTGCTGCTGTGCTGAAACAAAACATCGTCTTTGCTTCCATCCATGGCATTACTTATACCGCATTTCTGAAAAGCACGCTTGATGACGTCTTCTGGAATGTCCTCCCATGCATCTCGTACCCACTTTGCTACTATTTCTATGTCAGGCTTCATAAGATTTCCACCTTTTGTCAATTTGGCTTGACCTGACGACATCCATTCGTGCCACATTTTTCGCACACGGTCTTTAAAAGGTTTGTTTATAGACACATCCAGAGGCTGTAAAACAGATGTTAGCCCCCCTGGAATAACAGCCAAAGTGGTTTGAAATGACTTAGCCATTGTTTTGACATCCTCACATATATGGGCTCTAAACATATCCCAAACTAGCAGTGAGGGTTTTTTTTTTAAAGCTACTCCTAGTCGTCCATTCCATATCTCTTCTAGCCATTTTTTTGTTCCTTGTTCATCCATCCAGCCTTTAACATGTGGACGGACAGTGATTCGTGGGGGGAATTTGGCATTTTTAGGCAAAGTCTTCCTTTTAAATATAATAACAGGCCGCAGCTTGACTCCATTGGCCAAACATGCCAGAACCACTGTGAAATGATTTTTTTCATTCCCGGTTGTTCTAAGGAAAATTGTTTTTTCTCCCAAGGATGTCACGGTCCTGTTGCTTGGAAGATCAAAAGTTATTGCTGTCTCATCCATATTCCCGATACTTCCGAGGTCATAATTAAAAAGCTTTCTTTGTTTTATAATGAATTGATGGAATGACATCACCTTTTCTTCCAGATTCTGTGGTAGCTTTTGTGATATCTTCGTTCTCTGGCGCAAGCAAAGTCCAAACCGATTCATGAATCGGGTACACCATCCAGCTGATGCAACGAAGTTCTCAATACCCACTGTTTTATATTGCTCGTCTTTAGCCATTTGAAGGGCACGTAATCGGATTCCCATGCGTGTTACACAGTATCCATTTTGACGACATTCCATTACCCATTTATGCAAGTCAGTCTCTAGAGCCCCATATGAGGTTGTTAAACCACGACAAGCCTTTTTTGACTTCGGCATCTTTTCCAATTCTGACTTAATTTTTCGCCAGTCTCGCACCTGTCTTTCATCAACGCCAAATTCCCGGCCTGCAACAGAATTATTGCTTTCCTCTGCTCTTGACACAACTCTTAGTTTAAAGCCAGCGTCGTATGATCTGCGCAATTTTTTTACACGACCAACAGTTTCTAACAGATTAAAAAAACACAGAAGAACCAGTAAGAAAAATTTCCCAGCAACCGCATTAAAATTACAAACGAGGCACTGATTACAGCTTTTATATCAAGGTATTCTGCCTTCTGATTCAAGATTGTTCTGAGGCTTTAGTTGCCCTTTAAATTGACTTTTATTATATTTTACAGCTACGGTATAATAAACAATAACAAGCATACAGTAATAAATGTAAGAAGAGCCTATTGCCCTAATACCATATACCGGTAGTAACGTAATAATAATCTACCGGTATTAGCAAGTCAGATGTACCGGTAAACTACAACTCCCAGCATGCTTTGTAGTGCTGGAATGCTTTAAACAACTTTAATTCCATAAATTACTGTACTGGTACATTATACTGCCACCCAGCAGCCATTACCACCCCAGCACTTTGTGGATTGTTGGTCTTAGAAGAATCGTTGAAGCTTTAGCCACCTAGCTGGATATAGTGTGCAAGGTCTTTCATAACTATTATTTTGCCCTTCTAACAAATACTAGGCATTACAAAGTTCAACACAGTGTTGGAAAGATACAGACATCAAGTAAAATATTAAAATTCAAAGTTTCAGTTATTGATAATTAAGTGAAACATACACATACTCTTTCTAGTAATGGAAGGCAGTTGGGATTCTAAATAATTCAATTAGGTTTCTTGCATGCACAACTACATAGATGAAAAAAATATTCTTTACGTAGGCCAATAAATTATCTACTGTATAGCAACTATTGTGCATAAAATTTTAAGGCCATAACACATAACCATCGTTTTATTTCCCTGTTCTATCTTTTTTAAAAAAAAAAATATAATGAGTAGAACTGTTGGAACGCTAATATTCCTTCAAGTTAGGAAAACAAACTGATGGATTTCCCCCTGCTGGTGAAAATTAAATAAGCCTTCATATGTTTCTTCCAGATCTAGATCAACTTTAGATCACTTTAAAGATCTGTTGTACGTGTGTAGTGTAGGGATTCCCAATAGTCTGATCTTGTTGCCTTTAAACCTAGTGATCCACAGTACCCTTTTTTTTTTTTAACTATACAAGTGAATATGTGCAGATTCACACAAAGGTAGCTGGGCCACATAATTGTTCACCACAACAATTCATTTTGATTTGTGCTCCTTCTGTTTAACTTTTCCTCTTATTTATCTGGACATTCTTGATGGCCCTTCTGTACATATTATAATCTGGTTTATAATATGTGCTTATGACTATTTGCTAAAAATCTGGCAATGTCTGTTGCACTAGAGTAGTTCATAATGGTGGTTGGCAAGGATGAAGAGACATTATAAATGACCCCATTCTCTACATAAGAACAGAAGTCTTACCAAAGAATTTTATAATAAATTGCTTTGCCTCTTCTCAAAATTACATTTGAGAACTCATCCTCAAGACACTATTATAGAGACAAATAGTGGGACATAAACAGATATTAATGGAATAGTTTATCTAGCATATGCAGAAGTAAAAGATAATTAAAGTGCTTGTATAAACATTCATTATAGTGTAGTGCAGCCTTTATTTGGATTGCTGCATAAATGTATAAGCAGAAATTAGTTTCACAGTCAAAACACTTTTTAGACTGCACTCTGGAGGCTACATTTGAAAATGTATACAATTTATAGCTCAGTGACCTTTAATCAAGGTCTACAGCATGTAGGTTACATCCAAATATTTTCCAGGAAGGGCAATAACCTCCTTAAAAAAATATTATGACATTTTCCACATTTTATGCCCTAACGCTTAATAACTTAGTAAGTCAAAGCCACAAATCTCTAGAAAATAAATAGGCCCAGACAGTACTGTTTAGACCTCCACATTTCTTTCCAGCTAAAAAGCACAAACGGATTTAGGACAAAAAAATATATTTTTTTAAAGACTAAAACTTATCCATGTAGCAGTGGCACCAAGACATTCTGCCACAATACAGAAATAGCATTTCTATTTGATGCATCTTGTTGTCTATTTCCCCATATAAACAGGACTTTTTCTGCACCAAACAAATATCTTTATGGAGAGCCAAGGGATGAGATCTGTAGTCCGAGGTTTCCCAGTATGAAATGGACCCTGGATGATTTCTGGACAGTCAAATCTTTGTCAGTAGACACCATTTCTAAATGAAAATTTTATTGACTAGGGCTGTGTCTGCAGCATAAAAGGGTATTGGGAAACTAGATGTACAGGCTGCTAGCGATTCCTGGAAATAAAGGCCTGTGGGGTCAAGACTCTTTTGTAAGTAGATCTTATAAATTTGTCTTAAAAGAAAAACCGCAATTTGTTTTTTTTTTTCTTTTATTTCTACTTCTATTTAGGGGTTAATTGGTCACTATTTTGGATCTCAAACTTCTGTGTGGTAATATAAGGGTTAATTGGTCACTGTTTTGGGTTTCAAACTCCTGTGTAGTTATGTAGGAGGTGTATCGCTCACTATCTGTCTGTCCTCTCCCCTGGCTATCTGTCTGTCCTGTCTCTTGAAAGTATGCAAAGGTTATGGTTTTATTTGGCAGTGAAGGGCATGGCCTAAAGTTGAGTGTCACTTGGCTTGAATGTGTGAACCTTGGTGTGGATTAAATATGATTGCAACTCTGTGCACCTTTGTTTGGTCTTTCATAATTGTTTAGCAATTAAAATGCCAGTTACTGTATCATTCAGACCAGTGTATCTCTCTCATGTATTTCTCTCTGTCTTTCTGCACCTATCTATCGCTCTAAGACATCTCAGAAAACTGTCCACATACTGTCCGTTTGAAAGTGCTTTATGGAGTAACATTGCAAGGGGGCCCAGTAATCTACCCAGAACATTCTGATAGCAGCCCTGTGTCATCTTCTTGGCTCTAACAATATATCACAGCAGAGTAAGATGGCCAAGTATAGACAGAGAGGATTCACATCAGAGTTTTAAATAGCAACAATTTTTAATACATCTCGGTTCACCAGAAACTGCCAGCAAGGCAGATAAGATAAACTTATAAAGAAAAGTTAGGGCTTTTAAAAGTACAGCTATTGTACTGTATAAAGATTGGTACAAACAACAGCTAGCAAATGCACTGTGCCATAAATGTCAAAATAGATTACATAAAGATTTCTGAAATTGATTATATCCATAAAAAAAGGTAATATGCACTATATTCCTTCTAACACAGGAGAAAATTGCAGTCAGCCCAACCATCAATGTCAGGCCCCACAAGGAATGTTTAGTAGGTGGGTGAGTTCATAGGCTGAGATCATCTTCTGAACAGATTTAGCAACATGCTCAACTGGGACCTCTTTGAGCCCAAACAGATTACATTCAGAATGTTTGAATTATTTTAACCCTATATAAGTACAAGACATGGTAAACATAACCAAACTGGTTGAAAATATTTGCTATTGTTATTCAGTCATTTAGACACTATACAAAAAAACAACACTAGACATTAAAGGGTATCTATACTCTGGGCTGTAGATCCTGAGAAATCATCATTTTAATCACAGCATTTACAGGGAAAGAATTGTCACTCCAGGAGCAGAAATTGTAATATGAGACCCATTAATGACCTCTTACTAGGATTTTTGGCTGCCTGCCAGCACACTTTCTGCAACAATTAAGAGAATCAGCAGAGAAAAGAAGGCAGGGGGGAGGGAGGGGGAGATTTGTAAGCAAAGCAGTGTCCATGGTGAGGTTGTGCAAAACTTGTCGCAAAAAAAAAAAAAAGGCAGTGAATAAGGGAGGGTGGGGGCAATTAGGAGCACTCACTAAACATTAATAATTTAATGAAAAAGCAAGCACAGATCGTTTTACTTCTTTCAAATTGTAGTTTCAGATAACGTAAAGTTGTTTCAGTGACTATAGTGACCCTTTAAGTATATCACATAAGCTATATTTATAATTTCTTTTATTTTACAGTTTAGTAGGTATACAGTACATGGATGAAGGAGATCTTAAGAAAATATGATCTGATCAGTACTGTACACCTACTATATACCTGCAAAACAGAAAGAATAAAAAATGATGTATACTTAAAACTAATACTAGCTAGCTCAATTGACATTACACAACATATTTAGCTCTAATACAATACAATGCTACCAAACAAATATCATACCTTGCAAAGAAGAATTAGAATGAGAAAAGTCATCCACATACAGTTTCTCTGGTTTTGTCAGATCTGATACTTCCTCTAAATCAGCCCTTGATTTAGGAGGTCTGAACAAAAAATTAAATATTTAGTTTTTAATAAAAATGCAAGTCTATCAAAGCAGGAGGATAAAATGCTGCAGATCGCTAAACAGAAGGACAGAATAACTAACTATCTCATTATTATTAATGATATATAATAATTATAAAAAGACAACCATAGTGTTGTTGATCCTCCCCCAGGACTTTTAGCCCTAACAAATGGAAAGACATGGGAAGCCCTGTAACATTCTTATGGTATTTACTAATATATTCTATTTATTTTTAAGAAATCTATTGGCTGGCTCAGTTTAGCCAAGATAAGGTCCATTACACTTTAAGTGCTCCCCCATAGACATACTGAAGATCATGTTAATGTTAAATAATGAGTAATTTTAAGCTATTAAATAATACATATTTAAAAGAAAAATTGACAAGTTTGTATTTAAGCCACCGTGAAATTAGCGGATAACCTGTTTTTCACCATCTTCTTTTCTGGACAATGGTAATAACATGAGGTTAGCAGCACATTGTTGTTTAAGCCTATTCCCCAATGATGCGGTTTGGATTTGGATTTAGGATCCGCATTCAAATGACCGACAATCTAACCAGCCCCACTGCATTCCTTGTATTCCTGTCCGATATCGTACATACTATCACTAATTTTAGTGAGGATGTATGTTTGATATAAGGCCATTGTAGGAAAGGCAAGCACAGGTTTTAAAAGTGCACACATTCACATATTGCAAAAGGGCATTGCAAAAATCGCAGTGTGTTTTCTGGGGCCTCAGTCTTACTGCTAAATAATGCTACACAGAACCAAAAAACAAGGTGGTATCTTGGTAGAATTGAGATTGAAAATGTTTTCTGATGGGTATTTTGGTTCAGGGGCCTTTGAGAAAACATGGAAAATTTAAACAGGAATTTCCTATATGTGCATTTACAATACATCTTAAATAGCCAGCATACTGAAAAATGTTTCCCCTTCCTACAAAGCCTACAGTGAGAATGGTGAAAACTTTGGAACTGTCTTACAGCAGATGTGGAAATGGCAAGTTCATTGAATAGCTTTGAAGAGAGCTGGATATGTTTCTAAAACTGAACGATATTGAATTACTGGTATTAATACATATACTGTAGTTCGGTTTCATCCAGGGAGACTTTCTGATTGCCATTTGTCATGGAAGTATTTTTTCCCATCATTTTTAACTGTTTTTTTTGCCTTCCTCTGGATAAACTGTTGGGTAGAGTTAAAGAGGGGGGTATAAATGTTAGACTTAATGGACTTATATGTCTTTGTTCAACCTCAATAACTATGTATATGTCTCCATTTAAACTCTCTCATACCTTTCAAACAAGGTGATGTCTCTAGCTTTTCCAGGTCTTAAGTTATAGGCTTTTAAATTTACACTCAGGATAAACAAGGAAGTGTGTAATATTCACATGATGTGCTGTTTCAGAAGCTTCACCCCCCAAAACTTAAATCTTTTCTGAAGCTATTTGAAGACCTGCAACCATTCTCTGTCCATTCCTCTGCCTAGTTTTCTTTTCAGGCTTGTGTGTAGCTTTAAAAATGATTAAGAAGTTTGGAGGCAGAACTTATGATGCAGCAAATAATACTCTTTTACAGCAGTAGGATACAACGGGACATGCTCAGTGACTGTAGCAGTGGGGGCGGAGCAATGGTGTTGGTCATGTGCTAGCTGGAAACACCACCCTTTATACTGCTGTAACTTTGGATAGACTGCAGCTACAAGCAGGATCCTGGTGTCGTTTTAAAGGTATAAGCATGCTCTTTACACACCGGGCTATTATTTGCGAGCAAGCGCTCGGCCGGGTCAAATGACTGTCAGTCGCGGCAATAGTGGCTGCTGCACACAGTGCGGGTGACCGCCCCACACCATCAAATACTTCCAGCCAGCCGGCCGACCGAGCAATCCATGGCACTATCAGTCAGAAATATTTGCTGGTGTGTACCCAGCCTAAAAGCTGGCATTAATGATTGTATTATCTACTAATCGGTAATAAACAAATTTGGTAAAAATTACTGCTTAATAAAAATGCCCCTAAATCTCAAAAATATTGGTTTGATCTGAACAACTAAAAAAGTAGCAACATTAATTCTTATATGGTCGTTATCTCACCAGTAGACCTAGCTAAGCTTTGTCAAATTTGTGTTTTTGTGGTTACTTTTCCAAATAGTATCTAACCGTTTCTAGAAGGCCATAATGCATATTTAAGATTCTGACTACATATTCTTACCTGGAGTTTAGATCTATTTCTGTATCCATTGGTAGGTCAGGTACATTAGAATTAACAGCATACATTTTTGGTATAGGTGAGAGCGGTTCCTTTTGAATTTGCTGTGCTGATGAAGTGTAAGAGCCATCATGGTCTGGTATTGAAAAATAGTATGGCAAAAAAAAATGAAGTCAAACCAAGCAAAGCATAAAAAGTATTTGTTTTAAAGGGTATCTCCACTAAAAAAAAAAGCGGACATTACACATTTTTTCACATTGATTAGAGAATGGGAGGTAAACAAGCTAAGTCTTACAACAGAAGCCAGCAGACAGGAGTTGAAATTTACCCATGAATTTTCCTTGCACACCTGTAATATAAAATCTTGTGGTGCCATGTCCTCCAATCTGTTAACCACAAAACGGTTATCTTCAGAGGTTCAAATTAAGTAGTGATTCATCAATTAATGTGAAAAAAGGTATGTCCACTTTTTCAGTGGATATACCCTTTAAATTATCAAATACTAGCCTTTAAGTTAAGTAGAAAACAAGGGAATTACCATCAGATAAAACATGTTGTTTTGCACTTGTGTTTCGATCATGCATAGACTTTGGAGTTGATGATAATCTTCGGCCAGTTGAGGGCTTTGTTTTTGGTGGAGTAATATCGGTCTCAGATGAAAAGATGTCTTGGGTTGATGATTTTAATTTTCTTAAGAGAATATGCTGTTCTGGTGTGAGATCTTCCTCTAAAATGGTATTGTTTTTTTGAAGAACCTTGGGTAAAGTCTGTAGAAAATGTTCTGATCTTGGAACTGTAATTAAAGTGCTTTCAGCAGAGACAAAAGGAACCCTCTCAAACATAACTAATGGTCTTCGTTCAATAGGAGTTGCTTGACTGACTCTGTGTTGGTAATTACGGTAAGCCTCATCAAGGTATTCTGCCTCCTTTTCAAGTTCTTTGATTCGGGCCTTGGCATTTGCAACAAATTCATAATCTGAATCTGGAGAAGTACTGCCTGTCCTTATATGATGTGGACTTGATCTGCCACTAGCTCCAATAAAAGAATCAAATTGAATATGACTTTTGAGAACTTCTTTATCAACATAAATATCAGGAGGAACAATTTTGCTGGCAGTAAAGTCTAACACTGAACGATCAACCAAGGATGGCTTTGGATTACGAAGGACTTCATTTTCCAGAGCTGTGTAAATAAAACAAAGATAAAATAGATTTCTACCTGTAACTGGTAAATCTTATCATCTAATTCAAAACAAGGTTGGGTGTCAGTTCAGAGCTAGCAGAATAGTAACTAAAATTTAACTTTTACCAAGCATCAATAAAACAACATAACTAAATTCAAAAAGTGCATACAAAAGGGAAAAAATGGAATTTGGTGCCACTTATTACAAATATAGCAAAGAGACACTAATGCCCTTACACTGCAGCAGATCAGGATACATTTAAATATTGAGGTAAGTACCGTATATTTAAGCTAGGCATTATCAAACAAGGAGCCCTTATGCCCTTGTAGAAGCAATTGATTTAGACACTAGTATCAAATATTTAAACAATACAGCCTGATGTATTAATACGAATTTGCTTAATAAACATGTACAAGGATATTTGTGGAGCTGACAAACCACCTATGATTAAGCCCAGTAGCATGAGTGAAACGTGTCAGGGAAACTTCTTATTAATATATCAGGCTGCATTCTCTATATATTTGATAATTGAGTCAAGAGCATTTGCAATGACATCTAGACTCCTCATTTGATATTACCTAGCTTGAATATACTTACCTCTGTTTTTTTATTGCTTCCTGGTGTTTTGCAGTGCAGGGAACAAGTTGTTCCTTTGCTTTCTTAGCAAAAGAAGAGCACAGAGTACCATAAAGTCTTCCTTAAGCATCAGCTGAGCATGCTCAATGCTGTCTTTGCCTCTGGGACTGCAATTCTTAGCTCTGTCGAGGAAATCATCTGTAATTTTGAAGGCTTATTGCATTTACTAATTTCTGCATCCATCACAAAATGAAAAAATATTGACTGCTTGGTTAGTGTTTATTATAGAAAGGACATAAGGAAGACACTTGGTAGTTTTTTTGAAGTTTGGTATGGGAAAGATGGAGAGGGTTATAGAAATCTGTAAGAATGTGCAACTATGTATATGGGTTTAGGACCCATTCTATAAAAATAACAGATCTTCAGAATTAAACAGATTTCTGTAAAAGGTTTATTTAGGTTAAAAAATGTAGCTGTTAGCTAGCAATTGTGGAATTCACAGTAATGTATATGTTAGCTTTGGTTCTCCTTTAAAGGATAACTCCACCCTCATAAGAACATCTTTTAGAAAGAATAGCCTCTTTAAAATATGTTGATATATCATAGTTTGTACTATGAATTCATTACTATATGCCTGCTATGCTTCAGGGTGCCTCATGGAAACTGGGCAATTAATAAACCTGTACTAAATCTGTACTGAGCCTGGGCATGCTCAGAAGGGGCAGATAGGGGATTAACATTCAGTCATTGGCTGTGATATCAACTGTCAAATCCATAACTGACAGTTGCTATCTGGAAGAACCAGGAAGCAGAAACAGGGGAAACAGGACATTGTGCAGGATTTCAGGTTAGACATATATTTTAGATTTCAAACTATTACCGTTTAGGGTTTTGGGGGGTGATTTACCTGTTTGTAAGATTTCATTTTGGGGCTAGACTTGCCCTTTAAAGAGCTTAACATTTATACATCTAAAAAACATCATGTATTATATAAATAAAAATATCTAACAACAAACCAAGCTGTGCTTGTCGAAGCTGGAATTCAAAGTGTTCAACTTGAGCACTGAGTTTTCTCACGGAATCTTCACTTTTCAAGAGCTGGGCCTTCAGGTCAGTGCAATGGCTAGCCTGAAAAAACACACAGCAATAAGAGGGTATAGCCAAAGCTTTATTATAGATTTATATTGCTGTGTATAAGTGCAATTGTCCAACTTCAAAGTGATGCACATCAATTGTTTTAGACTAATACAATATTTACAATCCTTAACGAGAGCCATTATAATGTGGGGACAGTCCAAACACCAACAATTACAATACATTGTTTTAAATAAATGAATAAGCAGAACATTGGCTGTGTCCTGTGTGAGTAGCTTTGTTGCCTTGCAGCACTGAATCCTGGGGTAAAATTTACCCTTGGCTAGAAATGAAATGAGTTTGCATATTTTCCCTTTCCTTGGTGGATTTCCTCCCACAATCAAATACATACTGACCAGCTTTCAGGTGGAATATTGGCTATTTAGACTGTAAACAGTCTGGACTGGCCATATGTAAAAGTAATTATATAACAAAAGGGATGTTTATATACATAAAATTAGGAAAAAATAGAACTAGTATTCAAATAATATTTAGGGGTTTTTTTTACCATAAAAAGACAAAACCATGTCCCAATATTGCTTTCAGATAGAATCTTTAACTATTTGGGTACTTTTTTCTCTTTACAGTAGCATGAGACTATTACTGATGGCTTTTAGACTTAAGCAAGGGTTAGAAAGAATTACAAGGAAAAGTGTAAACTACTGCAGGATCCAGATGAGTAATCCAGATGTAAAGATTTAACCCATAATGATGTGTATTGTGAGACTCCAAGGAGCACCGGAGCTTCCACTTGTTTCCAAGTCCCCTGGAAAGGATGCTTGGGAAATCACTATTTCAGATATTAAACATGTACCGTACCTCATTTTGCAGTTGCTTTTCCAAGCTTTCCTTCTGTAATTTGTATTCTTCTTGGTCAAACTTTCTAGCATTTTCCATTCTTTTTAATTCTTCTTGAAGAACTATATATTCAGCACTTGGGTGTTTATTTCCTGTGATTATTATGACATTTAAAAATTAATACATCAATACCAACCAAAGTGTATTATGCTATGATATATTATTCAGCAAGAGCTATATGCTAGAGCATTTGGCAAAACCACACACAACTTACTTTCTCTGAACAGTTCTTTTTCCTTGTCAACTTCATCAATTTGTTGCTTAAGTAATTTAACTTCTGCTTGAAGTCTACATTTTTCTTCATGAATCAAAGGATAGTCAACCATTTCTTTCAGTTTGTCAGTTAAATGGTGATTCTGTCTTGTAATCATGGATAACTGGGCCTTAAGAGAATCCACTTCTATCTGAAAAAAATCAAAAACGTTTGTTCAAGTAGAATGAAACTTTGTGTATTTAGTTTCTCCTCGCACTCCTAGTATATGTATGAAACCTTTTCGGTGCTGGCTCTCCCACGCTACCAACCACCAATAGCTTCTTTAATATTCAAGAATTAGATACGGTGAGTCGCACACATTCAGGTTATATGTTTTATTGAGACAAGATGTGCGCAATGTTTCGGGGTCTCCCCCTTCCTCAGGTACATAATTCAACATACCATGTGCTCAGTTAAATACTGAGGCCTGTGGGGGTGGGGTTAACAATAAAATGCAATGTGATTGGTTCATAAAAACTCTGATTATAACATTTTAAAAGTCCACATTTTCACTTTGTCATACAAATATATCATTGAATAAATATTAGTACATTTAAAACATTTAGAAATGGTAATTATACAATGCTACTCCTCCATCCGTGATTAATCTGAAACTTTACATATTACATTCCATGCTTTATAATAAACATTTTTAAAAAGGTGTCTATGATCTAAAAAGTAGGTGTGTATACAAAGGGTGCGATACACTGAGTGGCACAGCCAATGAAAAATCTCTCTCACAGAACAGAGGTTGCAGGGGTCGGATAGATTAGGATTTTGTTTCATGACTGTCTATCCATATGGACCATATTTTAAAAAAAAAATTCGTAGGGCAGCATAATGCTGTATAGGATTTTATAGTGAGGTGGAACTAGGAATCATTGGGACAACCAGTAAAACTATGATGGGGCCCCTATCCGTGCTTCATTTACAATGGTTTTATAATTGTAAGTGGGTGACGCTTTGTCTGGAAGTGGGGTGTGGCTTGTCCAGAAGTGTGAGGGGCTTTACACACATAACTGGTAAATAATGCCGACACTGACTGGTAAATGATGCCCAACATTGATTTTTGATCTTCAGGGCTGACAGACATTGATTTTGATCAAATGAATTGCCAGTTAGAAGGGAGGTGGAGGAGTCGAACCTGCATTCTGTTGTGCAATTTAAGTCACATCTTCCCCTGCTATTTAAAGTGACAGTACCTCCCGAAAGTGTGTCTTTACAAATGGCATTTTGGTGCCTCCTGACATCCGGGCCCCAGGCACATGGGAAAATCTTGTGATGCCAGAATTTTTTTCCCCCCTTTGGCATCCAAACTGCTGCCTCCCTGCAAGGTGCTGCTCTGTAATGTGCTTCACCATGCCTCATTAGAGAGACGGCCCTGCAGAAGTGCTGTCCTGGTGACATTTTGGCCAGGTATGCATGCAGTATTTTTGAGATGCATTCCTTGTGGTATGAGATACGTTTTGTGTAGGATATTAAATGAATCGGGTCATTAGCTGAAGGTGGTATTGCTGTATAAGAATTTGCATAAGTTTCCTAAGCTGTGAGGAGGATAATTTTTCCATTTGTTTATGATCCATTCTATCTGGACTGTTGACTGGGGGGTAATTAGCTTGGTATATAGTTGGGATATCAATCCTTGCATCCCTTGAGTGGAAAGGATACCAACTAGAGGATGCTTAGATATTTCTAAGGTAGGGTGGCTGCACTCGACAAGAAAGTGTGAGTTGCACTATAATGATTGCCTCTGCACCCTCTATGATAATGAAGAGATTCTACAGAACTTACAGTAGAGAAAAAATGACTGACCTTCATATAGCAGCTAAATAGGAATGTAACATATCTACCAAATCAGCTTGGGGATAAGCTGAATGCAGACAGATGCCCTGTCAGGAGTTTAATATCAGTTGCAGTACAGTTTTGTTAGTAGTAAAACTGTACTAAAGCCTAGAGGCCATTATTTAAACAAGCAACCTACAATCAATTCTCCACAATACAGAAGTATTGTGGCTCTTTTAGTTTAGTTTCATATTTTTAGTTTATAAAGCAATTTACCTCCAGTTCCTTTATACGAGACATAGCTTGCTCATACTCATGTTTTTTCATATTAATCCCAATGGTTTCTTCACGTATCTTTGCAGCCTCATCTTAAACAACAAATAATGAAAAGTAGGTATTGACCAGAACATAATAAAAAAGGAACATTAAAAAATGATTTCTATATTAAAATTAAACTGGATGCGTTAAAGGGTATCTCCACTGATGGAAAAACGTTTTTTTTTTTCCCCCCTATATGAAAGTTCACCTTCCCCCAACCCCCCTCCTACCTTTTCCCCCCCAAAAATCAGCTCTGTTCCTTTGCAGCAGCCTCTGGAAGCTGTGTAGCTCCTGGGGGTGTGTCTGCTACTGTGCTGGGCAGGCTGTCAGTCAATGTGCATGATCACATGCATATTCATGATTTCTGCCACACCCACTTGACCCCAGTGATGCCTGATGTAAACAAAGCCTTTCCTTCCTGTCTCTATGATCTATTCACAGCTGATAGTGCAGGGAGAGACAGAGGGGGGAAGTTATAAGGTTCAGCCACACAGCTTTATGTAAGGAGACATTTTTTAACAATTGCAAAAGTAATAGAATTTATAGGAATCAAATGGGGGGGGGGAGGTGTGTGTGTTTGTTAGGGAGACAGAAGGTGTATTTCAGAGGGGATGCTGGGATTGTCATTAGCTGTATTGCAGGGGGGCCTGGGAGACAGAAGGTGTATTTCAGAGGGGATGCTGGGATTGTCACTAGCTGTATTGCAGGGGGGCCTGGGAGACAGAAGGTGTATTTCAAAGGGGATGCTGGGAGTGTCATTAGTTGTATTGCAGGGGGGCCTGGGAGACAGAAGGTGTATTTCAAAGGGGATGCTGGGATTGTCATTAGCTGTATTGCAGGGGGGCCTGGGAGACAGAAAGTGTATTTCAGAGGGGATGCTGGGATTGTCACTAGCTGTATTGCAGAGGGGCCTGGGAGACAGAAGGTGTATTTCAGAGGGGATGCTGGGATTGTCACTAGCTGTATTGCAGGGGGGCCTGGGGGACAGAAGGTGTATTTCAGAGGGGATGCTGGGAGTGTCATTAGCTGTATTGCAGGGGGGCCTGGGAGACAGAAGGTGTATTTCAGAGGGGATGCTGGGAGTGTTATTAGCTGTATTGCAGAGGGATCCGGGAGATGCTATTCCTTGGAGCAAGAAACAAAAAACCAATACCATCTATCATCTATCTATCTATCGTCTATCCATATCTGTCTGTGTCTATCTATCCATATCTGTCTGTCTATCTATCTATCTACTATTTATCTATCTCTGTCTATCCATATCTGTCTATCTATGTATCCATAATCTGTCAGGGGGAAAAAACACACACACACACCTCTACCTCTCCCTCCCGGAGAAGCTCGTGCCGATATCTCTTTCTGCCAGGGGAACATGACGCCTACGTTCCCATTGGCTGTCGGCAGTACACGCGGGGTCAGCTATTCCTGACTATGGAAGGGACTTAGTACGCATGCCCAACGGGAGTGCGCGCGTCGGCAAAATAGGAGGCAGGCGAGCACGTCAGGCAGAGGAATCTTGCGGCTGTACAGTATAAAGGCAGCTGATCGGAGCACATATGGAACAGAGTAACCTAAGATTCCGGGTATGACTTAGTTTACCTATAAACTGCTATAATAGCCAATGTCATTTTTTTCAGTGGAGATACCCTTTAACATAGAGTGGTCCACTAAACTGTTTATTTTGAATTGTTAAAGGTTGTTGTAATTTATGATTAGATTTGTGTGTCAATAAGTTTTATTCTGGTGTATTTGTGTATAATCTTTAGGTTATATAACAACACGTCTAATAGTTTTAACTAGAGACTGGAAAAATTACAATTATGTACGCAGGAGAAAAGGTGCTTGCGTGACGATATGATTACTGTGTATAAATACATTAACGGGCCATACAATAAACAATCTGGGGCATTGTTCACCAATAGAACATGTTAGAGGACACGAGGAAATCCCTTAAGACTTGAAGAAAAAAGGTTTAGGCTTCAAGCTTGGAAAGGGTTTTTCACTGTGAGAACGGTAAAGCTATGGAACGGTCTTCCAGTGGGCATTGTAATGGCAGGTTCATTGGTCAATTTAAAAAGAAAGTTGGATGAGTTTCTGCAAATAAGGAATGTTGCAATTTACTGGTATTGATACATAAAGTAGAGTTGATCCAGGGAGGAAATGGGGATATTGCTAGATGGGTTGGACGTATGTCTTTATTCAACCTCAAATACTATAAACTATAAACATACTATTAAAAGGACAACTCCACCCTCATAATAACATCTTTTAGAAAAAAAAATGTTGTCTTTAAAAAATGTTAATATACCCTAGTTTGTCCTCTGAATTCATTACTGTATGCTTGCTATGCTTCTGGATGCCTCATGGGAGCAATTTAGTGACCAGGTTCTGAGCCTGAGCATCCTCAGAAGAAACAACTAGGGGATTAGGATTCAGTCGTTGTCTGATGTCAACCGTCAAATCCATAACTGACAATTGTTAGTGAACCAGGAAGCAGAAACAGGGCAATAGGACATTGTGCAAGATTTCAGGTTAGACTTATATATTTCAGATATCAAACTATTACAAGTTTAGGGTTTTGGGGGGTGATTCACCAGTATATAAATTCATTTGAGGGCTGGACTTGCCCTTTAAACCTTAGAAACAAATAAGGTGTTCTGTTTTTTTGTTTAGAACAGACCACTAAAAGATCTCAGCTGATTGCTTGATCTGGATTTGTAGAAAAGATCATTTTTATACTTACGTAAAATGCTTTTCTCTGAAGCCGAAAGGGGACCCAGGCACAATGGGGGTTAAGTTCCTACCCCAAGGAGCCTACATATTAAATTCTTAGGAAATGCGGCTCCGGTCCCGCCCCCTGGCTTTAAGTACCTGGGCGCGAGAAGCCTCCTCTAGTTTGTCCCAAATAAGGAGCAAAGGAGTAACAGCTAATAATACGAACAAACTCCAAACCTCTGAAAATTGTGGTAACAAGCCAAACTACAGAACAAAACCAGCCACCTGGTCCCCCTTTGGCTTCAGAGAAAAGCATTTTACGTAAGTATAAAAACTATCTTTTCTCTTTCAGCCTTAGGGGGACCCAGGCACAATGGGACGTCCTAAAGTCCCAATAGCAATAAGGCTAGAAAAACTACCCCTCC
Organism: Hymenochirus boettgeri; assembly: GCA_019447015.1. Taxonomy (NCBI): domain Eukaryota; kingdom Metazoa; phylum Chordata; class Amphibia; order Anura; family Pipidae; genus Hymenochirus; species Hymenochirus boettgeri. The sequence goes on along the minus strand of CM033470.1, from coordinate 201,601,380 downwards.
GCAGCCTGCAACACAGAATGTCCCAATGACACTTCTGCGGAGGCAAAGATATGGAGTCTATAAAATTTTATGAATGCCGTAATCGACGGCCAAGATGCTGCTTGGCATATCTGATCCACAGAGGTTCCTTTGCGAGCAGCCCGACTCCAATAGAGCTCCCCAGCCCAGAAGGCTGGCGTCTGTCGTGACTACTGTCCAAGTCGGGAGGCAGAAGCTGTGGTCTTCTCCATCAGTGTAAGAACTGTTTGATATGGAGAGAATTGGGCAGAGTCTGTTCCAGAGAGAGGGAGGACTTGTCCCAATATTTTACGATGTGTCTCTGCAGAGGTCTTAGGTGGAATATCCCGTATGGGATCGCTTCGGCTGAGGACACTATTTTTCCAATGAGTCTCATAGCCTGTCTGATGGTGACCTGTTTCCTGGACATGTCGTGGCATGCCATTGTCCGAAAACTGGATGCCTTGTCGTCTGGTAAGAAAATCTTGTGTTTCACCGTGTCAAAAGACATACCCAGAAAGGACATCCTCTGTGATGGGAAGAGTGACGATTTTAGTAGATTGAGAATCCATCCGAAGTGGGATAGGATCTTGATGAACCTGGCTACCTGGGATTGAGCCAGAAACTGGGATTGTGCCTTGACCAGAATGTCGTCCAAGTAAGGGAGGAAGAATATGTTCTGGAGACTAATGAATGCTACTTGGCAGGCCATGATCTTGGTGAACACCCAAGGTGCCGTCGCTAGTCCGAATGGAAGGTCGGTGAATTGGAAGTGGGCTTGACCCACTGGGAATTGGGAGAAATTTGTAGTGGCCTGGCCGGATGAGAATGTGGAGGTATTCATCCTTGATATCCAAGGATGCTAGAAAGTCTTTTTTTTTTTTTTTTTTTTAAAGTTTAGATGACTGTCCTTAAGGACTCCATCTTGAAGTGATATTTGTTGACATAGCAGTTTTAAGTACTTTTAAGTCCAGCACTGGTCTGAACAGTCCCTCTTTCTTGGGTACCAGAAAAAGGTTTGAATACAAACCGTGGTATCTATGAGAAGGAGGGACTGGAGAAATCCCTTCAGCTGCTAGAAGGGAAAGGATTGCCTGATCTAGCGCTTTCTGTTTTATGGGACACCTTGGAAGCCTGGAGGATAGAAAGTGTGGAGGTGGCCTGCTGGTAAATTCTGTCCTGTACCCGTGTTCTAACATGCCCAACGTGTTGTTGGGTCTCTCCAGTGAACATGGAAGAAGCGCAGGCGTCCTCCCACCTGGGTTGGGAGATAGTCAGGATTGTTTTGAACTTGCTCCCGAACCTCTAAAGGTTCCTCTACCAGAGGACCATGAGCACCTAGGCCTTGAGTAGTAATGGACACAAAACCGAACCCGAGTTTGAGACGAATTTTATGAGTTTGGACAAACTCTAACTATTCAAACTAGTTTGGGTTCGAACTATTTTGTTTTTTTGGACTCGCGGTTGTATTTTCCTTAACTAACTAAAAATCGATAATTATGGATTTTACGAGCTGTTTGCTAACCCTAGAATGTATTGTTTGCTAACCCTCGAAAGTATAGTTCGTTTTTGGTAACCCTCGAATGAATAGATCGTTTTCGCTAACCCTAGAATGTATCGTTCGCTGACCCTTGAATGTAGCCTTTCGATTTTCGGTAACCCTCGAAAGTATCGTTCGTTTTCGGTAACCCTCGCATGTATGGATCGTTTTCGCTAATCCTCGAATGTAGCCTTCGTATTTCGGTAACCCTCAAAAGTACTGTTCCTTTTCGGTGACCCTCGAATGCATAGATTGTTTTCACTAACCCTAGGATGTATCGTTTGCTAACCCTCGAAAGTATCATTTGTTTTCGGTAATCCTCGAATTTATGGTTCCATTTTCGGTAACCCTCAAATGTAGCTTGCGAAAAAAAAGTTTTGGTGATAGTGACATGTTCCCCAGACCGTTTCCCAGGTGCCACAGCCATTTACAGTAAGCAATTGTTAGTAACCATTGTTAGTTTAGCTGTAAATCGTCCGGACTTTTCGAACTATCACTATCCCATTGACTTTAACGGATCAGAATTCGAACTTTCACTGAAGTTCGAAAACGGACTGAACTTTATGAAGTTCGGCCATCTCTACTCTTGAGGGCTGTTGGGAAGGTGCTGAGTCAGAGGAGAAGTCCTGACATGGCCTGGGAGCCTGAAAGGGGTGAAAGGACCGAGACCTGCGAAAAGTAGGGGGATCTCCTTACCCTGCTCTGAGGCAGTACAGTACTCTTATCCCCCATATCCTGTCCAATAATGTTGTCCAGTTTGGGACCGAACAGGAAGTGTCCTAAAAATGGCAAACTAATTAGGGCCTTTTTTGAGGCCGCATCAGCGGCCCAGGCTTTGAGCCATAAGATCATTCTAACAGCAGTGACTGTTGCTGAGGTGCAGGCTATTAGGCGGACTGCTTCTAGTGTGGCATCGCTTATATATGATACTGCATCTGCCAGCTGCCTAATGTTTGGGGGGGGCAAAAAAATCTTTGCAGGATCTTGCTGGCATTCAAGGATAATATCCAGAATCCAGGTCTCGGAGGCTTTTGCCGCCCATGCCGAGGCGAACACTGGTCTTAATGCTGTTCCCGCCGAAGTAACGGTGGTTTTTAGAAAGACCTCAGTGCGGTGATCCAGGGGATCCTTAAAGGTTGTCGTCTTTGATAGGGGGATAGCAGTTGCACGAGATAGTCTGGCCTCTGGAGGGTCGAATATGGGAGGACTTGCCCAGCAATCCACATCTGACGTTAAAAGGGGAAAAGAGTTTTGAGACCGCTGGCTGAATTTTAGCGGTTTGGGGCCAACCATTTCTCTGAGACTATCTTCTCTAGCTGGCCATGTGACGGGAAACAAGTAATGTTTCTCTTAAGTCTAGAAAAAGGTGCAGTAGGTTGTTGTTGGGCCTCTGTATTAGAGATATTTAGGGTCCTTATGGTCGCCTTGATAAGGGCATCGGTATCTATGGACGGATGGAAATTGTCAGCTACTGCCTCTGAGTCTCTCTCCCCTTCCTCGGAGAACTCACCCTCCTCTGATAAGTTAGCGGCTTCTGTCTGAGAGGTGGAAGGTATGGGGTCTCTAGAACTGTGTTATCAGTTCTCTCTGTAAAATCTTCACCATGTTGAGCCATATGTTGGGCCATGTGGCATAGGGAAGCTGAGAGAATAGACATATTTTTGGCTAATAATCTAGCCCAAGCAGGTTCAGTCTCCTGGGGGAGAACCGTGGGAGCTGCCTGCGCCACAGACCCTGTATTTTGATTCCTAAGGGAATCTATGGAGCTTCTAAGGGATTTTGCCCACTCAGGCTCCTGGTCCTGCCTGACACCTTGCTCAAGAGATGGGTTATGGGCCTTGCTGCAGGAACCGCATTGTGGATCAGGGTGACTGGCTGGCAACTTGGCATTGCATGTAATGCTGGATTATAGGCCCTAATGGATGTTTGCCTTTTTGGTGTCTGGAGGCTCTCAGTAGCAGCTTGCAGGATAGGCAGGAGGAATAAAAAGAAATAAAGACTTTGTTTACCTGGATGAGAATTCAGGACACAGATCCTTGTGGGCTAGAACAGTTTTCCTTCTGCTGTAGTTTTATACAAGATGTCACTGCCATGTGTAGCTGGGAGGTATAAGCTCTGCCCCTTAAAGCCAGCCAGTCTAGCAGCGCAGGTTAACAGAGGTACGGTGGCATGTTACCCTTGCAGAATAGGGGAGAGCTTCTTGACGCCTTGCTGTAAAGCAGCGCGGTGTTAGGCACGCTCTCCGCGGTTTCCAAAGAAACATTAGTTTCTGGGAACGTTAGTTTTCCGTGCGCACGGGGGTGCACTAAAGATTCTTCTCCTGAGCGGACACAAACTGGAGGAGGCTTCCAGCACCCAGGTACCCCTATTGTGCCTAGGTCCCCGAGGCTGAAAGAGAATCGGGCATACCATTTCATAGCCCTTTATGAGTTTATGTCTTGGTATAGCACAGATGACTTGCAGTACTGATAGCTGTGATGTATGTGAGATAAAGTGATTAGATTGGAGTAAATAATTGTAAATTGCAAGTGTTAAATTATATAGTATGTAGCTCTATATAAAAAGTAAATACATTCAATAAAAAAAAGGAGAGAAAACATATGGTCTACGGGCTCTACTAACCTTTATTCCTTCTCTCGTCTTCACTTACTTTTTGTGTTCTTTTCATGTATTCTTCTTTTAATTCAATTTGATACCTAAATAAATATAAAGCAATGCACAACATATCAACAACATCTCTTAAAATTACCAACACTGCATTAACGGTCCCATCTATTCTACCATACATATAGTTATTTAGAACTCTAAGGGTACCTTAGTGAATCTTTACAATAGTTTCACAATAGCTTAACAAAATATAATCACTATTTAGTGGGTAAAGCAGTGACAAGTAAAGGCCTATTTGTTAGCGTCCTAATCCCCTACTGGTTGAAGGGAACAAAACATAAAACGGAGAGGATGCACTCAGGTTACAAAAATATTCACAAAAAGTCTTAGGCCTTAACAGGCATAATATATACCGTATATATATATATATATATATATATATATATGAGAATAAATCAAAGTTTTTAGGTTTTAAAAATACCTTAAAAACCTAGCCTCGGTTTATACTCGGGTCTCACGCAGAGGAAGAAGTTGCAGACCATTCAGTGATGCAGCAAAGAGACCAGGATCAGAGCAGTCAGAGGCGGGGGCACGTAGGTTACGCACATCCCGCTTACATCATCAGCGCCTCCTGACTGCACTGGACATAGAGGATGGAGGAGCCCTCACAGTGCAAACCTGCAGAACCTGTCAGCCTTCAGCAAGGATTTTCTTGTGTATGGGGGGGTTTAGGGGTGGGCTAATACCGTAAGTCTGTACAGTGGAGGGGTGGGTGGTTGGGGGAAGTTTGTGGCACTGTGAATTAAGGCATTTTATTATGTTGTGTAACTGCATTATTTTATTATGGGGGCCAAATGACCTTGCCACTCCAGATGTTTAGAAACTCCCAGCAACCAAAGCATACTGGGAGTTGTAATTTACAAACACCTGGAGTGCCATGGAATAGATGGTTACTGGATTCTGCTATTTTGATACCATATATTGAACATTAGGGTCATATTTTCTACCCTCGGTTTATTCTCGAGTCAATCGTTTTTACTCCTTTTTCAGGTAAAAATAGATTTCTCGGCTTATACTTGGGTCGGTTTATACCAGAGTATATACAGGTATTAAAAAAAAAAAATTCTAAGCTCCTTGCAACAAAAGTTTATATTACCACTTGAAAGAAACTATAGTGCATATATTCAACAGTTAAAATGAAAAGTACCTAGAACAGGGAGATAGGATTAGTACGTTCTACCTTGAAAATTCAATTCTATGAGAACATAGTAACATAGTAATTGAGGTTGAATAAAGAAATACATCCATCAAGTCAAACCTATTCACCCTCCCTTTTTTTTTTTTAAACCCTACCTAACAGTTGATCCAGAGGAAGGCAAAAAAAAAAAAAAAAAAAAGAATAGGATTAACAGCTAAAAACGGGGAAAAAAATTCCTTCCTGACTCCAAACGGCAATCGGAAATTATCCCTGGATCAACCAGATCTATATGTATTAACAGTAATTCTCAATATTTTTTAGTTTTTAGAAACTTATCCAGGCCTTTTTTAAAGCTATTTAATGAACTTGTTATTACCACATCTGCTGGAAGACAGTTACACAGTTTCACCGTTCTTACTGTAAAGAAACCTTTCCTAACCTGAAGATGAGACTTCTTTTCTTCCAACCTTAAAGGATGTCCACGAGTCCTCTGATATGACCTATTAGTGAACAATGCACCAGAGAGTTCATTGTATGGCCTATTAATATATTTGTATAAGGTTATCATATCCCTACGCAAACGTCGCTATTCCAATGTAAACAGCCCTAACTTGTCTAATCTGCCTGCATATTCAAGCCCCTCCATTCCCCTTATTAATTTAGTTGCCCTTCTCTGTACTGGTTCCATTTCCAAGATGTCCCTTTTGTATATGGGATTCCAAAACTACACTGCATTTTCCAAATGAGGCCTTACCAGTGCCTTGTAAAGAGGGAGAATAATATCTTTCTCTCTTGAATCGATTCCCCTCTATATACAAGACAATATCTTGCTAGCTCTAGCCGTTGCTACCTGGCATTGTTTGCTACAGCTAAGTGTTATCTACCAGAACCCCCAAATCTTTTTCCATTACAGATGCACTTAACACAAGAGTTATTCATGGTGTAGGTGGCACAGGGTTTACTAAATCCCAAATGCATCACCTTACATTTATCAACATTGAAGCTCATCTGCCATTCTGCTGCCCATTTTGATAACTATCTAGGTCTGCTTGCAACACTTGCACATCATTTGAAGTTTGCAAAGCTCTGCATAGTATAGGGTCATTAGCAAACACTGAGACCTTGCTCTCAATGCCCCCTTCAAAGTCATTAATAAACAGATTAAACAGAAGTGGCCCCAGTACAGAACCCTGAGGCACTCCGCTTAGAACTTTAGCCCACATAGATGTAGCTCCATTTACCACCACTCTGTTTGCGATCAAATAACCAATTCTCTATCCGTGAACAAATGTTTTCTTCAAGGCCAACAGTCCTCAGTTTATACATTAGTCGCCTATGTGGCACAGTATCAAAAGCTTTCACAAAATCCAAGTATACCACATCCACTGCTGTGCCTGAATCTAAATTCTTACTAGCTTTGTCATAAAAACCAATTAAATTTGTCTGGCATGATCTATTTCTCATAAATCCATGCTGACTACAACTAATAAGATGCGCTCTGGAGACAAAGTCAAGGGGTATGATTCCGTAACAAAGTTTCCGGAATCATACCCCTTCTTCCCTACCACTGATGTTAGGCTTACAGGTCCATAGTTACCAGGCTGTGAACGCCTACCTTTTTTGAATATTGGTATTACATTGTTTTTTTCCAATCCAGTGGCACATCCCCAGAACAAAGTGAATCTGAAAAGATGAGAAACAGTGGTCTAGATAGAACTGAACTAAGCTCTTTTAAAATCCGAGGATGCAATCCATCTGGTCCTGGGGCTTTATTGATATTAACTTTGTCTAATTGTTTCCGTACCATATCCTCCGTCAGCCAATGTGAATACTCCTCATTTCTCCCCTGCATATTATTACAATCCCTGCTGTAAAGACTAGGATTCTCAACAGTGAAAACCGATGTAACAAAAACGGTTTAGCAGATTGGCCTTTTTGGCATCCTCTACAACCATCTCAGCCCCATTATTTAATGGTCCCACATTCTCAGTCCTCATCTTTTTACCATTTATATACTTAAAAAACATTTTGGGGTTGGACTTGCTTTGTTCAGCAATCCGTATTTCATTTTCTATTTTAGCTAATTTAATTGCTTTCTTGCACTCTTTATTACAGCTTTTATACTCCCTGTAAGCCTGTTCTGTTCCCCCTGAAAAAAATTTTTAAAAGCCTTTTTCTTTTTTTCCATTTCCCTTTTTACCTGAGCATTAAGCCATGCAGGAGTGGACCTATTTTTTTACGCTTGTTCCCTAAAGGTACAAATTTAGAAATGTAATAGTTTAATATCCCTTTAAAAGTGGTCAACATCTGCTCAGTATCTTTACCTTGAAACAATTCCCTCCAGTCTATGAGCAGGAGTGATTCCTTTAACAGCATAAAATTAGCTTTCCTAAAGTTAAAAGTTTGTTAACCCAGTGCACTTTAGTTTTTGGCAACCTATATTAAAGGACACAATATCATGGTCACTATTCCCTAAGCTTCCCATTACATTCCAAAATGAGCTCAGGGTTATTAGATATCACCAGATCCAACAATGCATTCTGTCTAGGATCATATAGGAAATTTAAGAACTTTATACATTTAGGAGCACCAGCATGAAGAAAATTGTGTTTCCCAGGCTTCTTGAGTGCTTCAGCACTATCTTTTTTAAAAACTCTTATTTTATTAAATACTTTCCTATTGCAGTTGGGAGTCAGGAAAGAATCCCTCCCCCCTCTTAAGCCGTTTTTTGGTTTTTTTTTTTGCCTTCCGCTGGATCAACTGTTAGGAAGGGTTAAAAAGGAGGGTAAAAAGGTTGGACTTGATGGATGTATGTCTTTATTCAGCCTCAATTACAACGGTACTATGAGTTTTGTTTTATTTTATATAACACTCAGTGATGGAAATATTTGGTAATTAAACATAAATATATCAGTTTTGTTCATCGTTCACTGACATTTTGAACAAAAAGACAAAAATAGTCCAATGAAAGGATAGAAGAGTTAGTAATAATATGAGAGGGGGATCGTAAGTGGTGGTGGATTAAGAGTAGGGGGAGAAGAGGGCCTATTTTGATTACTTTTTCATATTTAGTTGTTTACATGTTTTGAGACTGAGTTATTATACAAAATTTATATAAGCATTTGTTTATATTCATCGGAGTCCATATATACGATCCAAGGGCTCCACAGAGAGGTGTATTTGTTTCAGCACTGAGTGATTTGGGGGGGCGCAAGTGAGCCACCCCCTTCAGTAAAATGCAGGAAAGTGATGACATCACGTTTGAGGGGTAGACGTGTGTGAAAAAAGATAGACAGAGCAGATACTTGGAACTGAGGGACTGTCCTTTATCCAAACCGGACTGTAAGAAATGTAGAAATCGAGCAAGAACAAATCGCTGAAAACCCCTGGAATTACACAAAGATATGTAGCACTGCAAGATTCTATGGTATATTCTAGCCAAAGACTGTTTCCTGGCTGCTAGCATTGTTGACAGAATTGACAGATTCAATAGCCATGCAGCTAAATTGAGACGTTGGAGCTCCGGATGATGGAGAAGCCTCTGTGAAAGAAGGTCTGAAAGCAGGGGAAGCAAAAAGGCTGGTTCCATCGCTAAATCAAAAAAATGGTACGAGGACCATTAATTACATGGCCACTGGGGAGCCATGAAGATGACCAGATCGCCACCTTTACCTTCTTTAGCATTCTTGGAATCATGGCTATCAAAGGAAAGGCATAAACTAGGCGAAAAGACCACTGGACCAATAGAGTGTCTATTAGTAGTACTTCTGGGTCCCGAGCCTTGAAACAGAAGGTTGGAACTGGAAGCAGTTCCAAAACTCCATAATGTCTATTTCCAGCCTTACCCACCTGAGAGCCAGTTCCTTGAAGACTTCCTGGTGAAGGGCCCACTCTCCGGGGTCCAGATAATGTTGGCAGAGAAAATTGGCCTTGTCGTTCAGGAGTCCTGGGATATATATTGCAGAGAGGGCTGTCAAATGACGTTCTGCCGAGGAAAGTATGAAGTGAACCTCCGTCATGGCGATCTTGATTTTTTAAAGCTGCATCTTACAATTAAACTTGTTTTTACAGTGCACTTATCCTTTAAGCACTTGAGGGGCAGTTGCTAGCTCGAACAGAAAAGCTTTGAATTAGAAGTGCCTTGGCCCTAGAGCAAATCTGAGGATGTGTAGATATGCATCCTGGATGTCTAGGGAAGCAAAGAAGTCTCCCTGCTCTATATCCAGAATAACCGATCTTCAAGACCAATACTGGACGAAATGAGCCATCCTTCTCTGGGACTAGGAACAGATTTGAGTAGAAACCTGAAAATCTCCTGTCCTGAGTACTGGAACAATCACCTGTGTTTTTATCAGGGACTGGATAATTGAATTCAAGGCTTTTCAATGCTCGGGAACCCTGGATGGGAAGATGCGAGAAGCGAGATGGGGGGGGGGGGGGGGGGGGAAAAGTCTATCTTGTACCTTTGAGAAATCATATTTAGGGTCCAAGAATCCATGGAAGCATGCGCCCATTGTTTGTGGAAAAAACGTAGATGACCTCCCACCAGAGATATGGGGGTGGGGGGGGGGGGGTTGTTGTCAGGTTGGCCTGGATTTGTCCAGGATGCCCACAATCTAGGGGCAGGACGAAAGGGCAGAGCAGTTAAGGGGGGAGTCCTGTTGAGGTCTGCTTTTTTAGTGCTGGATCGGCCACCCATGACTTTATCCAGAATGTATGCATTGCCCCAGTGTTTGCTGCTGAGGAGCGAGATCAACCTTCCCGACTCCAGGGCAAAGTCATCTCCAGCAGGAGTCTTCATGACATTCCTGGTTTGCCCAGACCTCCATTGCTTTGGCTGCCTATGCCAAAGCAATGGAGTTCTTTAATAGATGAGGTATTTAATAGAACCTCCATAGGAGTTGTATCCCTGAACATAGCGGCCTCAGAGAGAGGTATAGTCATATCTCTGGACAGCCAAGCTACAGGGGAATCCACCACAGGAGACGTCGGCCAGTGATCCATGTATAAGGGAACATATTCTGGAACTGAAGGTTTAGTTGAAAACGTCTATCCGGGGCTGAACATTCCTGAAGATTAATCTGTTCCAGCTGATCATAAGAGGTAAAGGAAGAAGTGTTCCTATTAGGAAGTCCAAACATGGGTTTTAAAGGTCTTTGTTGGTGCCTCAGGATCCTTGATGTTGAGGGCATGTAATACTTTCTTAAAAGGTTATGTCCACCCCCAAAAAAGAGGGAGAAGAAAAAACCTCAAACACATGGGGTCTCCCATGCAAGTACTATACAGGCCCGAGCTTGCTTAGCTTCCGAGATCAGACGACATCGAGCACGTTCAGGTTGGTGTGGCTGTAGGTACTAGGACATGCCCTCTGGGCAGCCAGAGACTCTTACCCAAATATGTTTTTTTTTTTTAATATATTATTATTATTAATATGTGTGATGTCGATTTAATGGATTTTTTTGATACAATAAAATGTAATACAGCCCTACAGCCTGTTTCATTGTAGGGTTTATTATTAGCTGGTTTTAGCTACCCTTTGTGCTCTTAATAATACTGGGAGTGACTTGGCTACTGGAGTGCCTATGAGTAGTTAAGACTACTTTTACCATCTCTTTGATGGTTATTTATGGATGTATAAATGACACCATCCTGCCGGTTCATATGAACCTTTTTGAATTTAGATTTTAGCAGAGTTCTGATCTGCTACAGAGAGCTTGCTTGGGTCAGTACTAGGAAAGAGCAATGTGACTGTTAATGTATGTATGTATTTTATTTCTTATATAGCGCTACATATTCCGCAGCGCTTTACAATTATTTACTCAATTCACATCAGGCCCTGCCCTGAAGAGCTTACAATCTAATCACTTTATGTACACATATAACCTATCAGTATGTTTTTATAATTGTTGGGGAAACCGGAGTGCCCGGGGGAAACTCACACAAGCACGAAGAGAAGAACATACAAATTCCTTGCAGATGTGTCCAAGGGTGGAATCGAACTCAGGACCTCAGAGCTGCAAGGCATCAGTAATAATCATTGAGCCACCGTGCTGCCCGTGGTGATATTAATTCAATGTTAATTTTAAAATTTGGATAGATACCAGAGGTAAACTCTACATCACAGGAGGGCACACACTAAAAGGTTAGTCTTTCAACTCATAGATTTCAAACTACTGAGGTTTTGGGGGTAATTTACTTATATACATTTCTTTGAGTGGTGGACCAAATAAACACAATATAATACTAACCATCTATCAAACACAACTATGATTTATAAAGGAGGAAGACAAAAAGCCTGGGGTTATTTCACAGTGAGCACATTGTGGACATGGGCGAAGACACCAAAAAATCCATGTTTTTTTTTTTTTTTTTTTTAAAGAAAAGTTGTAAGAATTGAGATATAGCAGACCTGAGGAGCTCATTTTTAAGCTTCTGATCAAAGGTATCCTCAATGTTTTTTACTTCAAGTTCCCTCCTCCTAAGCTGCTCATCCAAACTTCTGTTTTTCTCGGCTTCAAGGGATTGAACACTACATAAAAATATTAATAAATAGCAATAATGGTTAATGTGTGAAATATATATAAGCTTTGTAAATAAAGTCAAATATTATCTTTCTTCAGCAGTACAAAAGATTGAGGGTCTTTCTGTCAACCATAATTTAACTATGTGTGAAAAAGCAGCTCTCAAACAGTTGAAGCTTAGGTCTCATATTACGATCAAACCCTCCGACAAAGAGGGGGTGCGATCGTGATATTGGACACAGAGTACTATTTGAGTGAGATACTTGGCCAACTTGGGGATGAGAAAGTGTATTGTAAGGTCCAGGGAGACCCAACATGGGAATGCTTTCTCACCAAAATGACCAAATATATATACGACTGAGCACAACCATAAACAGTGTATATTATCCGGTAAATCACTTCAAGTGAAGTCCGTGCTGCCCCATGGAAATAGACATAAATATCAAAAGAACAAAAAGAGTCCCAAACAGGCGCACTGTGCCAAAAATATAGTATAATCTTTATTTAAACATGCGTATAATTAGAAGTGTGCACAAACTTTAAAAACCGTTAAAAACATCTACAGCTAGCAATCTAAGACCCTCTTTATATAATATCAAAAAGGTAGATTATCAAGTGACATTTCAAACAATATTTATGAAATTGCCCATAGGTACACCAATTTGAAATCACATAATAGTTGAAAGCCCACATGAACAAACACAGTGGCGTAGGTAATAATAACCAAAGGTATACTTAGCATTCTATGCGTTAGCGGGCAGATCAGTACAAACAGTGCATTATTTCAGGGTGTCCGAACTCAAGGGGAAGGGTCAGATGCTAGCGCCCCACACTCTGGACGCGTTTCCAGAGTGACGCTTATGCGAAACACGGTCAGAGTGTGGGGTGCTAGCATCTGACCCTTGAGTTCGGACACCCTGAAATAATGCAATGTTTGTACTGATTTGCCTACCAATAGGGATCACTATTAGTCAACGTGTTAGAGAGGGATCAACATTGGTCAATGTGTTAGAGAGGGATCAACATTGGTCAATGTGTTAGAGAGGGATCACTATTGGTCAATGTGTTAGAGAGGGACACGCCATTGGTCAATGTGTTAAAGAGGGATCGCCATTGGTCAATGTGTTAAAGAGGGATCGCCATTGTTCAATGTGTTGGAGAGGGATCAACATTGGTCAAGGTGTTGGAGAGGGATCACCATTGGTCAATGTTAAATGTTATTACATTTTATCAGTTTAGGACACAGGTTCAGGGGGTTCATGGGGTCTATTGCTTAAATAATGGAATAAACTATTAACAAACTCACTTGATTGTCTCAGAGAAGTGGGCATGGAGATGTTTTCCTTTCAGTCCCCCTAATATAGAGCAGGGATAAGCAACCAGTAGATCTCCAGATGTTTGAAAACTACAACTCCCAGCATTCCTCTACAAGCACTCTGTAGTTATGGAATTTAAACTACAACTCCCAGCATTCATCTACAAGCACTCTGTAGTTAGGGAATTCTGGGAGTTGTAGTTTCAAAACATCTGGAGATCTACTGGTTGCCTATCCCTGATCTATAGATATCTCTTACTGTCCAGCAAACACCAGCTCTCCTTTTTGTCTATTGAGAAGGGAGGGGTGGGGTGTAGTTATGTGAGAGTGAGAAGAATGTTTTTACCAAAACTGTCGCATGTTTTACAATGGGAAGTCACATATAAGTCTTGCAACTTCCTACTAACAATTCCTACTTCCTACTAACACTCAGAAAATGTTGGCTAACACTGCTGTCAATCTAATATTAAAGGGGAACTTTGGTGAGGAAACCTAAATGAAATTGGACATGTTATTGTGTCTTTAACTTCCATAGTTGTTTCTGCTGTCTTTATTGTGCCACTGAATGCATGTTTGGTAATCCAATGCTACAAAATAAAAAAAGATTGTGGGCGTTGCCATGTTTGTTAAGGGAGGTCCTCAGCCCATACTTTAGTTTCAGGAAGTCTTTTGCCTTGACCCCAAACATCACAACCATCAAGTTTGTGTGCTTCTGTGGGAGTGGCTAAGTAAGGGTAGATGTGGCCAAACCAGGAAGTAAACCAGTTAACAGTGCTGTCTGAGCAATAGCCTTGAGAGGAGGGAGAGAGAGGGGGAGGAGGTATTTGTGTGTTTTCTCAGTCAACTACTACCTGTTTAAAGAGGGAAGGGGTATGTTCTACCCAATAACTGCCTGTGTCAGGTTAGGATATTATCACATAAGAACATCTAGCTAATGAGAGAAACCTGTTTCTAATGTGTATATTGCCAAACCGCTCCCCCCCAAAAAATAAACATGTGAAGGGGGGAGGTGTGACATAGATACAGATTATTGGTGTTTCCCCCCGCCATTGTGGGCCCTATTGTTACGCCACTGAACTAGACAATTAAGCCTGGTACAGTAACAGGCGCTAGACAGTAAGCTTGTGACATTAACATGTTTCATGCAAACACACACCTTCATCCATATACACATCTATATAGAGACACACATGCATACACATACTGACAGACACAAACACATCTATACAGACAGAAACACACAAACATACACAAGAAAACACTCACATGCCTGCAGACAGACACACATGCATACAGACACACACATGCATACAGACACACACATGCATACCAACACACATACAGACACACACATACACACACCCCAGCTTCAAGGAACACAGTTTCATACTCATGGATCCAAACCTGGCTGCTTGCTGTCCCAGTCTAACCCCTGCCCAGCTCTTGCTGAAAATTGGGAAGCACACACAGTGGTACAAGAATGGGATTGGTGATATAGGTCGCATTCTGAGTAGCAGCTCGTTCGGGCCACTGGCGCGAGGGAAAGTTACTGGATGTGAGGGAGCAGGAGGACTTGCCTTGGGGATTGTCGAGTCTAATTTGCGAATGTGCAGAGGTCCGCAAATGCGCAGAAGTCTGCCAAAGGGACACACAGAGGTGCGGACGCAGCACTAAGGGTTTGATTACCGTATATACTCGAGTATAAGCCGAGGTTTTCAGCTCAAAAATGACCTGAAAAATGAACCTCGGCTTATACTCGGGTCAAGCTGGGACTTACCTTAATTCCGGACGCAGCCGCGAGTCAGGTAAGAGAACCGGACGTTCCAGTAGTACTTTGCGCACGTCGGCGCGATGACGTCATCGCGCACCGCAAAGCACTACTGGGAACTGCCGGCTTGCCATCCTGACTTGCGGCTGCGTCTGTAAGGCTCTGCGAAGCGTCCGGAAGGCTCTGGATGATGTCCGGAAGGCTCTGCACACCAAAATGTAAGTACATTTCCCATGGCTACCAGTGATCCCAAGGCTACCAGTAATCCCCAGGCTATACTCAGTAATCCCCATGGCTACCAGTTATCACCCATGGCTACCAGTAATTCCCCAGGCTACCAGTTATACCATGGTTACCAGTATCCCCATGGCTACCAGTAATTCCCCATTGGCTTACCAGTATATCCCCATGGCTACCAGTTAATACCCCATGGCTACCAGTAATCCCCATGGCTACCATACATAACCCCATGGCTACCATTATCCCCATGTTTTTTGTTTATTGTGACCAGTTATCCCCATGGCTACCAGTTATCCCCATGGCTACCAGTAATCCCCATGGCTACCAGTAATCCCCATGGCTACCAGTAATCCCCATGGCTACCAGTATGCAATAAAATGCACATGGCTACAGAAGGCAGTATTGGTCAATTTCAACCCTCGGCTTATACTCGAGTCAATGTGGTTTTCCTAATTTTTGAGGTAAAAATAGGTACCTCGGCTTATACTCGGGTCGGCTTATACTCGAGTATATACGGTATATAGGATACTCACTCAAAAGTGCACAATAAGGTAACTCTTTGAATTCAAACAATTGATTTTACTTTCTAAAGTCCCTATTGGTTATAAAATATTAGAGCGTCAAATAGTTTTTTTAGGGCTAGACCACATCAAAGTATTTTAACACGCAATCCGATTGCATGTTAAAAAGTGCAAACTAGTGTTGGCCAATTGTGGCCACACTAGGTGCACTGTGCCGTGATCCATTATTTGTATTGCATGCAATAAGCATTTTTTTTGCGCAATCGCATGCGCTCCTATTGTGCAATATTTGGTCCGCTGTGGCACGCTGCAGTGTGGCCTCAGATTAAATTATCCTAAAAATTCAATATGGTCTCTTTTTAGTATGTGTACTAATAGTGGCTTAGTTTCCCTTGAAATCAGAGGAATCATATTTGCGTTTACTTTTACTAGATTCCCCAGAGACTTTGGGCATCTTGGAGACAAGCAATTTCTTCACTAATAATGGTTTTATTGAGAGAAAAAAAAGTGTGTTCACTTAAAAAAAATAAAAGTGAAACACACATACAATTTTTTTTTTAATCATTCCCAAAGATAATAATCAGATCTTTAATGGGAATAATAAGTTCCAATAAGTTGGAATATGGAAATAAATAACCGTTTTCAGTGTCGAAATCTGTGATTTTTCAGTAAATAATCACCTAACATTGATTTCTGGCCCAATTTTTAGGAAAGAGCTCCATTCACAAATAGTATAGTAAGCTGTCACTCAGACTACCAGGGGCAGCAGGGGAAACCCAAGGAAAGACTCTGGTGTAGAGAGGAACTCCTCTGATATCACCAAAGGGGTATAGACACTACCAGAATGAACTGTTAACCCCACACTAATCTCCCCCCCCCCAAACCCTTCTTTGGCAGTAATTACCTTACCACTCTCACCCCCCCCCCAAACCCTTCTTTGGCAGTAATTACCTTACCACTCTCAGAAACTAAATATTCTAATACTGAATGTACACACTCACAGACACTGAACATACATTCTTGCGCTCTGTACATACACACTTGCACACTCTGAACACACAATAGCTACACAATAGCACGCACTGAACATTCCCTCTCACACTGATTATTTATTATTATATATTTTCTACATGCCATGATTAACACCAGTTAATCATGTCGGTCTGGACAAAGTATTGGAAGGTGTGTACCCAGCTTTAACCAATACACTCCCAGGTTTTCCCAGAGTAATATCGGAGATATGGAAAATTTCACTTTGGGCTAAAACATGTGATCAGAACTACTGGCTTATAACATGCACTAAAGCCTTATGGTACAGAGCCATTCATCAGACTGACCTGCAGTGTCTTGTTAGATGTCATCAGTGCAAGATACAGATTCATGACTCTATGGGGCTGTATTGCATGTTATAAGCCAGTGGTTCTGGTCACATAAGGGCAATTTCGCTGGCAAAGTTATTCATATACAGGGCCGTTTCTACCCATTTTGTTGCCCTAGTGTAATCAGATCACAATCCCGTCGTTTCAAAAGTGCAGTAGTGTGGCCTATCCCTCCAAGAGTATTCCCATTAATGCTTCAGTGCCAGCAGAGTGTTACAATTAACCCTTCAGTGCCAGCAGACTTTCCTACTAATATTTTCAATGCCAGCACATTCCTAGAGTATTTCCATTAGCCCTTCAGTGCCAGCATTTTCCTACAGTATTGCTATTCATATTTTCAGTACCAGCACAGTATTACCTTTAACCCTTTCAGCTGCCAGCATTGACATGATATACAGTATGTACCTGCTTTCCATGTCTCCTCCATTGAATTGTTCACTCCTCACCTACACTAAGTTCTAATTGGAGAGTTGAATGGAAGGAAGAAAGAGGAAGGGATAGGGATCTCATGGCTGCTAGTCACAGGGGCCACTGTTATAAAGTCCACAGCAGCTTTTACTTGGCATTTTTAAACTGGTCTCATCAATTATTTTAGCGGAGCTCATCCTCCCCCCTACTTCCTTCACTTTCAGTTAATTTGCAACATTGTTTCCAAGTAGAGTATGTGGAGTCCAGGCTCTCTACTAACTACAATGTTACAAATTACAGCAGAACAGGGAGAGCAGCAAGTAAAAGCTGACAGGGAGATGTAGGGAGAACACTGGGCAGCCTTGATTAACATAGCTCTTTGCCTAGCTGGCTTACTTCTAAGAAAGCTGTTTCATTATACAATAGTTAGAAAATAGATTGTTGTTCACTGTGGCTCTATGAACATTTTAAAAATTGATGCAACAATTTATATAACAATGTAACAATCTATGGTACAGGCACCAGCACCAGTAGATATGGAAAAGCAAACTCCAACTTTTTACTGAGCAAGCTGAAAAGGGGGGTTCTGGGCACCAGTGACATACCCTCTAAAAGTAACACAACTTCCAGATGGACATGTGCAGCTGGTAAAAGAAAATGAAGTCGTGGACCAAACACACACAGATTCACACAAAGCAGTGTTTTTTTTTGTTGTTTGGGCTGCGGCTTTGTTTGTTCAGCCATGGCGACACTTGGGGCACCAGTCATTACACCCAGGGCATGTGCCCCTTAAGTGCTACCAGCCACCCATTTCCCATTTCCAGCACACCCAGTTACCCATTCCTACCCTTTCCCCATATCCCTTGCAATAATAACTGTGCACTCTCACCCTTTGCTTATCCCTGCACCCTAATAACTCCTTCCAAGTGCACCCGGTAATCCTCACTGTACTGCTATGTGCATCTCCTGTCCTCCTGTACAGCACTGTCCTTTCTGTACCATGATGTACCTAAATAATAATGCACCCAGTTTTCTCCCTGCACCCCCATAGCTCACGATAATATCTATTATACTAAAGAAGTCACACTGTCAAATATTATCTCTTCCTTGCACAGCAGCACAGGGCAATGGGCAGAAGAGAGAGACAGGGCCGCCATCAGGGGGGTACAGCCGATACTTTAGTACCAGGCCCGAGAGGCTTCTAGGGCCCGGAGAGGGAAACTACATGTGGGACGGCTGGGTCCGGCGGGCCCGCTATGTTAAATTTTTTTGCATTGCAGCTGCTACGAACACGACACAGCTCACAGTGACAGTCAGTCACACGCGTAAATTTACTGTTTACTACTTACAAAGTTAAAGAGTCGGGCCCCAGCGCAGCAACACAACTACCGGTATGTCCATATATGGTGAGTCTATAAGGCCGTCCGGCGCGGTGCGCAACTTAGTGGAAGAGGCTTCAAGACCTGGCTGAGCTGGCTCCTCCTCTTTTCTCCTCATCCATTCAGGACGCGGGGGAGGTGGAGTAGGATTTGGAAGGAGGAGGAGCGCCCTACCTGAATGAACGGCTGAACCTGAGTCCTGAGAGTGAGCGCGGCAAAGTGTCAGGCTCAGCATGAAGACAGTACAGACTCCAGTCTCACACAGAAGAGAGACCACCAGACCACAAACAGCACAGGGACAGCCTGCCGGCTGCCTAGCATCCACGACAATAATTGTATGTATGTAGATATAAAGTCAGATATCTTTGCCAACTACTTTGCTTGGGGCAGGGCCTGGGGGGGGAGGGGAGGGGGTCTCTTGTTGTGGGCTGTGGGGAGTCGGGGACTGGTCTTCAACTTCCAATAATCTCCTGACTGTTTTCACATGGTGGAAACTTGGAACTTGTGGAAGGGCTCATTGAGGGGTTTGGGGTGGTATTTCGTCATGTCCATGATCCATCCATGATCCACCATCCATGCATCATTACCCCATCCATTATTTCCATGATTCCATCCATCCATCCATTCCTGGAATTTATTGATTGAATGAATTATTGATTTTATTGCTTTTTTTTTAATACATCCATCTCCATGTGTCATTTAATTTTGCCATTTGATTTGTGGGTGGGGTGGGGGTGAGGGTAGGCCTGCTTATCAGTGTCATGATTCATGATTTATCCCATCCATCCCTGTCCATTCATATTTCATGAATTTAGTGATTTTATATCAGGTTTAATGCGTTTGCTTAATTTTAATGCATCCATCCATGTGCCATTTTTTTTGGTGGTGTGTGTGTGTGGGGGGGGGGGTAGGCCTTATCCAGCAAGGCCAGCAATTACCTCCTTAACCAGCGTCACCTCATCCATGACCATGATTATTTACCCATCCCCATCCATCCATTCATTCATGAATTAATTGATTTTGTCATGTTTAAAATGTGTTTATCCATGTTGCCTTTTTTTTGGGGGGGGGGGTAGGAGGTAGGCCTCATCCAGCCATTACAATATCCCAGCCTCATCCATTTATAGTTCATGAATGATGATTTTTATCATGTTTAAAATGTGTTTATTATTTATTCTCGATGCATGATCCATGTGCATGCTTTTTTTTGTGTGTGTGTGGGGGGGGGGGGGGGTTAGGCCTTATCCAGCTATATTCCGATTTCCAGCCTCATCCATGATTTACCCCTTCATTCCATCCATTTCATATGTATTGAATGTTTAAAAATGTGTTTTAGTACATGATAGCATCATCACCATGTGCCATTTTAGGGGGGGGGGGTGGGATGGTGGTTGTGGGCCATAACCAGTCTCATCCATGATTACACCATATACCACATTATACATGATTTTATTGCAGCATGTTTAATACATGTGATGTTCCGTTTTAGGTGGCACATCACATTTATTTTTTTTATTGTAGGTAGTGGGTGCTGCTGCTGCCACTTCAGCATTATCAATGATCCATCTATTTTGTTTATTATATAACAATTTATTAAACTCCAAATTTCTTTCCAACCCATTATTTTTACTAGATTTGGGCAGTGAGTGGCTTCTAAATGTACAGCATACTAGCAATGAGCAACTGACTTGTTTTTTCTTATAACAGATACTTGCAGTTTCGAAAAATACAGTAGCATGGAGTGGCTCAGATTTACTGTACTGCAAAGCACACAAAACTTGATGCCCCTTCTGAAGAGAAGACTATACTGGTAAGTAGAGTAGAGAAGAACAGCAGCAGGTAATACTACTGGTTGCATTGCACTTTTTTCTGTGAGGTGTTCTGTAGTTGTTTTCTCACCTGTTTGTTTGTACTTATTTAGTGGCAGCTTTATAGCACCTTTTCCAGTTTCTTTTCAGACAGTGCTAGTTTTATTTAATAAAGTTAATATTGTGGTGTTATTATTATTGTATTTCTATAGTTGTAGGTTTTGGTTATCTATAACCCAACTGTTTACATTTCACTTTCTATAACTTTATATATAGTAGTAGCGGTTTTCACTTTATGCTAAAAAAATGTATCCCCATAAGTCTGGTTTTCAAAAACGTAAAGAAAGAAGGAGCGAGAGCAGAAGAAAAGATTAAAAAAGAAACAATCAATATCTTCAAGTACTTCCACCTAAAAGCACCCACAAGCTGCTTGAAACTAGTACATCTCCTGAAGAAGATTTGCAAGCCACCCCACAATAAATGAGAAATGCCTTCTTGCTGTGCCTCAACAGATGAAACGTTGATAATGTGAAGAGACCCATCAAGTGGTAAGATAAGTACTCTGCTTCTGAAATGATTGAAGATGTTCCTCTCTGTGCCCGAAGAACCATGTTACACGCAGTAACATCACTGAATTGACACTTCTCCAGTTCCCATGAATCCTCTGAAAACTTGACTGGAAGGATCCGCCACTTTGGCCAAAACCCGTAAGACCAGACAGAAAAATGATTGTACGTTCTGGGTTAAGACAGAAGAGGAGTTAAAGGAAATGGCACAGTCTATGCCAAAAGATGCAGAAGGACGCCGCTTAGTGAATCTTCTTTAAGCAAAATCCTCAAATGGACGAGAGAAGATTCTAAGAGATTGGCCAGTTGGAGTAATAGCAAACAAAGGTTATTTGCATAACTTGCTTGGCATTTTCCATGATACAGCAGCAAAGGTTTTTCCTTTGCAGAAGGAAGGCTTTGAACCAGCTAAAAATAAGTGGCATAGGCTGTATAATGCGATTACCAGAACAGAGCATCCTCTCAGCATAGAAAACATATTGGAGTTGGGAACCCGTTAGAAGTCCATGGTGGGCAAGGTATCGATGCGTGAAGTACAAAGAAATTTAGCAAGGGAAGCGCAGAGGGTATTGTACTCTTTGCTGCAAGACTCCTGGATGTACTTGTACTTGGCCTCAAGGATTTGGCTTTAGGGGAAGCACACAAAAAGTTGGAGATCTTAAAAAGAAATTTTCTAGAGAACTCTTGAACTACTCCCAATATATACATGCTTTCATGACCATCTAGCAAAAGTAAAGGGGCCTGCCAAGAGAAAAAGAAAGGAAATTACCAGGCGCACTTATCTGTCTTGGGCTCCCAAAATGAATTTATATAGACATATGTGGAAACCATATTCTGGATGCGTGCTTCTAGTCTGAAAGAAAAAGCAATAATTTTTCCATCATATGTATGCTACCCAGACATTTCTCACACATGGAGCAGAATGTATCATTATAAGGTAGTTTCCCAGGGATTCATCAAAAAGAATCTGGAACATTGAAGAGGGGTTCATTGAGTTTTTTGATTTCTTTAAGAAGACAGGGGAAAAAAATAGCTGAAATGATTATTTTCAAGATGAGCAACTTTGGGCTTGTCTCTTGGATTGCAGAGGTCAAGGATATGATAATGAGCAAATATGGTCTGGCAAATTAAGGAGTGCAGCCAGAATCCATGAGAAATACCCTGAAGCAATATATATGCCCTTGTGCTGCTCACACACTAATCTAGTAGGTGTAACATAGCTGCAGCATGCTGTCCAGAAATGAAACTTTTTTTGGAAGTGTGGACAGAGTGTATTTTTTTTTTAGCAGCAGCCCGGAACAGATGGGACACCTGACTAAAGAAGTTGGCAGTTCTCTACACGGCCTAAAGTGAAACCAGATGGAGTGCAAGAATCGAAGCTGTTCGTCCTTTTGCCCGAGACTTCCAAGCATTCTCACAGCTCTAGAAAGGTCATTGCATCTGGAAAACTAACAACAGCAGCACATTCTGATCACAAGGTTTTGTATGAATATTTCCTCTTCTTTCAGAGCCTCTTTTGACAACATTCTGTGTAAAGTCCTGCAGAGTTTTGAAGAAATAAATCCTTCAATCAAGATCTGTGTCTATTGATATTGCTGCTGCTAATTCAAGGCTCTAACTGAAGAAATATGCTTCACTACGTGAAAACTGGCCCATCTCTTCTTTCAGAAGCTACGGTGGTATCGAATTCATTTGGAAATCCCCACAGAGCAATGAACACACAGCAACTCCGACAAACCAACACGAAAGAAAGATGCACAGCAAAAATTTAAAGTCAACGTGTTCTTATCATTATTATCCCATCATTTCTGATCTTCATCGACGGTTTCAATCCATGGAAGATGTTTGCAAGTTGTTTCCTCCCGTCCTAAATTAAGAAAGCTTTCAGATGAAGAACTCATAACTTTCTCTCGCAAATTGATCTCTGCATACCCGCATGACTTTACGGATACCTTACTGGGGAAACTGCAGCATCTTCGCAAGTGTTGAAGACGTTTTCCAGAAGACCTTCAGCCATTAGATTCTGCTAAATGCCATCTATATCTACCAGCTTCAGGGAATATTTGGTGAGATTTGCATTGCTCTAAGAATTCACACTCTTCCATTGTCAGGTGGCCGAAGGAGAAAGGGCATTTAGTAACTGTCCTTGATTAAAAACTACCAGCGTTCAACAATGAGTGAACAGCGTTTAAATAGCCTTGCCGTCATTTTCCATTGAAAATGAGCTGATAAAAAAGCTTGACTTCAAGGACCTGATAAAAGACCGCAAACCGGAAGGTGAGACGGCACTCTCTGAAATACTCCTTTTGCACACTGGGATCTTTTGTATTATGCGGTTCCATGTGACGACTCCTTTTGTTGATTACTGGTCCGGGAAACTTATATAAACCTTGCCCAATACCCCCTTTATTTACATTTGTTACATTTTTGGACAGTGATTTATACTTCTATATTTGTTTGTTGATGTGAACTGAAGTACTCTTTGGTGTGTTTTTTGTAAATATTTTTTGTTTTTGCCTTTACTGATATTGTTAACTACACTATAATGTTATCATTCATGCACTATATATTTATGTATGTGTTGCGCTAAAGTAGCTAATTAGTACTGTGTAGAATAGTTTCTATAATATTTAGGAATATGTTACTTTTGGCAAAAGATTTAACTAAATGACTCTGCTTATTATTACAAAATGGACTAATATAATATTAAAACAGCAAAAAAAAAACATTATTCACTGTTTTGTTCTATTTATTACTTGTTTAGTACTTGGTAGTATTGTATTAGGTTAGCTTAGATAGATTTGTTAGGGTTAGGTTAGATAGATTAGGTTGTTAGGGCCCTGCTGAAGAAAGAGTCTACCTGAGGTGGTACAGGGCTTACAAATCTTTTGGCCAAAGGTTTTTTCAACAGAGACTTGTGGTGGGGCGGCTGGCAGGTTTTATGTGTGGGGAGGTAATTACAAAGGGGGGGGGGGGTGCAGCTGGGGCCCGGCTAGGGCCCATATTTACCTAGTATGGGGCCCTGAAAATTCTGATGGCGGCCCTAGAGACCCGACACTTATTCCCCTCCCACTGCACAAATATACCCAAACATCCTACCTGCTTTGGGGTTCCCGATGCTGAGGATGTCTGAATGAAAATATAAGCAGCAGAACACCCGCAAGTTCCATACGGATCCACTAATAAGAAGCCAACGTGTGGGCACTACTCCCACACAAACCGACTGGCACTACTCCACACAAACCGACTGGCACTACTCCCATACACACCACCAGCACTACCTCACACACACTGACTGCACTACTACACCCACACACACTGCAAGGGCATACTCCCATGCACACACACAGGCACTTTCCCCCACACACATCAACAGCAACATCCATACACACGGACTGGCATTACATCTACGCACACCAACAGGCAGTGCTCTCCACGCACACCCGACATTACTGACGCCCCACCCTACATGCACTACTTTCATTCATACCAACGGCACTACTCCCATACTCGATAGGCACTACTCCCACACACACAACAGGTATTACTCCCATGCACACAGACCATCACTCAGACACATACGAGACACACTGACAGACACACACCTCACACACAAGACACACTCAAGACACAGTCTCACACGACAAACACACTGACAGAGAGACACTCATACTGACAGATACACGACAGACAGACACACTCTCACACAGACAGCCACACTGACAGCACACCCTCACACAGCAGATGCCCTCATACACACAACTGTCCCATAGCTCACGATAATATCTATTATACTAAAGAAGTCACACTGTCAAATATTATCTCTTCCTTGCACAGCAGCACAGGGCAATGGGCAGAAGAGAGAGACAGGGCCGCCATCAGGGGGGTACAGCCGATACTTTAGTACCAGGCCCGAGAGGCTTCTAGGGCCCGGAGAGGGAAACTACATGTGGGACGGCTGGGTCCGGCGGGCCCGCTATGTTAAATTTTTTTGCATTGCAGCTGCTACGAACACGACACAGCTCACAGTGACAGTCAGTCACACGCGTAAATTTACTGTTTACTACTTACAAAGTTAAAGAGTCGGGCCCCAGCGCAGCAACACAACTACCGGTATGTCCATATATGGTGAGTCTATAAGGCCGTCCGGCGCGGTGCGCAACTTAGTGGAAGAGGCTTCAAGACCTGGCTGAGCTGGCTCCTCCTCTTTTCTCCTCATCCATTCAGGACGCGGGGGAGGTGGAGGTAGGATTTGGAAGGAGGAGGAGCTGCCTACCTGAATGAACGGCTGAACCTGAGTCCTAAGAGTGAGCGCGGCAAAGTGTCAGGCTCAGCACTGAAGACAGTACAGACTCCAGTCTCCACCAGAGAGAGACCACCAGACCACAGACAGCACAGTGACAGCCCTGCCGGCTGCCTAGCATCCACGACATATAATTGTATGTATGTAGATATAAAGTCAGATATCTTTTGCCAACTACTTTGCTTGGGGCAGGGCCTGGGGGGGGAGGGGAGGGGGTCTCTTGTTGTGGGCTTGTGGGGAGTCGGGGACTGGTCTTCAACTTCCAATAATCTCCTGACTGTTTTCACATGGTGAAACTTGGAACTTTGGAAGGGGCAATCAATTGAGGGGTTTGGGGTGGTATTTCGTCATGTCCATGATCCATCCATGATCCACCATCCATGCATCATTACCCCATCCATTATTCCATGATTTCCATCCATCCATTCCTGGAATTTATTGATTGAATGAATTTATTGATTTTATTGCATTTTTTTTTAATACATCCATCTCCATGTGTCATTTAATTTTGCCATTTGATTTGTGGGTGGGGGTGGGGGTGAGGGTAGGCCTGCTTATCCAGTGTCATGATTCATGATTTATCCCATCCATCCCTGTCCATTCATATTTCATGAATTTAGTGATTTTATATCAGGTTTAAAATGCGTTTGCTTAATTTTAATGCATCCATCCATGTGCCATTTTTTTTGGTGTGTGTGTGTGTGGATGAAACGTTGATAATATGTGAAGAGACCCCATCAAGTGGTAAGATTAGTACGGCTGCTTCTGAAATGATTGAAGATGTTCCTCTCTGTGCCCGAAGAACCATGTTACAGCAGTAACATCACTGAAATTGACACTTCTACAGTTCCCAGTGAATCCTCTGAAAACCTTGACTGGAAGGATCCTGCACTTTGGCCAGAAACCCTTAAGGACAGACAGAAAAATGATTGTACGTTCTGGGTTAAAGACAGAAGAGGAGTTAAAGGAAATGGCACAGTCTATGCCAAAAGATGCAGAAGGACGCCCGTTTAGTGAATTCCTTCTTTAAGCAAAATCCTCAAATGGACGAGAGAAGATTCTAAGAGATTGGCTCAGTTGGAGTAATAGCAAACAAAGGTTATATTGCATAACTTGCTTGGCATTTTCCACTGATTACAGCAGCAAAGGTGTAAGTTTCCTTTGCAGAAAGGAAGGCTTTGAACCAGCTAAAAATAAGTGGCATAGGCTGTATATGCGATTACCAGAACATGAGCAATCCTCTCAGCATAGAAAACATTATTGGAGTTGGAGAACCCGTTAGAAGTCCATTGGTGGGCAAGGTATCGATGCTGAAGTACAAAGAAATTTAGCAAGGGAAGCAGATAAGTTTACTCTTTTGCTGCAAAGACTCCTGGATGTAACTTTGTACTTGGCCTCAAGGAATTTGGCATTTAGGGGGAGCACACAAAAAATTGGAGATCTTAAAAAAAGAAATTTTCTCGGAACTCTTGAACTACTATCCCAATATGATACATTGCTTCATGACCATCTAGCAAAAGTAAAGGCTAGCCAAGAGAAAGGAAAGAAATTACCAGCGCATTATCTGTCTTGGGCTACCCAAAATGAATTTATAGACATATGTGGAAACCATATTCTGGATGCTATTCTATCTGAAAGAAAAGAAGCAATATATTTTTCCATCATATGTGATGCTACCCCAGACATTTCTCACATGGAGCAGAATGTAATCATTATAAGGTATGTTCACAGGGATTCATCAAAAAGAATCTGGAACATTGAAGAGAGGTTCATTGAGTTTTTTGATTTCTTTAAGAAGACAGGGGAAGAAATAGCTGAAATGATTATTTCAAGATTGAGCAACTTTGGGCTTGATCTCTGTGATTGCAGAGGTCAAGGATATGATAATGGAGCAAATATGTCTGGCAGAATTAAAGGAGTGCAAGCCAGAATCCAGGAGAAATACCCTGAAGCAATATATTGCCCTTGTGCTGCTCACACACTTAATCTAGTAGGTGTACATGCTGCAGCATGCTGTCCAGAAATGAAAACTTTTTTTGGAAGTGTGGACAGAGTGTATATTTTTTTTTAGCAGCAGCCCTGAAAGATGGGACACCTTGACTAAAGAAGTTGGCAGTTCTTTACACGGCCTAAGTGAAACCAGATGGAGTGCAAGAATCGAAGCTGTTCGTCCTTTTGCCCGAAGACTTCCAAGCATTCTCACAGCTCTAGAGAAGGTCATTGCATCTGGAAAACTAACAACAGCAGCACATTCTGATGCACAAGGTTTGTATGAATATTTCTCTTCTTTCAGAGCACTCTTTTGACAACATTCTGGGTAAAGGTCCTGCAGAGTTTTGAAGAAATAAAATCCTTCAATCAAGATCTGTGTCTATTGATATTGCTGCTGCTAATATCAAGGCTCTAACTGAAGAAATGCAGTCACTACGTGAAAACTGGCCATCTCTTCTTTCAGAAGCTACTGTGGTATCGAATCATTTGGAAATCCCCACAGAGCTAATGAACACACAGCAGCTCCGACAAACCAGAACACGAAAAGAAGATGCACAGCAAAAATTTAAAGTCAACGTGTTCTTATTCACTTTAGATACCATCATTTCTGATCTTCATCGACGGTTTCAATCCATGGAAGATGTTTGCAAGTTGTTTCCTCCCGTCCTGAAATTAAGAAAGCTTTCAGATGAAGAACTCATAACTTTCTCTCGCAAATTGATCTCTGCATACCCGCATGACTTTACGGATACCTTACTGGGAGAACTGCAGCATCTTCGCAAAGTGTATGAAGCGACGTTTTCAGAAGACCTTCAGCCATTAGATCTGCTAAATGCCATCTATAATCTACAGCTTCAGGGAATATTTGGTGAGATTTGCATTGCTCTAAGAATATTCACAACTCTTCCATTGTCAGTGGCTGAAGGAGAAAGGGCATTTAGTAAACTGTCCTTGATTAAAAACTACCAGCGTTCAACAATGAGTGAACAGCGTTTAAATAGCCTTGCAGTCATTTTCCATTGAAAATGAGCTGATAAAAAAGCTTGACTTCAAGGACCTGATAAAAGACCGCAAACCGGAAGGTGAGACGGCTGACTCTCTGAAATACTCCTTTTGCATCACTGGGATCTTTTGTAGTATGCGGATCCAGTGACGACTCCTTTTGTAGTGATTACTGGTCCGGGAGAACTTATATAAACCTTGCCCAAATACCCTCCTTTATTTACATTTGTTACATTTTTGGACAGTGATTTATACTTCTATATTTGTTTGTTGATGTGAACTGAAGTACTCTTTGGTGTGTTATTGTAAATATTTTTTTGTTTTTTGCACTTTACTGATATTGTTAACTACACTATAATGTTATCATTCATTGCACTATATATTTATGTAATGTTGCTGCTAAAGTAGCTAATTAGTACTGTTGTAGATATAGTTTCTATAATATTTAGGAAATATGTTACTTTTTTGGCCAAAAGATTTAACTAAATGACTCTTGCTTATTATTAACAATAATTGGACTAAGATATAATATTAAAACAGCAAAAAAAAAACATTATTCACTGTTGTTTCTATTTATACTTGTTTAGTACTTGGTAGTATTGTATTAGGTTAGCTTTAGATAGATTTGGTTAGGTTAGGTTAGATAGATTAGGTTAGTTAGGGCCCTGCTGAAAGAAAGAGTCTACCTTGAGGTGGTAGCAGGGCTTACAAATCTTTTGGCCAAAGGTTTTTTCAACAGGAGACTTGTGGTGGCGGCATGGCAGGTATTATGTGTGGGGAGGTAATTACAAAGGGGGGGGGGGGGTGCAGCTGGGGCCCGGCTAGGGCCCAGTAATTTACCTAGTATGGGGCCCTGAAAATTCTGATGGCGGCCCTGAGAAGAGACCCGACACTTATTCCCCCTCCCACTGCACAAATATACCCAAACATCCTACCTGCTTTTGGGTTCCCGATGCTGAGGATGTCTGAATGAAAATATAGATCAGCAGAACACCCTGCAAGTTACATTACGGATCACTATATAAGAAGCCAACGTGTGGCACTACTCCCACACAAACCGACTGGCACTACTCCCACACAAACCGACTGGCACTACTCCCATACACACCACCAGGCACTACCTCCACACACACTGACTGCACTACACCCACACACATGCAAGGGCAGTACTCCCATGCACACCAACAGGCACTATCCCCCACACACATCAACAGGCACATCCATACACACGGACTGGCATTACATCTACGCACACCAACAGGCAGTACTCCCATGCACACCGACAGATACTGACAGCCACACCTACATGCACTACTTTCATTCATACCAACTGCACTACTCCCATACTCTGATAGGCACTACTCCCACACACACCAACAGGTATTACTCCCATGCACACAGACCATCACACAGACACACTGACAGACACACCCTCACACACAAGACACACTCAAGACACAGTCTCACACAGACAAACACACTGACAGAGAGACACTCATACTGACAGATACACTGACAGACAGACACACTCTCACACAGACAGCCACACTGACAGACACACCCTCACACAGACAGATGCCCTCATACACACACTGTCACACAGACACACACTGACAGACAGACACCCTCACACACACACACTCTCACACAGACAGACAGTCACAAATGATCTCCCTATACTTTAGATAGGGAGAATGCTCATGGCTGTGTATAGCCACATCTTTCAAAGACACACACACTAACACAGACACAAACACTTTGACACACACAAACATACACTTTAACACAGACACACTTTAACATAGACACATACACACACACACACTTTAACACAGGCACACACACACACTTTAACACAGGCACACACACACACTTTAACACAGGCACACACACACACACTTTAACACAGGCACACACCACACACACTTTACACAGGCACACACACACACACACACACACTTTACACAGGCACACACACACACTTTAACACAGGCACACACACACACACTTTAACACAGGCACACACACACACTTTTAAACACAGGCACACACACACACACACCACTTTAACACAGGGCACACACACACACACACACACACTTTAAACACAGCACACCACCACACACACGTTAACACAGGCACACACACACACCACTTTAACACCAGGCACACAACACACACAACACACACACTTTAACACAGCACACACACAACACACTTTACACCAACAGGCACACACACACACTTTAACACAGGCACACACACACACACACACACACACACACCACAACACACACACACTTTAACACACACACCACACACACACACTTAAACACAGGCACACACACACACACACACACACTTTAACACAGGCACACACACACACACACACACACACACACACTTTAACACAGGCACAACACACACACACTTTTAAAACACAGGCACACACACACACACACACTTTAAACACAGGCACACACACACACACTTTAACACAGGCACCCACACACACACACACTTTAACACAGGCACCACACACACACTTAACACAGCACACACACACTTTAACACAGGCACACACACACACCACTTTAACAACAGGCACACACACACACACAACACTTTAACACAGCACACACACACACACTTTAACACACAGGCACACACACACACACACTTTACACAGGCACACACACACACTTTAACACAGGCACACACACACACACACACACACACACTTAACACAGGCACAACACACACACACACACACACTTTAACACAGGCAACACACACACACACTTTAACACAGCACACACACACACACACACTTTAACACAGGACCACACCACACACACACTTTAACACAGGCACACACACACACTTTAACACAGGACACACACACACACACACACACTTTAACAAAGGCACACACACACACACACACACACACACACCACACACTTTAACACAGGCACACACACACACACACCACACACATTTAACACAGACACACACACACACACACTTTAACACAGGACACACACACACACTTTAACACAGCACACACACACACACACACTTTAACAGGCACACACACACACACACTTTAACACAGGCACACACACACACACTTTAACACAGGCACACACACACACACACACACACT